>OX104111.1:5795245-6995245 GCA_944474755.1 Limnoperna fortunei
GCTTTGTACAGCAGGACAGATCTGGTGGTTTCAATGACTGAAATGTCAGTCTGCCTGTCAGAATTGAATTTTTTGTAGTCATTTTTTCTTATGGCGATGAAAATGACAGAAGACGCAGCACCTGCATTTAAATAATAATTTTATTAATTAATGTTCTAAATATACCTTGGCTCAATTACCTATTGTCTGAAACCAAATTTACAAATTTCAATAAAAATATCAGTGATAAAAAGTACTTCTTGCTAAGGTTACTGTAAATCTATCTTGGGATTTCGATTTATTTATTTTTCCATGTGGTTTTATGTCACTTTCAGCAAATTATCTGCTATATTATTGTTTCCAGTATTTATTGAGGGGGGTTGGGGGGGGTGAGGGTCGGAGGCTAGATTACAAAGACGTTAAAATCAAAATATTGATTTCACAGAATGGCCCCATTTTGTGGCTTTTTATGCAGTAAATTACTGTGGTATTAATTTTTTTCAAAACAACACAAACATTTTCTTTTCTGTTATTTTCCTTTCTGTTATAAAGGCAATACTAGTGACAACAATCCCAGATGATTATAGTAATGTATGGTTGCAGGGATTTAAGCATGCTAATATAATGCATGTATAAATAAAGAAGCATTACAGGATTCATAATTTATTACAAAAAAGTACTGTGTAAATCAGAAATCGGACATTGAACAGGGACTATCTATACTAATATAGTTAGTCTAGATATTCCCTGTTTTGAAGTAAATTACAGACCTATAGTATATTGTGTTTCAGTGTAATATTTTTAACAAGTAACATGAAGATCTAAGGAGCTTTTAATCTTGCTTGATTAGTTTTAAATAATGACACATTCAAGTTGTATAACAATTTACATAATTTCGGGGGATTTTTTAAAAAATACATTAGAAAAAATGGAAGCGCTAGAACCATTTTTATAAACAATTCTAGTTGTACCCTCCCAATCCCAACATTTTTACCCAATAAGAAAACTATTTCCAACGTAGTTATTTCCAGATTTGTTCGTAATTAGAATTGACCGCGTTTAGGTTACCGACGAAACACAGGAAAGTTACCAGCATTCTCATGTCGTACCTTAAGTTAACAATAATTATTATGTGAGCAATAAATATTATTTATATACAAATAAAACAAAATAAAAAGTACCTGGCTTCCTGTTTACTGTGGGTTTCTTTTCCTAAATTTGAAAACGGTTGTGTAAAAGCCATGCTTATATTATGAAATAATAAATACAGGTCCTTTATTCACGCCTCCTTTTTGACCAATCAACGATTTCTCTACAGGGTACGCCCCCTTTTAAAATACAGCCCAGAAACGTGACATATGACACGAGAGCACGTCAACCACGTGACATCAACATGTCTCATAGTTTTGTATAACTTATTTTTCATACACGTGTAAGACATTCGAAAAAGGAGAGATATTTAAATATCACAAAGAAAACTAGAATGTGCTAGTAAATACTGGAACAAATTAGCTAATTAGGGATTTATTAGGGCATAGACAGCAAACCTTTTCTTTTCTTTCCTTGATAAATGTAATATGGATACCAAAGCTGATCGCTCATTATGAAGAGTTATACGGGGAAAATAGTTGGTACTGGGTGACAGTCCTCAAGGCTCAAACCCCAAAACCTACTGAGCTGCCCATCACAGATCCGGTGGTGGTTTGGGGATGCCCTCTAAAAATTATATTTTAGGAACAAATTAAAAATTATGTACTTTTGAACTGAGAAAAATGTCACTTAATTAAAACTATCGTTTCTTATTTATTTTTAATATATCACCCCCACCTCCCACCCCCCCCCTCCCCACACACACACACACCATCTGCAGACAAACTAAAAATGTCAAGTTTGTATGACGAGTTAATTTCTTCTTTGTTGATCGCATACTAGGAATTTGAGATCCAAAGAGTTCCGTTTTATATCTATGTAAAAAATTGTTTAAATTACAAAAGCTTCAAGGATTTTCCAGTATTAAACCAAAAAAACGCAAGTACAAATGAGTAAATTAATTATTATATAAGAGATATCTACGACCATATCGGGAAGGTTCCCATTGCACGCACGACTCACATAGCTGCCAGCTCGTCCCTAGGTGACGGATAGGGGAAGCTGTTTCGATGAGGGGCTGGGAGGTTGTCTGTTCATAATATCGACCACATGTCTGTTAACATTGAGGTTGCATGTTCCAACCTTAGCCGACAAGGATTGCCAGTTTTCCTGTCGAAGACCTGTGGTTTTCATCGGTTACTCGGCTTCCTCCTCAATTAAAGCTCGATGCCATGATAAAGCTGAAAAATGGCAGAATGTTACGTCACCATTAAACCAAACAATATTTAATATTGGTGTTTATGAGATTTGGGGATTTAATGTACACTTGTAAACGCTGCTGCAGCTGTTAAACATTTTAGTGCAGTTGGGAACGGTCTCTCATTTGCATGACAAATGTTAATAACTAAAACTTAAGATGGTATGTTTGTCAGAACTAAACTAATCTGACTCTCATCAGGTTTGATTTCTATAATAGCAATATATCATTGGTATATCTACCTCAGACTATCGATAAATCTGTACTTACAACTTTATTGCGACATATTAGATGTTTCACAGAAATGATAATAAAACATCTTACACATGTCAACCAAACCTCTTTCACATGTCAACATTGATGTGATTACAAACAAGACCTATTCAACTGATTACATACCCGACTTGTATACTAGACATGACAATTAGTAACTCGACGGGTTATAATTAGAGGCAGGCACTGCTTACTCTTCCGGAGCACCTGAGTGCACCCATGGTAGCTCCCTTTTTTATGGACGGAGCTACAAAGAGGTACCATAACTCGTAATGGAGCAAGCCGGGAGTGATTCACACCCGGGGGGTTTATGCATATAGTAAGCTATTCAACTGTTTCTCTAAATTGCTACATACTTTTTAATGTCTTCTACAACACCTAATTCGTTATTTTTACACTTTATTCGTAATCATTGTTGTCAAAATTTGAATTCCGGAAGTGCATAATTTCTTAATCGATTTTGTAAATTCATCCCGATCGACATTTTCCCGGATGTATTGCATTAGCTGGGATCAAATTTTTACCTATACGATTCTATAATTCTACACTCCACAATTTCAGTTTTTGTCAATAATGCCATGAATACGAAAAAGTGTTAAATTTTTTTTAAATTAGACTTTGTACAAATATCAACTGAAGGAAAAAATATAAATTAAACAAAAATAGAAGTTTAATAGCGAAAAATATGTATAAATCCCAAGAATGTTTTTGCTCCATTACGAGTAATGGGACCTCTTTGTAGCTCCGTCCATAAAAAGAGGGAGCTACATTATTGTAGCCAGGGTTACTCTCTTTCTGCGTTTTATGTTTTTGGTTTTTGTGTTGTGTTTGTCTGTATCCGGATTTGTAACTTTCCCTTGGCTTTTGGCTCTTGTTGTTCGGTCGGTTTTCTTTGTTATTTTCTTGCACATAATGACAGGGAAAAAAAGTGTGGACTGTGAGCACGCTCACAAAGGGATACCCCGCTTCGCTTTCAAGTCCAATTATCTCCCCTGAATGATATCCAAGGTCAATAAAAATCCTTCATGCACATCTACATATAACATTTGTACTTCCTTTATGCTAAGTTTAATTAAATTTCATCAAGCGGTTTAGGATGAGTTTCGCTTACAAGAGATGTGGAAAGACGGACAGACAGACATGGTGATTCCTATATTCCCCCCTTTCCAACAAGTTTGCCCGGGGGGTATAAAAAAGATCTGATCACAATTACACACGGAAAATACGAATATCGCCAAACAAAACTAGACAATGACAAACACTTATTACTGCGAACTAAGACTGATATAACCTATACGTCACTGCTGCAAATTAGAGACCTTCCCTATACAGGAGTCACGGAAACGTCTTTCATTCATTGACGTCATAAAGAGACTTGGTAACACTAAACATGGTTACATATATCTAGATGCTGAAGTGGTGTGGTTATAGTGATACAGCCGTATGGCGTATTCGTGATACTGACACAAAATGAATGGGTATAGAGGAAAGGAAGCAAGAAGCAACATCGTCCAAAAGTTTAGTTGGAAAAGTGCAAAACTGCTAGGAAGATGCGTATATATTTCCAGTATAGTTCACGTCAGTATGATAGAAGTTAGGTCTACACTATGCAGATTTTTAAAACCATTTATTCTCGGATTAAAACCATCTTGTTTTTGGCTGACCATCAGTGGATTATTTATTGTTTTCTTTCTCGTAAATGTTTGCTTAACTAATCATCTTCAAGATATAGTTTGTAGTACTGCTCCTCATAAGAACAAACGAACGTACAAAAGCTTGCGCCATTTTGAGTCGGATACGTTTATTCGCAGGACTAGAAAAGGAACCAGATATTGAATAGAATAAAAACTCTAAACATTGTGTAAAATTTAGTTGTCAGAAATCGTATATGTCTCTCATTGTAAAATCAACGACATCGTGTATTAAACTCAATTCATCAATAGCTTTCTTGTTTAAGAATTTCAAACAAATTTTAAAAAATAACATCAATCTCGATACAGTCAGCCGCAATGGGTTATATCTCTCATTTACATCTCTGAATTAAAATTACAATATTTATATTTTATGATTGTGCTGATTTATCTCTTTAAGCGCGACTTGGAATATGAACAATACATTGTGAAACAAGCAAATTCCTAATATGTCGTTTATTATGTTATTTTGAATTGGAACGATTTTTTTATTCTAACGTTATATTTGTTCTTTTTTAACCCCCCCCCCCCCCCATCCCCGCCCCCATTATACTGTTTTATTTCATATCAGTAAAATTATTTTTGTTTCAATTTTATAAAACAAGGTCACCTGGTATTAATTAATCTGCAGTAATTTAACATGAGGGCATTATCACGTCGTGTTTTAATTTATAAAAATCAATATGCACAGTGGTGCAAAAGCCGAGTTGCCGTATTTTATTAACCAAAACTTTCCTTGTCTTCATTTTAAGATTTAACATAATTGGTTATTACAGGCATTACATGTAAACTGGAGACAAAGTGAGGAAGGGTTTCAGCAGGAAAAATGTAAGCTTTATCAACAAAATTTTCAAAGTTGCATAAAATATGAATATGTGAATCCTCTAACAGTATTGAACCATTGTGTAAAATTTCAGATATGTACTTGATGTAGTTTTTGAGTTATGGTCCGGAAACCACTAATTCAAGAAATTTTCTAACGATTTTCTGTGACCTTGACCTTGAACGGATTTACCCCAAAATCAATAAGGTTCCTCCTCTTATGGTATGTAACAATATACCAATGTTTCATTAAAATTGGTTGAGAACTTTTTGAGTTATGGTCCGGAAACCACTAATTCAAGAAATTTTCTAACGTTTTTCTGTCGCTGTGACCTTGACCTTGAACGGATTTACCCCCAAAATCAATAGGGTTCCTCCTCTTATGGAATGTAACAATATCTTAAAGTTTTAATAAAATTGGTTGAGAACTTTTTGAGTTATGGTCCGGAAACCACTAATTCAAGAAATTTTCTAACGTTTTCTGTCGCTGTGACCTTGACCTTGAACGGATTTACCCCAAAATCAATAGGGTTCCTCCTCTTATGATATGTAACAATATCCTAAAGTTTCATTAAAATCGGTTCACAACTTTCTGAGTTATGGTCCGCAAACCAATTGTTGACGCCCGCCCGCCCAGCCGCCCGCCATCATCATAACAATAGCCGAGTTCAACTTCGTTGCAACTCGGCTAAAAAAAAAATATATATATGTACATGTACAACCTAAATGAGTAAAATATGTCCTAAAGATTAGAAAACTAATTGTGTATTGCCTAAATATGCCAAACAATGATATTTTATAAGAATTACATTCAAATCTAACGCAAGCAGCTGCAAATAAATAAAACAGTCTTAAACACACGGTTTCTTAATTCTTCAATAAAATAAATATAATAGTTGCTTATATAGCAGGCATTGTCATGATACTTGACAGCACTCGGGACAGTGGTATGGACTTTAACATTGATAATGTTATCAATGTTTCAGGCAATACCACTCTCCCTTGTGCAGTCAAGATATCATGTCAATGCCCTCTTTATTAGCAAACATTGTATAAATTGTATAATGGCGTCTGTGTTTTAATGATACCCTGTTTTCGCGCTACAGTATTATGCCACAAAAATTATATTTTTCGTTCATCATAAGCAAAATAGGTTTCTCAAATTGTGAGCATTTTATGCCGCTTGATATCATTTCTTGTTATACGAAACAATAAACTCGCCATAGGCTCGTTTATTATTTTGTTGAAATTAAATACTAATAAAGCGACTCCTCACTAATGGTCATATCTATTTATTTATATTATCCGGATATAAGCAAGTATGATAAATTGTTTAACACCATTCGCGGTTCAAATTTACTTGTCATTAAATGTTTGAACGTCTATTGACCAAATCACATATATTACTAGATGGACAGAAAAAAAGTCGAAAATGAAAACGGGAATTGCGTGAAACATTTGCACCATAGAGACAGACTGTTGTTAGTCATGGTCTAAATTTATTGCTGGCTTAGTAAGTTATATTATCCTCGGTCTCTGATATTTTATTATTTTATTGACATTGCGACTGGAAGGACTGAAGTACGGGGTTTTAGCAAAAAGTCTGCACAAAGAAACAAGTTATTTAACTACATATATACATGTATTTTACAAATAATAGACCTAGTATTGTCATGGATGAACGTCAAATATACGTTGCCAAGCTCAGATGACGACTGTTTAATACCCACTCTCTGCTGCATATTACTATTACTCAGATAGCTTTAAAAACAATGGAATACATTTTCATTTAAAACAATATGATTTCATTGTATATATAGAAATCCTATAAGCCAAACTTTGTCGAGTGAATTTAAAACACAGCTGCACACCTCTAACACCCGATGGACTGTGGGACAGTTAGGCACACAGCGATACTAGTCTGGTATTGATATATTGGATTATGTCTAGTTATATGTGATTAAAACATATTTTCATTTTTTTTCCTACGCGGGGCCTCGGTGGCTTAGTGGTAAAGGTTGTTTATCTTCTACTATTGATCACCATCGATCACGTGTATGTCAACACGTAGGTTGTGGGTTCGAGCCTAACAACAATCTTGCAAAGCGGTAACAAGGGATATTATAAGTTATATACGTTCATATCCGTAGATATGGAGATTTTAACACCTGAAGTGTCCAAAGTACGCCCCGAGGCGAAGCCGAAGGGTGTACAGGGGTGCTGAAGGTGTTTAAATCTCCTTATCAACGGATATGAACGTATATAACGAATTTATCCCCGGTATAAGTTTGAATGATGGCTTTTTAATTACATTGTCAGTGAAATGGCGGACGTTAACGTAACGTTTTCTTCATTATCAAGGAAAGTTTGATTGAAATTCGGCAAAAATAACGCTTTTTACAAGGTGTCCCTACAGTTCTCGAAAAAACTAGTTTTTATGTTGGATTCAAACAGATATTTAACCCTTTCACTGCCAAAATTTTGAATAAGCTAAAACGACGTTATCTTTATGACGTCACCGTATAATAACGTTTGATTACCAGTTGCCAAACTGTACCTACTTGTAGAACCTGGTTTTTCGTGTACCCAATATGTCTTAAACGGCTAGGTCGATTTTGTTAATATTTGGTGGGTTTATTAACCTTTGAGCGTCCTTCATAATAGTACATCTTATCAACTACTCCACAACACATAAATTGGGCTTTATTGTTAAGCTAGAATGTATGCCTTCATATGCGCAATATCAACAAAATACGCAATCATAATCAGTTATACTCAATTCTAATATGCAGCCTATTACCGATATATTCATCATTAATACATGTGTATTTGGTCATAAGCTCTAGCGTCTAAAGAGTGTCCTAAACCATATTTCTTCAATACCTAAATTTATTTATTTATTTATTTTTGTGGTGTAGCTTTTGCGGAACATTATGTGAAAGAATGCCTAACAACAACAATGATGCAGAGGTTATGTTAATTGGGCCATCTAACTGGAAACATTTCAAGTTTTAAAAATAGCATGTATTGATTATCTCGATTCTTAATGTATAGAATGTGTATGGACATTTAAGTTTTTCCAAATTTAGGGTGATCTTATGTTTTAGTACGTATCTTTGTTAAAATTGACAAAATGGGTTATTTTTACAAAAAATTAAAAAAATTTCTATCTGATGGATTTTAAATTATAAATACATTTCATCACCTGTTATATAGTCAATGTAAAAAAGGGGCAAATTTAAAAATTGTTTACGGGATTGCTTACAAAATTCATTTGGTTAATACATATTCTTTTTATTGTATTTTTCAAACCTATGCGTTTCAATGCATATGTAGACCAAGTTCTAGACAATTCTATCTAATTAAAATTATACCCATTAAATTAGTTTTTAAACAGACAATTTCATTTCAAGTAAATTTGGATATTTTTTACTTCTACGCTCAAGAAAATTATTACGCAGTATGCTGCATCCTGTTAACGAATTGTAGTATGACTTTTTAATGTCCTTTTTTGTGGGGGGGGGGGGGGGGGGGGGTCGTTGTATCGGAGGTATCTACAGCGCCATATTCGACTTATAGGTGTTAACAATTCTTGATTTGCCGCTTTCAACATTATATGTAAATAGTAAAGTGTTTAACATTCGTACAGGGGCCATGTTTTCGAAACTATCCTAAAATAGGTCTTATGACATCTATAATTTAGGACAGTCTTAGGACGTGTATAAGACCTCACACCGAAGGTATCCTAAGACCATCCTAAATCTGACGTCCTAAATTTGTCTTAAGTATTTTATTTATGCATTTGTGATTAATTAAGAATTTTATATACTCACTGAAATTTCGATGTGGACTGCACTTAAAAAAAGTATGTCAACGTTTTATAAACATGCATCAATAAATATATAATTATATGTATTTAAAATAAATTGTTACAAATTAAAACGTCAAATGTCTGTGTTTTTGCATATCAATGTGATATAATTTAACACTAGTTTATAACTGAACAAAACCTGAAATTTTTATTGACAATTAAGATACAAATGTATCACATTAGTTTAAAAAAATAATTAGAATAAAAGGAATTTGTTGACCTTCAATTCATCTGAAATTGGCTCAAAATTTGGTACTAACATTTTCGAAACCGCTACGCAGGTAATATATGAAAAAGTGAATGAAAATATGGGATATGTCCAAAAACCAAAAAAAAACAAACAAAAACACTGTTTAAAAAATACACACACAAAAAAAACCAACAAAACAAAAACAAAAGAGAAGGAAATAATTGATTGATCCGATCAAAGAAGAAAAAGTCGACACAAGACCACCCATGGTCTTCAGTAAACGGCGAGGAGAACTCGCAAACGTATGCCAGCTGCAGCTTGCACAAAAATGCTTACCGGCGCTAAAACAAACTCCAAGACACAAAGAGAACAACATATAAATAATACATGAGATAATTTTGAACCGAGCTAACTTTTTTTTTATTGGGATTTAGTATCTGTATGAATATTTTTACAAACATGTTTAAAACTAAAGCTATTTTTGTCAAGAAGCACAACTACAGAATATTATTTTAATTAAAAATATAATATAGAACATCAATATAGTATTCTATAATAGAAAGAAAATTAGTTATTGAAATGTTCTTATCTTAACCTATTTGATTTTTCACAACTTCATTCTAATAAAATTATTTTCTCATGACGATTCCTGATTAGTCTTAGTGTGATTCTGGATATCTCGAATTCTTCTAGATGAATGTGGAATTCGAAATTGTTCTGAATAAAATCCATATTAAATATATGTGAGGTCTAATCATTTTTTTATTGGGTTGTAAATTATGCTTACATTGAAATCAATATTTTCCAACTATTTTATGAAAAGAATCTTTATATCATAAAACCATACATAAATGTACATCCAAAGACGTGTGGCCAAATTCAATGAACAAAAAAAGAACTATCATAGAAAATGTGATATTCTTTGCTCAGATAATTTTTTGCAAAGAAAAGGTTCAAACGACTTGTATGCCTTTCAAAAGATCATTGTGGACAGGGGGAAAATTTCAGCCTCTATAAACAGACAAATTCAGGATATCCAGAAGCTGACTCGAACAGCATCTAAAACGGTGCCAAATAATAGTCGAAATCTTGAGGCCTGGTTCATAGGCAGGGTGCTACAATGATGCAAACCCAAAGAAAATAGAAAATATAAAAGAAAGGTATACCAAATCTAATTATGGTGAGCAAACTAATTTTCTTTTTGCAAATACATGTATAGTACTACTTAAAATAAGCAAGAATTTTTCATTTAAATTTCTACAATATCGATTATTAGTTTTTGAAAATAAATCGTCAGAAAGAAAATTGTCATTTCAGATATAGGTACGATTATGTTGTTCTAAAACGTAGAGAAATTTAAGAGTCCTATTTCTCGGCATTATTTTTCTGAACTACTTGGAGGCTTAGCTCTTCATGGTTGTATTCCAGTATTTCTCCACAGATGACCTCAGTACCAAAGGTCATATTACAAAGTATTGAGTAAAAGATTTGATTTCCTTGACGTACCCTGGTCCTGTGTGTCTAAGTATTTCTGTGGTCGTTGTTGTGTCTGTTTAAAGTTTTGTTAAAGGGTGTGAAGTGCAGCATACTAAATGAAACTCAGAAAAAAAAAGAAATTGAGATCCAAACGAGACAAAGATAGTTATAGTTATATTAATTTCGTCAGCAGCGCTGTTTAAACCACTATATATATTTTCTATGGTAAAGTGCTCGACAGTTGCAAATTTTATTGAGAAACATTTGCCCAGAAACAAGTTTACCTTCGCTAATTTGCTTGTTGTAAAGAAAACGGAGGTATAAAACCATGAAAATAAGGGAACGTGTGCCTTCAATCTGTATCATTGAAGATAATTCTTCTGGCTGAAAAAGGGGAAGAGAAACATCAAGAATTGTATGAAGTGATGGTTCTTTTTACAATTTCTGTCAGTAAATTGAGGGTGAAAGGCAAATACAAATAGGCAATTGGCTCCGCATTACCATTTAGCATGTAATGAACACCAGGTTTCATTGAAAAAAGCCTGTTTCTCCAGTGCTGTGAGAATGCTCTCACCCAAACAGAAACTTAATTGCTCAATGATCCCCAAATACCCAGATGACGTCTATATGACGTCATTTTATGGTCTATGACGTCATATAGTAAGTTCAAAACTTGTCCAATTGACATACATAGCAATACCACGAAAATAATTTATGTTAACTATAAATACTACTCTGAAACATATTTAAATGAATATCGACCGAAATAGGCCCATTGGCAGCGAAAGGTAACGTCAATCGGCCAAATCGGCCCTCTGGCAGTGAAAGGTAACGTCAATCGGCCAAATCGGCCCTCTGGCAGTGAAAGGTAACGTCAATCGACCAAATCGGCCCTCTGGCAATGAAAGGTAACATCAATCGGCCAAATCGGCCCTCTGGCAGTGAAAGGTAACGTAAATCGGCCCAAATCGGCCGATTGGCAGTATAAGGGTTAAAAGTTAAATTTTGGCGCTGAATGTCTTGCAGAGACGTCACAATAGTGTGACGTTGTTGTTTGTCAAACTGCATATCTCTTGTTTCTTTTTCTGTTGAAAATAAAGCACGTTTGTACCTTTTGTCAAAGATTTCATCATCCTATATATGACACAAACCAATTACCATTTATAATATAAACGCATCTTAAGTACTTTTGTGCAGCTAACGGTAGCAACACCCGGGTATATGACTTAGCAACGCCCCTTGTAAATTGGTTTTGTAACGACTTGTAATTGACCAAACTAATTGCAGGAATAATACTCCTACGGGGATAATAATTTATATTTAAACGGTATTTAACTGTCGCCCTTTTGAAATAAAAATAACAATAAAGCTGAAATATTGCCCAAGCAAGCAAGCAAGCAATCAATCAATAATCAGATTTTTTAATTATGTTGCATTTAAATTAAGACTCAATTTATTTTAGTAAAGGATTATGTGATTATCCATACTCAAGGTGATATGACGTTTAGGACATAAATGTCAGTATCAGTTGTCAAATTCTGGGCAATTATGAATTTGTTATATATACACATAATTTTAAAAGGAGTGGGCAGTTAGGATTCCGAGTAATAATAAAAATAGAATGCATTTGATTTAATTGTCTCATATTGATAAGACATGACAACACTCTAATATTCAGCACAAGACAGATTTTGGAATCGTAGTCAACTCGTACCTCAACCAACTCGTACCCTACCAACTCGTACCTTTGCATTATATGGTAGAATGAAAAGGACACAATATGAAAATGGCTGAAATTATGTTAAACTAAAAATATACATTTTTAATATTTATTATTATTTATTATCATATGTATTGTACAGCACTAATAAACTAATTAAGAAATAGATTATTGCGAGCGGGCTTTATGAGAATTAGAACATGGTCAGACCTTATATTTGTCAATATTTTATACCGAGCGAGTTGGTCGAGGTACGAGTTGACCTGCACCCCAGATTTTGTACCATTGTAATTTTAACAACGTAAGAATGGGACAGCTTATTTTGCTCTATTTCAATATGCTACTCAGATTTCTACTTACAAACCAAATAAAATTAAATTACAATCTAAAACTTTTATTATTTTTGCTTGTTTTTTTATACTTTAGTGTTGGAATTTTGTACATCTTGAAAAAATTTTATAATAAGATTTAATTGTTTATTTTATTAATTCAATGCTCTTGGTATTACTGACTTCCTATTTTTGTTAAAAATATCGCATCTTTAGGGCAAGTATAAACTTAACATTGTATGACACTTTATCTAAAATTAAGAATGTATTTAGTCAAAATCTGAAAAATATCGATTGATACAACCTGTGTGATAAAAAACCTTGTATCATCTACATATGTGATACAAGATGTACTTTTGTCGGAACTACTTCTTGACGTCACAATGAATGATATAACCAATGATTCGTTGAATGACTTTCATTCTATGAATGAAATATGACGTCATAATGCGTGTGACGTTAGGGGGCTATATTTTATAAACAAATGCTTCGTTGAATGTTAAATTTTAAATTGTAAACATTCAGTTTTATTCTGCCCTTTTTATACTTCTTAATTTTAGATAAACTTATTACATACATTTAAGTGTAGGTACAACTACCTGTATCACGTCTCGACAGTTGCATACATTCCACATCACAACTCGACGCTGCGCGTCTCGTAGTGATACGAATGTACACAACTGTCTTGACGTGATACAAGTAGTTGTACCTACACATAATGTATGTAATGTGTATATATCCTGTAACGATAAAAACCGCGATATACCGAAAGAGCACAAAAAAGCATTTCTAGCGATTTCTACATTGAACACGTGGCAGCGTAATCCAATATCGTAGTTGACAACTTCGTCCCTACACCTGCATCCTGCACTCTTGTCCAGTAGCAGTCAAAATTTTCTGCTACATTATTGAATGTGACGAAAATGGCAGTAGGAATATAAGTATAGCTTTATTGTACAACTGCAGGATAAAATAACTGACGTCCGATAATTCTTTGATGATCCGTTTGGTTGGTTGTTTCATTTGACACGCGAAGACTTGAAATAGTTTTTAATTCAACGAGCAAAAAAGCTTTTTTATTTGCGACTGCACTTAAATTCCAAATCAACCATAGTGGTCTTATCTCCAAGCTATTACCATCTATTTCCCGCGGCCAGTTTTTTTCGCTAGAAACCGACCAACAAGAGGGGATCCACCATTTAAGACGCACTGGGCAGCTCGGGAGAATCGGCCCTTATCCCCGGCTTGTAACAAATGCGGACTTTTGATTGGTTGGTTACCCGTCGGTACAAATCCCATGCCCCCGGCTGCGTTGCTAACGTCGCAGGGTGTATTGTTTGTGCGTTGCCAATGTATGTTCTAGAGTACCAGTGTATGTTATTCCACAAATGAACATTTCTGTCTTTTTATTTTTGTATTTGTACTTCCTTTCAAACACTGTAGATCCCCTAAATTCACACTGACACACATAAATATAAATTAAATCAGTACTTGACGTCATTGTATGTTGACGTTATGATAGCGTGACTGGAGGCGCCAAAATACCGAAAGTCGGAAAAACAATGTAAAACAAAATAAAAACTCTTTAAACTCGCTAAGTCTGAGGTTGTTACCAAAGGTAACATCCTCGACTTGGTAATATGGGCATTTTCTGCATAAAAAACGTATAATTTTTTGTTAGCAATTGTGATGACGTTGCCAATTTAGCTTATTTCTGAAGACAAAAGAACCTATTTTCAGCCTTTTACACTTGTTAGCCGGGGATAAATCCGTTACCTACGTTATAACCCGGGTGTATGGAAATTGTACCACATGAAAGTACTTCTGGACAGCCTTCGGCTTCGCCTCAGGCTGAACAGAAGTACTTTCAGGTGGTACAATTTCCATACACCGGGGTAATAACGTAGGTAACTGATTTAGCAAACGTTACCAGTACAAAACAAAACGGTTTAATCAAAATCATATCACAAAATACCTTACCTTAGATATCCTCTGCGGTCTTCAAACATATATGATCATAATACAAGTCTCGTGACAAATTTATAGGTTTTATTTACTATCTTAGTTTACGAATTCTTCGAACAGAGGAAAATCACATCCTATTATGCTTTCGCAAAATTTACGTTAAAGATTACCAACGGATAAGTACATGTAGTATCTATTAAAATGATATGATAATATCGTCATAGACATTGAGTGGGTGGAGGCAGATTGATAGAGTATGAAAAAAAGAATATAAATGAAGCAAGCATACAATGTAATACAAATGATATTATTCGTGTAAAATATGGTAGAGAGAAATAACGGGAAAACTAGTGTGACTACAATATTAGGATCCTTGTGATGGAATCTGATACTGACAAAATACTCAAACAAATGTTAAAAAAAACATGTTTGTATTGGACAAATGGTACCAAATGTTAAAAATTGGAAATATTGGGGCCAGTAATATCAAATAATCTTTTTCTAATGTTAGTATATTTGGAACCGTCAAAGAAGTAAAGATACAAATATTTACAGACACGATGAATAAAAAATAATAATTACTCTTTAAAGTTCATTACTAAAAAATAAAACTAAGCATCTTTGGATATTAAAAAATGAGCTTGCGATGTCCATTCGGAACATTTCTATGGGTTCTAGTTGTTTTTTTTCTAGTTCAGATTGTATTAAGATAGATTCGACATTATTGACAGACATTAATTGTTAATTAATATTCTTCTTCTTTGGATACAGGAAACCATCACATTGTGCTGAAAGAGTTTAGTTACTTTATTTTTTGGTACCTAAAAATAGGGACTAATAAGTTTAATTTTTTTATGATAGGGATTTTAATTTTACATTTTTTAAAATTATTTTTTAAGATAAAAACATGAAGTGGTTTGAGGTTGGTGTAAGTATCAAGGAGCACTTGGTTAGACAGTGCATCCTTGAAGCTGTCAGTGGATTCTATGGTTGCAATATGTGGTGGGAGTTTGTTAGAACATTGCAGTTGTCTATAGGTTCAATCTAATTAAAATTAAATCTTTCACTTACTCCCCCCTTTTTGCTATGGTAGCTGCGACCAATAACAAAAAGGAGGAGCAAGTGAAAGATTTAATTTAATGTAATTAGATTGGATCTTGTTCTGCCTTGCTTTTAGGTAAGATGTTTTCTGCTGGTATTTCTATTTGATGGTGTATTACTTTATGAAACATTTGTAGTCTTGTTTTTAATCTTCTTTCTTGTAATGTTGGCCAATTTAGTTCATTTATCATGGTAGTCAAACTACTGATATTATGATATCTGTGGCAGACATACCTAGCTGCTCGTCTCTGGACTTTTTCTAAGGTGTTTATATTTTCGGTGGTGTAAGGATCCCAGACAGTACAACAGTATTCCAGTTTCGGTCTTACAAGAGATTGGTATGCTCGCTCTTTTACTTTCTTGGATGTTATTTTTAAGTTTCGTTTAAGTTTAAGTTTTAAGTTTAAGAGGAATGCTAGTGATTGGTTTGCTTTTGCTGCTGCTTGTTGAATATGAGTGTTCCATTTAAAGTCAGATGAGAGTGTGATACCTAAGTATTTTCCTTTTTGACTGTTTCACGAATGTGACCAGACATGTTGAAATAAAAATGTATGGGTGTTTTTTTGGTAGTCATTCTCATGATGTTGCATTTATCAGGGTGAAATTTCATTAACCAGTTATGTTCCCATTTGATTGCGCTTCGAGGTCTTCTTGCAACTTTAGACAATCATTTTGAGATGTTATTTTACGGTATATGATAATGCCGTCTGCAAAGAGTCTGATTTGGCTGTGTTTTAGGTAGTCAGGTAGATCATTTATGTATATAAGGAAAAGTATGGGCCCTAGCACGGTACCTTGTGGAACACCAGATGTGACAGGAATTTCAGATGATTTTGAATTTTCTAGGAGTTCTGTTCGAGTTCTATTTAAGAGGAAAGATTCAATCCAGTTTGCTGTTTTTTCTAATATGCCATAGTATTTTAATTTGTATAACACTCTTTTGTGAAGAACCTTATCAAACGCTTTTGCAAAATGCATGATGATGATGTAGGTTTGAATGTTTTTGTCATTGTTGTGGGTGAGTTCGTGTACTAAGGATATTACTAGAGATTCGCAAGATCTATTTGCTTTGAAACCATGTTGGAGATCGTACAGTATTTTATTTGATTCTAAGTGTTTCATCATGTTGCTGGCTATAATATGTTCTAAGAGTTTACATGCAATGCAAGTTAGTGAGATGGGCCTGTAGTTTCCAGGGTGGTGCTTGTCTCCTTTTTAAATACGGGTGTAACATTTGAGTGGTTGCAGTCAGATGGTACTTTTTCTGTTTCTAAAGATTAGGTAAATATGATTGTAAGGATGTCTGTACATATATCAATGTTTTCTTTGAGTAGTCTGCCTGTAATGTTATCTGGGCTCGTTGCGTTTTTTTGGATGTATGTTCTTAAGTAGCTTGTATACTCATTTTCTTTCAATTTTGATGGTGTCCATTTTAGGATGTGTGCATGGGTCTTTTTTTTTTGGTATGGCAGTGTTGGCTTCCGATGTAAAAGCTGATTGGAATTGCTTATTTAATGTGTTGGCTTTTTCTTTAGGTTCTGTATAAAAAACGCCTTCACTTCTTAGGGTTAGGGTTAAGGGTTAGGTTTCACTTCTTAGGGTTAGGGTTTAGTGTTAAATTTTATTCCGTTTAGCACCAATACTATGCGACCCTTTGATGTTTATCATTTAATGTAAACCTCATATCTGATGGTATTTTATTTGAAAACAACATAATTTCAGACATAAATAGTCTGCACACAGAAACACGTCGTTAATTAGTCTCGATCACCCAGACGCATATATAAGCGTCTGGGATCACCCTAGTCTCGATCACCCAGACGCATATATAATAGCGTCTGGGATCACCTTGTTGTAATTTCGCTACCAATAGGTGGAGACAAAACAATGATTCTATTTTTAGGGCCCTATTTTTAAACCAGGAAAACCATGCATACTTATAATATGACGTCACATTCAGATTCACTCTTGATTGTGCACAACAATAATATTTGTTTAATTAATTGATAAAGTTATATTTTATAAAAATATTCCAATGTAAACTTTGGCACAATTTGTTATACACTTCTTGATATGAACGGAAGTAATTTTTTAGATAATAAAAATATCATCCAATCAAAAATTACGCCCAGTTTTGGGCGTAATGGTAACGAGTTCAATATAGAGATGAATCCAGACGCACAAATGTAATTAAGCGTCTGGATGATCGAGACTAGGATCACCCTTGTTTTAATTTCGCTACCAATAGATGGAGATAAAACAATGATGCTATTTTTAGGGCCCTATTTTCAGACCAGGAATACCATGCAAACAGGTCTATACTTATAAAATGACGTCACAGTAAGATTCTCTCTTGATTTTACATAACAACAATATTTGTTTAATTAATTGATAAAGTAATATATAAAAATATTCAAGTTTAAACTTTGGTACAATTTTTTATACACTTTTGATATGAACGGAAGTAATTTTTTAGACGATAAAAATATCATCCAATCAAAAATTACGCCCAGTTTTGGGCGTAATGATAACGAGTTCAATATAGAGATGAATCCAGACGCACAAATGTAATTGAGCGTCTGGATGATCGAGACTAGTCGTTAATATTTCCAAAATGACAATAAACCTAGCACTAATCATTCCAACACTAAGTAAATCTAACTTTGCACGGGCAAGGTTTGCTCGACTCCAACCTTAATGGACAAAGATCGCCTGCTTTATTACTGAAGGTTGTGTGGTTTTCGGCTGAAAATTGCTAAAAGTAGCGTTAAATCCCATATTAACAAACACTCCTGCAAACGCAGGTAATACGGAATATTATTCTACAATTAAACGGTATTTAACTTTCCGAGTGGTTTCCGAGTAGTTCGTCTACTATTGATTACGTGGTCTGTCAACACTGAGATTGCGGGTTTGATTATCACTGAAGGCAGTGTGTACTCGACTCCAATCTTAAATTGACAATTATTGCCAGTTTTCCTACCGCAGGTCGGGGTTTTCTCCGGGTAGTCCGGTTTCCTCCCCCAATAAATACTGGACGCCATAATATAGCTGAAAAATTGCTGAAAGTAGCGCTAAACCCCATTAAAAAAACGAAAACTGTCGATTTCTAGGTCGAAAATGTAGCAGCGTAACCTAATATCGTAAATTTCGTCCTACCCGTAGTCCATACTTTTCCAGCGGCGTCAAATTGTCTTGTTCTTGATGTTGTTGCCGTAGAGTTTGAGTGACGATTTCGAGATAGGAAGCGGACCTATTTGTGTATGGTGTGTCCTTAATCTTAAGCATACGTGGATGGATGAGATGTAGAAATCACCAAATCTTCCTAATTACGTCAGCTACACTTCAAGTCTTTATCGACTGGAACTTTTATTTGTTTTCTTTTTTTATTTAGTTTTTTGTATTGGGTGTTTTTCGTTCGAAATTTATAACCACTTCCGTTTAAAATGGAGTTTATTCTAATATCACCCACTGTATCTGCTTTTATAATTAATTTACCGAGTTACAGGAAGTAACACGTTTTCATCTGACGTTTATCCTGTTATCCGGCCTATCCTCCCTCCTCTTTCACATCCACGTATATTAAGTCACAAACTTCCCTTTAAACCCATGTTTCCGATATTTCTTCTTGACTTCTTGACCTAGCTACAATAATGTAGCTCTTTTTTTCTATTTTTATGGAAGGAGCTACAAGTACTCGTAATCTATAGCAAAACACATTGATTTATTGAGATTTATACATATTTTCAGCTATTAAATGCTATTTGTGTTCAATTTATATGTTTTCCTTTCTCCGCCGTTCAGTTGACATTTCTAAAATGTCTAATTAAATAATTTTAACACGTTTTCGTAATCGTGGCATTGTTGACAAAAACTGAAACTGTGCAGTGTAGAATTATAGAATCGTATCGGTAAAAATTTGATCCCAACTAATGCAATAAAGCCAGAAAAAACTTGATCCGGATAAATTTTTACCAAATCGATTCAGAAATTACCCACTTTCGGAATTCAAATTTGACAACAATGCCATGATTACGAATAAAGTGTAAAACTAACGAATTATGTGTTGTAGAATATCAGTTAAACTTGAAAGACATTAAAAAGTATGTAGCAATTTAGGGAAACAGTTTAATAGCGTATTTTATGCATAAAACCCTCGGGTGTGAATCACTCCCGGCTTGCTCCATTACGAGTAATGGGACCTCTTTATAGCTCCGTCCATAAAAAAAGGAGCTATACATTATTGTAGCTATTCTTGACCCAACTCTAAATAATCTAGATAATCTACAAATTTACGGAATCAATGTGCCATCAAACTACGTGTCATCTGTATGTTCATGCGCCCCTTCTAGTGGATTTTCATCTATTGAGACAAGGGGGCGTCGATTTCCGAGTGGTTAAGGTAGTTTGTCTACTATTGATCTCGCGGTCTGTCAATACTGAGGTTGCAGAGTCTTACTGAGGGCAAGGTGTACGCGACTCCAATCGTAATTGACAAGAATTACCAGTTTTCCTACCGTAGATCGGAGGTTCTCTTCCTTCCTCCCCAAAAAACTAGACGCCATGATATAGCTGGAAAATTGCTAAAATTGCGTTAAGCACCATTCAAACAAAATTTATTGGGACAATATTAGGCTGAATTTTACTGCCGCAATAATCCGATGTTAGTTTAGTGATTTGTCGGATTAACTGTATAATTTAGCTCCATTACTATTAATGTAGCAAATTCAAACATGATGCGGTTTACGCGTTAATCAAAGATCAAAGAGATAACGTACAGCTCTTTTTACGTTATTAAAGCCTCATTCATTGCCAAATAACAGGAAACGATCTAATTTCGTTTTTGTCTTTGAAATACTATTTGTTGCCGCAATTATAAAACGAGTCGTTGGACATTTCACCATATATGGATAGTTGTGACCTAAAATTTTGCTAATTTACATTGTACAACAAACATTCCGTAGTACGAATGGTCATATATGTAACGTAATTTACGAGAAGAAAGGTACGATTATTCGTTCTATAGAAAATGTTATTCAATAGACAATGATTGAATTTTCGCAATGACAAACTTGATATTTGTCGGTTTAATTTTAAAAAAATGTATTAATAAAAAGTGTAAAAAATAGTAGAAGTACATTAGCAAATTAATGTATTCTCAATCCGGGAAAAATTTAACTCAATACCGGTATCAGTTGCACAATTTAAAATATGTTCTAATTAAATAAACATTTTCATTAGAATAAGTTATGTTTTATACAAATAGAGCAATATTACGGTCCTTAATGCTGAGTTGAAACATGTAACTGCTTCATAGTGCTTCTTTGTGCTTCTTTAGTGCACTAAAAAGGGTACTCTTCGGTGCTTGTATGAAAAGGGTCATAACTGAAGAACATGATCTGGCCCGAAATCTATTTGTTTGACTCCAGCAGTTTTTAATATTTTTTTTCAAATCAAAACTTCACTTATTTAAGGATTTATTGATTTCAAGACCTTTAGTCAAAACGTCCGGAATGCGCTTGCTACGTGTCCACATTTTAGTATTTTCCTTCTGAGCATGTTATGAACGGTGATCTAAACATTGTTCCCATTACGATATTTCGTCAAGATCTTTGTGCAATTGATTGCAACAAGTAAACTAACTTTTAAATGTCCAAAGATTTTTAGCACAATAACAATCATTTCCTTTAAAGTTTTGATGAATGGGCATGTTTATATCGACTTAAAGAAAGCATATGGACCTCGAAATTCGTCCTCAGTCGATAAATTTTCATCAAGTCGATAAAGACATGTATCGACCAAAACATTAAAGGCTATTATTAATATTTTATTGTAAGATATTATTTGAAAATCAAAACAGTTTTATATAGAAGATTTACTTACAATTTGTAATGTTGAGGTGTACACAAACAAAGTTATCAATTTCCATTAAGAAGACTGCATCCTATGTTTAAGTTCCAATGAATGTTAGCATCATTTTATGTGTTCATACTTCATGCAATAATGCTGGAATTTGATTGAGCAGTGACCATGTGTCAGTTTCTTTTGAATCTGATTTTAACTACGCCCATTTTAGCAACGTGTTCATTTCTCGTGCTCCCCCACCCCCCAAACTGGTGTTATGATAATCATCATCACCCGCTCAGATCGGAAATTGCCGATCTGAAAAATTAATAACCGACCTAGCCGGGTGATATCAAACAAATTATCACCCGCTACAGCCGAAGTTTACATATCTGTCGTTTAGTTTTCCATTTCCGCATAAACGCATGAACAACGCAACAGTAACATAAACTAATAGACTAACAAGCATTTTTCATTAAACACATATTCCATGTATTGCATATGGTTGTTCACAGTAGATAAATGATCGTTTATTTTATTTAAACAAAGGTGTTGGGTAAATTATTACACGATTTCTTCTTGTGATATTTTATCCTAACACCCTCGGGTCAGTTAATAATTGGGCAGTACGATTATATTGCTTGTACAATCAGGAACCTAGTTGGTACAATGTCAATTTACTTATATCTATCTCTGTTTTTATTGTAGTTACTAGTTTTCGTGCAAACTGTATAAAATATATGCTTAGTATATACATTAACGTATTTCTGTTTTTACTGCTCATGTTTCATATGAGTATTTTATATAATCTTGAATCTCAGGGGCGTATAGGGTAAAATTAAACGGCGTTGTGGAAATCAGAAACGTTTTGGCGTGTGACCTATCAGGACACACCGTTCAGCGTAGGGTAGACACGTTTGGGTGAATCGGACATGTTTAGGCGAGAGGCCCGTTTAGGAATGTTAAAAATTTACGCTTTAAGTTATATACACAAGGCTCCAAAGAGTTATATCCATTATCATTTAGTTGTACAGTCTATTGCCGAACCGCTCCATGTGTACGTATGCTTATTACAAAACCACGGATAATCGACAACATTAGAATAATATAAAACAAGTGTGGACTGTGAGCACTCTCACAAAGGGATACACCCCCCCCCCCGCTTCGCTTTCAAGTCCAATTATCTCCTCTGAATAATATCCGACAGCAACAAAAATTCTTCATGCACATCTACATATGATAACAGATAACAGCAATTTACATGAGAAAACAGAAAACAGTGAGTTCAAAAATCGAAAATACAGATAACAGCAGAATCTCATCGAAGGGCAATACTATTAACAGCAAACAAGGTTTTTATTTTCAATATAACAGTTAACAATTTTTAAGAAAACAGATAACAGGTAATGGTTGAAAACAGTTAACAGTTGCTTTATTTAAAAAAAAAACAGTTAACACATATGTAAAAATGCCCAAAACACATTAACAGAAAAGATTTGGCCCCCCCCCCCCCCTTAACAATTATAAATAACTTACGCTTACCGGACGCGTCCACCGAAATTTCCATTGGGTTGGGTGCACTGTTCATTTACAAATAGAACTCTTATTTCATGAAAGAGTCAATTTGTGTAATGTTAATATTCTGGTGGTTAAGTAACGACTATAGACGGTCTTATCTCCTTTTTATTTGGCAAATAACATTTACAACTTTGATAGCTCTGAACTTGAAATTGTCGTCAAAAACAGTTCGAGCTATAGGTAGTTAGAGACGATGTCCAGAGTTCGAGCTATAGGTAGTTAGAGACGATGTCCAGAGTTGGAGCTATAGGTAGTTAGAGACGATGTCCAGAGTTGGAGCTATAGGTAGTTAGAGACGATGTCCAGAGTTCGAGCTATAGGTAGTTAGAGACGATGTCCAGAGTTCGAGCTATAGGTAGTTAGAGACGATGTCCAGAGTTCGAGCTATAGGTAGTTAGAGACGATGTCCAGAGTTCGAGCTATAGGTAGTTAGAGACGATGTCCAGAGTTCGAGCTATAGGTAGTTAGAGACGATGTCCAGAGTTCGAGCTATAGGTAGTTAGAGACGATGTCCAGAGTTCGAGCTATAGGTAGTTAGAGACGATGTCCAGAGTTCGAGCTATAGGTAGTTAGAGACGATGTCCAGAGTTCGAGCTATAGGTAGTTAGAGACGATGTCCAGAGTTCGAGCTGTAGGTAGTTAGAGACGATGTCCAGAGTTCGAGCTATAGGTAGTTAGAGACGATGTCCAGAGTTCGAGCTATAGGTAGTTAGAGACGATGTCCAGAAAATATCGTCTGTTTTATTTTAGCTTTGCACACTGTCCATAGTTGTTTGTTACTTACCACGTTGAAAATCAGTTATTCTCATGTTCTCTAAAAACCTTAGGTGTCAAAAACCGAGTCGTAATTTACTTCTAAATGTAATGCTTTTTTGGTTATTTTATAATCCGCATGGTTCAGGTGAAATTTTTAATTTGAAAATAAATTAATGACTTTAGTCTTTATACATGTAAGCACTAGTAATAAAATAATGATTGCATATTACTATAATGTATGGATCTACCTGTCACTCAATGCATGGATTCTGCTATTTCAGACAAGATTTTATATTTTACTTACTATCTGACAGCATACACTGTTACAAATCAGATAAGTGATCTCCATGTTTAGTCATTATTAATGAATCTGACGTTTCGGTTTATTCATTTGATTGGTTCGTCAGTATCCGTAATAGGTCACTGATTACGTCTGATTTCAAACGATTACGGGCAATGGTGCATGTGTATTATTAGCGAATTTGAGTTTTTTAAAACAAGTGTGGACTGTGAGCAAACTAATGCTCATTAGTGATACCCCCGCTGTCACAAAAATTTTGCATGTATATCAACTGTGTAAAAATCTAAGTATTCTGTAAACAGGAAGTAGACGACAAAGGAGCATATAAAATGGCTTTACACAATATGGTACTATAAGATAAAGCAATATGCAAAATATCATGCACCTGCACCCTATATATATGTGCTGAGCAAACTCCGACAGAAATTTTTGTTATGGGCGGAAAAACGATCAACACAGTATACCCCCCCTCCTCCCTTCTTCGAAGCGGGGGTATAAAAACAATCAGAATCCATCTAGCTTTTTAATTCTGCTAAATATAATCGATTTATTTCCCAGCCAGCGAGATCCAGGAATTTGTGTAAGGGGAGGGCGTAAAAGTTCGGCGATGGGTCTGGTGGCCGCTGAAGGCCCCCCAGCAGGTCCAGGGCAGTGCACTTGTAGGTGGTCAAGGGGGCGAAGCCCCCAGAAAGCTCCGGGAATCTAAGCATTTGGTAGACATCCAGACAGTTTTCTAGACTCGTTTTTTTTTTTACTTCCTCTCTTCTTTTAGCTGGCTTGGACCTCAATTACCTCCTTTTTGGAATAACATACACATTACCGATTTCAATTCACATTTAATTAGCGTTGAATAAACATTTTGTGTTCATGTTAATACAATTCAAATTTAAATATTTTACTTAGAAGTTCCCATTTTAAAAGACAGTCAAATTAATAAAATAGCAAACTTTAATGAATACATGTGAATGAATATTGCTTGATGCATGTAAGTACATATTTGCTTATGAAATTTTTTATTAAAAAAATAGGTGTTGTTTTGAAAATTTAAAATGTTAACTAACTTGTTTTCGAGTTAATGTATACGATACATCTCTAGAAAAAAATACATAGAAAGGTTTTTATGTTTTTTATTTACCATTGGGGTTTTCAACAATCTAATTAAAATTAAATCTGTCACTTGCTCCCCCCTTTTTGCTATGGTCGCTGCGTGTACAACGCAGCGACCAATACCAAAAAGGGAGGAGCAAGTGAAAGATTTAACTTTAATTAGATTGGGTTTTCAACATCTGAAATAGCTTTTCATTTTTGGATATATAAATCTGTTTATTGTTAACTCTACGATTTTTAAAGCCATCAATGCCTATCTTCTTTCTTTGCGTCCGTCGTCATTCACGTGCAGACAGGAGATGGAGCTCTAATTGCAAAGTCTCTTTTTGATAATACCCTATTTTTTAATAACATGTTTAAACAAAATCCATGATTATTACATCAATGTGGCAACCATCTTATATTATAGCCTTATTTTGATTGGATACAGTTCGCAGCACGTTAATTATTTACCTCCCCCACACACATAAATGAAAGAAAACGTTAATGTTTCCTGTCTCTTTTGTTTTTTTAATTTTTTGGTGTTTTTCTTATTCTTTTTTGTTCAGTTTCCGTTCTATTTTATAAATACATCTCTAGGAGTTAAATGCGTCGACTATCTTTTTTAAAGATAGTACTTGTTTTTCAACTATGACCATAAATAATGAATTTTCTTTAATGAAATACCCTTTTCTCATTCCTCCTTTTTCTTTTCTCTCGTTTTAACCTCTCGTTCTCTCGCTCCCTATTCTTGGATCCGCGCCTGTATATTTACACAGGGTACAATTTCTCGCCAAAACAAACGGCGAGGTACATTTTTGTAGTACCCATACGACAAAGACCAATTCAGCAGTACTTATCATAAGCTACCACTGAACAAAATAATGGTTTACCTATGGCTTAAGCTTACAAAGATAGAAAGCAAAATGTCAAGTGTCAATCTAATTAAAATTAAATCTTTCACAGGCTCCCCTTTTTTCCGACGCAGTCGGTATTATATTCACTTTTTACCCTTTGACCTCATGACACTTCACCTCTCGAAAAAGCAAGTCACGTGATCGTAATTCTGTTCCTTGATAAGTCAAAAACCAATTGGACGGGGGTTCGGAACAGGGCGGTTAATTGGACAGGGGTTCGGAACAGGTTTGTAAATTGGCAATTCACCTTTCAAATTGTGTACAATTTTACCGTCTGTTTGTTTATAAAATTATTTCATAGTGGAATTTAAGTATTAAGAACGATAGAGATGAGCTGCAATTTGTAAAAATTTTTATCAAACAACTTCTACAAAAATGTTAAATATTTTTTATTTGAAGTACAGCGCAAATTAAAACGCATATTAACACGCTGGATTTTGGCGGGCTTTTATGAAGTGTAAAAAAGACGAAGAGATGAAATTTTAATTAATTCCTTTAATAAATACAAATTAACAATCATTTTATATACATGTTGATATTAAATCAAATGCATTATTATTGTTCTTGGGCGTCCGTCGTAGTACACACATAGATAGAGAGTTGTGGCTCTAATTGTAAAGTATACTTTGCTTATTCAGTAAATTTTAAACTATAAACATTTAATTAAAAATTTTTCCGACGCAGTCGGTATTATATTCACTTTTTACCCTTTGACCTCATGACACTTCACCTCTCGTAATTCTGTTTCTTGATTGGTTAAAAACCAATTGGACGGGGGTTCGGAACAGGGTGGTAAATTGGACAGGGGCTCGGAACAGGGTGGTAATTCACCTTTCAAATTGTGTACTATTATTATTAGATTTTACCGTCTGTTTGTTTATAAAATTATTTCATAGTGCAATTCAAGTATAAAGAACGATAGAGATGGGCTGCAGTTTGTAAACTTTTATATCAAACAACTTGTACAAAAATGTTAAATATTTTTTATTTGAAGTACAGCGCAAATTAAATGCATATTAACACGCTGGATTTTAGCGGGCTTTTGTGGAGGATAAAAAAGACGAAGAGACGAAATTTTAATTAATTTCTAAATACAAATTAACAATCATTTTATATTCATGTTGATATTAAATTAAATGTATTATTGTTCTTGGGCGTCCGTCGTAGTACGCACATAGATAGAGAGTTGTGGCTCTAATTGTAAAGTATACTTTGCTTATTCAGTAAATTTTAAACTATAAACATTTTATTAAAAAAATTATAATATTCAATTTGTTTACATTTTTGTATAACTGCTTTGGTGCTCGCAGAAAAACTTCATTGCTATATCTATTCATTGGGTTTCAATACATAATAGCAATAAACTTTCTGGAATACATGTACATGTACAGCAAAGTACATGTAGTTGTATGTACATTATCAATTTTAGGTTAACTGTATGCTTGGTAAATCTGTTAATATCGAAAACACGTAAATAAAAGGGGGCACACATGTATAAATGAATAATTTCAAACTCGTTTCATCTTGGACTAGTGTTAATTTATAGGTTCATGATTTCATTCACGTAGTAATAATTGTCCGTCAGTACTTCCCCGAAAAATTTCCATCAAACATTTCCGGTCTATTGAAACGGGGAATTTGTATTACAATAAAGGCGATTCGTAGTTCAATGCATAACTCAATTTATATCTTGACTGCGTCGGTTATCTTTTTTAAAGATAGTACTTGTTTAATATTCAATTTGTTTACATTATTGTATAACTGCTTTGGTGCTCGCAGAAAAACTTCATTTCTTTATCTTAGGCAGTGGGTTTCAATACATAATAGCAATAAACGTTCTGGAATACATGTACATGTACAACAAAGTACATGTAGTTGTATGTAAATTATCAATTTTAGGTTAACTGTATGCTTGGTAAATCTGTTAATATCGAAAACAAGTAAATAAAATAATCTGTTGAAATATACAAATACATGGGGGGGGGGGGGCACACATGTATAAATTAATCATTTCAAACTCGTTTCACAGTGGCACTAGTGTACATTAATAGGTTCATGATTTCTTTCACGTAGTAATAGTTGTCTTTCAGTACTTCCCCAAAAATTTCCATCAAACATTTCTGGTCTATTGAAACGGGGAATTTGTATGACAATAATGGCGATTCGTAGTTCAATGCATAACTCAATTTATATCTTTACTGCGTCGGTTATCTTTTTTAAAGATAGTACTTGTTGTTATTGTCGTTGTCAAAAAGGGAAAGATTTATAGATTTGTCAAGTGTTAACTTCGACGCCGTCGAATTCCCATATATCTCTCTCGTGAGACAAAAAATGGTAAACAATTATTGTTTCATTCGTGAACTCGTAACAGAAGAAAAAGCAAATTATCTGTTGTCACAGTGGAGTGGGGTAAATAAAGGACTTTTTGTTCCTACTAATAAACCTTTTCTGATCACAATAAAAATATTCAATATTTTTAATAATCTCGTGCTCAAATAGAAATAAACAACTTTTTAACTAATTATATGGCCAAAGTAGACAAATTCACGTTACTTTTTGTTTATTTATAAAAAGGGTGTCCAAAAATACAAATAGTTAACCTCATTGTGAATAGGGAGCAACCTCTACCACCGTCTACGCCACCGGAATCCCTCCTTCAGCAAGATTCGTTGCAGCTAGAAAACGCCAAAAATATTCGTTTTTTAATTGAAAACTGACAAAAACCCCACCCAAATCCAATTTTATCCAACAGAGAGATGTAGACAGGTTTTGGGGAGCAAGGTGGTTAATGTGGCCTGAACCAAGAGTGTAAGTGGTAAGAATGCCCAGTAAAGAGAGTGAGAATCCGAAATGATCGATAGGACTTCGGGAAAAGTTCGTTGAACAAAGACTGAACGAACACGGCGCTTCATCGTGTTTGGCATAAGCCAGTTGTCAACATGCGAACATTATTTTATACTATTGTTGGTACGCTATATGATAAGACTATTTGGAATTTCAACTCTAATTTAAAATTTTATTTCGAAAGTATCGGTTAAAGCGAGGATATGTGCTTGTACAGCTACAGATTTACTCATATAAATACAATTACTGGTGCTTCAAAAAACTACAACATCATGTGGAAAGATTTATTCTTTTTTTGGCCTGGTTGCACGAAGTGCAAACCCGGGTTATAGTACGGACGAGCGGGTCGGAAAATGTGGTATCTATTTGTGTAAGCAACTCCTTCCTACATATCTCTGAAACTTCAAAGAACGATTGCACATGTATTGAAGTTGTGTACGTGCTGTTATGGAAGGATTTTTTGCAGGGTTACACAAAGTGCAAACGCGGCTTATACCATGGTGAAGTCGGGGGAGGGGGATGGCAGGGGAAATTAAGAAATAATTCACGCATGCTGTGGTTTATCATTGTTTTACAACGGGGTGACCATTTATGTCGTATTATTTTATCCCGAGCGATAGCGAGAGAAAAAATAACGACATAAATGGTCACCCCGTTGTAAAACAATGATAAATCACATCCTCCGTGAATTATTTCTATTCTAATAAGACAATTACGGTAAATTTATAAAATTTTCGTACCTGAAGAAAACATCATTTCCACCATAAACGGCTGTTCCGTCAATGTAACACACAATATATTGCAAAGGATATTAAAGCGTGTGTCGCTATTTATACCATTAATACGTCATACGCAATAGCTTTCCGGTGGGAGTTAGTTTTTGTAATCGGAACAGCCCTTTAAAACACGCCCTCCTCAGCGCTTGTTGCTCATATATAAATCATTTTTTTTTACCACAGTTGTGGTCTCAAAGCCTTTAAAGCACGTCCTATTAGAATATGGTATTTATTTTGTGTAATCAATTCCTCCTACAGTTTTCAACCCAGATCTCTGAAACATTACAGAAAGACTGCACATGAATTGAAGTTGGGCACCTGGTATTATGGAACTGTTCAAGGATTGACATGTATTGAAGTCATGGAAGGATTTTTTGCAGGGTTACACAAAGTGCAAACGCGGCTTATACCATGGTGAAGTCGGGGGAGGGGGATGGCAGGGGAAATTAAGAAATAATTCACGCAGGCTGTGGTTTATCATTGTTTTACAACGGGGTGACCATTTATGTCGTATTATTTTATCCCGAGGGATAGCGAGAGAAAAAATAACGACATAAATGGTCACCCCGTTGTAAAACAATGATACGCAATAGCTTTCCGGTGGGAGTTAGTTTTTGTAATCGGAACAGCCCTTTAAAACACGCCCTCCTCAGCGCTTGTTGCTCATATATAAATCATTTTTTTTACCACAGTTGTGGTCTCAAAGCCTTTAAAGCACGTCCTATTAGAATATGGTATTTATTTTGTGTAATCAATTCCTCCTACAGTTTTCAACCCAGATCTCTGAAACATTACAGAAAGACTGCACATGAATTGAAGTTGGGCACCTGGTATAATGGAACTGTTCAAGGATTTGTTCAAATTGTTCAGACTTAATTGGGAACGTTTTTTAGTACATTTGCAGAAAACGGTACAGATTTTGTATACTTAACTCCTCCTATAGAGTTGTCTACCCAGATATCTGAAACTTCACAGAAAGATTGCACATGTATATATTTTTTGGTTAATTTATAACATGACAGGTTGTTAAGTTCGTATTGACATGTATTGAAGTTGTGTACGTGCTGTTATGGAAGGATTTTTTGCAGGGTTACACAAAGTGCAAACGCGGCTTATACCATGGTGAAGTCGGGGGAGGGGGATGGCAGGGGAAATTAAGAAATAATTCACGCAGGCTGTGGTTTATCATTGTTTTACACCGGGTTGACCATTTATGTCGTATTATTTTATCCCGAGCGATAGCGAGAGAAAAAATAACGACATAAATGGTCACCCCGTTGTAAAACAATGATAAATCACATCCTCCGTGAATTATTTCTATTCTAATAAGACAATTACGGTAAATTTATAAAATTTTCGTACCTGAAGAAAACATCATTTCCACCATAAACGGCTGTTCCGTCAATGTAACACACAATATATTGCAAAGGATATTAAAGCGTGTGTCGCTATTTATACCATTAATACGTCATACACAATAGCTTTCCGGTGGGAGTTAGTTTTTGTAATCGGAACAGCCCTTTAAAACACGCCCTCCTCAGCGCTTGTTGCTCATATATAAATCATTTTTTTACCACAGTTGTGGTCTCAAAGCCTTTAAAGCACGTCCTATTAGAATATGGTATTTATTTTGTGTAATCAATTCCTCCTACAGTTTTCAACCCAGATCTCTGAAACATTACAGAAAGACTGCACATGAATTGAAGTTGGGCACCTGGTATTATGGAACTGTTCAAGGATTTGTTCAAATTGTTCAGACTTGGGAACGTTTTTTAGTACATTTGCAGAAAACGGTACAGATTTTGTATACTTAACTCCTCCTATAGAGTTGTCTACCCAGATATCTGAAACTTCACAGAAAGATTGCACATGTATATATTTTTTGGTTAATTTATAACATAACAGGTTGTTAAGTTCGTATTGACTGGAATGCAAGGATATTAGGCTATTGTCGTCACTTTGGGTAGCGTCGTGGTCTGTAGACTTTTACATTTCAATCTCCTCCGAAATACCCATGTAAGTTTAAATTAGTTCAAGACGGCTGCAAATTCATGACTTAATTTAGAACAGCACTCTTCGGGAAAATGTCCAAAATGACTTCTCAGACGGTACAAAGCTGACTGACGCCATACTGTATATGAGTGTTTGTCGGATGGTCCTCTACAAATGTTACTTTGTATTCAGATAGACAATCTAAAATGCCAGCTTCCAAGTGATGATCACATGATGTAGGTAAGATAGAAACCTATATGGGAAAATGATTAAAATACAAAGCGAGAACTTTGAACCAATAGAAACCAAATATGACACACTGATTATTGTATGGACCTCTACAAAGTCTTTTTAATTTGAGCGAAAATTAAATATTGCCACAAACGCTGGATCTTTATACTTTACCCGCCTTAACTGCAGACGACATTACTTGAAGGATTGCGAATCGACAACAATCGATTGTTCCTACTTCCGTTCTAATTTAGGTCAAATTTTACTATGGAAAATCGCCCTATCAAAATAAAAAAAATGCCATATTTCAAAACGCAGAATATCTCGAGGAAATAATTGTTGATTTTTAAAAGCAGTTTTCAATTGTCGTGCAAAACCCCTCACCAAAATACGTTCACTTGCATGTATTATAGTTAAACACGGGACCCTATAAACAAGTACTATCTTTAAAAAAGATAACCGACGCAGTAAAGATATAAATTGAGTTATGCATTGAACTACGCATCGCCTTATTGTCATACAAATTCCCCGTTTCAATAGACCAGAAATGTTTGATGGAAATTTTTTGGGGGAAGCACTGACGGACAATTATTACTACGTGAATGAAATCATGAACCTATAAATTAACACTAGTCCCAGATGAAACGAGTTTGAAATTATTCATTTATACATGTGTGCCCCCTTTTATTTACGTGTTTTCGATATTAACAGATTTACCAAGCATACAGTTAACCTAAAATTGATAATGTACATACAACTACATGTACTTTGCTGTACATGTATTCCAGAAAGTTTATTGCTATTATGTATTGAAACCCAATGCCTATATATATATAGATATAGAAATGAAGTTTTTCTGCGAGCACCAAAGCAGTTATACAATAATGTAAACAAATTGAATATTAGAATTTTTTTAATAAAATGTTTATAGTTTAAAATTTACTGAATAAGCAAAGTATACTTTACAATTAGAGCCACAACTCTCTATCTATGTGTGTACTACGACGGACGCCCAAGAACAATAATACATTTAATTTAATATCAACATGAATATAAAATGATTGTTAATTTGTATTTAGAAATTAATTAAAATTTCGTCTCTTCGTCTTTTTTATCCTCCATAAAAGCCCGCTAAAATCCAGCGTGTTAATATGCACTTAATTTGCGCTGTACTTCAAATAAAAAATATTTAACATTTTTGGACAAGTTGTTTGATATAAAATTTTACAAACTGCAGCCCATTTCTATCGTTCTTTATACTTAAATTGCACTATGAAATAATTGTATAAACAAACAGACGGTAAAATCTAATAATAATAGTACACAATTTGAAAGGTGAATTACCACCCTGTTCCGAGCCCCTGTCCAATTTACCACCCTGTTCCGAACCCCCGTCCAATTGGTTTTTAACTAATCAAGAAACAGAATTATGAGAGGTGAAGTGTCATGAGGTCAAAGGGTAAAAAGTGAATATAATACCGACTGCGTCGGAAAAAAGATCCACATACCATCTCTTTAAAAACTAACTTGCTGTCTTATCAAATTTTGATCGAAAATGCAAAATTTCAGAGCCGCAAATAACATGAAACATATGGTAAAAAACCTTCTGACAGATTTTGTTTTTCTCTGAAACTGCCAAATCGTCAATAGTAAATAGTTACCAGGGGAATTGTCTCAGTGGTTGTTTAGCAACGATTCTGAAACCGAATCAAGCACGGATAGTTCACGTTTATACGTTTTAGAATTTATGTATCATTTTGAACATCTATTTGAACAATACTATATGTCACACATCTTTGTTACGGAAGCGTATTAGGGCCACCATTTTTTTTGTTTTTTTTTCTAATTGTCAACTTTTTTCTCGGAATTATCGACTTTATTCTCGGAATTATCGACTTTTATCTCGGAATTATCGACTTTAAACTCGGAATTACCGACTTTATTCTCGGAATTATCGACTTTAAACTCGGAATTACCGACTTTATTCTCGGAATTATCGACTTTAATCTCGGAATTTCCGACTTTTATCTCGGAATTTCCGACTTTATTCTCGGAATTTCCGACTTCTATCTTTCACTCCCCTTTCTGTTTTCATCCCTCTCTGTGCCTCTTAAAAAGCTTATACACTCAAGTCTAATCTATATATTTTCACTGTTTAGCCAATACGGAGCGAAGCGATTTAATTTGTGAATATTTCAAATTAGGTTTGAATACAAAGAGATTGTGAGCTGTTTGGAATTGCTCCATGGATATAAAATGAGCATTCGGACATTTAAAAGAATTATAAGAACCTTAGGACTATACCGAAGGAAATTCAAAAGCGACATTGTGGAAATAGCGTGTTTTCTTTTGGACCAGTGCGAACGACACGGTCAAATGAATGGCTACCGCTGGATGCATTTGAAATGTTTAGAAAAGGGACTAGTAGTTGATGCTGAAACAGTTAGAATTTTGTAACATATTATAGATCCAGATGGCATTGCAGTAAGAAAACAAAGGCGGCTTAGAAGACGCGTCTATGCAGTTCCTGGTCCAAATGCAGTGTGGCACATTGATGGCTATGACAAACTATCAAGATTTGGAATCAAAATTCATGGTTGCATTGATGGATTTTCCCGACAAATCATCTGGCTCAAAGCTGGAGTATCCAATAAAAACCCTAATACTATTGCTTGGTATTATCTTGAGAACATTAAAAATATTGGTTTATGTCCAAAAAGAGTTCGAGCTGACTTCGGTACAGAAAATGTTCACGTTGAAGCCTTACAGAAATTTTTAAGAAGAAACCATAGGGATGAATATGCAGGCGACAGAAGTTTCCTTTACGGAAAGAGTACCAGTAACCAAAGGATCGAATGTTTATGGGCTATGGTACGCCGCCAAGGGGTTCAGTACTGGATGAACTTTTTTCAAGACCTCTCTGAATCAGGTTTACATGATGGAGGATTCGTCGACCAAGAACTCTCTAGATTTTGCTTTTTAAAGGCAATTCAGTTACTACTAATAGTTATATAGGTTTTAGAGGGGTAATTCGTCTTATATAACCTATTTTCAAAGTTGAGCTGTGCCTCATAGCAAGCGTATATACGCATGTCTCCCTCTTATTCTGAAAACCACATTTAGAATAAGGGGGAGATATCAGTGTTGGCTAAACATTGAAAACACGTTTTTAGAATAAAGGGGAGATATCAGTGTTGGCTAAACATTGAAAACACGTTTTTAGAATAAAGGGAGATATCAGTGTTGGCTAAACATTGAAAATATAGGTTAGACATGCGTATATAAGCTTTTTATGAGGCACAGAGAGGGTCTATATATAAAAACAAGCCAAGAATAATGAACAGGCCGAAAAAACACAATTTGTACCCAAGCGCCTGTGTGCTAGATTAGTAATGATTTAAACTGTAGCATACTTCAAAGATAAATCATATAGTTGTTTTCCTGAATTTTATTTATCGATTTTATCTGAAGTTTTTAAATCGCATCATTAAATATCGTTTGTTTTGTACGGTGTGATCTTTATATTCTATGAAAGCATTGTTTAAAAGATGCAAGTCTGTAGTAGTACATAGATTTTAATACTATAGTGTTACTAACTGGCTGATTCTGTATTGGCCATGGTATTGATTCGAGGTTTGCTGTATTGGCCCGTAGGGTCGAGGGACAATACAGCTGATCGGGAATCAATACAGGCTAAAACAGAATCAGCCAGTTCGTAACGCTTTTATTAAATAATTCAAACACTTTGTATCACCAGTCCGTATGACCGGTCCGTATGACTAGCCAGTCCGTACAGCGGGTCCGTATTGCCAGTCCGTATGGAAATCAATATTGCCCTCCGGGCCGTATGGAAAAAGTATTAAACGGAATTTCAATCTTGAGTTAGTAACTAAGATATTGATCATGCAAATTTTGACATATTAGGGCTGTATTATTTAATAATTATAAATATATATATCACATTTTACACAGGATATGTTGGATGAAATTGTCTCGGTTTGGAATAGACACAGAATAAGACCATACAGACAAAGAATAGCAAGAAGCGGGAGACCATTTCAACTTTATTTCATGCCTATGACTTTTGACACAGTTAACTATGGCTTACGGTTTGATGAAAACGACGTAATGTTATGTGAAAATGAATTGGAACCTTTCGATGAATCTCGGTGTGGCGAGTTAATATCGGAATTGTGTAGCTGCATAATGGAGGAAAACAATTTTGACAGTGTGCCCCAACATCCAGATGATATGCGTGAATTATACCGTGTCTTAAGACAAGATATTGTGAACAACCTATGAACATTAAGTCCAATGTAAAATATATATAGTACATTTTAACTCATAGAAGTCATATGATGTCTCGATCTTATTTGCACAGTAAAAGCTATGCAAATTTTCTATAATATATGTATGTGGTATTTCTACTGTAAGCTTGAAACTTTTACTGCAAAAGAAATCGTACATGTCTCCTTCAATAATAGGAGATTTGATCATCCGCCAAAAAATAGTACCATAAAAAGCATACCGTTTCTGATGAAATACAGTTTTTGTCTTTTTTAATAGATTTTTCCAGTTTCCTAAAGAAATATTGGCAGTCAAATATTGTAGATTTTTTTTTCCTTAAAACATGCGGTGAAAGAATAAGAAATAAGAAGATAAAAACAGGGGCTCCCTGCGCGAATCGCTCACCTGACTTCAATTGCCAAATACATTATAATGGACATCTGCCACATTAAGAGTTTGTTTTTGTAGAGCTCAAACAGCTCAGCATTGAAGCAAACAAAAGCTTTCCCTATCTTTTATTTTTCACAATCTTTACGGCAAAAAATTAAGGGGCCATTACTGCTATAAGGGGTCATCTGAAAACTTCCACCCAAAGGATACTCTAAGAGCTCGATTAGCTGAATATTACAGCAAGCAAAAGCTTTTCTCTATATTCAATAGTTTTCATTCTATAGGCCAAAAACATGAAAAAAAACTATATATTTTTACCTTTAAAGGGCCATAACCTCTATAAGGAGTCATGTGATAACATCAACCCATTGAAGACATTGGCAGGGCTTTTGATGCTGAAGAAGGAATGTTGCATCAGATTTTCTCTATCTTTTATACCTTTTGATTTACAACCAAAAATTGTAGTCTGACCCCCCCCCCCCCCCCGTTCTATTTTTAGCAACGGCGGCCATGTTGTTTTATCGGATCCACTCAAAATGAGGATCGTTTTTTGGCAACATGCCATAAATCATTCTTGCAAGGTTGCAGTCAAATTGGTTTAGTGGTTTCAGAGGAGAAGATTTTTGAAATTGATAACGGACGACGAACTCATAGTGATGGCATAAGCTTACATGGCCTTTAGCCAAGTGAGCTAAAAAGCAAGATTATTTAATCTCACTCATAGCTATATTGATGATGTTCTATCTATCTACAAACCATCGTTTGCTGAATGGATTACATCAGTATATCCACCAGAGCTGGAGATTAAAAAAACACTGATACAGCTTGCTGTACATCTTTCTTAGACTTACACCTCGAATTCGACACGAGTAATCTCAGTACAAAAATTTATGACTAAAGAGACGATTTCAATTTTAAAATTATCAATTTCCCAATATGAAAAGTAACATTCTTGCTTCACCGGCGTATGGTGTATACATCTCCCAGGTAATTCGTTATACAAGAGCTTGTTCAAATTTTTCGGATTTTTTTACCCATCATTATTGTCTTGGACCATGGTATTGAGAAGTTGCGTCCTATTAGATCTCTTAAAAAGTTTTCTTTCAATACCAGTCTCTTAGAAAAATTAAAAGTTTCTCTGGAAATTTTAAATCGATATAGCTTTTCTGATTTAAGTTTTAATTGTACTGAGATGATAACTTTGTTTTCCCAATTGTGTCCCACAGCCGCGTGCTGTGTTTTTACTGCCGGGCCATTGTGTCGCAATGAAAGTGGGAGGTTCGGAGCCGTGAAACATGTCCAACCCCCATTTCTATTGAAATACCTGCACCAAGTCAGGACCATTGGGATACTAGTGATTCGGTAGAATATCTCTTACTTTGTCAATTCTCTATGGAGTATGACACTGAAAATACCAGCTCGGTAGGAACTCGCCCAATGTCCAGGTGGTTAACGTTGTAAGGTCACCTAAAACTATTTACACGGAAACACCATGGGCATCGATTATAACATGTTATATACCGTTAAGGTTTCAAATAATTCAATTAGTTTTTAATTCAAATTAGACAGCAAAAACAAGAAAAAAGAAAAAACAAAAGCTCCTCTTGCTTAAAGTCTCTTGTGTCCGGCTCTCTTGCCAAGCCCTTGTACCTCAAGGTTGTAAATCTGTTTTGAACAAGACCTGAAAAAAAATTAATGACAATAAGACAATTGTTTCAAAAACTTCAAAATTTGTCGTATTTGCGCATCATGTAAACAAATGCAATAACAAAAAAGTAATAACTATGATTGCAAGAAAGATGTTACAAAAAACATCTCTCAGATTTTTTGGCCTGGAACTTTGTTGTAATTTTGTGTTTTGTGATTTATTTCGATGTCTTTGTATCAATTTACAATATTTAAAAAAATGAAGCACATCCTAAATTATTATAGCATAGTTCCATTCAGATCAGTACAAGAATTATTTTCGAGTTTCTTTTTTTCAACTTTAGAGGAGTCAGCCGATTTTGCAGCAAATTTAAATATTTAAATATGGAAACCACATCCATGACATCCTCATATAATTGCCAATTTTTAAACTTGAAACTTCGTCTTTGAGACAAGGGATGCACCTCAAGTACTCTAAGATAGTTCGCAAATCCGAAATCTTAACCAAGACCTAACAAAAATGAGGAGTATCCAGACATTTGCCCGAAAGAACAGAAACTATTAACCATTTGCGATGTAGTACAATGTATAAAGAACAAAACATACAATTATACAAAGAGAAGAATACATAGCAAAATATGTATCACATGCAGTACCAACCTGAATATACTATATCAACCTGAGGGCCGCAGGCCCGAGGGATGATATAGGTTGAGGGTTAATACTGCATGTGATACATGTTTTGCCATGTAATGTTCTTTGTATAATTCTGCTCAGTAGTTTCAGAGAAGATTTTTAAAATAAAATAGAAATATAAAAAATTGGTAAAAAAGGGCAATAACACATGGGTGAATGGATTTTCACGAGAATTTGTACACAGGTAGATCTCAACATGCTTAACCTAAATTTCAGATTTAGCCTAAACCTAACGGTATTAGAGATTTTTGCTATACAACTTTCATTTGACCACTATGGTCTATTTTTAGATACGGCGGCCATGTTTTTCAACCAATCAAAAATCTCAAACAATAGATTTGTTAAGGATGCCCAAAAGGAACAATTAATCACGTCAAGTTTTGTTCCATATCGTCAACTAGTCTCAGAGGAGTTAACTGTGAAAACAAAATTCAGACGACAACGGACGCAAATGTTGGCAGACGCTCAAATTGCCAGGTGACCTAAAAAAGCTGTTCATCAGAAAGATTATGAAAATCATCACAATCTAATTTTATATTATTAAACAAAGAGTGTTTGATTTATGTATGTTTAGTTACATGACAACAGCTCGACCTTCTAAACACTTTTCAGAAAATATAAGTTCACATAAAAGTCAGAATATTAATAACATTTCAGCAGCTGACTGCAACATCTAACTGGTATACATGACTCCTTCTTTATTCGGGGCCTCAGTGGCCGAATGGTTAAGGTAGTTCGTCTACTATTGATCACATGGTCTGTCAACACTGAGGTTGCGGGTTCGAGTCTCACTGCGGGCAGGATGTACTCGACTCCAATCTTAATTGACAAGGATTGCCAGTTTTCCTACCGAAGGTCGGGGGTTTTCTCCGGGTACTCCGGCTTCCTCCCCCAATAAAAACTGGACGCCATGATATAGCTGAAAAATTGCTGAAACATCATTCAAACAAACAAAACAAACCTTCTTTATTCCTTTAGAAGTTTAAACTATGTCCATAATCCAAATGTTGCTGCTCAGTAGATAGTTAAATTCTAATTTAAACATCGTATAGTTTTCATATACTCTAGGGAGTTCCAATGTTCGCCCACAGGTATGGGCCATAACCCTCCTTTCGATGCCTTTCAAATCTACAATGCGTACAGTTATCCTATAATAATTTGCCTCGGAGTTGTAAAGTAGCAGATCGTTTGCTGTAATGAAGCGAAGAAGGTTTCTTAACATCTTTTCATCACATTCCCGAATGTACCTTTTTAAATATCTGAAGCTTTCAACATCAGGTTCTTGGCAGTCCAGAATGGATAACAGTTTTTTGGCTGTAGGTACAATTTTTTCAAATTCACACTTAACATCAATATTAAAACCATATGCTATAAGAACTTCGAAAAAACATTCTCTGATGAATGCTGGTTCTTGACATAGCTCTTTTTGAGCGATTTGATCAACGACAGTTGCAATAGTTTCCTTGGATACCATAACCTTACATTCGTGGTTGGATAATATATCCATTAATTCCTCGTTATCAATCTGATCGAAGTTTTCAATAGCAGTAGTTAAAACTTGACGCTCACTATCGGTAACATAAGAAAGAAATTCCTCCCTGAGACCGTCCGATGTGATTCCATGTAAACACGAGTTCAAAAAGCTCGGAACTAACCGAATAGGTAAAACTTTTTGAAGAACCCAACCCATTGCCAAAATTTTAGCTATGCTTTTCCAGTCTTGAAATTCAAAATCATGTCTTAAGTAAGGAACTTTCAACGAATTTCCAGTTGTACATTGCTCGTAAAACGTATCCCAAAATTCAGTTAGCATATCCCTCATAACTCCACCATTATCCATAGCTTCTTCTATATTTCCGTTTGGAAGAATGATATGGGCTGTTATTATGTCATGATCGAAAATAACATCTGGGTTGCATTTGAATAGATTCACCAGCTCCTTAAAAATATGTCCCCTGTGCACAAGTATTTTAAACTCTAATGGTTCTCTTCTAACGGGTTGCAATGGCAGTGTTTTTAAAAAGGCAACCTCACCCAAACTATCCTCCCACATTGCCGGCTGATCCAAGGATGGATCCGGTAGCGGAGAGCTATCCCCATATAAATCTTCATTAAACCTGTTAGATTTAGATGTATGGTCTTCAAGTTCTTCCATTACAGACGTGGAAGGGCCTTCAGTGGATTGGTCTTCAAGTTCTTCTTGTACAGATGTGGAAGGGGCCTGAGTGGATTAAACTAGTGGTGCAGTATTACGAAGTCCAGACTTTCTAGTAGTTGAAACTGCTTTGTTGATTTTAGGTATGACGGGGGCACCAGATTTGTTTTGATTTCTATCGATGGATTCGTCATCGCTTGAACTAGTTTTGCATCTTGTATTTAGATATAATCTTAATTTCTGAAGTTTTGCCTTATCAACTATGTCTCCTATAGTAGTATCTCCATCTGGTAAAACCTTCAGTTGAAAGTCTGTTAGATCTACAATCATATCTTTCAATGGACCTTGCTTACTATCTCCTTCTGGGAAAAAAAGCTCAGTGCACTTGTTTATCACATCATCTTTATTCATCTCTTTATCCAATAAAATAGTTCTTGTACCACCTCCTGATTTTTCTCGTACTTGGATATACATTTTCCGTAATTCACTGTAATGATACCAACCAAGTTCAACTCTGTGTGTTTTCTTTACTGCATTTGATTTTTTCATCTTCGGCTTTGACTGATGTTCTTCGTCATTACCCCTGCTTCTAGCTTGCAATTTTTCTCGCAACTTATCCATTAAACTAGCTTTTTTTGTCTTGGTCTTATCTTTGTCATCCTTCGTAACATAATCCCTTAAAGCATATCGATCACCTGTAATTGGTAGAAACTCTGATAGTTCCTGATCATCCATTCCTTTAACAGCATCTTCATCAACCTAAAAGTATGAAGTAAAACAGGCAAGACAGGCACCCCTATAGCGCGACGGACGGACAGACGGACGGACGGACGGAGTGACCCGACTCCTAGACCTGCTTTCGCCTTCGACGAAGCAGGTAAAAATGAAACAGACTCTAGAATTTCATGGTAAATAAACCTATTGTTCTCTTTGATTATTTAACCTAATTGATTATAGGGGTAATTAAAAGTTAGGCAAACCAGGACTAAACCTGTCAATCCATGAAAATTACCACCAAACAAAATTACAACAAAGTTCCAGGCCAAAAACTTTTATACTGCGTCTGACGCGCGTTTCGTCTAAAGACTCATCATAGACGCTCAAACCAAAAGTTGTAAGGCGAAATAAACTAGAATATGAAGAGCACAATATAAAATCCACAGATATCGAACTGGGTGCTAAATTCAAAACTAAGACTAACATATGCCTCGTAGTTTCAACAAGATATATATATGTGACCTAAGAAGGGTCAAGTTGGTTACTTAAATTCCTTATTCCTTATTCGACATTCGAATATCGAATAAGTAACCAATTAACTTATTCGATATTTAAATTTTGAATAACAAACCAGTTACTCATTCAACATTCCATATTCCGATCCACGTGTTAAAATAAGCCTCTGGCGAGTATCGAATGAGAAACTGATTACTTATTCGATATTCGAATTTAGAATAAGTAACCATTTAGATTGTAAGTACTTATTCGACAATAGAATTTTGAACAACGAACTGATACATGTTAGCAAACTTATTTAAATTTGATCGATATGTGATTCTGGTCGTGGAGGCTAAAATTTGAGGAATTCGAAACTTCGTCCTGAAATGGGTTTGATATTAGGAAAGGTCTATATCTTGAGCCGTTAAATTTGGTACAGCTCATTAGCATAATGATGTTTACGGAGCCATAATAGAGAAAAAAGTCATGTAACAGGGGCCTGTGAGGTCAAACTGGTTTACGGTCAGTTCTGAGCTAATGAAGGAAGATTTTATGAAATGCATGTTCTGTTGACATTTCGACTTAAAAAAACGGAAGTTCCGTAGATTTACACACGATCGCGGCGAGGATAGTGGGGAACGTAGCCCACTTATCTTCCTTTAATTAATCCTAGTCCTCACTCGATTGAAATATTGCCTATGTAAATAATGTGTTAAAATTTCAAGAAAACTGTGACGGAATTTGTTACAGTCATTTATATTGAAAAATATTCAAAGTCTTCACCAAACAGAAAGTTGATATCCGTGACACTTAAATGTATACAGGCAAACAATGTGTTAAAATATCAAGCAGATGTGATAAGTAGTTGATGAGAAAACTGTGACAGAAATTTGTTACGGACGGACGGATGGAAAATATTAAAAGTCATTACCAAACAAAAAGTTGATGTCCCATTAATAAGAAAATGAATACCACCATATAACATGCATAGGCAAACAAAGTGTTAAAATTTCCGTTTTTCGTGGTTCTTGCTATTTAAAAATTAATAAAAGCCATATTTAAGAAGGGGGTCCTTAATTTTCTTTGACAGTGGTCCGATGGACCTCGGACTAATAAATAATCCTCGGCCCTTTTAATATGGACTTCCATACACAATTTCATGGAATTGGACTATCCTAGGGACCATAGGCACCGTGGTGCTATGTCCGTTTTCGTGGTTCTATTTTAAGCCATATATTAAAGGAGGTCTTTAATTTTGTCTGACAATGGTCCGATGATCATCGAACCAATTAAAGAATCCTAGGTCCCTGTTATATAGACAAGCATACACAATTGACCAAAAGTGAACTGTTCCATGGAACTGTTATGAGGTACTTATTTATTTAGCCTTAAATGTGTATTTTATATTTGTTTGGCATTATATGTGTGTTTGTATTTGTTTACAACAAATCTTTTATAAAATAATTACATTGTAATCTTTTACATCCATTGTTATTTGTTTACTTGAGAAAAAGAATATTCTAGAACTGGAACTAGTTAACATTATATATTGTAATTTGTTAATTAAGTTGTAATTAACTGTAATTAATAAATAATTAAATTGTAACTTGTATTTGTCTTTTGTTGGCTAATTTAAAGGTTATTTCTACCTGTAACAGAAATCATAGGCCATGTGGTGCTATGTCCGTTTTTCGTGGTTCTTGCTATTAATATTTAAAGCCATAATTAAGAAGTTAGTCCTTAATTGTATTTGACAGTGGTCCAATGAACCAAATAAGAATCTTAGGCCTTCTAATATAAACTCGTATACACATTTCAACAGAATTGGGCTATCCCCGGGACCATAGGCCCCAGGTGCTACATGTCCGTTTTTCTTGGTTCTTGCTATTTAAAGCCATATTTAAGAAGGGGGTCTTAAATTTTCTTTTACAATTGTCCACTGGATCTCGGACAATTCAGAATTCTAGGCCCTTCTTATATGAACTAGCATTTACAATATCAACCGAATTGGACTATCCCAATCATAGGCCCCATGATGCTATGTCATTGTTCGTGGTTCTTGCTATTTATAGTCAATAGGGGATGGCCATTAGATTCTGAGGGGAGCCTGGCAGTTTAGGTCAGGTCATTATATTTATATTCAAAATTTTTCGGGTCAGAAATTTTATTTTCCGCCGCTTACCGGCAAGATTTATTATTTTACATACACTGTTGTTAACGTATTATAGAATCTGGGGGACATAACAAATATTTTTTAGGAGGGTCAGGCCAGGGTATCTTTTTCAAGCCAGAATATTTATTAACAAAAACTACCAGACCTCCCCCTTTCGAATCAAATGGGCATCCCCTGAGTCGAGGAATGAAGGATACATATTCTAAATACCGTTATATGCAATTCTTCATCTAGAATTGCATATTACGGTATATATTTTAGATCTTTTTTTTATCTTTGTATTAAGAAAATCTCTCACAATCAAGCAACAAAAATAATGCATGCCCCATTTTCATCTTCTTAACCTTTATATAGAGATTAGTGATAACCCACGGGAGGGGGGATTCGAGGAGTTCGGACGAACCCCTCCCCCACCTGAAAACGATTAAGCATTATTAAAGTCTGCGTTCAGATACAATAAGCACTATTAAACTCCACATTTGGACCTAAGTCTGACTATTAAAGTAAAAACACGGCGCTTCGCATCACGATTCGAACCCCTTTACATATTCCTGGCTATGGAGTATGGGTATGTTAGCTATAAATTTATGTGAATTTATTTATTTATTTTTATAAATTTATTTCCTTAGTAAACTTGTCAATGTTATTGTTTCTTCTCATATTAAATTAATCTACAATTATATAGAATTACCTTTTGCTCAGCCATTTTATGGAGTACATCCTCTCCCACCCCTCTTTTTCGAAGAAACTGCTCCATGTTGTCTAGGCGGGGTGAAAACAGAAAGGGGAGTGAAACGCTTTGTGTGAATATGGAAGTCCGAAATCCCGAGATTAAAGTCGATAATTCAGAGATTAAAGTCGGAAATTCCAAGATTAAAGTCGATAACTCTGAGAATAAAGTCGATAATTCCGAGAATAAATTCGATAATTCCAAGATTAAAGTCGGAAATTCCGAGATTAAAGTCGATAATTCCAAGATTAAAATCGGAAATTCCGAGATTAAAGTCGATAATTCCGAGATTAAAGTCGGAAATTCCGAGATTAAAGTCGGAAATTCCGAGATTAAAGTCGATAATTCCAAGATTAAAGTCGGAAATTCCGAGATTAAAGTCGATAATTCCGAGATAAAAGTCGATAATTCCGAGAATAAAGTCGATAATTCCGAGAAAAAAGTTGACAATTAGAAAAAAAAAATTGGTGGCCCTAATACGCTTCCGTACTACGTGTATTTTTTATCCATTGTGTTAAAATATCTGTCGTGTCAATTGAGGACCGTTAAATATAGTCCGAGAATAATCTCCCGTCCAACGCTTTTTTCTTTTTTTTTTGTTCGTGGGATATCTAGACACGATGAAATTGCCGACTGAGACCCGAGTCGCAAAATCTGCTGTTTTGCTTATGGAGAGAGAGCTCTCTGCAAAAAAAACAAGCGTTTGACGGCAGAGGACTCGTACTAGTTAAAATACAGACCACTTTTTTCAACTCTGGGCTCGTATATATTTTGGTTCACACACTGAGAGGATAACCGATAGGAGTTTCCACAGAATTATTATAAAAGCCCTTATTATTTAGTAAAGGATGATAAAAACTATCGATTTCCCAAACATAACTAGTTCCTTATCGAACACTTTGGATTTTCCAGAAATCAGGTAATCGTAATTCGTGACTTCCTAGAATAACAAAATGACTGCTTTGTTCTCAGAACCCGGGTACATTACAAACATGATTTTAAAAAGGATGTATATTTACACCAATGTAAAGCAGCCATAAAATTACTTAATCCTCGAAATTGTTAGGGAACGACCATTTAACTTGCAATCGGGGGGGGGGGGGGCTTGGTTTTTTCCTAAAAAAATATTTTGAAAATGATTTTTGATGAAAAAAATATTTTGGAAGCAGAAGGTAAGAAAAAAAAATATTCTGAAGAAGGATTTCTGCTATATAAAATAATGCTAATAATGAAAACAAATATTCTGTCGCGACGCCTTCAAACATTAAAAATTTTCTGACCAAAACAAAAAACCAAGCCCCCCCCCCTTCAAGTTAAATGGTCTGTCCCTTAGACAAGAAAAGTACGCTGCAGGGAATGATTATTTATGATCATACGGGATAGTGTAGGGTAAGGACTTTTAGGTCTTTGAAATAGGGATTTCCCGATCATCAGAAAACTGTTGCAAATTGGTAATAAGGAAAACAAACTCACGCTTTTAGAGTAAACAAAACAACCATTAAGCTAATGTTGTGGCCAAACATGACAAGTTCGTGGTACTGTTGGAGCGTTTCGTAAAATCATGCAGGGGAAGTGTATATTAGCTATAATAACAAGATTGAAAATCCATAAAGATATCTTAAGACCATATATACTATGCGAAAAGATATTAATTGGTTACATTTCGTAGCGTACGGGTCTAAAGTGATACGTTTATTGTAAAATCAGTGACGTCCCTCTAAACATGACCTGATATTGCAGTGTAAACATTCCCAGCCGCAGGCTTAATTGTTGGACAACTGTCAATGTTTTACCTGAAAAACTCGGTCAATTATATGTCGAAATCTTTGATAATATAATCATATTTATGATAATATAATCTTTTTTTTTAAATATTCATGCAAATAAGTTTACACTTGCAGAAAAAAGAATCGATCTATATTTGAGTCGATTTAAAACAGTTCGCTTGCGTTTACATTACATGTAGCAAAGTCGGATGCAATCGATCTTTTTAAAACCGATGCGTTTACATTTGCTAATAATTGAACCGCTCAGTTCTATTTATAATAAAGAAAATAAACAAACTGTTAAAAATACCAAGCAATATGTGCGTCATCGTGCATATTAACCGCGCCTTTTTAATAGCAGACATCATGGGAGTACTGGGATTATCAGTCTCTCGTAGAATTTACGGGATCCACTGTTACTTCATTTAATCTGGAAATACTTCGCCTTCAACCATTGTACCCTGGCTCTGCAATTATTAGCAGTCATTGAAAAGTCAGGCATTCTGTCTGTATATGTCCATATTTCTCCTGTGTTGATTTTCAGGTTATCTTGGACAAAATCATCCTCATAAATCTATTAAAAGCAGTGGCGTAGCTACCATTTACGCAACGACGCACCTGCGTGCACAAACGAAACGTCATTTAAAAAAAAGAAAAAACAAGTAAAGAGGTATATCATTCAATGCTCGTGACTGGGTCAATTTCATTGAAAAATTAGCCTCCATACACTTAGGGACAGACGGGGCCTTGGTTTTTGTTTTGGTCAGAAAAAATATTTATTTTTTGAAGGCAGAATATTTTTTTCTTACCCTCTGCTTCCAAAATATTTTTTTCATCAAAAATAATTTTCAAAATATTTGTTAGGAAAAAACCAAGCCCCCCCCCCTGCAAGTTAAATGGTCGGTCCCTTGAAGTTTATGTCTAGAAGGCTATATCCGCGGAGCGGCCCCCAGGCCCCTGTCGTAAGTTTTGCGTGCACTGCAATCAGAACCTAGCTACGACACTGAACAGATTTGTTTCTTCGCATGTCCACGACTGGCCCTTTTATCTACTTTTCCGCTAGTTTTATTTAAAAAAAGTTCGAGTAACTGCGAACTTTGCGTTTACATTTATGGAAAGATCGATTAAAAAAATCATCGATGTATATTTAAAACCACCTCCGGAGGTGGACTTTCTAAGTTCGATTTGAGATCGATCTTTCCGGTTTACACTTACGGAAAGATCGATCTTACTATATTAAACATAAATAAAGCCTCCGGACCTGATCTTGTAAATCCAAGACTATTGAAAGAAGGCGCCCAGGTCCTAAACACACCCTTAACAAAACTCTTCAAACTGTCGTTATCGTCGTCCTATTTCCCTGTTAAATGGAAAGGGGCGAACGTAACGCCAGTGTTCAAGAGTGGTTCCTCCTGTGAAATTAAGAATTATAGACCAATCTCTTTACTTAGTATTATTTCAAAATGTATGGAGAGATGTGTTTATAAACATATTCATAACTTCTTACTACAGAATAAAGTAATTACTCCAATTCAATCAGGGTTTACTAAAGGGGATTCAGCCACCAACCAGCTGATTGACATATCAAATGATATTGGAAAGGCCTTAGATGATGGGAAAGAGATACGAGTTGTATTTTGTGACATAAGCTTTGTTTGTTTTGAATGGTGGTTTAACGCCACTGTCAGCAATTTTTCAGCTATTTCATGGCGTCCAGTTTTTATTGGGGGAGGAAGCCGGAGTACCCGGAGAGAACCCCCGACCTGCGGTAGGAAAACTGTGACATAAGCAAAGCCTTTGATCGCGTATGGCACAAAGGTCTCCTGTTTAAATTACATAACTATAATATCTCAGGGAAACTCTTGTCATGGTTAAAAAATTATTTATCGAGAAGGGTTCAAAGGGTGGTGTTAAACGGGGAGTGCTCAGAGTGGAAAACTATTGGGGCTGGTGTGCCCCAGGGTTCCATTCTTGGCCCTCTGTTGTTCTTAATATTCATAAATGATATAGTTATTGATTTAGGTGCCTGCATTAAGCTTTTTGCTGACGACACTAGTATCTATATAATTGTCGACACTCCCGAAAAGGCAGCATCAGTCTTAATCAGGGATCTCGATCTTATTATTGAATGGTCACAAAAGTGGCTTGTTAAATTTAATCCACAGAAGACTGAAACCATGACAATATCCAGAAAGTCAGTGAAGCCAGTCCACCCCCCTCTACTTATGAATAATCACATTCTTCTAGAGGTCACGAATCACAAGCATTTAGGTTTATATTTTTCAAACAATGGTAGTTGGAATACTCATATTGATTATATTGTTAAAAAGGCTTATGAAAGAATTAACTTCCTGAGAAAGGTGCGCTTTATTTTAGATCGATTCACCCTCGAAAAATTTTTTCTTTTATTCGGCCATTATTAGAATACGGTGACGTGATATGGAATATTAGTACCCAGTATCTTGTAGATAAGGTATAAAATGTCCAAATTGAGGCGATGCGTATTGTTACGGGTGGGACAAAATTGACATCTATCCAAAAACTTTACACAGAAACGGGATGGGAGAAACTTGCGGAAAGGAGGGAAAAACATCGATTAATTGTTTTATATAAGATTATAAACCAACAAACGCCAGAATACTTAAGAAATCTAGTTCCGAACTCATCGGCGTCTGTACATGGCCATTTCACGCGACAATCAAATAATATATCGCACTAGAAGTAACCTCTATTCGGACTACTTTCTACCGTCCACGATAAAACTCTGGAACAAGCTCCCCCCTGACATTCGCAATTCTTCGTCTATTCATATTTTTAAAAGCAATTTAAAAAATCAAGGTAATAAGTTACCTCCAAAATATTATTATGCTGGCTCTAGACAAGGTCAAATATTCCACTCTAGATTACGCATGAACTGTTCTTCTCTAAACGAACACCTTTTCTCACGTAATCTAATCGACTCACCCAACTGTGTCAAATCAAATCAAATAAGCTTTATTTATAGTCGATTATGCAAAACATTTACAATAACATAAGCTCTAGTGAGCTTTTTATCGACTTAAAACATGACATAAACAAACACATACACATGTACATATGGCATTACATAAAAAGCACTACATGTTAAAAGGAAGCACATGGATCAAAAGAGAAGGTAAAACATGACATTGACAATGACATACCTATAATATTACATGAAAAGCACTACATATTAAAAGGAAGCACATGGATCAAAAGAGAAAGTAAAAATTACGCAGACATTTATAAAGCTAAGCATTTTTTGGCATAAATAGTTAAAACAAACACATGGCACTCACACTCTGTCAAGAACTATAGCATAACACAATGATACATAAAAACAAAGCGAGATAAAAATAAGCAAATAAAAACAAGCCAGGCACTAATCTAGAACAGCACATGCTAAATACAGGCATTACAGTGGCATGTGCTACCATTCCAACTATTCAGTAATTTTGAAAATTGATTTTTATTGTTTTCTGATCTTATGTGGTTTGGTAGCTCATTCCACAGATTAGCTGAAAAATAACGAAAAGATTTTAAACCATACCTTGTTGTTTTTACTGATGGAACTTCAGCTGTATTAACATATCTAAAAGAGTAATGTTGTTTTTTAAAATTTACTAGGTCATGTAAATACACAGGACTATCTTTGTGAATAATTTTAAAAGTTTCCATGGCAATGGTTCTCATTCTTCTTATTTTAAGTGATGGTAACTTGGATTTTTCTAGTAGCTGTTCATAACTTATAACATAATCATTGTATATAAATCTTAATGCCCTCTCTTGTATTTTCTCCATTTTGTGTGTATTTTTAATTCTTTCACTACAAAAGTGCCATGTCACAGGACAGTAGTTAAAATTTGAAAGTATAAAAGAGTAGTAAATTGTAAGTCTTCCAAGTTTATTTAAAAATCTTCCAATTCTTTTTAAAACGTTTAGTTGTCTAGCTGCCTTTTTACAGATCTCAGATATATGTTTATCGAAATTTAACTGATAATCTATTGTTATTCCTAATAATTTGACATGTTCCTCACACTTTATCTTATTGCCCTTTAGATTAAAACATATATTTATGTATGTGGACACACTGAGTCAACTATTCATTACTTACTTTACTGCCATATATACAAAACCATTAGAGATAATACCATTTTTACTATTAACTGCAATGTACCTGTTGATGTAAACCTTTTACTATTTGGGTCAGATAGCCTAACGTTTGAACAAAATACAGATATATTTATCAAAACTCAAAACTTCATCATAGCAAGTAAACGATTCTAAGCAATATCATATTTTTTCTTGCATTTCATCATTACTTTACAGTTTTTTTTATATTGTGTTGTTTCTGTTATTCCTTAGTTATATATTGTCAAACAAGGGTTAAATTATACAAACATATTTCCTTCATGTAGCATGTTTACTCATCCTATTATGTAGTACTCTTTCAACAATTAGGAAACGGACTTGATATAAGCTTTTATTAGCTAGTTTCCGAATCCTTTGCGTTTTATGTATATGTCTGCTTGTGACTTTGTATGATATTATTGAAATAAATATGTTTAAACTAAAGATCGATCTTTTTTTAATCAATTAAAAAAATCAATATGCACAGGGGTGCAAAAGCCGAGTTGCCGTATTTTATTAACCAAAACTTTCATTAAAATCGGTTGAGAACTTTTTGAGTTATGGTCCGGAAACCACTAATTCAAGAAATTTTCTAACGTTTTTCTGTCACTGTGACCTTGACCTTGAACGGATTTACCCCAAAATCAATAAGGTTCCCCCTCTTATGGTATGTAATAATATACCAAAGTTTCATTAAAATCAGTTGAGAACTTTTTGAGTTATGGTTCGGAAACCACTAATTCAAGAAATTTTCTAACGTTTTCTGTCGCTGTGACCTTGACCTTGAACGGATTTACCCCAAAATCAATAGGGTTCCTCCTCTTATGGTATGTAACAATATCCTAAAATCGGTTCACAACTTTCTGACTTATGGTCCGGAAACCAATTGTTGACGCCCGCCCAGCCGCCCGCCATCATCATAACAATAGCCTTCGTTGCAACTCGGCTAAAAAGATCGATCTTTCGCTCTAGTGTAAACAGGGTCTAAGTTTACTAGTAAATTGGTCCTGTTGATCCCAGGAAGATTGAAGTGCTGAGCTAAAAATGGATAAAAATAAGAGTATTTAAAGTACTTTACATACAGGATATTCCTTAAAACAACACATACTAAATAAATCAATTTTATTCAAAAAAGAACAAGCAAGTCAAAATGGAATGACAATCGGCCACAAAACTGTGTAAGAAATTCATTCATATGGAAAATTAGACAACATAAATGTTCATTAGATATATCTAAGTATAGTGGCCAGGGAAATATCTAGGTATAGTGGCCTGGGAAATATATTAAACATATATAGAGCCTTCTAAATATTAAAGTTGGGGTGTCCATGGTTCAAATCATCCTACTGGTTATTAATGTAATTACATATTTGTTTGAAGACCAAAAAGATCGTCCAGAGAGCCACTTCAATTGTATACAGACCAATGAGTATTCTAATTAACAGCAATAATAATATAAATGAAGGTTGTCAAAACATGATTTCATATTTCGAGTGCAAGACACTGTTATTACCTTTTTAGAAAAATGTCAGTTTTTGACCAAGAAAGAAATAATAAGTCCATTTCTAGAAAATTTTATGAAAAACCAGAATTTTTTCAATTAAAAAAAATATTTTTCATGCAATAAAACAGAAATTTTTAACATGGAGAGTTTAAAAAAATTGTTTAGTGTTTTAAAGTCTTATGCAATTAACTAACATGTAATCAAGTGGAATCCACTACAATATACAAGAATGTTTACAACAAAATGCAACGTAAGTTTGGTTAGATTTGGAAACTTGATAATAATTTTGCCCTGTTTTTGGACAATGTTTTAATACTTTTTATGTTTGTTTGTTTTGTTAGAAGCACTGCCTGGTTGTCATGTTGGACCTCAATTCAAAATTCTATAACCTATTTCCAAGTACTGTCTCATAAAAATGCTTAGTGTTAAAATTTAGAACACAGCTTAGTCATATTAAGAATAAGGCAAAATATAATACATCCTTAACCTATATATAGATCTATCATAAACTGTTACATAAATTAGAACATCACAACTTACAGTACATAATATAGAACATTAAAAATTCTTGATATATTGTCAAAAAATATGATTAGGGTTGTGTTTACCTGGTCTATTGTCAAAAGCTGAACTATTTAAACTAAAAAATTGATTTCAGTAACTACAATGGGACACTTACCTTTGTATTTATACACCTGAATGACTTTCCAACAACAGGGTTAATTAGATAACAAAGAGTTTATTGACATTAAGTTTTTCATTTTTGCCTCCGAGAAACACTGTTATACATTTAGTATGAAGTATTAAAAACGAAAATGAGGTCAGAGAAATTTTGTTTGCAATATGAAATTATAAACTATTTCACTTAACATTGGACATAAAAAACATTCCTAACATAAAAATAATGAACTTTTATAATTGTTTCTCATACACTAAGTTTACATTTATCCTAAGGTGAAAAGGACTTCATAAAACATCTCAACATATGACAATACAAGTTTTAATCTGCAGCAGTGTATTAATTACACAGGGACAAATTGTCACAGTGCATTTCAATACAATCAAAAATGTCTTTTAATAAATTTGTTTCAAGACTTGATGGAAACTCAAGGTTTGCCACACTGAAACCACTGCCGTAGCAGGTGGTACAGCGGGTACAGTTTCGACCGTACCACTTTAAATAACTGGTACGAAAAAACTGCACCAGTTTCTTTTTGTAAATTGAAATAAAAAATACCTGTTTTTAGTCATTCACTTTTAGTGCTAGGAAACTCCCATTATGCAGGATTTTGCACCATTTACCCAAGAGTTTATGAGGGCCTTGAGCAGCCCAGACCCCCCCCCCCCCCCCCCTTCGTGTCTCTACTGGTCACATCTCCGACTGGACCACTATTTTACTGGTTGATATGCCTATGCAAACCATCCTTTCTTAAGCCGACTAAACCAAAACAAAAAAAAACAAAGAAAAGGTAAAAAATCTAAGCTGGCTGTATAGAGCTTGTTCTGTGCAATAGCCATATACTGTTGAGGTATTAAAACTATTATGAATGATGAAGACAGACCTAAGCCAGATTATAGAGTATAACCTGTTCAGAAATTTGAAATTTAATTTTAACTATGAATCTTGACAATTTTAATGGTAAAAACATTGATGATGTCATGTGACTATTTAAATTTTAAGAATATGTCATGTGATGAACACAAGTTATATCATATAATATGGATTGCACGATTTGAATTAGCCAATCAGGTTTCAGCTTAAAAGGCAAATTAAATTATTGCAAGAATGAAAAATTCTTTCCACCGTAACTGAAATATATGCTCAACTTATGGGGCTTCTACTCCCCGACCCCCCTTCTTGCAAATATTTTATCCTTAGCTATGCCACTGACAATAACATAATGATTTTTTTAATCAGTATTTTATTGGTTAATATCCCATCTGTTGTGAATTTATACAGAAAAGATTTTATATTGACCAGTGTTCCTGATATATTGACTCACTTAACTTTCCATTATGTCATAAAACAATTATAAACTTTTATGTAAGTCAATATGAGATTGAATATAATTGTACATGATATTAATAACGGTCGCCACCAGAAAATTGTCAAGTAGGAATGTTTTTTAAGCATTTAATTATAATTACATCATTATATTTAATTAAATCTCGATATCTGACTGGCGATTTTCAATCTTCTTATCCAATAAATCACAAGATAAAGGTCAGCATATACTTCCAAGATAATGTCTTGAACAAGAATAGTGCAGATTTTGTAAAACATTTTCATACCATAAAAGATAAAATTTTCAATTAAATTACATGTATTATTTTTTTCTGATTTTCAAATGTTATAAAAACTGAATGCTGTTTTTATACTGTTTCATTTGGTTGTAACAGCATTGACCTTGACACATTTTGGTACGAGTTAATTGCTTCTGTATTACATACCAAATGTGTCAAGGTCATTACATGGCAAACAAAACTAAAAAATACATTACTAATACTGCTGAGGAATGCATTTATTAAATTTTATAAAAATGTGTATAAGAAACATACAAAGAAAGAAATTAATGTTTAATTCTCTCTTATATTATGCTAGATTTGTTTCCTCTATACAAATAGTATATTAATAAAGGAAGCCTGTTATCGCTCACCTGGAACACAAAAGACTTTGAGCTGTCTTTAAATTTTTGCAATTTACTGTTTCAGTCTAGCTGTTATAGCTTTAAAGTTACTGGGCAAAAACTAAAAACTTCTTCAAAAATTTTGATTAAGGAAAATAACTCCTATAAGGGGGCAATTTCTGACAAAATTAAATAATTTTAAGCCTTTTCCTTCAGGTTAATTTAGTAATTTACAGTTTATACATTTGAATTTACAACAAAAAAGCTAAATACTTTGTCTGAATTCGTCAATACTTGCAATTTTGGACTAAGGAGTTATTTGCCTTGCTGATCATTACAGTCACACTCTAGCTGTTAAAGCATACAGGGCAAAAACTACAAAGGGTAATCACTCCTATAAGGAGTCATCAGACAATTTTCGACAATAAAATTATTTTTTGTATGCCTCTACCTTCTGATTATTTTTGCAGTTTACAGTTTTATTCTAGTTATTAATTATTGTTTAGTTTTATTCTTGTCTGAAAATTGTCAGTAACGAAAAAAATTATGTCATGAGCATCACGTAAATAGCATTAAATTATTATTATTTAAAATATAAAATGCATGGTTACAGAGGAACTGATCTAATCCAAAAACTTTAACATAGTCACTTGCCCGTGAAATTGACGTCAAGGTCAAGTGACAGGTGACTGACTGGCAAGTAGTCATCATAAGCTACCACTGGACCAAATTTTATGGACCTAGGGCTTAGGCTTACCAAGATATGAAATAAGATGTCAAGTGTTGATGCCGCCGCCACCGGATTCCCATATATATATCTTGCCTCCAGTGACTTCTGTCACAGGCAAGACAAAAAACTATTGTAGAGCTCAATGGACTGATCAATTTGAGGTAAGGGTTTTCTCTATAGATATTATAATTTTTTATATATTGACCAAAAATGTGTTTCTATGTTCTATTTTTAGTAACAGTGACCATCTTTATCAATTAATCAACACCCTGGGTAAGCATTTGAAACTAGGTACCCTAAGAATGATTGTGGTCAAGTTCAAGTTTGAAAAAATTGAAGAATGTGTCCATGGGACACGGATGCCCCCGCTAAAGGAAGTCCCAAACAGGAAGTAGTTGTCCAACAGGTCTGAAAGTCGCTTAGGACGTACAACTTGTGATACTTAACCACCCTGCCAAATTTCAAATTGTTCTAATGTACGGTTTCTGAGTAAAGCTTGACGGAAATTTTCATACTCGTGTTAACACATTTTCAAATCGGCCCAGTCGAAAACAGGAAGTAGTTGTCCGACAGGTCTGAAAGTCGCTTAGGATGTACAACTTGTGATACTGAACTACCCTGCCAAATTTCAAATTGTACTTGTGTACAGTTTCTGAGAAAAGCTTGACGGAAATTTTCATACTCATGTAAACACATTTTCATATCGGCCCAGTCGCAAACAGGAAGTAGTTGTCCGACAGGTCTGAAAGTCTCTTAGGATGTACAACTTGTGATACTGAACCACCCTGCCAAATTTCAAATTGTTCTTGTGTACAGTTTCTGAGAAAAGCTTGACGGAAATTTTCATACTCATGTTAACACATTTTCATTCGGCCCAGTCGCAAACAGGAAGTAGTTGTCCGACAGGTCTGAAAGTTGCTTAGGATGTACAACTTGTGATACTGAACCACAATGCCAAATTTCAAATTGTTCTCATGTACGGTTTCTGAGAAAAAGCTTGACGGAAATTTTCATACTCATGTTAACACATTTTCATATCGGCCCAGTCCCAAACAGGAAGTAGTTGTCCGACAGGTCTGAAAGTCGCTTAGGACGTACAACTTGTGATACTGAACCACCTTGTCAAATTTCAAATTGTTCTTATGTACGGTTTTTGAGAAAAGCTTGACGGAAATTTGTACGTCCGTACAGACGACGGACGGACGGACAGACGGACGGACGGACATGAGTAAAACTTAATGCCCCCCGACATGTCGTCGCGGGGGCATAAAAAAAAGTGGTTTCAGAGGAGAACATTTTTGAAAAAGTTTACAACAGACGTTGGATGACTGACTACAGACACCAAAGGATGGCAAAGCTCACATGTACCTGTGGTCCAGTTGAGCTAAAAATAGGCAAATATAAAAAGCTGATACATGTAAACAGATGATAAAGCACAACCATTACAAGTAAACAAATGATAAAACACATCCATTACATGTAAACAGATAAAGAACAACCGTATGCATGTAACAGCTGATATTGCACAACCACGTACATGTAAACAGATGATAAAGCACAACCATGTATGTATGTAAACAGCTGATAAAGCACAACCATATTTGTGTAAATAATGTGCAAGTGTACCCAAAACCATTCAACATTAAACAGAAAAATAAATAACTACTGGTATATAATTATTGCTGTAAAAAGAACATCTTTGTTGTCAGCAAGAGAAGTGAACATTTATGGATCTGGGATATTAATTTTGATCAACCATTACCTTATCTGCTTGGGATCTCAGATTTTAAATTTGACCAGTTATTACCTTATCTGCTAGGCATCTGGGATTTTAAATTTGAACAGAATTTTGTTTACATCTTGAAGCCAACATGTGATCTTTTTGTTCAGAATAAATACAGGTCAAATGGAGAAAAGAAGAATATTTGAGCACTGGAAATCAGAAGGCTTACTTATAATATGAGTTATTTACATGTCCTATATGCACTGTCCATGATTTATTCTCCACTAAAAATGAGCTAAAATAGTGGTTCTAAAAATAACTTTTTAGGCATTGCAAACTGTAAATTGATCACTGCTGTCAAACAAGTGAAACACGGAAATAGGGTCTGTTAAGTCAGGTTGTCCCTTAATACAGGTTTAGTCAACATGAAATGCATGGCAACTAAAAATTTAGATCACATAAGTTAGTGCTTATTTTCTGAGTTTGATGGCAGGTTTGTTCAATAGAACTCTTTCACTGATGTATATTTAAAAAAACTGCAGACAATGCCCACCTTTTTACAATAAATGATTCAGCAAAATATCAACCATAAAAGTTACGGCAAGCCATTGTTACATAAAAAGTTACATAAAAAAATCACAACCAGAGCAGAGGCAAGTGCCATATAATGGAATGTATCAAAATCTTGTTAACAATAAGTCATAGAGAAAACACATTAGAAATTAATAAATTTTTTTGCTGAAATCAAGAAATGGTGTATTGCTTCCAATTAACTTTTCATTAAAGTAATTTTTTTTCCAAAAATATATCACAATAATATAGCTTACAATAATATATATTTTAATTTCGTTTAAATACTCAATACATAAGCAAAGTTGGTTATTTCGTATAACCTAACTTGGTTTTTCAGCACGTGACTGATTGTGACGTCATAATAAGATGTATTGATGACTTTGACTATGCATGAATTCTTCCGCAAACAACAAGTGACAATTTAAAATTGTGAATTGCAAATATTATTTGATTACTTGTAAAATATTGTTCTTGTAACTTCATTTTTACTATAGAATTTAAAATATAAGGTTTGTTTTCAATTGTTGGTTAGATTATTGGATATAAACGACTTTGGATAGATTTACACTGCAACATAAACCGCTTTGAGGTTTATTCAGTGTAAATCAACCCAAAGTCGTTTATATCCAATAATCTAACCAGCAATTGAAAACAAACCTTAAATAAACAGATCCGACATATTCAACAAATGAAAAAAGTTTCAACTGAACTGTAAAAAAATGCTGCCAAGGATTTTTATAAATTATCATAACAAAGGTTAATTTTTCACATCAAATGCAGAAGCAATATATTCAGAATTATATTACAAATTAATAATTATTGTTTCAAAAAAGCATCACACTTTTTTGTAAGGTTTCTTGGGGACAAAGATAAAAATGCACTATTTAAAGAACCAGTGTTACAATAAATATCACTAGACCAAAAAAACACAGCCGCACAATTACACAGAATTTCACAACATTATCATAAAGAATCAAGAAATATAAATATACAAGGTGTAAATTGCTCAATAAATGAACACAAATAAGAGTGGAAAATTAAAATATCACAAATAGCTACAGTACATATCCCATCATGCTTTGCTGCCATTGTAATTCAGGGCTATATTTACTTGACAACAATAGCATCAAATTTAAAAATCTAATTTAATTTTTTTTTTTATAAAACTTATTGAATATGCTTTTTAAATACCCAAACCAAACTTTTACTAAGTTTTATTATGCCTCATTAGTTAATGCACCATCATACAAAAAGTCATTAAAAAATATTGCTCTTTTAGAACGCTTTTGTGTTCTTGTTCAATGTTTTAAAGCCAACAAGCAGACTACAGAATAAATTTGGTATCAATAGTAGTTTTACATACACATGGAAAATGCCGAACTGTCAAACCAGTATGTGAGGAGATGACAAATGGAGGGGTTCGCTGATAACAAGTGTGGACTGTGAGCACGCTCACAAAGGTATACCCCCACTTCCTTTTCAAGACCAATTATCTCCCCTTAATGATATCCGAGGTCAATAAAAATCCTTCATGCACATCTATAATATATCTATAATGTACTTCCTTTATGTTAAGTTTATTAAATTTCATCAAGCTGTTTAGGAGGAGTTGCCCTTACAAGGGATGTAGACGGACAGACAGACAGGGTGATTACTATATACCCCCTTAAACAAGTTTGCATGGGTATAATAAGGGGAGGGACAATACATGTATATTCTTCTGCTATTGTGTACAAGGTAAATGGTAATAGCAAAATTACTGAAATTCATTAATATTAGCTAGCATTAGAATGATAGAAAGTGTAACTAAGTGAGTATATATTAAAATTGGTTAACATAAAACTAGAACAATCGATCTGTTAATACTAAGCTACTGGTTACCCTTTAAACAGATCAATAACAATGTGTGACATTGTTTACATGACTAGATTAAACATTCAATTAACACTTAAACATACCTTTAGTAAAAACAAAAACTCAGTGAAACAAGCTATTAAACCCATTTGGAATCTGATTTAGAATTGTAAAAAATTCAATGATTTAAATTAAATGGCTGACACAGTGAATAAAAGTTCATTCTTTGGTAACAAAATATATTTACATCAAATACCTTAACAGTTTATCTTCTGGTCTAGGTACAATAATGTAGCTTACTTTTTTTCTCACCCGAGGTATAGAAATATCTCATAACTTCCTGCTGGTGAGATTTCTCTTTTATGATGTCATTGACGTTACACAAATGGCTAACAAACATACTTAATAAATGCCTAGATAATATGGAACTCGGGTGAGAAAAAGTATCTAATCACTCATTGAAAGACGGTTCAAGAAAATCTCAAACCTGCGGGGAAAGATATCTGTTTGTCCAATCCCTCGGCAGAGACTCATTGCCCTTTGTTTTGAGATTTTCTTGTCTTCCCATTCTAATTGTGATAGATAATATTTATCTCAGCCAAGATAAGTTTAAAAAAATTCAAAAGCCAATATTTGTATCTGTATATGACAATGTTTTACTGTCATTTTGTACGTACTACAGATATATTGTACGTATAAACTACGTGTATATTTACACTTATATAACTGTATATTGCATTTTCTGCAACTGCACCAAACATTTCAGACTTAAAGCTCCTTGGCAGTTACTGTTAAGATACGGGTCTTTGGACTGACCATTAATCCTTGGAACAAGATTTAATGTTATTACCACTTTGTGCTTTTTCTACCAAATTAAACAGATAATCCTCGGCTAACATCATGTCCTTCAAACAACCTACAAACCCCGTAGAAAACTTCTTCATGGAATTCTGGAATATGTCAGCCATTCCTCCTACAATAGATTTAAATCTAGGTAATTCTATTTTTATGCATGACTCAATCTTATCCTTAGGCCTCATGAACCAAGTGGCATGAAGCTAAACTAGCCATAAGACAAACAAGCATTGCATACAGTGTAGGGAGCCCAGCTAGGCAAAATCCTAAACAGCTCTATTTGTGCAATATTGTATGTGTATAAGAAAGAAACATATTCAGGAAGAATAGCTTCCCTCCATTTAATGGTAGTCATAAAACTGCTAAAATTTTGTTCAAATAGTTGTTGGCAAATATAACCAGAGGCCCTCTAGAGCCTGTATTATGCATCTGATTTATATATTGGTAATTGGTAGCCATTTTTAACTTCCAACACAAATAAAAGAAAATTGTGTCTACAGTCAGAAATGTTCCCGCCCTGACCAAATAAATTAAAATCAGTGAAATCTCAACTTAATCTATGTTTATTGGTTTCCAATTTCAAATGCTTTGATCACTGCTTCTCAAGTCATCATAAGGAAACCACAAATTATGTTGTAAGAGCCATAAGTCCTTACAAAAAAAATTTGGTCAAATGCGAACTCAGTCTGTGTTTAGAGGTCTTAATTTGAAATGATTTTGTGAAGGCTTTCTCAGTTTTGTACATATAGGCCCCTGACACCAATGACTAGGGCACACAATAATTAAACTCTGTAGAGGTCCATCAAATAAACATTTTGACCAAGTTTGGATTCTGAGAAGCCTTCTAAACATATTACATAGGCTTCTTTGTTAAACTAAACTGCAGTGGCAGGGATCTGACATTTCTGATCCAAATAAAAAACAAAAGAAGATTTTGAAGAGGACCAACCAAAAACGGGTACATTTTAAATTTTGATTAAAAAAAAAACCAACAACAAGAAACATCTAAGGAACATTGCGATTAAGTTTAGTTCTAATTGGTCAAGTAGATTGAAATATTAAAAATGACAAAGCCCCGAAGGAGAGGATGATGATGATGATGATGAATGCAAAATGATGACAACAGCTCACACGATCATTTGGATAAACCAAATACTGTGAAATACTTTTTATTCGTGGGGTATCAATTTTCGTGGTTTTCGTGGAGGCCTCGGACCACGAAATTAAAAATCCAACGAAGAATAAAACTTCATTAACAGATGGGAACTTGGGAAAAACGATCTGAAAATGTCCGAGATCGGACATTTATTTGTACATGTAATATATGATTTTGTGGTTCGATCCATTACTAATGTTCAGCTCAAAATCCATTTTAATGATTATGTTACAGGTTTCATGTTCGAATTGTGTTTTATTAAATGTAGATGTTATTTATTTGTAAAGCGTACGAAGAAACATCGACTTCCGGTCAAGGTGGTGATATATATGTTGTGCATTTTCGATGTTAAACACCGTCCGACCAAGGGCACTAAGTTGTCGGTGTAGGACGTAAAAAACTCCCCAAGTCAAGTCATGTTAAACAGTAACAAATTATTATCGGAATTATGAGTTTGGTTGCTCCTTTGAACATAAATTAAAATAAATAAAATATTTAAAGATAATCTATACTTAATCTTTATTAGTGCATATCAATGACACGCTATATCAAATGGATGTTGTGATAATACCGATCAAGGCACAAATGACATTAAATTACACCTTTGTAGCAGTTATTTATTGCTACTCAACACATAAAGTGACCAATGCCCTTCGGCTAGGAATGCTTCTATAGATAACAATTAGAGAATTATATAGACTCAAAGTAGTTTTTATTGCAATTAATAAATTAATACATTACCGTGTTTATAATTAGCTATTGATTTCCGTGTTGTTAATTTTACATCCGTTACCACGCGCATAAACAACATCATGTTATGAAACTGGTTTTTCTTCCTTATATGTTGATGTTTATTATCAACAGTGACAATGATTCTGCTGTTATAATTTATTTTGATCGCTACCTCACTTTTTGCATTTTCGGAAATCGCCAGTCCACGAATTGAAGAACCCACGAACATGTAAAATTCCACCAAACCACGAAAGTTGATACCCATGAATTTAAGTACTTTCACAGTACTACTGTGAGGGACCAGAGATGTCTATTGTGAGGGACCAGGAATTTATATTGTTAGGGACCACAGATTCTATTGTGAGGGACCAGGGATTTCTATTGTGAGGGACCAGGGATTACTATTTTGAGGGACCAGGGATTTCTATTGTGAGGGACACTACAAATGCACTATGTTCACAAAACTGGGTACTCTGCTCTCTTCCAGAAAATCTGGTCCTAACATTTTGAATGCAGTTTAATGTTACTTTCAGCAGCTTTTTAGCTATCCAAACCTTTTACAAAATAATTGAATAAATTGTATGCACCTGAACATGACAAAATGCTGACAAATAGCTTTGTTGTACTTTGCACACTTGCTCTTATAACTATTATATGTACTAATTGTTACACTTGACAGTAAGTATGGCTTGTTAGTTACAGTATATAACAACACATAGAGGACATTAGATTGTGGAACAAAAATAGACCATTTAAATTTTAGCATAATCTTTGGTGTTACATTTTTTAAACCTATCAGTGTTTTGCTTGACCGACAGTGAATCATTGTCAAGTTGAGAATCGACAAAATTCTTGCAAATCAAATCACTAATTGGGTCAACACAAAAATTTCTTAAAGGGAAGATTTACTGCCTTTCCTACCAAATTCTCACTAATTTATCAAACTGTATCAGGATTAATAGGTCACCTTACTTACCAATATATAACATCTGATTAGTATTTAAGATAGTGTAACTTCCAGGTGAGCTTCCCTCTACAACTTGAGAATTGTCCACCATTATAAAACTATCTTGTTTGTCCCTGTTAAATATAAAAATAACACATTTATAATACAATATATGTATTTAATAATTCAAATCAATATGCACAAGAAATTTTGGTTTTTGTATTCTAACCATCAGCAGAAAACACTGGCAATCCTTATCAATTGTCAAGCACATGTAGCCTGAAGTTGGACTGGAACTCACAACCCCTTATTGAAACATAAGTGGTCACTAGTAGATAGCTAACTACCAAGACCATATCGGTGGTCATTAGTAGATGGCTTACAACCAAGACAACATTGGTGGTCATTAGCAGATGACTAACCAAGACCACATAAGCAGATGTATAACCACCTAGACCACATCAGTGGTTATTAGTAGATGAATAACCACTAAAGCATATCTGTGGTAATAAGGAGATGACCATATTGGTGGTTATTAGTAGAGAGCTAACCACCAAAACCACATAAGTAGATAGATAACCACAAAGACCACATAAGTAGATGACCAACCACCAAGACCATATCGGTGGTCATTTGTAGATAGCTAACAATGAAGACCACTTCAGTAGGAAATAGTAGATGGCTAACCACCAAAACCACAATAGTAGATGGATAATCACCAAGACCATATTACTAAAAAGTAGGAAAGTTAATCGGGACGGTTAAGGTCATAGGTCATCCAAGTTTATCAATCTTAGCAAACTCATCACAATAAAGATTAAGGTCAAGGTCATCCATGATCGTATACAACACATTGCCCTATTATAACCTACCTACATATCAAATATCTAAGGCCTAGTAAATAACTTTAGATTTGCCCTGGAAGGTTAAGGTCAAAAATCATCCAGTCAACCACTCTGGTATACAACACATTGCCCTATGTGAAAAGGTATACAACACATTGCCCTATGTGAAACTATCTACATATCAAATATCTTAACATAAATTTGAAACTATCTACATATCAAATATCTTAACATAAATTTGACCTAGAGGCAAAAATGTCAAGGACATAATTATAGGCAATACACCCTTTCATAGTGATACATCTTTATGTACAATATCTAAGGCCTTGGTCAAATGACAGAAAATAGAGACTGGAAAGGTCATATAAAGTTCACTATGATACACACACCATGTTATGGTGCTCATCCATATGTAAAATATCTAAGAGAAAAAAGTTACTGGATGGATATTTTAGCTTTCCTTGGGAAAATTATGTATATTGGACCTTGAGGTTAAAGGTCAAGGTGATATGAATGTCATAATGATGACACACCATCTCATGATGATTATCTACATGTACAATATCTAAAGCCTATGTCAAAAGACAAAAAAGTTACAAGTTGGACAAGCTTCAATGAGGAAAAGAACGAGAAAATAGCAAGGAAACTGACCAAGCAACATGTCAAAGGACGAATTAAAATCAGGATTTAGACAAACATGCAACATGAAACAAAAACTAAAAGCAGATATTGTGTAATCTGAACCCAATAAAAACCATGGGTGCACTCAGCTGCTCCAGACGAGTAAGCAGTGCCTGCCTCCAATTATACACCTGTCGAGTTTATATCCATAGACATGTCTGGGAAAAGTCAAATCCAGGAATAGGAAAGACTATTGATGACTCAGAAAAGATGTCAGATTGTATTGCAGAGATGGATTTCTCATATTGATAAATTATGTCATGGTGACGGCTATAAGTTTTGAAGGAATAACATCAACTTGGGTACAACCAACCTTTGTTTGAATAGGTTATTAGTCAACACCAAAGACTGGTGGGAATAATAATCACAGTGTCAAGCATAAAACACAAGTTACGGAATCTATGCACCATATGGCACAGCTGCTGGATGTTGCTATCAAGGAATATAAAGTCGTTTGTTGTAGAGTCATGTAGTTTTTGACTCTATCTCTAGAAGTAGGTCAAAGTAAGAGGCCGACCTAAGTGTATTGGTGGTGTCTTTGATTTCATGCTAGCTAAGGTAGATTAAATGCAAATAGTCACTGAATTTAGTATTGTTTAGAGAAAAGACATCAATAATATAGTGGAATGTACTGCCATTTTCTTTTCTTTCTTCTTCAGCAGGCCTAGGAAATCTGTACAAAAACAGGTGGCAGAGAAGAGGAGCACAATTAGTACACATTGGAATACCAAACATGACAAATATGTTGTCAAGTAAAATCTAACAGTAGACAGTTCTAATCTTCATTGTATTTGTGATTTAGACACGTGTATTTAGAGTCATTTACGATGAAGATCTGTAATGGTTAATTACCAGGTAAAATGAAAATCAGCCTAAATCTATGTCTCCCTTTGTTCCATAGTGAGACATAATAATTCTGACATTGATTCACCTTACATGGTCTGTAGATATACATTAAATTTAAGATACTATATTGCAATTAAATGATGGTGAAGGTCATACCAGTGAAAAAACATCAAGATTGAAAGTGAGCTTTGTTGTATCAATTCTTAAACTAGGTTATGTGAACGAGATTATGTGATGGTTCCCAAGGCTATTCCTACAGATCTGAAAGTTGTCGGGTTAATACAGACATAGGCCATGGTGGGTGATGTGTTAGGAGAGTGCAACACTCCTTGATCATCAATGACCTTTTTTTAGAGGTAAACTGTAAGCATATTTTAGCAACTTTAAAAGGTAAAATTCCATGTCCTTATTCAACTCTTGATATTTTTCTTGCCTGTCCTGAAATGACTAAATTCCCTGAAACCTGTCCACCCCATTTCCCACTATTAAGATAAAAATATACAAATGTACATGTAAACTTTCTGTAAATCAGTTTCAATGACAAAATTCCCTGAAACCTGTCCACCCCATTTCCCACTATTATAGTCAAAATACAATGACCTGTCAGGTATTTTCTACCTATTGCTCAATCAATTCCAAAAATAGATAACAGCTGTTTAGAAAACTGCTTCAATCTGTTTTCTTTAAAGCTCTTAATCAGAAAGAGCTTGGACATTTAAATTGAATGACTCACAGTAACTTCATACTTCTAATCCAGAATATAGCCAGAGTACAATTTAGGTTGTGTTCCTGGACAATCTAATTAAAATTATATCTTCACTTGGCTCAGAGCGACAATAACAAAAAGGGGGAGCTAGTGAAAGATTTAATTTTAATTAGATTGGTTCCTGGAATGCCAACATTTTTAAAATCACATAATTAAGTATTGTAGTTTTAGTGGTTTAGGGGGTACAACAAGGGGTCTTGATTATTCTTTAAACTGAAATAGGTATCATCATACAAAGGTGCAGTCATTGCAACAGAAAAAGTGAAATGGGTTAAAGAACAAATTTTTACAGAAAAAGGTGAATTTTTTACAGGAATTTAAAATTACATGTATTTAAAACTTCTTATTAAATAAATAAATGAATGAATAAGTAAATAAATAATTTTTTTTAGTTGAAGAGATGATATGTAAGATATATTTTTAAGCATCAAACTAAATGTGTGTACTATACCAGCATGCCCAGTCACTATCAACACTATTACTGGACAGCACCACCAACCACTTGAAAGCCTGGCATGGTAAACTAAAAAGGAAAGTCCAGCACATGCAGTCACCCGAATATCTACACCATCATCCAGGTTTTCAAAGACATCATCGTATTCAACTTCAGGCTGGTGGAACCCAAAGACCAAAGAAGTAGCCAACCATCAACAGCTACATCAGCACACTGAAGACAGACTCACCAGAAACAACATCTAACTCACCGACTATTTGGATGCCGTGTCAAAGCTGCCTCATCTGGGATAAAAACTTGAGCTGAATTATTTGTGCTGTGTTTATAATTTTAATGTGAAATGTAGTGTTCCTTATTATTACCTGTTTGTTACCTTTTGCTATAAATGAATGTATTGATAATGATCAAATAAAATAATAAAAAATATATTCAACAAAAATATAAGACTATCTTTTCTCTTTGAAAATATACAAATATCTATTTATTATTTATAGAATTTTTATACTAAATATTTCTTAAAATGTGTTTTTAAAAATTTATAATTTTGTTAAGCATTTATTGACTGAAGGCAGAATATTTAAACGGCACAGTGCAATAATTTTACCTTTACAGTTAATTAATTACCAACTATGGGGGACCCCTTAATCCTCACTAATGAGAGCCTTAAGGTGTAGGACCACCAAATACCGGGAACCAGTCCTGAGGTTGTACGTAAAAGTAGTGCTATTTAAAAATAGCTACTCACTGTTATAATTATAACGTTTGAACCATAATAGATATTAGAACAAACTTGGTATTTTTGGAAAGCCGAGTAATTCAGGAAACAAAAACAAGAGGATAAAGTTGAACTGATGTGTACTAAAGATAAAAATTATGTGAGTCATTGGATGACATGCGCTATTTTGGGACTGAACTTGAAAGTGAAAGTAGATTTTTTCAGTGTGTTGACTTCCGGTTGGTCGTATATTCCTGGATTTGACTTTTCCCTAGACAAGACAATGAGTAACTCGACGGTAGTCTAATTAGAGGCAGGCACTGCTTACTCGTCCGGAGCACCTGAGTGCACCCATGGTTTTTATTGGGTTCGGGTTACTCTCTTTCTGTGTTTTATGTTTTTGATTTTTGTGTTGTGTTTGCCTATATCCGGATTTGTAACTGTCCCTTGGTTTTTGGCTCTTGTTGTTCGGTCGGTTTTCTTTGCTACTTTCTTATATGCCATGAAAGTGGTGCTGAAAATTTGAGAGAATACTTAAGAATTACATGCTGTCATGTGACAGGAATATTTTTTTATTTGAAACAAAGGTAAAATGTTCAGAAAAATTCAAAATCAACTAATTTTATATAGCCGAAGAGGCGATAAACAATTGTGGTCCTACCCCTACAATGTTCTTTGATCATTCAAAATGGTGGCATTCCGGCACACAGCCCAATGTAGATAGAATAAGTTAGAAGTTTATGCAGATAGAACAAGTTAGAAGTTTAAAATTAACTGAGTCACACATGAGTAGCTGCAATATAAATGAACTATCACTGATGAAGAGCTTTAAAGAAAACAGAATGAAGCAGTTTTCTAAAGAGCTGTTATCTGTATTAAGAATTGGTTGACCAATAGGTAGAAAATACCTGACAGGTCATTGTATTTTGACTATAAGATAATAATAAACAAATGTACATGTAAACTTTCTGTAAATCAGTACTTTAAAGAAGATAGATAAAACAAACATCCTGATCTGATATGCATTTACTAACAGGATTTCACTTATTTTAGTACACGATATATAACATAACTATACAGGAAGTCATGTTCCTTACAGGGATATGACTATCAATATTGTACTGTTGATGCTGTTGTGAGTCAACCATCATGAGTTGCAGATTAAGTTCGAATACCTATCTGCTCCAATGATTTTATATGAAATTATGGCTCTTTGGACTTAACATTTCTTAAAAATAAAAGTATTCCTGACCTTTTTCCTAAATAACAAGTTCGAATATCATTTCAATTAAATGATTTTTTATAAAATAATGGCCCTTGGAATTGGAAAAATTACTTTAAAATGCCAGTTTTCTGGACTGTTTTTGCTAACCGCTTTCAGATATTGAGCTGATATTTGGCATGCGAGTCAACCATGATGAGTTACAGATCAAGTTTAAATAGGTTCTTGTCCAATGATTTTGATGAAATTATGGCCCTTGGACTAACACAATTTTTATTCTGCAACTAACACTACAATATAAATACAACCCTTACATCTAACGGTATTTAGTATTCTATTCTGGTTTATGGCATGTTGTCGAATACGATATTTGTTTGTATACAACCCTTACATCTAACGGTATTTAGTATTCTATTCTGGTTTATGGCATGTTGTCAAATACGATATTTGTTTGTTACATCAGGCTATCACATGATTATGCGCCGAAAATTTCAAGTAAAAAATCGACTAAAAGTGCATTTTTTTCACGTTTTTTTTTTCAAATTTTTCATATTTCCTGACAATGTACTAATATTATTTATTTATTTGCTGGTAGTGGACTTCGCACTGCTAAGGCAACTATCAACCCATGTTTTCACACCAAGAACTACTTTTAGACTGGCTAGGATCAGACTTGATTTATATATGTAGGATCTACATATTTATCGGTTGTAAATAATAATATCAGGAGAGTCTATATACAGAACACAAATTACATAACAAAGATGATTACTAGGAACACTGGTTTTTACGAGTTTATTTGCCAACAGCTATTTTCCATATTTAGAATGACACGTAGACCAATAAGGTCTAGATAATAATATATTATCAGATAATCTCACCTGTATTTTGGTCATATAACCAGGTACATAAGTACATGTACATAACAACATATTTGGTTCCATTTAAGTATATCTTTAAATAAATCAGTTGATATGTATATATATATATATATATATACATGTATATATATATAACAGAAAGCTACAGATGTGCCCTTAGCACCTCATATAATATCACACATATAGGTCCAAGATAGGGCCAATTTGTTGAAACACTACTAAAAGCTCATCAAACATTGGTTTCCATTGAAAGAAAATATTCATAAAAAATAAACTATTTAATTAAATGTTGAAAAAAACCAGCCCATCCCTGCTCATCTAAATTAAAAAGACAAAAGTGTAAGAAATCTTCATTTGCACCCGAAGTATATGTTAATTTACTGATAGGAATGATCATAAGTTCAAAACCAAGCTATTAAATAAAGGTTAGTTATTTATTTAAGCAATTTTTTAAGTCATATGAGCCCAAAATCAGGAATCTGAGTACCAGGTGATTAATTTATTTTGTAAAGTCACAATCAACTTATATAATCTCGGAAGATTTTATCAATTTTAACCCATCCCAAATAAGAGTTCCCCAAGGTAGCCATGGTTTTCCCCAATCAAGTTTATTTAGGAATCTTTAAAGAAGACTTGTGAACAACATTACTCCAAAGTTTGGCTTCAATTGGCCAAGCCATTTCAAAGGAGAAGATTAAATTTGAAAAGTATAAGAACCACGGATGAACAATAGATCACCTTTACTTTCAGTCGTTCAGCTAAAAGTAAAACATGTCATTTTGAAACTGTTACAAGTTTTATGTATATCAATAGCATAAAAGGTTGGAAAAATCAGTTAATACATTCAATGCTACTAAAAGCTCATGCAATGACTAAATTCCCTGAAAAAATTGATTAAAAATCACAAAAGTCTTTAATGACTGCCTGGGTTGTAAAGAAAGTGCATTAATAAAATGGTTAGTGGTTTACATTTTGTTGGAAGAAGGTTTTGGGTCTGTATAAAAAAAATGTAGAAGGAGTTGATAACACAAAAAAAGAACCATCAAGTATTAAATGTGCTACAAAAGGCTCAATGTATAGAACTGTATTGTACTGGTGATGTCAATTAAGTCTGAGAAAACCTTACTTATTTGCTATGAGGAAGACAATTCTAACATATTACATGTGACACTGGTGACGTCAATAGAGTCTGAGGAAATCTTTCTTGCTTGCTATAAGGTAGACAACTCAACATAAGAACTTTACTAAAATTTTTCTCTAGAGATTTTTGTTAACATTATTTACAAAAAATAAAACTGTCTCAATAAGTAAAATATTTACTGAAGGGCATCAATCAAACATTGAAAATTGTATATGCATTTTTTTTTATGTTATCTAAATTCTCTAAAAAACCACACTATTCCAAACAACCCTATTATTTTTTGACTAATTAAATAAATACATATACTGACCTTTGAACTCTGATAGAATGCCACTTTCCATCAAATAAATTAGACCCATTGTAAATTATGACTGCTTCACCACTACCTAGGTTATATCTTAATTCCAATGCACGATCCCGGAATCCAAGTGCAAAAAAGTCACTGTTAGAAGTTAAAGGATAATTCTTCCCACTCCATAATATCAAGCCGTTCTGAGATTCTGGTTTTATTTCAAACTGTACATCAATTTTGTCTCCATTTATCCTATAAGAAAAGTGAACGATTGGTTAGAACTCTTATTACTCTAGTACCACTTGTTCTTCTAGGGTGAACATCGGTCAAAACATCAGTTGTCCATTCTCAAATTAGTCAGTCTAATTTACAGTTGGGTATAACAAGTGTGGACACAGAAAAATGTCTCGCCTGCATTCCGCATCAGTAAAAAAAAATTATGTCATAAGCATCACATAAATAGCATTAAATTGTTATCATTTAAAATATATAATGCATGGTTACAGAGAAACTGACCTAATCCAAATACTTAATCGTAGTCACTGGAAAGTGAAATTTAGGTCATAGTCAGGTGACACTTACCAGACAGTCATGTACTATTCATCAGCAACCTATATACCAAATATTGTCATCATACCATGCATGGTTACAGAGGAACTGCACTAATCCAAAAAATTTAACGTAGTGGCTGGACCATGAAATTGAGGTCAAGGTCAGGTGATACATAACAGACAGTCAGTCATGTACTATTCATCAGCAACCTATATACCAAATATTGTCAGCCTACCATGCATGGTTACAGACAAACTGCACTAATCCAAAAAATTTAACGCAGTCATTGTACCATGAAATTGAGATCAAGGTCAGGTGACAGTTGACTTACTGGCAAGTAGTTATCATAATCTACCACTGGACCAAATTTGATGGACCTAAGGCTAAAGCTTAGAAAGATATCAAGAATAGTGTCCAAGTGTTGACCTGGCCGCCAGATTCCCATATATAGTCGTGCCTCCATTGTCGAGACAAAAACTGCAAAGTGTTGTTTGCAAAATTAATCATCATTTTTCAAAATAAAATCATTTCTGAAATTCAAATTACATTACAATCCATATACAACACTTAGCCCAACAAGATTTTTTTCAATGAAGGGGAGACAACTCTTTAAATTTACAGCTTCAAGGTTTAGGACCACCATTGTTTGTCACCCCATTGGCTCTATTAAATTTTATTATTTTGATTTTTTCCTAGACAATTTACCTGCCTTTAATATGGTCTACAAATCTAGTCTCACTTTAAATTTTAGTCCAAAAATTGTGCATATCCTTAGTTGACTCAAAACATTTGTATGTTTAAGGTATCCGACCCATAATTGAAGTTACCGTTAATTTTTATTTTTTGAGTAAGAAATACAGCTTTATTAAATAAATGTATGGCTAATTAATGATACAATTAAATATATTGTTTTACTTTGAGTCAATGTTAACAGTTTTGAGTTAAAAAATTTAGTTACTCAAATAGTATTTCCGATGTTTGCCGAACATTACCAACGTCTGCTCCATTAAAACACAACAGACATCCGGGGCACCAAGTATGATCACGCGGTCAATTATGGTCCGGATACCTTAATTATAACCAGTAAAAATGTATTCTCTAGTTTTATAGAATATTCAGCTTTCCAAAAATATCAAATCTATTCTAGTATCATGTACGGTTCAAATTCTATAGTAGGCAACCATGAACTGATCTGTTGAATAGTACTACTTTTATCTATAACCTCTGGACTGGTTCCCAGTATTTGCTGGTCCTACACCTAGATATTCTATGAAATTATTTACATGTGTAAATGGTCAATAAAATACATGTAGTAGAAAGTTACCTTTTTGTCTAAACAATTCATGTGTTATGGATTAATCAAAAGCAGGGAACCAATCATGATGTATAAAAATGTTGTACTATTCTACAAACTGTTATAAGGTATAGAATTTGAACCATTCATGACACCAGAATAAATTTGGTATTTTGACTGAAATCACAAGTGAAATTAGACTATTACACAATATGCACTTTGGCATAAACTTTTACATGAAATATAAGGTATACTGTGATTTTGAAGGAATGTTCAGCCAGTGCATATTTTAGTGTGACCAAGAAATGAAAATCAGTAAAGAAAGGTGCACTCCCCACATCAGTCATACAAGTTTAAGGTTTAGTGAGGATACTTAGACTTCTTGAAAAAAACTGGTTGTCAAGATGTATACGAATGATTGTTGATACACTCTATGGAACATAATATTGTAGAACAATTAGCCAGTTAAACCTCTAGTAGAGCAATGTTACAATACACTCTATGGAACATAATATTGTAGAGCAATTAGCCAGTTAAACCTCTAGTAGAGCACTGTTACAATACACTCTATGGAACATAATATTGTAGAACAATTAGCCAGTTAAACCTCTAGTAGAGCACTGTTACAATACACTCTATGGAACATAATATTGTAGAGCAATTAGCCAGTTAAACCTCTAGTAGAGCACTGTTACAATACACTCTATGGAACATAATATTGTAGAGCAATCAGCCAGTTAAACCTCTAGTAGAGCACTGTTACAATACACTCTATGAAACATAATATTGTAGAACAATCAGCCAGTTAAACCTCTAGTAGAGCACTGTTACCATACACTCTATGGAACATAATATTGTAGAGCAATTAGCCAGTTAAACCTCTAGTAGAGCACTGTTACAATACACTCTATGGAACATAATATTGTAGAGCAATTAGCCAGTTAAACCTCTAGTAGAGCACTGTTACAATACACTCTATGGAACATAATATTGTAGAACAATTAGCCAGTTAAACCTCTAGTAGAGCACTGTTACAATACACTCTATGGAACATAATATTGTAGAACAATTAGCCAGTTAAACCTCTAGTAGAGCACTGTTACAATACACTCTATGGAACATAATATTGTAGAACAATTGGCCAGTTAAACCTCTAGTAGAGCACTGTTACAATACACTCTATGGAACATAATATTGTAGAGCAATTAGCCAGTTAAACCTCTAGTAGAGCACTGTTACAATACACTCTATGGAACATAATATTGTAGAGCAATCAGCCAGTTAAACCTCTAGTAGAGCACTGTTACAATACACTCTATGGAACATAATATTGTAGAGCAATCAGCCAGTTAAACCTCTAGTAGAGCACTGTTACAATACACTCTATGGAACATAATATTGTAGAACAATCAGCCAGTTAAACCTCTAGTAGAGCACTGTTACCATACACTCTATGGAACATAATATTGTAGAGCAATTAGCCAGTTAAACCTCTAGTAGAGCACTGTTACAATACACTCTATGGAACATAATATTGTAGAGCAATTAGCCAGTTAAACCTCTAGTAGAGCACTGTTACAATACACTCTATGGAACATAATATTGTAGAACAATTAGCCAGTTAAACCTCTAGTAGAGCATTGTTACAATACACTCTATGGAACATAATATTGTAGAACAATTGGCCAGTTAAACCTCTAGTAGAGCACTGTTACAATACACTCTATGGAACATAATATTGTAGAGCAATTAGCCAGTTAAACCTCTAGTAGAGCACTGTTACAATACACTCTATGGAACATAATATTGTAGAACAATTGGCCAGTTAAACCTCTAGTAGAGCACTGTTACAATACACTCTATGGAACATAATATTGTAGAACAATTAGCCAGTTAAACCTCTAGTAGAGCACTGTTACAATACACTCTATGGAACATAATATTGTAGAGCAATTAGCCAGTTAAACCTCTAGTAGAGCACTGTTACAATACACTCTATGGAACATAATATTGTAGAGCAATTAGCCAGTTAAACCTCTAGTAGAGCACTGTTACAATACACTCTATGGAACATAATATTGTAGAGCAATTAGCCAGTTAAACCTCTAGTAGAGCACTGTTACAATACACTCTATGGAACATAATATTGTAGAGCAATCAGCCAGTTAAACCTCTAGTAGAGCACTGTTACAATACACTCTATGGAACATAATATTGTAGAACAATTAGCCAGTTAAACCTCTAGTAGAGCACTGTTACAATACACTCTATGGAACATAATATTGTAGAGCAATTAGCCAGTTAAACCTCTAGTAGAGCACTGTTACAATACACTCTATGGAACATAATATTGTAGAGCAATTAGCCAGTTAAACCTCTAGTAGAGCATTGTTACAATACACTCTATGGAACATAATATTGTAGAACAATTGGCCAGTTAAACCTCTAGTAGAGCACTGTTACAATACACTCTATGGAACATAATATTGTAGAGCAATTAGCCAGTTAAACCTCTAGTAGAGCACTGTTACAATACACTCTATGGAACATAATATTGTAGAACAATTAGCCAGTTAAACCTCTAGTAGAGCACTGTTACAATACACTCTATGGAACATAATATTGTAGAACAATTAGCCAGTTAAACCTCTAGTAGAGCACTGTTACAATACACTCTATGGAACATAATATTGTAGAGCAATTAGCCAGTTAAACCTCTAGTAGAGCACTGTTACAATACACTCTATGGAACATAATATTGTAGAACAATTAGCCAGTTAAACCTCTAGTAGAGCACTGTTACAATACACTCTATGGAACATAATATTGTAGAACAATCAGCCAGTTAAACCTCTAGTAGAGCACTGTTACAATACACTCTATGGAACATAATATTGTAGAACAATTAGCCAGTTAAACCTCTAGTAGAGCACTGTTACAATACACTCTATGGAACATAATATTGTAGAGCAATTAGCCAGTTAAACCTCTAGTAGAGCACTGTTACAATACACTCTATGGAACATAATATTGTAGAACAATTAGCCAGTTAAACCTCTAGTAGAGCACTGTTACAATACACTCTATGGAACATAATATTGTAGAACAATTAGCCAGTTAAACCTCTAGTAGAGCACTGTTACAATACACTCTATGGAACATAATATTGTAGAACAATTAGCCAGTTAAACCTCTAGTAGAGCACTGTTACAATACACTCTATGAAACATAATATTGTAGAACAATCAGCCAGTTAAACCTCTAGTAGAGCACTGTTACAATACACTCTATGGAACATAATATTGTAGAACAATTAGCCAGTTAAACCTCTAGTAGAGCACTGTTACAATACACTCTACGGAACATAATATTGTAGAGCAATTAGCCAGTTAAACCTCTAGTAGAGCACTGTTACAATACACTCTATGGAACATAATATTGTAGAGCAATTAGCCAGTTAAACCTCTAGTAGAGCACTATTACAATACACTCTATGGAACATAATATTGTAGAACAATTGGCCAGTTAAACCTCTAGTAGAGCACTGTTACAATACACTCTATGGAACATAATATTGTAGAGCAATCAGCCAGTTAAACCTCTAGTAGAGCACTGTTACAATACACTCTATGGAACATAATATTGTAGAACAATCAGCCAGTTAAACCTCTAGTAGAGCACTGTTACAATACACTCTATGGAACATAATATTGTAGAGCAATCAGCCAGTTAAACCTCTAGTATAGCACTGTTACAATACACTCTATGGAACATAATATTGTAGAACAATTAGCCAGTTAAACCTCTAGTAGAGCACTGTTACAATACACTCTATGGAACATAATATTGTAGAACAATTAGCCAGTTAAACCTCTAGTAGAGCACTGTTACAATACACTCTATGGAACATAATATTGTAGAGCAATTAGCCAGTTAAACCTCTACTAAAGCACTGTTACAAAATATTTACCTGTCCAGAATATTCTTCTCTGTAAACATGAGGTAACTATGGCCTTCAAAGTGTGGAACACTAATTTTTTCTTCAATAACTGAAAACATACAGGACAAATTCTTATATAATGAAGGCATTATTACAAAATAATCATTTTACAATATATATCATACATGAACATAGCAGCTTTCAATTATCTTATGATGTTTTCTAAATCATTACAACAGACTGACCATATTACTTTGTAATTCTACAGTAGTTGACTTATTATTGTTTACAAGTATCTCTCTCTGAATAGACAGAAAAGCTGCATAAAAACCACATAGTTTTTGCTTATTGTTAGGACATCCCATGCGTAAGGATGTAAACAAATGCTAACATTCTGATGTTATCCTTAAGATACTTAAATACTTTGCATCAAAAATACATGATAGTGACTGATGTAGAACTATTTCTACAGTTCATGCAAAATATTTGTTCAACGTTTTCAATTACATGTAGTGAATCTTGTATACAAGTAATGAAAACCAGAATATAGTGACAAAATGTGAAATGCAACTTATGTAAAATTTTTAATATTTAGTTGTGTGATCTCACTAACTAGAGGCTCCCAGGAGCCTGTAATCGCTCACCTGGAACCCAAATGACTTCAACTATATTTAAATTTGTGAAATTAACAGTTTCAGTCTAGTTGTTATAGCTTTTGAGTTACTGTGCAAAAACTAAACATTTCTTCAAAAATTTAAGTTAAGTACAATAACTCCTATAAGGTGCCATCAGCCAATTTCTGAAAATTAAATGGTTTGTAGGCCTTGTCCTTTAGGGTAATTTAGAAATTTACAGTTTTACTCTAGGTGTGTTATAGACTAATTTATAATACAAAAACTGTTCATTTGTCCAAATTCATAATTAAAGGGCAATAACTCCTATAAAGAGGCATCTTGCAATTTCGGACTAAGCAATCATTTGTAGGGCTTCTATTGCTCATCATTTGTGCAATTTACAGTTTCAATCTAGCTGCTATAGTTTTCAAGTTACAGAACAAAAATGGAAAAATTAAAAAAAAAATTGTCATTTAAGGGCAATAACCCCTATAACGAGTCATCTGACAATTTCAGACTATATGGTGAATTGTAGGTCTTGTATTGCTGATCATATTTGCTATTAACAGTTTCACTCTAGCTGTTACAGTTTTTAAGTTACAGGACAAAAACGAAAACTTTCATAAACAATTATGGGCAATAACTAATATAAGGAGTTGTCTGACAATTTCAGACCAATCAAGTGAATTGTAGGGCCTTTATTGCAGATTATTTGTGCAATATACAGTTTTAATCTAGCTGCTATAGTTTTCAAGTTACAGGACAAAAACGGAAAATTTCATAACAAATTGCCATTTAAGGGCAATAACTCCTATAAGGAGTCATCTGACAATTTCAGACCAGTGAATTGTAGGGCTTGTATTGCTGATCATTTTTGCTATTTACAGTTTTACTCTAGCTGTTATAGTTTTAAAGTTACGGGACAAATAGGGAAAATTTCATAAAAAAATTGTCATTTAAGGGCAATAACTCATATAAGGAGTCATGTTCGGTCCAGGTGAGCTCAAAAGGAAATACTTAATACGTGTATACACTTACTATATTAACATTTCATGATGGTATAGTCTAAACATAATCACTTCAAATAAAACCCAAGCTTTCCAAAAACCTAACCACAATGTGTGTTGTTATAGCCCAACCATAAATAATCACTACCCTCCCCACATTGTGTGTTGGCACAGCCCAACCATATTTAATAACTACCCTCCCAACATTCTGTGTTGGTATAGCCCAACCATAAATAATCACTACCCTCTGCACATTGTGTGTCGGCACAGCCCAACCATATTTAATAACTACCCTCCCAACATTGTGTGTTGGTACAGCCCAACCATAAATAATCACTACCCTCCCCACATTGTGTGTTGGTACAGCCCAACCATATTTAATAACTACCCTCCCGACAATGTGTGTTGGTACAGCCCAACCATAAACTAGAGTAAAAACACCTGTGAGCAATGCTCACCATTGATACCCCCCGCTTCACAATTACTTTGAAAATTCAGGTGTTCTTAATTATGAAATTGAAACTTTATCTAGTTAAACGTGAAGGCGAAATTGCAGATAATACATGTAACCCTCCCCAATCCCCCAAAGAATGGCATCCCCTATGTCAATGACAAAGTCCATGTTTTTCTATGGCAAACCTCCAATAATATTCTGATCAAAATGTTTAATATATAGTGCACAATGGCAATATGTGACCAAGATTCTTTATAAGTTTCAACAAATTCCATTCAGTGGTGTAGGAGGAATTGCAAATAAAAGATGGGTATCCCATTATGTCCATTACAAACTCCATGTTTTTCTATGGGAAACCCCAAATATCATTCCGATCAAAATGTTAAATATCTCCTGCACAATGGCACTATGTGACATGGATTCTGTGTAAGTTTCAACAAATTCCATTCAGTGGTGTAGGAATGAGTTGCACATAAGAGATGGGTATCCCTTATGTCCATGACAAAGTCCATGTTTTTCTATGGGAAACCCCAAATATCATTCCAATCGAAATGTTATATATCTAGTGCACAATGGCAATATGTGACAACATTCTGTGTAAGTTTCATCAAATTCCATTTAGTGGTGTAGGAGGAGTCGCACATAAGAAATGGGTATCCCCTTATGTCAATGACAGTCCGTGTTGTTCTATGGGAAACCCCAAATATCATTCCGATCAAAATAATAAATATCTCCTGCACAATGGCACTATGTGACAAGGATTCTGTGTAAGTTTCAACAAATTCCATTCTGTTGTGTAGGAGGAGTTGCACATAAGACATGAGGACCCCCTTAGGTCAATGACAATGTTCATGTATTTCTATGGGAAACCCCAAATATCGATCAGATCAAAATGTTTAATATCTCCTGCACAATGGCACTATGTGACAAGGATGCTGTGTAAGTTTCTTTAAATTCCATTCAGTGGTGTAGGAGGAGTTGCACATAAGAGATGAGGACCCCCTTAGGTCAATGACAATGTCCATGTGTTTCAATGGGAAACCCCAAATATCGATCCGATCAAAATGTTTAATATCTCCTGCACAATGGCACTATGTGACAAGCATTCTGTGTAAGTTTCATTAAATTCCATTCTGTGGTGTAGGAGGAGTTGCACATAAGAGATAGGGACCCCCTTATGTCAATGACAAAGTCCATGTTTTTCTATGGGAAACCCCAAATATCATTCCGATCAAAATGTTAAATATCTCCTGCACAATGGCACTATGAGACAAAGATTCTGTGTAAGTTTCATCAAATTCCTTTCAGTGGTGTAGGAGGAGTTGCAAATAATAGAAAGTGTAACGGACGGACGGAAGGACGGACGGACGGACGGAAGGACGGACGGACACCATGAACACTATATACCCCCCGCTTTTCAAGCGGGGGGTATAATAATCACTACCCTCCCCACATTGTGTGTTGGTACAGCCCAACCATAAATAATAGCTACATTCCCCACAATGTGTGTTGGTACAGCCCAACCATAATCAGTACCCTCCCCACATTGTGTGTTGGTACAGCCCAACCATAAATAATCAGTACCCTCCCCACATTGTGTGTTGGTACAGCCCAACCATATTTAATAACTACCTTCCCCACATTGTGTGTTGGTACAGCCCAACCATAAATAATAACTACCCTCCCCACATTGTGTGTTGGTACAGCCCAACCATAAATAATCAGTACCCTCCCCACATTGTGTGTTGGTACAGCCCAACCATAAATAATCACTACCCTCCCCACATTGTATGTTGGTACAGCCCAACCATATTTAATAACTACCTCCCCACAATGAGTGTTGGTATAGCCCAACAATATTTAATAACTACCCTCCCCACATTGTGTGTTGGTACAGCCCAACCATATTTATTAACTACCCTCCATACAATGTGTATTGGTACAGCCCAACCATATTTAATAACTACCCTCCCCACGATGTGTGTTGGTATAGGCCAACCAAATTTAATAACTACTCTCCCCACATTGTGTGTTGGTATAGCCCAACCATATTTAATAAGATTGTACACTAAATTTTTCATTTTAGTGGTCATGATTGTGTTTATTTTGTAACTAGAATACATCATATTTTTCAAAGAAAAGTTTAATTATTTGCATCTAAATATAAGCCTTCACAACACGGAAATCAATAGCTAATTATGAACTCGGCAATTTAATTTGAATTGATTATTAAATTTTATTTGCAATTAGATAATTGTTGGTACAGTCCAACAATAAATAATAACTTCCCTCCCCACAGCTTGAGTTGGTATAGCCCAACATAAATAACACATACCCTCCTCACAGTTTGTGTTGGTATAGCCTAATGGACAATGACACAAATAACTGCCATGATCTGGCTCACATTCGCCACCATTCCAACATGGCTGACCTACACAGGGATGTTCACAGTTGTCAACGTTGATTCCATCTAAAGCATTTACTACTATGTTCAGTGGTCTGTGATTAATTATAATCTAAAAATAAAACAAATTAACAGTGTTGTACAGCTAATGTCTAATACCATACAGTCAAATTATATTAGAACAATATATAGATCTTTATGCTCTAATTGGACTTTACCTAAATTATGTTTTGTTTACAAAACTAAACAAACCTTTTATGTATGTTTTTATTACAAAAAATGCCCCATGCAGCTGACAATTAAGGTTGATATGTTAGTAGGTTTTTTTTAAAGTAATGTTTGACTAAAATGATACCCTGCCTGACCAGTGACAAGATGGGTGTTTTGCAACAGGCAGGAATTTTAAGAAAATTGAATGAAAATTAAATCCTTTGGTTTAGCACACTTTAATTTTGTGTACAAACATGCTACTAAGTATAAATGCAGTATCTCTAACAATGAAGGAGAAGATAACTGGACAAGGCATGTACCCTTATCTCAGCTATCTAGTCTGCAAAATTCCACTATCTCTAGTTTTAAGAAAATTTCACAAAAATTAAAATTCTTTAGCCCTGTACACCTCCATTATGTGTAGGAGCAGTAAGTGAGAGAAGCCAATAAGGATGGATAAATAAATTTTCTTTAAAAATTAATGAACCTTAGTGAGCAAGCTCACAATACCCCATGCGTTCCCATTACATCAAGGTGGTATTTGGTTTATAAATTGGCATTTTGAAGTTTCATGAAAATCCATGAAGAAATGAAAGTGCGACAACATTAAATATACATGTACATGAAAAATGACTAAGTCCCCTTCCCAAAAATATAGTCCCCCCTTGACAAATTCCCCTAAAAATCAATCCCACCTACTATAAGTAACAATTTCCCAAAGTTTCATGAAAATCCATGAAGAAATAAAAGTGCTATCCAGGTGACACATTGAACATACATGTACATGAAAGTTGACTAAGTCTCCCAAAAATATGGTCCCCTTAACGAAATTCCCAGAAAAATCAATCCCATCCAAGCACCTACGATAAATAACAATTTCCCAAATTTTCATGAAAATTCATGAAGAAATAAAAGCGCTATCCAGGCAACAACATTGAATATAAATGTACATGAATGTTGCCCAAGTCCCCTCCCAAAAATATGGTACCCCTTGACAAATTTCCTTAAAAATCAATCCCATCCAAGCACCATGTATAAGTAACAATATCCCAAAGTTTCATGAAAAATCCATGAAGAAATGTAAGCGCTATCCAGGCAACAACATTGACTATACATGTAAATAAAGATGACTAAGTCCCCCTCCCAAAAATATGGTCCACCTTGACGAAATTCCCTGAAAATCAATCCCATCCAAGCACCTACTATAAGTAAAAGTTTCTTAAAGTTTTATGTAAATCCATGAAGAAATGAAAGCGCTATCCAGGCGACAACATTGAATATACATATACATGAAAGTTGACTAAGTCCCCCTCCCAAAAATATGGCCCCCCTTGATGAAATTTCCTGAAAATCAATCCCATCCAAGCAACTACTATAAGTAACAGTTTCTCAAAGTTTAAATCCATTAAGAAATGAGGGCGCTATCCAGGCGACAACAGCATGACACACGGACCAACTGACTGGTCTAAAACATTATACCCCCGGCAACTTTGTTGCATGGGGTATAATAATTTATTGCCTAAGGGGTCGTCCATAATTGTCAACCATTTTCACAAGTGTGCAAAAAGCACACTTTTTGAGACCCCCACCCTGCATCAAAAAGTGTACATCAACCATTAAACTAATATAAAAACCAAACTCCACGGAAACGAAAAATTTCTGAAGATAAAAGTGTACGCAAAAATGTCGAAATTTTAAACCCCCTCCCTCAAGTATGCGGTTTGCAAACTTATGAAAATGGTTGACAATTATGGACGACCCCTAACAATTTATTAAAAAAAAAGGAAATACAAAATAACAGGTGTATCACATTCCATGGGCACAATAAGGAATGTCTCCTGTCTAATGTAAATGACTGTAACAAGTGGACCTTATTTATTGGAGACAATTTATTTGATGTTAAATAAAACATTGCTAACAACAATAACATTTTCATCTTTTATAACAATTTGCTTTTTTTCTGCTTGCACAAATAACAACATCCCTAAAGCCTAGCCAGTGTAATTTTATTTCTCTTTAATGTAAAACATTTTCCTTTTTTCTGTATCTGAATATACTACTCCAGATTTGCTCACCATTGAGCATTGGCCATAGAGTTTGCAAATGTTAATCGCACTGAGCCGGTACATCAAGTATTTGCTCCAATTAAATTTAGTTCATTTAAACAGATTTTATTTACCTTACAAAGTGTTCAATTTTTAATTGTTCTTGGAACAAAAGAGTTGTGTCCCATGCCACACTCCAAACAAATCACTTACTAACTAAACACATGTGACAAATGTGTCTACCAGTGTTTAGATTCTCACTGCAAGGTTGTAATGAGACAACAAAGAGTTTTTGAAATTATTTCTTGATCGCAAAACACAGGAAAACAAAATGAAACACATACTCTGTTTTATATAGCTAACCTGGAAACTGCAGAACAACAAATCACTATAATAAACATGTTCCTATACCTGACCTCAGACAATCGCAAAATTAAAAACTCTTTCTATTAAACAAGAATCTTTTTTTTTCTTACATTTTAAGTTATACTAAGGACTTTTTGAAAAATAATGAACTACCAGGTATATTAAGTGTAAATAGTTCAGATTAATTTGTAAAACATCAAAACTTAAATTTATATTGCTATTTTGTAGTAATTTCCTTTGATCTTTATGTGTGGTATTATCCCATCTCACTCTACTAGTGTGAGATGAGCCCTTCTCATCTATCTGTCAAAACGTCAACAACTTACATCACAATGTTACAAAACAGTGATGAACAGATTATTTTCTCACCCCTTATCCTCTCAGGGCTAGTACCCTTCATTGAAAAAGGTTGAGAAAATGCATCTTGTGTTTCAAAAAACGTAAATAATCTGCAACTCTCAATAACATGCAATTGTAATGTCAGGGGATTGTGTTAATTATGACTTTGCCCCAAAATGCAACCTATTAAAATGTGATTTATGTCTCTGACTTTAATGTTAGTAATATAGACATTATTTATATACTTCTATAACATTAGATTCAATAATTTTATTTGTTTGCTTGTTTAAATTGGGTTTAACAAAACTTTCACAATTTGCCAGCTACATCAAATCCAGTTTTCATCAGGGTTGAAGCTATAGTATCCAGTGAAAACCCCAAAACTTTGGTAACTGGCAAAATCCATGTCAATTAAAGCTTCAGTCGAGCACACCCTACTTGCAGAAGTCTCACACCCACAATTCAGTGTTGACATGCATGTGATCAATAGTAGATGACAAACTGCCACTTGACTACTGAGGCCCTTTCTGTAATTAAAAAAAACCAATGACCTTACAAGTCCTGAAAAAAAATTTTCCTCATTGTTTAGTTAAAAACTGCCCATTGTCTGAGTGTACAGGACCATGTGTCCATCACAGAAACCTTCCCAATTATAGTAAAATCTTTAAAAAAATTATATTTCATCAAACGTATATAAATCCACATAAATTTTATTTTAGACTACCTTCTGCATACATCCTTTATAGGAAGATGAAAGATTGGCTAGTTTTGAAATTTGGTCAAAGTTGTCATGTCCTCCAATATACAAATCTTGTAACAATGTCAACTGGGTAAATCCACCTTTAGCATTCCCAACAACTTTCATCTGTTTATCGATCTCTAGAATTCCCTGTAAACCTGTTCTGGAAACTTTTAAATGGTGCCACTCATTCAAACTAACAGGCTCAAGACTTCTGCAAATGTAAGAGACCAATTCTATTAATATAATATGTCAGCAACAATAAAAATCTGAAATCTCATTTCCTACATTGTTTTTAAGGTAGCAGGCATAATAATGTTAGAATATGTACATAAGCATGTTTTGAATTAAAATCGTCTGTGTTACTTTGACTCAGAAGGGAGATAACTCAGGTTTTATATAGACAGATGAGGTTTGAAGTAAGAAGGGTATACCCAGTCCAGTAGTCACACTTCTATGTAATTGATTCTTTCAGTGATATAGTCATAGTCTGAATTTACTGCACTGAAATTTCCAAAATGATTTAAATTCTAGGGTTTTTCTATTCACACAGTGTAGATGGCCATAGCCGAATTTGATGTGATATTTTAGAATTGTAATGATAAAAGCTCTACAACATCTTGTTTGGATTTTAAATATTGTTTGGATTTGAGTGCCACTGACGAGTCTTGATTAGACTAATTGCACTTCAGGGACAGTAAATTTTATAACCTTGGTATCTTCAATGAAATTTTATTTGCATAGGATTGAGATTTATTGGTTCTGCAGCCATATAAAGTAAATCATACTAATGTTCCATATATTGCACAAAAATGTATGTGAACTATCTTTGAACTCACTTCAGCTATCAATTTGCAAAAAATATATGTTTTATCTATGGTAAATATGAAACACATAAATTACACTAGAGCTTACAATTGGTAGGAACTCACAGATGGACTGACACCTGATATTAGCATACCTGCCTGCGTGTTGGTGTCCTACAAAAACTTAACACCATAAGACAATATCTGCCTAAAATACTTTTATATATCTTCTTTCTAGTATCTTTAAATTCATATACCATAGTGACAGCCTACTTTGGTAACTTTCTGCAGTAAGGCATGTCAACACATTCTGACCCCTAACCCACTAGAATGAATAATTTAGTCCAATTACTCGTAATGTAGCAGAGCCGAAGTAAATCACTCCCGGCAATTTGATGTCCAAAAGAAGTTGCATATACAATCAGATGTGGTCGATCTTGATATTTTTCGACAGTGTCACCATTTTTTATCGGTTTCGTGTTTAAATTCGATCATTATTGATACTCAATGATAGTTACTGCCGTTTTTAATAACCCGCTGTGCGTTGTGCATTAATTGACAATCGTATCATGTTTAATACAGGAAAAACATTGAGAAACCTGAAACTGAATGATGTGTTGCATCTTGGGTAATAAATATGTAAATTACTGGATTCTTACTACGGAATGGTTGTTATAGCATGCAAATTAGCACGTTGATAATAAAATTATGTAACATTATCCATATACAGAAAAATGATCAACATAGCATTTTCCATGTGCATCTTCAAACATAAAAAAGAAATTTCTTCAATAAAGATTGTTTCCCTTTAGTCTAAACTTTAATAACGTACAGAAGATGAATATTGTTTGAATTTTGTATAAATAGACCGAAGGTAGAATTTTTTATTTGCTTCATTATGAGCAAAAGGACTAAATTCTGCTGTTAATCCGACAAATCACAAAACTAACTTCAGATTATAACCGCAGTAAAATTCAGCCTACTAACCCACCAGTCACATCTCTGTCTCATAAATGCTATGTTCTAAGTATCAACAAGCAATTTCAATCTATAATGGTTTTTGGTCTGTATCAGGGATAATCATACCCATACCTGAGAACTCCTGGACCAGTTCCTAAGTCAAACTGGAATTCTATGTGACTTTCTCTCATTGCCAGTGAAATGAAGTCTCCCTTCCTGTCATTGGTATAACCATTGTATAACATCAGTCCTTCCCAACTGATTGGTTTAAACACAATTTCTATTTCTGTAAATGACAATGAGGATCTCTCTAGACCTGGATGTTTGACAAATGAATGGCCACCAAAGTATGGAACATGTACATCCACACCTGAAAAAAAATAAAAGAAATTACTTTTAATAAAACACACTTTCTATGTGTATATGTATGTAGAAAAAACAGTATGCACTATTTTTTATATTACAAATGATATGGTGTGACCCAATGCACATACAGTCAATACTGCCCAAGAGATCACATGTAGTAAGCAAAAATCTAGGTGTTAAAACCATTATTTTAATATCCCTCTTTAGTGATTGTTTATTGGTCTACTAGTCTTCATAGATCACATGTTGGCTTTCCTTTCAGTTTGAGTGGACACTTGAACTGGTCTGACTGTTTATGTTGTAGACAGATTTGACTGTATATGTTAAAAACTGCTCAGGCTGTATATGTTAAAATTGGTCTGACTGTTTATCTTGTAAACAGGTTATACTGCATGTTGTAAACAGATTTGAGAACAGTCATTTATTAATTTGCATGAAACAGTCATACACTAATGTTGTGTTTAACCTGAGAATACAATAATTTTATACGTTGATTGTTCCCTGAGAAAAGTCACAACTAATTTTGTATTTTACCAGAGAAAAGTAATTTAATACTCTTTTCCTTGATAACAGTTGAACACTTACTTTGTATTTACATGAACACAGTCACTTCTAACTGAGAACTGTCCCCTGACAGTCACAAACTTATTTTTGTTTTACCTGTGAACAAGCATTTTTTACTTTGTTTGTTACCCAAGAACTAACTGTGTGGTTTAGCAGAGGACAGCCATATCTTACAAAAAAAGCCATATTTATACTCACTTCTCTGACACAGTTCTCCTGCCCAACCCTTGGGACATAAACAGATGTGTTTATCAGCAGATGTAGCTTTACACAGGCCTCCATTTTTACATATGACATTAGAACAAACGTCTTCACTGCATTCACCTTATAATAAAGATAATGTATGTTAAGTAGAAATGTGCTTCATAATCAATGACAATGTATATACACACACTCTCACAGTTTGACAATGTATATACACATACTCTCACAGTTTGACAATGTATATACACATACTCTCACAGTTTGACAATGTATATACACATACTCTCACAGTTTGACAATGTATATACACATACTCTCACAGTTTGACAATGTATATACACATACTCTCACAGTTTGACAATGTATATACACATACTCTCACAGTTTGACAATGTATATACACATACTCTCACAGTTTGACAATGTATATACACATACTCTCACAGTTTGACAATGTATATACACATACTCTCACAGTTTGACAATGTATATACACATACTCTCGCAGTTTGACAATGTATATACACATACTCTCACAGTTTAACAATGTATATACACCAAGGGTCTGGAAACGGTCATATTTGCCGGACATGTCCGACATTTACATTAAAATGTCCGACTAAAGTTTAGTCAAATCGGACATCCAAAAAAGTGATATTTAACTTGGACAATAATATAAATATCTTTTAGTTGGTTTCAATACCTTTAATTTCCGCATGGATATAAATATTTTATTAAAAAATCAACCCTAAGGCTATTTCCCGTCACTGACACATGTGTTTATTCACTCCAGTCAAGTGTTAATTACGTAATGGTTAACACAACAGGTGATAACCTAATTATGAGTACAGATCAGTTTCATCCATTTCGTAGAATATGGTATGGCAACAGTATTTTGAAACAATAGGAACGAAGTGGTTGTACGTTATATTGAAATGATGAAAACAAAAATAAATATTTAATGACTTGTAAAAAACGTGGTCCATCGGAGAGTATCGAATAAACTTCAATTCTGTTCAGAACTTGTTGTAATTTTGAAACAACTTCCTACTTCCGGTTAATGAAAATGTCCCACGAATGTTCATAAAAAACGTTGTTTGCTATTACTTTGTTGAATAGACAACATATTATCCTATAATAAAGAAATTTTAGGAAGCAGAATGTTTTTCTACGTATATTTCCTTTCTTGCGCGGTGCATATATCATAGGAACCCATACAAAACAACAACTAATATCTACCACGGTCTTGAAAAAAATTTAAAAGACCTTTATTCTGTACTTTAAGGAAAAGCACATACACTTCCCAGCTTAAGCAAACACAATATTTTTATATGATGACCGGTAAAATGTCCGACATGACTCAGGAAAATTTCCAGGGCCTTGATATACACATACTCTGACAGTTTGACAATGTATATACACATACTCTCGCAGTTTGACAATGTATATACACATACTCTTACAGTTTAACAATGTATATACACATACTCTCACAGTTTGACAATGTATATACACATACTCTCACAGTTTGACAATGTATATACACATACTCTCGCAGTTTGACAATGTATATACACATACTCTCACAGTTTGACAATGTATATACACATACTCTCACAGTTTGACAATGTATATACACATACTCTCGCAGTTTGACAATGTATATACACATACTCTCGCAGTTTGACAATGTATATACACATACTCTCGCAGTTTGACAATGTATATACACATACTCTCGCAGTTTGACAATGTATATACACATACTCTCACAGTTTGACAATGTATATACACATACTCTCGCAGTTTGACAATGTATATACACATACTCTCACAGTTTGACAATGTATATACACATACTCTCGCAGTTTGACAATGTATATACACATACTCTTACAGTTTGACAATGTATATACACATACTCTCACAGTTTGACAATGTATATACACATACTCTCACAGTTTGACAATGTATATACACATACTCTCACAGTTTGACAATGTATATACACATACTCTCACAGTATGACAATGTATATACACATACTCTCACAGTTTGACAATGTATATACACATACTCTCGCAGTTTGACAATGTATATACACATACTCACAGTATGACAATGTATATACACATACTCTCACAGTTTGACAATGTATATACACATACTCTCACAGTTTGACAATGTATATACACATACTCTCACAGTTTGACAATGTATATACACATACTCTCACAGTATGACAATGTATATACACATACTCTCACAGTTTGACAATGTATATACACATACTCTCACAGTTTGACAATGTATATACACATACTCACAGTTTGACAATGTATATACACATACTCACAGTATGACAATGTATATACACATACTCTCACAGTTTGACAATGTATATACACATACTCTCGCAGTTTGACAATGTATATACACATACTCTCACAGTTTGACAATGTATATACACATACTCTCGCAGTTTGACAATGTATATACACATACTCTCACAGTTTGACAATGTATATACACATACTCTCGCAGTTTGACAATGTATATACACATACTCACAGTATGACAAGGTATATACACATACTCTCACAGTTTGACAATGTATATACACATACTCTCACAGTTTGACAATGTATATACACATACTCTCGCAGTTTGACAATGTATATACACATACTCTCACAGTTTGACAATGTATATACACATACTCTCGCAGTTTGACAATGTATATACACATACTCACAGTTTGACAATGTATATACACATACTCTCGCAGTTTGACAATGTATATACACATACTCACAGTTTGACAATGTATATACACATACTCTCGCAGTTTGACAATGTATATACACATACTCTCACAGTTTGACAATGTATATACACATACTCTCGCAGTTTGACAATGTATATACACATACTCACAGTATGACAATGTATATACACATACTCTCGCAGTTTGACAATGTATATACACATACTCACAGTTTGACAATGTATATACACATACTCTCGCAGTTTGACAATGTATATACACATACTCTCACAGTTTGACAATGTATATACACATACTCTCGCAGTTTGACAATGTATATACACATACTCACAGTATGACAATGTATATACACATACTCTCACAGTTTGACAATGTATATACACATACTCTCAGTATGACAATGTATATACACATACTCTCGCAGTTTGACAATGTATATACACATACTCTCAGTATGACAATGTATATACACATACTCTCACAGTTTGACAATGTATATACACATACTCTCAGTATGACAATGTATATACACATACTCTCACAGTTTGACAATGTATATACACATACTCACAGTATGACAATGTATATACACATACTCTCACAGTTTGACAATGTATATACACATACTCTCAGTATGACAATGTATATACACATACTCTCACAGTTTGACAATGTATATACACATACTCACAGTATGACAATGTATATACACATACTCTCGCAGTTTGACAATGTATATACACATACTCACAGTTTGACAATGTATATACACATACTCTCGCAGTTTGACAATGTATATACACATACTCACAGTTTGACAATGTATATACACATACTCTCGCAGTTTGACAATGTATATACACATACTCTCACAGTTTGACAATGTATATACACATACTCTCGCAGTTTGACAATGTATATACACATACTCACAGTATGACAATGTATATACACATACTCTCACAGTTTGACAATGTATATACACATACTCACAGTATGACAATGTATATACACATACTCTCGCAGTTTGACAATGTATATACACATACTCTCGCAGTTTGACAATGTATATACACATACTCTCGCAGTTTGACAATGTATATACACATACTCACAGTATGACAATGTATATACACATACTCTCACAGTTTGACAATGTATATACACATACTCACAGTATGACAATGTATATACACATACTCTCGCAGTTTGACAATGTATATACACATACTCACAGTATGACAATGTATATACACATACTCTCGCAGTATGACAATGTATATACACATACTCTCGCAGTTTGACAATGTATATACACATACTCTCGCAGTTTGACAATGTATATACACATACTCACAGTATGACAATGTATATACACATACTCTCACAGTTTGACAATGTATATACACATACTCACAGTATGACAATGTATATACACATACTCTCACAGTTTGACAATGTATATACACATACTCACAGTATGACAATGTATATACACATACTCTCACAGTTTGACAATGTATATACACATACTCTCACAGTTTGACAATGTATATACACATACTCACAGTATGACAATGTATATACACATACTCTCACAGTTTGACAATGTATATACACATACTCACAGTATGACAATGTATATACACATACTCTCACAGTTTGACAATGTATATACACATACTCACAGTATGACAATGTATATACACATACTCTCACAGTTTGACAATGTATATACACATACTCTCACAGTTTGACAATGTATATACACATACTCTCACAGTTTGACAATGTATATACACATACTCTCACAGTATGACAATGTATATACACATACTCTCACAGTTTGACAATGTATATACAAATACTCTCACAGTTCTATTGTAGTTTGGAAACAAATTGTTTTACTGTCGCATACAAAAGTTGTTCTGCAAATACATGTAAGCAGAACCAGTAAAACAAATATTTGACTACCAGTACACATATTACTAACTTTTCACATCATACATTTTTTTTTCATAGTAATTTAACACGTTTCAGGTATTACAGATTTCTGATTGATGTTTATATTCAACCTGACACCTTACAAATTCTACTCTTCGGTAACATCAAATTTTCCTCGGTATATCAAGATTAATAAAACTGTGACCTCAGCACTTCAGGATCTAGAAATTAATTATTAGTCTGAATTTGTGGGCAAGAGTTATTGCCCTTTAATGGTTTTCCCACATTACTAAATGAAAATAATAAGCAAGATAATTATGCAGTTATGCAATTAAATTGTTTAGATCACTACTTATCATATGAGTTTTGCACTTTACTGACAAAATTTAATAAAATGCTGATGTACTGTAATATTAAACTTTTCAAAGTACCAGTTTCTGTTTGGTAAATAGTAAAATATTTAGGTGTTGCAATAAATTTGTAATTTTGTTACTTTGCAATTAAATCGCAAATGTGGCACTAAAAATAAAAATGAACACTTGCTTTAGGACCAAGAAATTAGTTTTGCATGGTCTATGACTTACCGACATTTTGACCTAGTTCGGCCTGTCCAAAGAAATCTACTTGTCTCATATCATACTGGTTATTATTTATTTTCATCTTCTGTATACAGCCTGTGAATGACGCTGTGACATTTACCCTCTCGGAAATAGAAACCAGGTCAATGTATCCACCCAGGTATAACTTTAGACGCAGAGTCAATCGAGAATATGCTCCCTTCAATGGAAACGAACAAATTGATAAATTCTGCTAACTAACACCCAGTTTCTATGAAAGGAATGTAGTGTTAGAGTGAAGTTACAAAGTAATGAGTAATCCAAGCATGCCATAGACAGTAATCCCAGCATGCCATAGACAGTAATCCAAGCATGCCATAGACAGTAATCAAAGCATGCCATAGACAGTAATCCAAGCATGCCATAGACAGTAATCCAAATATGCCATAGACAGTAATCCCAGCATGCAATAGACAGTAATCCAAGCATGCCATAGACAGTAATCCCAGCATGCCATAGACAGTAATAAAAGCATGCGATAGACAGTAATCCAAGCATGCCATAGACAGTAATCCAAGCATGCCATAGACAGTAATCCAAGCATGCCATAGAGAGTAATCCAAGCATGCCATAGACAGTAATCCAAATATGCCATAGACAGTAATCCCAGAATGCCATAGACAGTAATCCAAGCATGCAATAGACAGTAATCAAAGCATGCCATAGACAGTAATCCAAGCATGCCATAGACAGTAATCCAAGCATGCCATAGACAGTAATCCAAGCATGCCATAGACAGTAATCCAAGCATGCGATAGACAGTAATCCAAGTATGCCATAGACAGTAATCCCAGCATGCCATAGACAGTAATCAAAGCATGCCATAGACAGTAATCTAAGAATGCCATAGACAGTAATCAAAGCATGCAATAGACAGTAATCCCAGCATGCCATAGACAGTAATCAAAGCATGCGATAGACAGTAATCCAAGCATGCCATAGACAGTAATCCCAGCATGCCATAGACAGTAATCCAAGCATGCCATAGAGAGTAATCCAAGCATGCCATAGACAGTAATCCAAGCATGCAATAGACAGTAATCAAAGCATGCCATAGACAGTAATCCAAGCATGCCATAGACAGTAATCCAAGCATGCCATGGACAGTAATCCAAGCATGCGATAGACAGTAATCCAAGCATGCCATAGACAGTAATCCCAGCATGCCATAGACAGTAATCAAAGCATGCAATAGACAGTAATCCAAGCATGCCATAGACAGTAATACAAGCATGTGATAGACAGTAATCAAAGCATGTGATAGACAGTAATCAAAGCATGCCATAGACAGTAATCAAAGCATGCCATAGACAGTAATCTAAGCATGCAATAGACAGTAATCCAAGCATGCCATAGACAGTAATCCCAGCATGCCATAGACAGTAATCAAAGCATGCGATAGACAGTAATCCAAGCATGCCACAGACAGTAATCCCAGCATGCCATAGACAGTAATCCAAGCATGCCATAGAGAGTAATCCAAGCATGCCATAGATAGTAATCCAAGCATGTAAGTCACATTAAAACAGGAAAGATATTCAAGCATGCAATTCTCATCAACAAAAAAGTGCCATTAACTTAACAATTAATTAGGAATTAACTAAAGGGATATACATGAAGCAGGCAATTCATTTTAACAATTCTAAGTTATGGAATCCACTAATGCATCCGACTTTAACAAAGGGAAGTAATCCAAACAGGTAAGCAACATTCACAAACAGAATTAATACCAATATGTAAATCACATGTATAAAGTTAACTGATATAAGCATGTTGTTTGAATACACAATATTATAGTAAACCATAACTGATATTTTGATACCTGTGAAAATCCATGGACAACATCTTGATTATTCAGCTTCAGGGATCCTTCATTGTCAACTCTTTTAGCTGTAACAATGTTCCACTCCCCTAGTCTGACCTTGTCCTTACTTTTTAATACTGCCATACCTGTACCACAGTCATACCTGAAAATATTAGATTAATTGATTAGTTTAAACATATTTTATATGTTCAAATATGCAAAAGGATAAGACACAAGTTAATAAAATTTATGACGTCTTCTCCAGTATATAGTATGTTACAAAAATATAAGTGGAGCAGCATACATTGTAATACATTACAAATTATATTATGTTTGTTAAAACAAAACTTCTGATGACAAATATTAAAGGAAAAAATGGGAAAAAAGAAGGAATATAAAAAAAGATAAATGTGATAAGTGTGATTTAAAATCGATGTGAGTAATGATTCAAACAATGGGGAACCTTTGACCCTTTAATACTAGTACTCAACAATATGTGCTTAAAGACTAGTTCGTACCGCTCATTAGACAATAGCAAAATACCAGATGTAAGAGAAGTTTTAATTTTACTGTGCAGTAGATTGGCAGCCAATGAAGGTTTTCAAATAATCGATTTTTAAAGTAAGCATACTTTGAACATTCAAAGAAGTAATGATTTGAATCTTTGTGGTGAGATCCAAAGCGCCAAGATGGATCCGATATAACATTTACTTTATTTATAGGTTTCCTTCATAGCACACTGTAATTTTTGGTGACTAAATTTCCAAATTTCAATAAAATATTAATAAATTGACTTAAGATCTAATGATAACAATCCAATTTAATGTCTAGGTTAGCTACACTTAGAATATTTAATATGATTGACTACCTAAACTCTACAAAGCCATCAACAAGTGACAGAGAGAAGAAATCTGACTCAGCATTCTTCATTTCTGCACTAAACAAGATTAGCCCATTGATATCCTCTGGTCTAAACTCTAACAGGACTTCAAACCGCTGGTAACTGTCCGTCAGGACTGGGAATGCCAGATAGCCATCTCCATTAAACTTGGGATACTTCACAGATACACCTAAAATTATTTAAAAATTAACTATACAATGTTGTCTGAAGGAACTACAATTTTTTATATTAAAGTAACACCATATCCAATAGCCAGGGGCCTCAGTGGCCGAGTGGTTAAGGTAGTTTGTCTACTATTGATCACGTGGTCTGTCAACACTGAGATTGCTGGTTTGATTCTCACTGCAGGCAAGGTGTACTCGACTCCAATCTTGCCAGTTTTCCTACCGCAGGTCGGGGGTTTTCTCTGGGTACTCCGGCTTCCTCCACCAATAAAAACTGGATGCCATGATATAGCTGAAAAATAACTGAACCTGGCTTTAAACACCATCAAACAAACAAACAAAATCAAATAGCCAATCTGGCTAGATGAGAATCTAGTTTTGATGCACAACATATTTTTGAACTTGCTAAGAATTAAAAGAAGTTTGTTAGTTATTATCCATAAATTTCTGGTATAAATAATGGTACAGGTGTTTATAATTACAATTCACACTGAGAAGTAAGAAAATGAACCAGTTCAATGTTGCTGAATGTTTCACCATAGGAGTTAAGCAAAAACTAGTTCACTGTTACTAAATATTTCTGCATAAGAGTACAACAACTTGAGGCTCTCTGGAGCATGAAATCACTCACCTGGAATACACAAATGACTCAACTATATTTTAAATTTTTGCAATTTACAGTTTAGTCTAGTTGTTATAGCTTTTAATTTACTGGGAAAAAACTCAACACTTATTAAGTACAATAACTCCTTTAAGGTTGCATCAGACAATTTCTGAAAATTAAATGATTTGTAGGCCTTGTCCTTTAGGTTAATTTAGTAATTAATTTTTTTGTTTTATTCTAGGTGATATAGAGTTTAATTTACAACACAAAAACTGATTATTTTGTCATATTTCATCATTAAAGGGCAATAACTCCTATAAAGTCATCAAGCAATTTTAGACTAAGAAATGATTTGTAGGCCTTGTCCTTTAGGTTAATTTAGCAATTAACTATTTTATTCTAGGTGATAGAGTTTAATTTATAATACAAAAACTAATTATTTTGTTATATTTCATCATTAAAGGGAAATAACTCCTATAAAGTTATCTAACAAATTTAGACTAAGCAATGATGTGTAGGCCTTGCTCTGCTGATCATTTATGAATTCAAAGCTTTACTTTAGCTGCTATAGCTGTTACAGGGCAAAAACTAAAAATTTCACCAAAAATTTACAGTTACAATATACAGTTTTACTATAGGTATTGCAGATTTTAATTTCTAAGGCAACAAGTGTGGACTGTGAGCATGCTCACAAAGGGATTACCCCCCCCCCCCCCCCCCCCCCGGTTCGCTTCAAGTCAAGTCAAATTATCTCCCCTGAATAATATCTGACAACGACCAAAATTCTTCATGTACATCTACATATGATGTACTTCCTTTATGTAAAGTTTCATAAAAATCTGTCAAGCGGTTTAGGAGGGGAAGCGCTTACAAGGGATGTGGACAGGCAGACAGACAGGGTGATTCCTATTTACCCCCCCCCCCCCAAGTTGGGGGGGGGGATATAAAAATTGGTTATTTTGTCTTAAATCAACATTAAAGTGCAATAACTCATATTTTTGATAATTTCAGACCAATTAGGTGAATTGTAGAATGTGCCTTACTGATCATTTTTGCAGTTTTGAGCTTTACTCTAGCTGTTATAGTTCTTAGGTTACAGGACAAAAACAGGCAATTTCTTTTAAAATGATCATCATAAAAGGGCAATAACTCCTTCAGTCCAGGTGAGCTAAAAACTGGTTCACTGTTGCTTAATACTACAGCTTAGGAGTACAACAAAAACTGGTTCACTGTTGCAAAATATTTCAGTGTAGAAGTTTATCACAAATGTAAAATTTTACATAAAATAATTTGTTTAACTCATTAAAAACAAAATAGTACAATTTTACCATATGTTTAATTCAATTATGGAAATTTTACATAATTTATCATTCATATGATCAACATTTATTTATAATTGAATACCAAAAACTGAGATCACACGACAAGAATTTATAGCTTCTGTGACATTTATGATTCATTACAACATCAGATCTGTGTCATTTTGTTATAATTCACTCGACTCAGTCAAATAATACAAAATAAGAGACTGTTAGTTCTGAATTCGAAGGCACACCTGTTCCAATCAAGGATTATGTCTATTTCTAGTATTTCATACTTTAAAATAAGATCAACCTAGAATTTCTATTGTTCTTCAAAATAATTGGTAAAAAATAAGTTTAGACATGTACACTGTTGATGCAGTCTTAAAATTTCTACTGAAACTATTAAAAATTATTTTCTTCTACCCATAACAATAACCAGAAACATAAATCAGACCAAAGATGACAAATCCTTTACACTTATATATAATTATAGTCTTGTGTATCAGCTGATACTGCTTTATAGGTTCATTCAACCTTATATTGACTAATACACAAGACTATAATTTTTTTATTACATTATTTTTCATTGGTTATAACTACTTGCATATTGACTGGTCCATACTGGTTTTTAAAATGGAAAGCGAAAGTTAAATTGATTTAATTTCAATTTTAAGAAGAACAAAATAAGAAGCAAGTCAATATTAAATCTTTTACAATTAAAATCATAAACGAGAGAATTGCAACAAAGCCACTTTTAACCAATGAAATAGTGATTAAAAAAATCATTATGTAATAACTCTAATTATTTTTAGTTGTTACACAATTTGAGATTCTAAGATTGTTTTCATTAAACATGTCTAGTAGCTTCTGCTCCCTGGATAGCCTCTAGCTAGTAATAAAACTAGACTAGAAGCTTCTGCTCCCTGGATAGCCTCTAACTAGTCATTAAAACATGACTAGAAGCTCTGCTCCCTGGATAGCCTCTAACTAGTCATTAAAACATGACTAGAAGCTCTGCTCCCTGGATAGACTCTAATTAGTCATTAAATCATGACTAGAAGCTTTTGCTCCCTGGATAGCCTCTAACTAGTCATTAAAACATGACTAGAAGCTTCTGCTCCCTGGATAGCCTCTAACTAGTGATTAAGCTGTCTTTAGCATGACTTCTGCTTCCTGGATAGCCTCTAACTAGTGATTAAACATGACTAGAAGCTTCTGCTCCCTGGATATAGCCCCTAATTAGTCATTAAAATATGTCTTGTAGCTTTTGCTTGCTGGATAGCCTCTAACAAGTCATTAAAACATGTCTAGAAGCTTATGATCGTTGATAGCCGCTAACTAGTCATTAAAACATGTCTAGAAGCTTTTGCTTCTTGGATAGCCTCTAACTAGTGATTAAACATGTCTAGAAGCTTCTGCTTCCTGAATAGCCTTTAACTAGTGATTAAAACATGTCTAGAAGCTTCTGCTCCCTGGATAGCCTCTAATAAGTGATTAAAACATGACTAGAAGCTCTGCTCCCTGGATAGCTTCTAACAAGTGATTAAAACATTACTAGAAGCTCTGCTCCCTGGATAGCCTCTTACTTGTGATTAAAACATGACTGGATGCTTCTGTTCCCTAGATAGTCTCTAAAAACAAACATAGTGCAATAAAAGACATCAAATTAAACTTACTCTTTTCGCAAAACTGTCCTCCAAAGCCGAGAGGACAATTACATTTTGCGCTGTGGTGTTGAAATACACAATGTCCACTATGCTGACATGTTATTTCATTACAAGCGGGTGGCCTCATTATTGCTAAAGGTGGCAAAATGCCTCCTGATCCTAATATGACATCATCTTTGTCTGGTAAAACAAAATCTTTGTCACTGCTTAAAATAACATTATGGTTTTCACTTTTTAACGTCACTTTATTATAGCTGATTTGATTATCTGCTTCTGATTGGATGAAGTTGTGATCATGTGATGATTGAATGCTTTGTAGAGGTAACGAATGAAGTGTATCAACAGGATTAGGATCAATCCAGCCAGGAATTTCTGAAAAAAAAATTATAAGTTATATAAAATAAAGCTTCGTATTAAACATACAAGGTGAAGGAACATAAGTTGCCCAACAATGAAAAACGTGTATAAAGCCTGGTACAGCAAGTCAGTAATACTGCAAACAAGAAATATTCATTTCCATAAAATTGTCCAATGGTTTCACTGTGTGGTACCCCGAGGGTACAGAAAGTCAGTAATACTGCAAACAAGAAATATTCATTTCCCTAAAATTGTCTAATGGTTTCACTGTGTGGTACCCCGAGCGTATAGCAAGTCAGTAATACTGCAAACAAGAAATATTCATTTCCGTAAAATTGTCCAATGGTTTCACTGTGTGGTACCCCGAGGGTACAGCAAGTCAGTAATACTGCAAACAAGAAATATTTATTTCCATAAAATTGTTCAATGGTTTCACTGTGTGGTACCACGAGGGTACAGCAAGTCAGTAATACTGCGAACAAGAAATATTCATTTCCATAAAATTGTCCAATGGTTTCACTGTGTGGTACCCTGAGGGTACAGCAAGTCAGTAATACTGCAAAACAAAAAATATTCATTTTCCGTAAAATTGTCCAATGGTTTCACTGTGTGGTACCCCGAGGGTACAGCAAGTCAGTAATACTGCAAACAAGAAATATTCATTTCGGTAAAATTGTCCAATGGTTTCACTGTGTGCTTTATATGGAACAAGATTAGCTCGAGGGTACAGCAAGTCAGTAATACTGCGAACAAGAAATATTCATTTCAGTAAAATTGTCCAATGGTTTCACTGTGTGGTTTATATGGAACACAAGATTACCCCGAGGATACAGCAAGTCAGTAACACTGCGAACAAGAAATATTCATTTCTGTAAAATTGTCCAATGGTTTCACTGTGTGGTTGTTATGGAACATAAGATTACCCTGAGGGTACAGCAAGTCAGTAATACTGTGAACAAGAAATATTCATTTCCGTAAAATTGTCCAATGGTTTCACTGTGTGGTTGTTATGGAACACAAGATTACCCCGAGGGTACAGCAAGTCAGTAATACTGTGAACAAGAAATATTCATTTCCGTAAAATTGTCCAATGGTTTCACTGTGTTGTTGTTTGTGGAACACCAGTTTACCCCCGTTGTGTATAACAACAACTTTTTTATTTCAATTCCTATCTTTCTTTTTTTTGATTTTTTTTGTACTTTAAACATTCTGATCAGCTATATAGAACAGAATATTTGCAAGATTAATACTAGTATTTGTTTTTTGGAGTAATTACTTGGAGATATTAACAAAACAAACATAAAGATAAATCATATACTGTCATACTGTCCGTACAACAAAAGCCCTTTAAGTTTAATGACAATTTACTCCAAAAGATTCAGAATTTAATTAAAAGCTCCAATGGTCAGCGAAAATCAATTGGTCAATATTGGAGATTTTTGTACATTTCTGAATAAACACAATTTCTAAAGAATTGTGTTTATTCATTAATTGTTAGCATAATCAGAAAACCCTGTAAATTTTTGAATTAATCCGGTAATGTCGTTTATTATATAATCAGCAAATATTGAAAAAACATGCTTTAGCTCTTTTTCATGAAAAGATAAAACTGTAATTCCCTAAACAGCCCAAAAATCATTTGCCGACCATCTGTCTCCTTATTACAAACAATTTGTTGGAAATAAATTGAAAAAAGCAAAATAACTCTGTTGATGCTAAGACATCTATTGATTATTGGTAAAGGCAAGCCAATGGTTCTAGTTCCTTACGATACATCATAAGAATGCAGTATGGTGTATCATGCAATCTGAATGTTGGGTTACCAGTATCAATTATCTCTTAATGTAGTAAAGGCTACGGGGGCCAAAATGAGACCATTATTGCCATCTTTGTAAAAGCAACAAGGGTTACAATGCATTGTTTACACTATTTATAGATTGACTATAGGTCATGTGATCTGATCAATGAAAAAAGTTCTTTTATCAGAATTATTAAAAATAAAGAGAAAAAACAATGTTTATTTTTGTTAGAATAAAAGCTACCAAAATTGCAAAAGATACATAGAAAATTTCAATGTGTCATGTTTGCTGGATGCCAACCTCAGTTGCCCTTTTCCTTGCTAAACACTCTTTAACAGAGAAACAGAACAAGCTCTATATGGACTGCATCCCTGTTCATTTCTCTATGAACCCCTGTCTAACACCAGTCACCCACCCCCACTCCACATCCCCCCCAACCCCAAAAAGAAAGGAAAAAAAAACAATTAAAAATGAATATAAAGGAAAACACTTCAAACAAAAACACACAATAAAATAAGAAATCTTACTAAAGTTATATATCATTTTTTTTAATTGAAATACATATTTTATGCTGTTACATGTATAACAATGATGAGTTTTTTGGTTGTATCAGTCTTGCATGTAAGGCAGACCATCCAGACTCACAACATACATCTGGCTGCTTAATGTAATTAGTAAGAAATGCACTGCAAATTGAAGCCAGATAAGAAAAGTTGTGGTGGCTGCTATGACCTTCACCTGATAGATCTGTGGGACTGGACAACATAAATGCTCAATATTTTAAGATTTTGACATCCAAATTTCGTTTTCCAATTTTTCTGTCATTGGCCAGGATAGTTTATTGTAAAGATTAATGGATTTTTTTCATTTAGGGAGAAAAAACATTCATAATGTAGAAATGAATGAGAATTAGCACTTATCTGTAATATTGGATTCCTTCTTAAAAGGAGGATTAAGTTGGTAATATATCCCCATAAAAGCACTTAAAATGTCACCTTCTGTTGTTTTTCATTAATGGACCTTCATATGTACAAATATTACACACAAAAAGAGAAAATAATGCCCGGTACTTTTAGAAACAAATGAAATGAAATTTAAACTAATATAAAACATTTCTTAAATTAGGGGACAATTGGCCTGCAACTTTCTATTTTTAGTTACGGGTGTATTATAGCTGTATGCTAGTATGCCTACCATAATACAGTCAACATTTATGTTAAACTTAGAATTTTTTAATGGGCTCTTAAAGTTAATTTTAAAAAAAATATTTCATTTTTAGAATCATTTTACTATACTTAAATTTTATTGGAAATCTTGACTTAGCTTCACTGCAAAAACAAATCTGTCCTGACCTTACTATAATCTACCATTAAAATAAAGGACATGTACATTGCATATTCTACCATACTAGTATATATTATGTATTTGATTCAACAGACTTCATCAGACAAGTATTTGAGTAATAGCTTTCCAATAATCAACATTCACTTTACACAACCACAATATTATTAATTATTTACATGTATATCACATTTGCAGTAATTAAATGTTGAGATCAAAATATAAGCCAAACTTCAAACCAGGGACATATTTTCCTGGAGATCATTATGGTTGATACAGATTTTTATTGTGATGTCATATTTATTGCATGTATATCTAAACAAGACAACAGAAAATAGAATGATTAAATGTTTTTGGTCAACATTAAATGTAAGCATTCCCATCTACCTAGCTATCAATGGTAATTATTTACATCATATACATTTTACCTCTGAAGTGTAAGTACATGACTGGTATTGGGGTCTACTTGATTGGTAACCATATGATATAATGTTTAACTTTGCCTTGTGTAAACAATTCACTACTGGTACTCAGGCGTTCTCTACCAAGTGTAGCTGAACAACTACTGAAGGTGTTATGTTTGACATAATGTCATTTTCAGCCATTTCAAGGCGTCCAGTTTTTAATGGGGTAGGAAACTAAAGTTCATTAGGTAAAAACCTCTGCAGAAAAAAAAAGATATGGGAATTTATTTAATCCTTGTCATTGAGGTTGAAGTTAAGCACCAGTAAGAATCGAACATGCAACCCTATAGAACGAATAATCGTAAACTCGTTTTAAAAAAGATGAGGTTAATCAGACAAATCACAAAACTAACTTCGGATAATAACGGCAGTAAAATTCAGCCTAGCAACCCTACTGGAAGTAAGGTTGAAATCAAAACATTTCATCAATTCATTAAAATTGCCAGTCACACAATCAAGTTAGTAAAAACATTTTCATTTACAACTAAATCGACATCTTTAACAAAAAAATGTGCCTGACCATTGGACATGACAAATATGTCTGACCAATTGTCTGGTACAAATACATGTATATTAGATGTCTTAGCCAAATTGCAATTATGTTGCTGAAAATTTTTTTTATAAATTGTGCACTCAGACAAATTGTTCAATTTTTGATTGAAATTAAAATACTAGTATAAAACAACAAAAAGTTCATGCAAAAAATGGATTTTTTAACAATTGGCCCACCATTTTTAATACAGATCCTTATTTATGTAAGTTCAACTATTTTCCAAAAAACAGTTACATGTAATCCTGACAAATACAGTACTTTAGACTTTCTAGAATTTGTATATAGCACTATGTAAATATCTACAGTTTGACACAATACTAGTATATCTCAGTGATTTGCAGCATTCAGTCATGTCATATACAGTCCTCAGAAATTTGTACTGGTTCAAAATGACACCAATCTAATTAAAATTAAAACTTTTACAAGCTCCTCCCCACTTTTTGTTATTGTTGCTGCTTCACAGTGACAATAACAAAAAAGGGGGAGCTTGTGATTGATTTAATTTTAATTAGATTGAAACTGACAGTTTTATAATATTAAGTTAAATTTTAAAAGTTTTAAAAATTGTACAAAAAGTTACTGGTCCTATATTTCTGTTAGATGTATGTACTATGTAAACAGGTAAGTTTTATAATAATCTGTGTATTCAGGTCAGCAAGTTCTGTGTATTTAGGTCAGCAAGCAACACCAACAGACCTGCTGACCACTCAGGGCATATATTTTATTAAGGAATTACTTACGGGCACAGGACTGTCCATCTTTCTGTAGCTGATATCCAGGATGACATTTACAGATGAAACCTTTATCTATGTTTATACACTGGTGTTTACAGAATGCTGTTGCTTGCTTACAGTCCCCTATAAAAAAAAAACAATAATATTATATGGTTTTACTTTGTTTATTGAAATTGGGTTTAATGTATATTCGAGTATCATGGAATCCTGTTTTGATTGTGAACAGAAGCTGGAGTACCTGGTCATTTTACTTTGACATCTAGTATATAGCAACTTAAGTTTTTATATCTTAAATTTTAAAATCTTTAATATAAAATTCCATTTCTTTGGTGACTTTCTTTTGATAATAAAGAGATGAACATATTTTTATTCTGCCTTTAAAGATTCATACACATATGGTTTTAAAATAATAATTTTTGTATTAAAACAATATAAAATAAATAAACATTTTCCCTGCTTATTGTGTAACCCTTTTTGCAGTTTATTTTCACATTAAATCAAAGTTTAATTGTAGGCAATAAACAACAAATAGACAAGCCATAAACAATTATATCACAGAAAGTTCCTACCCCACCTTAAGCCTTGTCAATCTTTTCAATCAATCTTATATGTGATTCAAAAATCATCAATATACTACATGTATAGTACCTGGGTGCCGTTAGCTTAATGTGCACGTTATCCCATTTAAATTGCCAGGGATAACGAGTACGTTAATTGGCGACTTTCCAATTTAAAAAACGCCACCTAGTGTCCACTTCCGGTACTAAAAATGCGGCTACAGCTGCAGTTTGTTCTGTTCAAAACTTATGAAATGGACAATTACCTTTGATAAATTTTAACGCTTTATGTTAATTACAGGTGTCAAAATCTAATTAAAGATGTTATTAAAACCCCATGATGTGTCAGTGTAAACATGATTGTTAATTAATTAACCATAATGTTTAATATGAATGTAGGCGCAGCCTTAATGCGAGCATCGCACATTGTTCTTGTCGTTACTTCAGAGCCCCACTAACAGTGCCTCTACATTCCATTGATGAAGTGACGTCGTATATATCTAATGTGTTGGTGACGTCACAAAACTCAATTTCAAATACAGCGTTTCAGATTGAAAAAAATTTGTCTGGCATTTTTGTAGTAATTTAAAAAATAAACACTTTAATTTTATCGATGTCAAAATTATTTTTGTCTACAATTAAATTATATATTTTTTCGTTCGTCTACAATATTTTCTTCGGATAGCTCAGCTACCATCTGAAAATGATTTGTTCATATGGATCACGTGACTTTTTTTACACACACGCATGTAACCGTATAGCTCGCATCTGCGATGCTCGCTATTACCCCATTTACCTGATGCTAATCAAGGTAGAGCCCCAGCTGTTTTAAAGCTTAATTAAACATGCTTACCAGTGACACACAGGTTCCAATATATTCAAACTCACCTGTTGCCTATGGCTATAGTAACATCTAATGAGGTTAATTAGATAATTTAATTGGCATAGACGAACAATACAAACAACAATGCAAAATCTTTATTTCAATATCATAGTCTTTTAGTGATGATAGCCGTAGTTTTTTTTAACTGGAAGTAAAACGGAGATAAATCATGTAAAACTGGAAATGGGTCAATTCGCCGATTGCGAATTAAGTGGTGTTACCTCCCTTAAAGGGGCGGGTAACCGCGATTTACATGTATGACTCGCACATGCAGTATATGCTTACCACTAACTTTCAGTGTGAAAATACTTATTTCCAATGCATTAAAAACCATAAAAACAATGTTTTGCAACATATTTTGACCTCGTTATTGTGACGTTCCAGTTGTTCACACAATTGTTCATTTGACAGATAATATAATTGTCTAGAAATTCAACAACAATCGGACGTGCACAATGCGAGTATTCAGTGTCTATTGTCATTTCTTTGAACGCCTGATGTGATTGACTTAATTGACAGGTGGGTGGCCCCGTGTATCAAAAGCAACACACCTATTACAATCCAATCAATAGGTGTGGCGGGAAAAACATAACGATGGGAGGAGCATTCCTTCATAGGCTTGAAATCACGTGTTAATGCATCTCTCTACATGACTGCAATAAAACGATGTTCCTTTCTGGGTTGCAATAATTTTCTTAAACATTCCAATTAAAAAAGGAAATAATCTTAAGCTATTTTATTTTCGACATATTCCACTAAACCTACGACTGCAATTTGGAAAATGCTTATCCTAAAACATGTGGGTAAAATATACCTTGGAAGGTCGTATCCGAAACAAACAATACATTTTCCCATGGTAATCATTACTAAATTGCACGTGTACCTTTTCCAATTAACACCATTCACCTGTACAGGAAGCTTCTCAGTGGGATATTTTTTTTATTATAGGTATATGTAATCATTCAATTATCCGTAACTGATAACTGTCAACCTATTGAAATCTGTGCTCACATACATCAGAGGCTTTAATTACATGTACAAGTAATACATTTATGTCATTTACATTCCACGTATATTCGTTGACACCACAATAAAAATCACCTTTATCTAACCGGCAGCCAGGTATGGTATCTTGCATCCGATGAACAGGTAATTAATTTCCTTGGGGCACAAAGTGTGAAAGTAATTTATACTAACAATTTATTAGCAGCTTATTAACCACAGTTCATATGTTAACACTTTTTGTGTATACTTATAAATTAGGAGTTTTTAAATACACACTTTTATTTGACAAAAGTTTGCAAAGTCTGTATATCTGATACATATTTTAATATCCCTTTTTATTTAATGGGGTTTTCACCTACGTAGGTGCCAATTAATTGTTTATTGAAGGTATAGTGTGACAGATTTATGTTATGGCTTGTATACCAACTACAGTCTTACATGTAAACTAGAGTTACCGAACATGTTACCGGTAGGTGGCGCGCATATGGAAAGACGTTAATTAGCGATCGCTTTATGAAACGGCACCCTGAACTATTTTCACACACATATAATTAGAGAATGTAAACACTAGGTATAACATAGCAAAAGAAGGTGAATAACGTTGTCAGCATGTTTTAAAAATTCTCAGTTTACTACCTAAATAAGTCAAAATTAAAACGATCAAGCATACTGTTTACGGAAATTAATGCTTATTTACAGTATAGCTTACCTGAGAAAAATGCCTCATGAATTTTACATTCACTGTAAACAACTAAGGTAATCAAATGTGCGAACAGCAATATATCCCAGTTTGTCGCCATATTAAGTTTTTATATTCCTCAATATTTGTGTCTCATCACTGAAATGACTATATTATTGTCATCAGACATTCTGATGCAGCAGTTTCACTTTGACAACTGATGCTTCCGGAAATGTTGTTGATTTCGGTCGAAACCATTTTTTCTGTAGGATAGGTTTATTAAATATTATACGTTTATCTTTTCTGGTTTGTTGTAAATTATATTTTAGATATATAATATAAATATAAATAAATAATTAAATAATGAAATTTATAAAAGCACACTATGAATATGAAAAATGACATTTTAATAAGGTCATTGGTTGGAATGATCCATAAAATTTAAGGGAGATAATTCAAAAACAAAATACAGACCAAACTCTCAAGTACAAGTCAAGTAAACTATATTTAAAGTCGGTAGATATATAACAATAAACATAGGCTCTATAGAGCTTTTAAAACCGACATACATAAAGTTAAGACATACATTTATACAGTACACAGCACATGACACAAGACATATAAAATATATACACATATCACATAGCAAATTAGGCACATATAAGACATGCTGAGCAAGCCTGCATAGCAAAGCACTAAATAAAACATTTAAAGCACTAAACTAAAAAGCAAAAAGCAGAATAACCCAAGTCATGCATACATAAAACTCTAATCAAATCTGTAAATTTACATGCACATAAATAGTCCAAAAGTGCTTTTTATAAGGGACATTTGTTAATATATAATGTCCCTGATTTTAACTATGTCATGTAGCTATAGCCTCAGATCATTTGATTTTATCTGTAACTATAAATATATTGAAATAATAATTAATTCATTCAGGAACAACCCTTGTAATAACTATCTTTCCAAGATTTGCTTAACTTACTGGTTCTCATCCCAATAACATGGTTCAACATAAATTTTTTATCTTCAAGGAAAGATAAATTAACTTTACCTGTTCCAGAATTAAATCTTAAATAGTGATAATACTTTTTCAATTTTAGTTCAGGTGATAATGGATAATAATACAATCAATTAATTAGAAGCTTTGTCTGATTCAAGAAAACTTGAATAGCTTGAAATCAATTTCAGATGAATTGGACAACAAACTTGGTATCATTATAAAATGCCCAGGACACTGTACTTGAGATTGAATCTCCCACAGATGTTCAGTTATTGGATAAATAGAGTAATGTCGGATGGGGAAGTTGTAATCTATATGGTTTTACATTTTCTTGGGTGAGGACAAACAATGAAATTAGAAATAACTAGATATCAGTGAGATGGTACCCATCTCTGTGGGCCCCGCCAACCTTGAGGTCAAGGTCAAAGGTCATCAACTATGGTATGCGACACATCGCCTTGATATTATCTACCCACATTCCAAATATCAAAAGCCTACCTCAAAAGATAAAAAAGTTACAACTCGAACATGAATTTGTTATTCAGAAAGCAATAATGTGACCTTAAGGTCAAAGCTCAAGGTCAAAGGTCAACAACCACGGTATGTGACATATCGCCTTGATATTATCTACCCACATTCCAAATATCACAAGCCTATCTCAAAAGATAAAACAGTTACAGCCCGGACATGAATTTGTAATACAGAAAGCAATAATGTGACCTTAAAGTCAAAGTTCAAGGCCAAAGGTTATTAACCACGGTATGTGACACATCGCCTTGATATTATCTACCTACATTCCAAATATCAAAAGCCTATCTCAAAAGATAAAAAAGTTACAGCCCATACATGAATTTGTCATACAGAAAGCAATAATGTGACCTTAAGGTCAAAGTTCAAGGTCAAAGGTTATCAACCACGGTATGCGACACATCGTCTTGATATTATCTACTTACATTCCAAATATCAAAAGCATACCTCAAAAGATAAAAAAGTTACAGCCCGGACACGATTAGTTCAGACGGACGGACTAACAGACTGATCACTATAGGGCGTCCGCCACAAAGTGGCAGGGCCCTAATAACTGTCGGGCAATTATAATGAAAGTAAACTGCTATATAAACATGTATAATGATTGATTTTGACGGTTTTATCAATCCTCTTTTTTAATCAAAATAATTTAGCACTAAAAACAACTAATGTGGTTATGACAAAGAAATGAAAGAAAAACAGTTGTTAGTTTAAAATGTACTTGAATTAGTGATTAAAGTATTTTTTTTATTGTAAAGTAAATGAATCTACAGTAAGTTCTATGTCGTTGTGGTGCCACAATCCACAGTAAGTTCTATGCTGGTATGGTGCCACAATCTACAGTAAGTTCTATGCTGGTGTGGTGCCACAATCTACAGTAAGTTCTATGCTGGTGTGGTGCTACAATCTACAGTAAGTTCTATGCTGGTTTTGTGCCACAATCTACAGTAAGTTCTATGCTGGTGTGGTGCCACAACCCACAGTAAGTTCTATGCTGGTGTGATGCCACAATCTACAGTAAGTTCTATGCTGGTTTTGTGCCACAATCTACAGTAAGTTCTATGCTGGTGTGGTGCCTCAACCCACAGTAAGTTCTATGCTGGTGTGGTGCCACAACCCACAGTAAGTTCTTCTATGCTGGTGTTGTGCCACAACCCACAGTAAGTTCTATGCTGGTGTGGTGCCACAACCCACAGTAAGTTCTATGCTGGTATGGTGCCACGATCCACAGTAATTTCTACTCTGGTATGTTGCAACATTATGAATGAACCAATGCAACAAATCTCAACCTGTTGGTTACCCACTGCAAATCTTTATTTTCTGATATTTTTTTGTGCCAATATCCCACTCATTGATGAACCCTTATTTTTCTATTATATGTTAGCTGCTAGTAATTTATCAATGCATGTGTACTTTTACTAGACAAAGTTGATATACTAATCACTGATACCACCGCTTAAATTTTGCACAATTTTTTTTTAACATTTCAAACATTTTTTGTCGACTGGTGACCTTGATCATTAATGTTATTCCTCCAGCATCAATAGGCTTCATACCCACCTGATATGTCACAATATCCTAAAGTTTCATTGAAATTAAATGCAAATTTTGTGAGTTCTTGTCCTGAAACTGTTTTTTTTTCTGTAAAAAGTTTATGGCAAATGTGACCTTAAAATTTGATGGATTTCCCCCAAAATCAATAGGCTTCTGATCCACCTAATTTGAATCTATATATCCCTAAAGTTCATTGAAATTAAATGCAAAAATGTAAAAAAATAATTTTAAAAGATGTTTTTTGTTGACTGCGACCTTGAAATACGCCAGATTTTCCTTAATATTGATAAGCTTCTTACCAATCCGATTTGTAACAATATCCCTAAGTTTTATTCAAATCGGATGCAATTTTGTGAAATTAATCATCTGGAAACCAAATTTGGGCGGACGAAAAGAATCAACGACAGATGATGCATTTTTGGTGGCCATTTTGAAACAGACGGTCGAAAAAAATTTCCGAATGTAGAATTCCACTTAGGACACTTAAATCTACCTCCACACCAAATTTTGTTGCAATCAGAGCACGTTAAATTTCATTGAGATTGGATAACGTTGAAAAATATACACGTTTTTGCGGCCATTTTGAAACGTGACGTCGGAAAAAATTTCAAAGGTAGCGTTTCACTCGAAATACTAAAATCTACCTCCATACCAAATTTCGTTCAATTTGACCACAGGAAAATTTTTCCCATTTTTGGGTGGGTGTCGTCAAGTGGCGGTCATTTTGAAATAGCGACCATAATCAAAAATCTGACTATCTATTGCACCCCTCCATATGTTGATCTACAACTGTGCCAAGTTTCATTTGATTCTACTAAGGCGTCTCTGAGAAATGTGTCGGACAAGTTCACGATCTAGAAAAAGTGGAAACCGAAATAGGTGCAAAACAATAAGTGCCCAAAACTTTGTTCTGGGCGACTTAAATATCTTCATATGGAAGCTCAACAGATAGAACCTACAACCAACATCATATAAGATGTGAGCTTTGTAACAACACATTCTAAGCAATCTAATTAAAATGAAATCTTTCACTTGCTCCCCCTTTTTGCTATGGTCGCAGCGACCAATAACAAAAAGGGGGGAGCAAGTGAAAGATTTAATTTTAATTAGATTGCATTCTAAGCTATGATAAAGATTATCTATCTGACCTAAAATAAAATAATAGGTCTCTGAAATATTGTTCTGTAACTAGTTTGTTGAAAAAATAAAAAGTATGAATAAGATGATAAAACATATTTATTTATTACAAATATAAAGCATATGAAAGTGACCATTATAAAAATTTAAAACCAAAAAACAAGGGAAATAACTCTTGGGTTAAACAACAACAGGAAGACTTGTAAAAACCCTTAAATAAAGACAAAATATACACAATTACAATCGTCTTAAAAATACTTCTTAAGAGATAATAGGATTTATTAGTATCAATTTGAATCAAAATTAAGATTTTCATGCCAATATAATTCTATCACAAAATGTTTTAAATGTGAAATCTCCTTTGAAGTAAAACCATGTCACAAAAGTAAGAGTTCAAGGGCAAGTCTGACAATTAATGAGTTATAATGCATGAGATTCAGCGAAGCATGACTAGAGTTTACACTGGCTTACAAAGCACTATATCAACAACAAAATTTTGTTTTCAAAATAAAACTTAAGTTAATAAAACCTATTCAATACCAAATAAAGAATTAAAGCTAGGCCTATACAGATTTTTTTTTTAAACAACGATGTTTAATCAAGTTTTTTAAAAATTCATTTGGGAGTTCCACAAAAAAATATTTCAGCAGCTAACCCATGACAAGCACATAGATGACAAAATGAATGAAGAATAAAAAAGCTAAATTCATTATCACATTCCTGTGGCATGCAAAATATACATTATAATCTCACAATATTCTTCAGTCACTATACATACACATTTATGGCAATACATATACAGTTCAATAATTGGAACTTTACAACGTTCCAGTGTCCAATGGTACCATACATATGTTTAACCATTATTATAGGGGCAAGTAACCCATCTATTTCTTTTTTTTTATTTTTTATTTATTTATTTATTTATTTTTTTTATTTACCAAACTAAAACTCAATGTTCTTCCAAAAATTTTACATCTAAACTGAAAGGAATAGAAATACATTTTTAAAAGAACATGATGCAAATCAACATTCTAGGATAAAAAAAGGATTATCTGGCTTTAGACAAGATAATAAACATTTCTTCAGACAGTTTAATATTTATGGTTGCTCTGCAGATACTTGTAAAACATACAGGTATAAACTTGTAGAATATTGAAAAATACACCATAATAAAAAAAAATACATGTATTAAAACAACTACAAAATGTTTATAATTCAAACTTAGAATATATATATACCTAATGAAAGCTTACGAAATAACAACAGATCATTTTCACTCAATACCTGTTTCGGTAATTAAAATATATTCCATTGACCCATTTACCGAGCTTGACCCCATATAAGCATAGCTTGCAAAGTGCTTTTATATATAATGTTTTCTTGTTCTTATATAGTGTATGACTTTAATAGATTAATCATACATCTGACTTCAGCAAGCATTAAACTTAGCACTTTTCTTCCCACCACAGGAAGTAGTCACTAATTTAAAAGTTTGTGTTACTAAATAGAATAAAGAAATAACTTAATAACTCAATAAATAGTATCATCTGTACAATTCAAGTTTACATATGAAAATCACACAAACACTCGGACTACAGAATCCTATTTAATTACATAATAGTATTACCAAAAAAAATTAGATTTTTAAACATTCTGTTATTTAGCTTTATATTTTTTTAGTTATTTGATTACTGTTTTTGTGTACTTTCTGACTATACAATTATAAACAAAAATATAGAAATTCTCAAAATGGCAGACTATACATCTCTTTGATATCATGTCACACTATTAGGATCCTGTAACACAAAAACTCTCTTCAATAACAATACATGTAATTGCACATCATAATATATATATATCTAAAACATTGCTGAGGCTTTGTATATACATCAACAAGCATAGAATCTTAAATATACACTACACCATAAGATTTTGTTCAGTATTTAGTGAGATAGCAAATTCTATTTTCTAGACATTAGAAGATAAATTGACCATTGAAGTAACAACATCTATCTTTTAGTTCAGTCATCTTATAATCTAGGTCTGTAACCTAACACTTATATTGTTCATCATTTATAAATGGAATACAACCATGATCACCATGTTAAACATAGCATCACAAATCTGACATGTTCAATTTTCATATATTTGATTCACACATAGGCTTCTGTACCCACTTCTAACATATTGTTATTAATTTATTTTAATCTATTTATTTCTATTTATTATTAATTTCTTAATTATAAGTCTGTGTACAAAACAGAGTATAACATTTTAACATTACTTGTGTCTTCTTTAAAAAACAATTATCTGAGGCAATTGAATTTAATTGAGTTAATTCAATACCTGCAACCTTTCGACTGTAAATTACAACATTTCTCTTAAGTACCAATAAGTGGTGCATTAGTTACAATTATTATAGAGCAGCTATTGTAGATATTGAGTTGGTCATACTTATCATGTAGATTTGTGATGTCCATGGACCAGTTCATTATAGGCCTGAGATTTCCATGGAATGTTTCATTTTAGAGACATTATGTCTTCATGTGACTGTATATAAACAATGTATATTCAAAGGGGGGCAGTTCTAAATACCGTATTTACAACCTGTATTGTAAATCTAGCTTTGAAGTATTTATTTATCATGGCAACTATATTAAATATTTATATGGCAAAAATCTTGGCAAAGAAATATAATGTCAATAAACAAGTTATACAAAAAATGTTTTGTAGACAATAACAAATTCATTACATAAATTCTTATTCAGATCTGACTAAAGTTCTACTTCTTAACCGATGTATTTATCTCAATGAGTATTTTAATCCGCTGGAATTTGCATTTTCTCCACATTTTAACAACCTCTTTGCAAATATTTATATAGATTTATACAAAACTGGGATCACAGAAGCTTATTACACAAAATTACTTGTCATGTTTGTACTCTATTCGCTCAATATTGTTTCAAATTCTTTTCTTGCAAAGTAGTTTCTTTCCTTTATTCAAAATGGCAGACTATGGTGTCCATTTAAGATGCAGCAATGGCTATTAGCATAATCAAGTTTACTATACATGTTATTATAAAGTGGACAAACAACATGTTTCTTTTGAATATACGACCCTGAAAAATATTAATTGTTATATCGTTATGCATATTAATATAATAACTTTGATGTTAAAAACCAAACAATTTGAATTATATAGAGAACAATAAAGTCACACTTTTAAACATTTGAACTTTTCCTAAGAACTCAATGTTACATGTAAGTATATGAGTAAACTACAAATTCATTAGCCATCAGTATTTTAAAATCATTTGCAGTGTTTCATTTACCAAACATACTGATATTGTTGTCCTTGTGTTATAGTGATTCAAACTATTTACTGCAATAATAAAGAGCAATTTGTGAAAAATATTTGGATATCTTGGCAATATTGTTGGAATTCATACTAACAGATAGCTCTGGTTCCGAGATTCTATTTTTGTATTTACCACCTTTCCTGAAATTCATATGGCAAATTACGGTTTCAAAATTTCAACTTTGTAATTATCACATTTCTAGAACATTCATACAGGATAAGTTCTGGTTTGGGATTCATATTCACAGCATGTTCTAGTTCAAGGAAACTAACTTTGGGATTATAATGTTTCTGGATTTCATACTTACAGCAGGTTCTGGTTCTGGGATTCTAGCTTTGGGATTATCACGTTTCTGGAATTCATACTTCTTCCTTCTCTCTAAAAAGTTAATGCATTTCTTCAATGACATGCTAACCTTGAATATACTGATACTTGTATTATTAAACATACAGCATTTGGTATTATTACACATTATAAAATATGAAATTATCATAATCTGCATCCTTCTGAAATATAAAGCTTTCTGTATGTAATGTATAGACTCACCATCTTCTCAGGGGATACAACAATACTTGTAATCATCTTCTCAGGGGAGACAACAATACTTATATACTAATAACATGAAATTACACATATATACTACTGACAATACACACTCATGGAAGCTTTTAGCTTGTTTGAATGGAATTTAAAGCCACTTTCAGCAATTTCTCAGCTATATTATGGCAACTAGGTTTTAATAGGGAGGAAGCCGGAGTACCAATGGAAACCCTCAACCTTCAGTGGGAAAACCAACAATCCTGGTCAATTAAGTCTAGTCGAACACACCCTGCTAGCAGTAAGGCTCGAACCAGCAATCTCACTGTTAACAGGCATGTATGTGATAAATTGTAGATGACTGACTACCTGGCCACTGAGACCCCTCTCAGCAGAGGAATGACTTCATTACCAGATTTAGATGGTAAAGTATGAATAAATTAAAATAATAACTTATCCAACACAGTCTTGGTAATCATTATTGTGTTTTTATCTTATTAAAAAAAAACAAACCTTTATTCTTCTTGTGTGTACAGCATTGATGGACCTCGAGCGTGATTTCCACAATAATGTGGTATAAGATGTAGATACACAGAATCCATGTGGCCCACCATGGTACCATTGCCTTGCCAAAGTCCATACCAATAAACATGTTAGGAACTGGAAAGAAATCAAAATTATAACAGTTTTTTTTTAAATTCATTACTATGTTAAACATGTCACTTCTCATTCCAAATGAAATATTTAGCGATTCGTGAATGAAAGTGTACTAGTGGAAATAAAAAGCAGAATTCAGCTACTTCAATATTTGTAAACGATATTACAAACAGGAAATTTATCAAAATCTGGGAAATCTGTCCAATTCAAGAAATCCATGAAAATTGCTGGTGATGATTTTTTTGTTCAAGGTATTCCTTCGGACCAACAGAATGATAATAAAAACTTTTTACAAATTTGTTTAAAAACACTCTAAATAACAACTTTTTCAAACACTGGCATTCAAATATTATGATCTTTGTTTAAAAGTAAATGCCTGTATTTTTTCAAACTAATCAAAGCATATATGATCTTACTAGCAAGACACCATGCAACTGTTCCAAAAAACCAGTGGATCCAGTTGACAACAGGGCGGCATTTATGGTCTTCTGCTGGGCGTAGTAAAGCAATGATTGGCTAAAATGAAAACATTGTGTCTGTTGTAAAACTATTTCAAGAAAGTTTATACCAAAAATAAAAGCATCAGTCAGCAAAATACAAATCACATTTATCTTCATAAAAGAATTAACCTGTTAGGTTTGTTGACCAATAATTGTCACTAGTTAGAATTAACGATACCCTGTGATGTTTGTGAACCAATCATTGTCACTAGTTAGAATTCACGATACCCTGTGATGTTTGTGAACCAATCATTGTCACTGATTAGAATTAACAATACCCTGTGATGTTTGTGAACCAATCATTGTCACTAGTTAGAATTAACAATACCCTGTGATGTTTGTGAATCAATCATTGTCACTAGTTAGAATTCACAATACCCTGTGATGTTTGTGAACCAATCATTGTCACTAGTTAGAATTAACCATACCCTGTGATGTTTGTGAACCAATCATTGTCACTAGTTAGAATTAACGATACCCTGTGATGTTTGTGAACCAATCATTGTCACTAGTTAGAATTAACGATACCCTGTGATGTTTGTGAACCAATCATTGTCACTAGTTAGAATTAACGATACCCTGTGATGTTTGTGAACCAATCATTGTCACTAGTTAGAATTCACAATACCCTGTGATGTTTGTGAACCAATCATTGTCACTAGTTAGAATTAACCATACCCTGTGATGTTTGTGAACCAATCATTGTCACTAGTTAGAATTAACGATACCCTGTGATGTTTGTGAACCAATCATTGTCACTAGTTAGAATTAACGATACCCTGTGATGTTTGTGAACCAATCATTGTCACTAGTTAGAATTCACAATACCCTGTGATGTTTGTGAACCAATCATTGTCACTAGTTAGAATTCACAATACCCTGTGATGTTTGTGAACCAATCATTGTCACTAGTTAGAATTCACAATACCCTGTGATGTTTGTGGACCAATCATTGTCACTAGTTAGAATTAACAATACCCTGTGATGTTTGTGAACCAATAATTGTCACTAGTTAGAATTAACAATACCCTGTGATGTTTGTGAACCAATCATTGTCACTAGTTAGAATTAACAATACCCTGTGATGTTTGTGGACCAATCATTGTCACTAGTTAGAATTCACGATACCCTGTGATGTTTGTGAACCAATCATTGTCACTAGTTAGAATTAACAATACCCTGTGATGTTTGTGAACCAATCATTGTCACTAGAATTCACAATACCCTGTGATGTTTGTGAACCAATCATTGTCACTAGTTAGAATTCACGATACCCTGTGATGTTTGTGAACCAATCATTGTCACTAGTTAGAATTAACAATACCCTGTGATGTTTGTGGACCAATCATTGTCACTAGTTAGAATTCACGATACCCTGTGATGTTTGTGAACCAATCATTGTCACTAGTTAGAATTCACAATACCCTGTGATGTTTGTGAACCAATCATTGTCACTAGTTAGAATTAACGATACCCTGTGATGTTTGTGAACCAATCATTGTCACTAGTTAGAATTAACGATACCCTGTGATGTTTGTGGACCAATCATTGTCACTAGTTAGAATTAACAATACCCTGTGATGTTTGTGGACCAATCATTGTCACTAGTTAGAATTCACAATACCCTGTGATGTTTGTGGACCAATCATTGTCACTAGTTAGAATTCACAATACCCTGTGATGTTTGTGAACCAATCATTGTCACTAGTTAGAATTAACGATACCCTGTGATGTTTGTGGACCAATCATTGTCACTAGTTAGAATTCACAATACCCTGTGATGTTTGTGGACCAATCATTGTCACTAGTTAGAATTCACAATACCCTGTGATGTTTGTGGACCAATCATTGTCACTAGTTAGAATTCACAATACCCTGTGATGTTTGTGAACCAATCATTGTCACTGGTTAGAATTCACAATACCCTGTGATGTTTGTGGACCAATCATTGTCACTAGTTAGAATTCACAATACCCTGTGATGTTTGTGGACCAATCATTGTCACTAGAATTAACAATACCCTGTGATGTTTGTGAACCAATCATTGTCACTAGTTAGAATTAACAATACCCTGTGATGTTTGTGGACCAATCATTGTCACTAGTTAGAATTCACAATACCCTGTGATGTTTGTGGACCAATCATTGTCACTGATTAGAATTAACGATACCCTGTGATGTTTGTGGACCAATCATTGTCACTGATTAGAATTCACAATACCCTGTGATGTTTGTGAACCAATCATTGTCACTAGAATTCACAATACCCTGTGATGTTTGTGAACCAATCATTGTCACTAGTTAGAATTCACAATACCCTGTGATGTTTGTGGACCAATCATTGTCACTAGTTAGAATTAACAATACCCTGTGATGTTTGTGGACCAATCATTGTCACTAGTTAGAATTAACAATACCCTGTGATGTTTGTGAACCAATCATTGTCACTAGTTAGAATTCACAATACCCTGTGATGTTTGTGGACCAATCATTGTCACTAGTTAGAATTCACAATACCCTGTGATGTTTGTGGACCAATCATTGTCACTAGTTAGAATTCACAATACCCTGTGATGTTTGTGAACCAATCATTGTCACTAGTTAGAATTCACAATACCCTGTGATGTTTGTGAACCAATCATTGTCACTAGTTAGAATTAACAATACCCTGTGATGTTTGTGGACCAATCATTGTCACTAGTTAGAATTAACAATACCCTGTGATGTTTGTGGACCAATCATTGTCACTAGTTAGAATTCACAATACCCTGTGATGTTTGTGAACCAATCATTGTCACTAGTTAGAATTCACAATACCCTGTGATGTTTGTGGACCAATCATTGTCACTAGTTAGAATTCACAATACCCTGTGATGTTTGTGAACCAATCATTGTCACTAGTTAGAATTAACAATACCCTGTGATGTTTGTGAACCAATCATTGTCACTAGTTAGAATTCACAATACCCTGTGATGTTTGTGGACCAATCATTGTCACTAGTTAGAATTCACAATACCCTGTGATGTTTGTGAACCAATCATTGTCACTAGTTAGAATTAACGATACCCTGTGATGTTTGTGAACCAATCATTGTCACTAGTTAGAATTCACAATACCCTGTGATGTTTGTGGACCAATCATTGTCACTAGTTAGAATTCACAATACCCTGTGATGTTTGTGAACCAATCATTGTCACTAGTTAGAATTCACAATACCCTGTGATGTTTGTGAACCAATAATTGTCACTAGTTAGAATTAACAATACCCTGTGATGTTTGTGAACCAATCATTGTCACTAGTTAGAATTCACAATACCCTGTGATGTTTGTGGACCAATCATTGTCACTAGTTAGAATTAACAATACCCTGTGATGTTTGTGGACCAATCATTGTCACTAGTTAGAATTCACAATACCCTGTGATGTTTGTGAACCAATCATTGTCACTAGTTAGAATTAACAATACCCTGTGATGTTTGTGAACCAATCATTGTCACTAGTTAGAATTAACAATACCCTGTGATGTTTGTGAACCAATCATTGTCACTAGTTAGAATTCACAATACCCTGTGATGTTTGTGAACCAATCATTGTCACTAGTTAGAATTCACAATACCCTGTGATGTTTGTGAACCAATCATTGTCACTAGTTAGAATTCACAATACCCTGTGATGTTTGTGAACCAATAATTGTCACTAGTTAGAATTAACAATACCCTGTGATGTTTGTGAACCAATCATTGTCACTAGTTAGAATTCACAATACCCTGTGATGTTTGTGGACCAATCATTGTCACTAGTTAGAATTAACAATACCCTGTGATGTTTGTGGACCAATCATTGTCACTAGTTAGAATTCACAATACCCTGTGATGTTTGTGAACCAATCATTGTCACTAGTTAGAATTCACAATACCCTGTGATGTTTGTGAACCAATCATTGTCACTAGAATTAACGATACCCTGTGATGTTTGTGAACCAATCATTGTCACTAGTTAGAATTCACGATACCCTGTGATGTTTGTGGACCAATCATTGTCACTAGTTAGAATTAACAATACCCTGTGATGTTTGTGAACCAATCATTGTCACTAGTTAGAATTCACAATACCCTGTGATGTTTGTGAACCAATCATTGTCACTAGTTAGAATTAACAATACCCTGTGATGTTTGTGAACCAATCATTGTCACTAGTTAGAATTAACAATACCCTGTGATGTTTGTGAACCAATCATTGTCACTAGAATTCACGATACCCTGTGATGTTTGTGGACCAATCATTGTCACTAGTTAGAATTCACAATACCCTGTGATGTTTGTGAACCAATCATTGTCACTAGTTAGAATTAACAATACCCTGTGATGTTTGTGAACCAATCATTGTCACTAGTTAGAATTCACAATACCCTGTGATGTTTGTGGACCAATCATTGTCACTAGTTAGAATTCACAATACCCTGTGATGTTTGTGGACCAATCATTGTCACTAGTTAGAATTAACAATACCCTGTGATGTTTGTGAACCAATCATTGTCACTAGTTAGAATTAACAATACCCTGTGATGTTTGTGAACCAATCATTGTCACTAGTTAGAATTAACAATACCCTGTGATGTTTGTGAACCAATCATTGTCACTGATTAGAATTCACAATACCCTGTGATGTTTGTGGACCAATCATTGTCACTAGAATTCACAATACCCTGTGATGTTTGTGGACCAATCATTGTCACTAGAATTCACAATACCCTGTGATGTTTGTGGACCAATCATTGTCACTAGAATTCACAATACCCTGTGATGTTTGTGAACCAATCATTGTCACTAGTTAGAATTGACAATACCCTGTGATGTTTGTGGACCAATCATTGTCACTAGTTAGAATTCACAATACCCTGTGATGTTTGTGAACCAATCATTGTCACTAGTTAGAATTAACAATACCCTGTGATGTTTGTGAACCAATCATTGTCACTAGTTAGAATTCACAATACCCTGTGATGTTTGTGGACCAATCATTGTCACTAGTTAGAATTCACAATACCCTGTGATGTTTGTGAACCAATCATTGTCACTAGTTAGAATTAACGATACCCTGTGATGTTTGTGAACCAATCATTGTCACTAGTTAGAATTCACAATACCCTGTGATGTTTGTGGACCAATCATTGTCACTAGTTAGAATTCACAATACCCTGTGATGTTTGTGAACCAATCATTGTCACTAGTTAGAATTCACAATACCCTGTGATGTTTGTGGACCAATCATTGTCACTAGTTAGAATTCACAATACCCTGTGATGTTTGTGGACCAATCATTGTCACTAGTTAGAATTCACAATACCCTGTGATGTTTGTGGACCAATCATTGTCACTAGTTAGAATTAACGATACCCTGTGATGTTTGTGGACCAATCATTGTCACTAGTTAGAATTAACAATACCCTGTGATGTTTGTGGACCAATCATTGTCACTAGTTAGAATTAACAATACCCTGTGATGTTTGTGAACCAATCATTGTCACTAGTTAGAATTAACAATACCCTGTGATGTTTGTGGACCAATCATTGTCACTAGTTAGAATTCACAATACCCTGTGATGTTTGTGAACCAATCATTGTCACTAGTTAGAATTAACAATACCCTGTGATGTTTGTGGACCAATCATTGTCACTAGAATTCACAATACCCTGTGATGTTTGTGGACCAATCATTGTCACTAGAATTCACAATACCCTGTGATGTTTGTGAACCAATCATTGTCACTAGTTAGAATTCACAATACCCTGTGATGTTTGTGAACCAATAATTGTCACTAGTTAGAATTAACAATACCCTGTGATGTTTGTGAACCAATCATTGTCACTAGTTAGAATTAACAATACCCTGTGATGTTTGTGGACCAATCATTGTCACTAGTTAGAATTCACAATACCCTGTGATGTTTGTGAACCAATCATTGTCACTAGTTAGAATTCACAATACCCTGTGATGTTTGTGAACCAATCATTGTCACTAGAATTAACGATACCCTGTGATGTTTGTGAACCAATCATTGTCACTAGTTAGAATTCACGATACCCTGTGATGTTTGTGGACCAATCATTGTCACTAGTTAGAATTAACAATACCCTGTGATGTTTGTGAACCAATCATTGTCACTAGTTAGAATTCACAATACCCTGTGATGTTTGTGAACCAATCATTGTCACTAGTTAGAATTAACAATACCCTGTGATGTTTGTGAACCAATCATTGTCACTAGTTAGAATTAACAATACCCTGTGATGTTTGTGAACCAATCATTGTCACTAGTTAGAATTCACAATACCCTGTGATGTTTGTGAACCAATCATTGTCACTAGTTAGAATTCACAATACCCTGTGATGTTTGTGAACCAATCATTGTCACAAGTTAGAATTCACAATACCCTGTGATGTTTGTGAACCAATCATTGTCACTAGAATTCACGATACCCTGTGATGTTTGTGGACCAATCATTGTCACTAGTTAGAATTCACAATACCCTGTGATGTTTGTGGACCAATCATTGTCACTAGTTAGAATTCACAATACCCTGTGATCTTTGTGAACCAATCATTGTCACTAGAATTCACGATACCCTGTGATGTTTGTGGACCAATCATTGTCACTAGTTAGAATTCACAATACCCTGTGATGTTTGTGAACCAATCATTGTCACTAGAATTCACGATACCCTGTGATGTTTGTGGACCAATCATTGTCACTAGTTAGAATTCACGATACCCTGTGATGTTTGTGAACCAATCATTGTCACTAGTTAGAATTAACAATACCCTGTGATGTTTGTGAACCAATCATTGTCACTAGAATTCACGATACCCTGTGATGTTTGTGGACCAATCATTGTCACTAGTTAGAATTCACAATACCCTGTGATGTTTGTGAACCAATCATTGTCACTAGTTAGAATTCACAATACCCTGTGATGTTTGTGAACCAATCATTGTCACTAGAATTCACGATACCCTGTGATGTTTGTGGACCAATCATTGTCACTAGTTAGAATTCACAATACCCTGTGATGTTTGTGGACCAATCATTGTCACTAGTTAGAATTCACAATACCCTGTGATGTTTGTGAACCAATCATTGTCACTAGTTAGAATTCACAATACCCTGTGATGTTTGTGGACCAATCATTGTCACTAGAATTCACAATACCCTGTGATGTTTGTGGACCAATCATTGTCACTAGTTAGAATTCACAATACCCTGTGATGTTTGTGGACCAATCATTGTCACTAGTTAGAATTCACAATACCCTGTGATGTTTGTGAACCAATAATTGTCACTAGTTAGAATTAACAATACCCTGTGATGTTTGTGGACCAATCATTGTCACTAGAATTCACAATACCCTGTGATGTTTGTGGACCAATCATTGTCACTAGAATTCACAATACCCTGTGATGTTTGTGAACCAATCATTGTCACTAGTTAGAATTCACAATACCCTGTGATGTTTGTGAACCAATCATTGTCACTAGTTAGAATTAACAATACCCTGTGATGTTTGTGAACCAATCATTGTCACTAGTTAGAATTCACAATACCCTGTGATGTTTGTGAACCAATCATTGTCACTAGTTAGAATTAACCATACCCTGTGATGTTTGTGAACCAATCATTGTCACTAGTTAGAATTAACAATACCCTGTGATGTTTGTGGACCAATCATTGTCACTAGTTAGAATTCACAATACCCTGTGATGTTTGTGAACCAATCATTGTCACTAGTTAGAATTAACAATACCCTGTGATGTTTGTGAACCAATCATTGTCACTAGTTAGAATTCACAATACCCTGTGATGTTTGTGAACCAATCATTGTCACTAGTTAGAATTAACAATACCCTGTGATGTTTGTGAACCAATCATTGTCACTAGTTAGAATTCACAATACCCTGTGATGTTTGTGAACCAATCATTGTCACTAGTTAGAATTAACCATACCCTGTGATGTTTGTGAACCAATCATTGTCACTAGTTAGAATTAACAATACCCTGTGATGTTTGTGGACCAATCATTGTCACTAGTTAGAATTCACAATACCCTGTGATGTTTGTGAACCAATCATTGTCACTAGTTAGAATTCACAATACCCTGTGATGTTTGTGAACCAATAATTGTCACTAGTTAGAATTCACAATACCCTGTGATGTTTGTGAACCAATCATTGTCACTAGTTAGAATTAACAATACCCTGTGATGTTTGTGGACCAATCATTGTCACTAGTTAGAATTCACAATACCCTGTGATGTTTGTGGACCAATCATTGTCACTAGAATTCACAATACCCTGTGATGTTTGTGGACCAATCATTGTCACCAATTATAATTACATCTCAAGGTTACTTGTTTATCCGAGAAGGGACTCAAAGAAATTGAATCATGAATCACAGTAGTTAAGTAATACAAAAATAGAAATTCTTTTAATTGTCATTGTTAAGTTGAATTAAATGGTGCATGTTAAGCAAAGATAGAGCAAGTAACCAATCAAAATGAGTGGCATTAATAATAAAATGAAAATAATATATTTAAATATTATATAATATAAAAATAATTATTATTATTTCAGTGAAAAATACTGTAAATGGGGTTATTTTGGCATCTGGATATATTTTTTTTTTCAAAAGTCATGTCTTTTATTTTGGCATGTTTAATTTTGGTGTTCATTCAATTGATGTGTTGAATTTTGGCATATTGGATGACAGGGAAAACAAAACAATACGAAGTTGCTTTCTTTAAAACACAGCATTGTGCTAGGTTATTACAAGTGTTTTCGTATTTATATATAACTTGCAGGGACACAGTGTGTATCCACTTAGGGATCATTACACCTAAAATGGGTTAATTCAGTATTATTAGATTATGTAATTACCACACATCATACAAGACAAATGTCCATAGTCCTTGTTTCACTTAGTAAATAGATTTAATTTTAATCCTTTTTTGTCTTTTTGTCTACTTCCAGTACATCTTTTTTGAATGACAACAGTTATTTTTATGACCTAATTCCTAAGCTGGACATAATTTAGTGTGAATTAAAATTTATACATTGTGTTTTCTTACCTACAAATGTTTACCTGTAATTTCCATTAACAGACAATGATGCATTACCGGTATTTTAAGCCATAACTTTATGATGTAGTCTTAGCTGCATGCTATTTTGGCATGTAAAATGTTGGTGCTTGCTTTATTTTGGTGTTTAATTTTGGCACTTTCACAGAAAGCACCAAAAAAACCCCTAAAAATTGCCCAATTTGTTGTAAACATGATACAGTACTTACATTTAAGAGAATACAACAGAATATGATAATTCCAAGAATTGGATGTGCTTCATAAGGGAGGTAATCAGCCTGTAAGGAATAAACATATAAACTGCTTGTGATGTGAAACCTTCGAATCATTAGATGTTTTTAGTTGAAACATAGTGCATGAGGTTAACAATACACAATATGTACTAACGTAGGTTATATTTCTAAAGTTACATCCATATTGTATTTATCTCCAATGTAGGAGATTTTTCTTTGACATTCACAACCACAGTTATAATAAATATCTCACTGAATGAGAGATAAATGATTGCCAGTTTATGCTTATGGTTGTGCAATAATCTGAGTGCTATTATATAGGGTTATTGCATGATTCATTTTGAATTACAATTACTTAAAATATTTTCATGATAAGTTTAAGATTTATGTGAAAAATAGATTATGACATTGCATTGTTCCATATCGTCCCTTAAAGCTCTCAGACTTGATATGGGAGTCTATGGCTGATACTCAGGCCAATACAGAAAATGCAGTGTAATAATTAAGTTATACCCCTTTAAAGATTTGTCACATTTATTCAAAGAATCTGTATAAGTATAAACAGAAATTACATGTACCAGGTAAACAAATAACTGCTTAACAAAAATGTCAAGTTTAAGGTGCCTCAAACAAAATTTAAACAATTCTAACTATTAATTATAGTCTGCAACAACACCATCTAGCATTAATAAGAACATTTTGTTTAATCAGTTACAAGACAGGTAAGATAACTATCATCATATTTATCTTATTTTCTAAGAAACACATGTGTTTTGTTGGAATGCGTATTTTTAGTTTAAGTATTATGAAATCCTTCAAGGGATTTAATTGAATAATGCACAATAAAACATCAATTACAAAACAGATCAGACCAGAGAGCACCATTACCTAAAATCACCAATCTGAGAACATTCAGTGTTCTTAAAAAACAGAGGTCTCAAATACTAGGACTTTACATACATTGTAATAACAGATTTCTAATGAACTTATTTTTATCAATGAAGAACATTTTGTAAAACCAGATTTGAAATGAATATGTAATGAGTTTGGATAAAGATTTAGTGAGTTTATAACGAAAGCCATAAAATACAGCAAGAAGCATTGAAAAAATAGTCTTTTTTGTATCATGTGATTAAAATTGCCCAATTATATTAGATGAGAAAAATGTAAGGACTCTACACCAAAAGTCAGTCAGAAATAACAACACAGATGTTTGTTAATGTAAATGTTTAATAGTGTCTCTTGTCATATGTTACAGGTGTTAATAGGTACGTTATTGTAGAAGTTAAACATGTGTAAGATATACATCATAACACCAAGTTAATACTTAAACCTATCTTTTTAATTGTTGTGCATGTGTAGATCCCTGTTACATGTACCAGTTAGATGTTTTTTTTGTTTGAATGGCGTTTTACAACACTTTCAGCAATTTTAAGCTATATCATGGCATCCAGTTTATATTGAGGTAGGGAGCCAGAGTACCAGGAGAAAACCCCAACATTCGGTAGAAAAACTGGCAATACATGCAAATTAAGATTGGAGTCGAGTATACCCTGCTGCAGTGATACTCACACCCGCAACATCAGTGTTATGACAGACCATGTGATCCAGAGTACCTGGAGAAAACCCCAAAATTCGGTAGAAAAACTGGCAATACATGTAAATTAAGATTGGAGTCAAGTATATTCTGCTGCAGTGATACTCACACCTGCAACATCAGTGTTATGACAGACCATGTGATCTAAAATTGATGACTAACTACCTTAACCACTCGCCCACTGAGGCCCCTTACAGTATGATTCTTGGCATAAAAAATGGCTTTACAGACACAAGAGTCTGTCTGAAGTGAACTGTATGAATTTATAGCATAAGAGCCCATTTAAGATCTTTCAATAAAACATGTGTTCACTATATTGTACCTCCTTCCCTGCATTGTATCCTCTGACTCATCACCCCAAACAAAACAAAATGTGTCTATTATAAAGTGCTGTGTCAATTAATGTCAGTAAATGTTAGTTATATTTATTTTTATGTGTCATATACCATTGTCTCAAAATTGTAATTCACCTAATTTACTAATAGTAACCTTTGACCTTTTGACCATTCACAATAAGATTATGAAAATTACCTTTGGTAAACTCTGTCAATATGGAAGAAACATCATAGATATCAAACTTATTCACAAAAAATGGTTTTTCTTTTTACATTAACACATTTAAAAGAATAACACTATATCTACCTGTTTTGTTAAGACTAGAATGAAAGAATCGCCATTTACTTTTAAACTAATATTTTACCAGAAATTCTTAAAATTAAAATAATAAAGCAAAATTGTGTGTCAAGGTTTAAAGAAGACACATACCTTACTGTAACCTCCTACTTCAACAAATATGATAATGAATGCTATCACTACCAATAGTACCAGCATAGCCATACAGTTAAAATGTGCCTGAAAATAAATTAATATATCTTCAACACTCAAACTTAACTACAAATATCAATAATCTATTTAAATAGTATGACAAGATATAAAATAACATCAACTTGAAATGGATAAAATACACTAATAAAGTTGATAGAAAATTTTTATTATATATACAGTAACAAGTGTGGACATAGAAAAACGTCTCGCCTGAATTCCGCATCAGTAACGAAAATAAATTTCGTCATAAGCATTACGTAAATAGCATTAATTATGAGCAGCGGCCTGTATACCAAATATTGTCACCATACTATGCATAGTTACAGAGGAACTGTCCTAATACAAAAACTTTAACGTAGTCGCTGAACCGTGAAATTGAGGTCAAGGTCAGGTGACACCTACCAGACAATCATGTACTATTCATCAGCAACCTATATACCAAATATTGTCATCCTACCATGCTTGGTTACAGGGGAACAGCAGTAACCTAAAAACTTTAACGTAGTCACTGGACCGTGAAATTGAGGTCAAGGTCAGGTGACACCAATCAGACAGTCATGTACTAGTCATCAGCAACTTATATACCAAATATTGTCATCCTACCATGCGTGGTTACAGAGGAACTGTCGTAACCCAAAAACTTTAACGTAGTCGCTGGACCGTGAAATTGAGGTCAAGGTCAGGTGACACCTAACAGACAGTCATGTACTAGTCATCAGCAACCTATATACCAAATATTGTCATCCTACCATGCATAGTTACAGAAACTGCAGTAACACAGAAACTTTAACATAGTCGCTGGACCGTGAAATTGAGGTCAAGGTCAGGTGACACCTACCAGACAGTCATGTACTAGTCATCAGCAACTTATATACCAAATATTGTCATCCTACCATGCGTGGTGTCAGAGGAACTGTCGTAACCCAAAAACTTTAACGTAGTCGCTGGACCGTGAAATTGAGGTCAAGGTCACGTGGCACCTTCCAGACAGTCATGTACTATTCATCAGCAACCTATATACCAAATATTGTCATCCTACCATGCATAGTTAGAGAAACTGCAGTAACACAAAAACTTTAACGTAGTCGCTGAACCGTGAAATTGAGGTCAAGGTCAGGTGACACCTACCAGACAATCATGTACTATTCATCAGCAACCTATATACCAAATATTGTCATCCTACCATGCGTGGTTACAGGGGAACAGCAGTAACCTAAAAACTTTAACGTAGTCACTGGACCGTGAAATTGAGGTCAAGGTCACGTGGCACCTACCAGACAGTCATGTACTATTCATCAGCAACCTATATACCAAATATTGTCATCCTACCATGCATAGTTACAGAGAAACTGCAGTAACACAAAAACTTTAACATAGTCGCTGGACCGTGAAATTGAGGTCAAGGTCAGGTGACACCTACCAGACAGTCATGTACTAGTCATCAGCAACTTATATACCAAATATTGTCATCCTACCATGCGTGGTGTCAGAGGAACTGTCGTAACCCAAAAACTTTAACGTAGTCGCTGGACCGTGAAATTGAGGTCAAGGTCACATGGCACCTACCAGACAGTCATGTACTATTCATCAGCAACCTATATACCAAATATTGTCATCCTACCATGCATAGTTACAGAGAAACTGCAGTAACACAAAAACTTTATAGTCGCTGGACCGTGAAATTGAGGTCAAGGTCAGGTGACACCTACCAGATAGTCATGTACTAGTCATCAGCAACTTATATACCAAATATTGTCATCCTACCATGCGTGGTGTCAGAGGAATTGTCGTAACCCAAAAACTTTAACGTAGTCGCTGGACCGTGAAATTGAGGTCAAGGTCACGTGGCACCTACCAGACAGTCATGTACTATTCATCAGCAACCTATATACCAAATATTGTCATCCTACCATGCATAGTTACAGAGAAACTGCAGTAACACAAAAACTTTAACATAGTCGCTGGACCGTGAAATTGAGGTCAAGGTCAGGTGACACCTACCAGACAGTCATGTACTAGTCATCAGCAACTTATATACCAAATATTGTCATCCTACCATGCGTGGTTACAGAGGAACTGTCGTAACCCAAAAACTTTAACGTAGTCGCTGGACCGTGAAATTGAGGTCAAGGTCAGGTGAACCTACCGGACAGTCATGTACTAGTCATCAGCAACCTATATACCAAATATTGTCATCCTACCATGCGTGGTTACAGAGGAACTGTCGTAACCCAAAAACTATAACGTAGTCGCTGGACCGTGAAATTGAGTTCAAGGTCAGGTGACACCTACCAGACAGTCATGTACTAGTCATCAGCAACCTATACACCAAATATTGTCATCCTACTATGCGTAGTTACAGAGGAACTGCCATAACCCAAAAACTTTAACGTAGTCGCTGGACCGTGAAATTGAGGTCAAGGTCAGGTGACAGGTGACTGACTGGCAAGTACTCATCATAAGCTACCCCTGTACCAAATTTGATGGACCCAGGGCTTGGGCTTACAAATATATGAAGCAAGATGTCAAGTGTTTACGCCGCCGCCGGATTCCCATACATATGTCTTGCCTCCAGCGATATTTCGTTGCAGGCGAGACAAAAATCCTGTTTTAAAAATAGGAAAATAACTTTAACAAAATGGTGATGACAAGTAGGTTGAACGGGTTGGAAAAAAGATCTTCTGAGTTTGTTGTTATATATAATCCACACCCTTTCTTTTCAAATAAGATTAATAGGTTCTTACATACCATTTGGGGAATTACCAGGGCCCGGTTTCATAAAACATCTCAAATTTGATGATTTCCTCAACTTGTCCTCAACTCAAAAATTGACCAATTAGATTGCTTGAAAATTCAAATTTGAGGAAAAACTCAGATATTTGAGGAAAATCTCAATTTGAGAAGTTTTATGAAACCCAGGCCAGGTGATCTTCCACGAGTGATGGAAATTTGATGTCTTTTGAGTGTGGTGCGCAGCAGAACGCTCTAAAAGAAATAAAAAATTTGTATCACGAGTGGAAGATCATACGGGATTTCCCAAAAGCGCATGAAATTACGTATTTCTTCCTTAAACCAACAACTTTCATGTCGCAATATTCTTTCGACTATCCATTGTTTAAGACTCTATGACATCCAATTTGGATACTCGAAACCAAAACTTTAAACAAGAACATTATTATGTTACTATAACTTTTTTGTTTTATGCATTTTGATTGGGTGACACGAGTACAGGCCTTAGTTTCATAAAACTTCTCAAATTGAGATTTTCCTCAAATCCTTGAGTTTTTCCTCAAATTTGAATTTTCCAGCAATCTGATTGGTTAATATTTGAGTTGAGGATGAGTTGAGGAAATACTCAAATTTGAGATGTTTTATGAAACCGGGCCCAGATGTGTGTGCGTGAGCTCATCTGTTCTAGAAATCGGTCATTTACAAAAGAATAAAAGAAAAAGGCTAAGGACAATACATGACTTTTTACAGGATGTTAATATGCTGTAAAGACTCACCACAAACCAGTATCTTTCACCATAAAATCTTTTGTTGGGCCACATTGGTTTGTAGTATTTAGTCCACAGAAGTCCAGTTGTTCCAAAGAAAGCCCAAGCCAAAATCATTAAAATACCTAAAAAGATAAAAATAACTTAATACATGATTAACTCATGAACATTCCTGGTAAACAATGTACCTTCCATAACCTCTGGCTAATTCAGACCAATATCCCTATTTTTTATTTATATTCAAAAGATCCAATATGCCAATAAGAAAGCCAGATACCAGCCTAGTTACTCTTTTTCAGGGGTTCAATTGTATCTGCATCCATAACAGGATAATTTTGACTAATTGCCAAACAGCTGATAGAGTCATATTTCTGATTGGTTAAAAAATATAATATACATCCAGCATTAAAAAAACAAATGACATCATACCATGAGCCTTGACCAAAGAATATCTGGCAAAGCCTCCAATATTAGTATCTCTGTTCTGAAGACTAACTTCATCTGGAGTGGCAACAGGGATTTCTCCGACACCATGTCCATGCTTCTGTGCTGTTCCTAAAAAAACAACAGAAATAAATTCAAAGAAGATATGTTATGACTGATTCTCAGTTAAGGATGATAAGTAAATCAAACTGTAGAGATGTAAATAAATACACATAGCATTATCATAATCTGATAGATATATTCTGTGTTTTTCCTAAAAGATATCATGGATATACAAAAGGACCTAGCTTCTACAGCTTCTGAAGTCACAAGTATGGTTGTATGAAACCAACCTCCATCAGATGAGGAGGTTAAATTCCATGTTGGAAAATTGCCACATGTTCACAAGTTAAACCCTGATTCATTGTCAATTTACATCCTAAATAAAGTTGCAATATTTCTCATTAGATGTTTAACATCAATCAGTTAAATTATAGCAAGCACTTGTAAGCAGTATGTGTTTTGCTACTTAGGTGTCATAGCAAAAACTTTTGTTGAATTGTATATGCTGGCAACTATTATGCAAACAACTGCAATAAGGATGGATAAATAAATTTACTTTAAAAATTAAGAACCTTAGTAAGCAAGCTCAGAATACCCCACGCCTTCCCATTACATCAAGGTGGTATTTGGTATTTAAATTGGTATATTGAAGTTTCGACAAAATTCATGAAGAAAGAAAAGTGGTATCCTGGTGACAGCATTAAATATACATGTACATGAGAGTTGACTAAGTCCCCCTCCAAAAATATGGCTCCCCTTGACAAATTTTCTTAAAAATCAATCCCATCCAAGCACCTACTATAAGTAACAATTTCCCAAAGTTTCATGAAAATCCATGAAGAAATGAAAGCGCTATCCAGGCAACAACATTGAATATACATAAAAATGAAAGTTGACCAAGTTGCCCTCCCAAAAATATGGTTCCCCTTGATGAACTTCCATGAAAATCAATCCCATCAAGCACCTACTATAAGTAACAATTTCCCAAAGTTTCCTTAAAATCCATTAAGAAATGAGAGTGCTATCCAGGTGACAACAGCATGACACACGGATTATATATCACTTAAGTGTGCTATCCAGGTGACAACAGCATGACACACGGATTATATATCACTTAAGTACATTCTTTTTGAAATGTTGGTCTCCAGTGAATGAATAGCAACCACACTTACGTGTTTTTCTATCAAACATATTAGCTTTGCATAAAACTTTACCATTTGAAGCTCCTCCTCTGGACATTAGAATATGTTTATATCCCTCAGGGAATCCTTCAATATATCCTGTAGACACATCAAATCTACATCGCAGTCTGCGACCCCATATCTGTCCCTCTTCACGTAAAATTGCTTGCTTTGGCTATAAAACATATTGAATGAAATAAATATCCTCACCCAATTATACTTTTCTGATAATTATATCAAGACTTGCATCTAAGGATGTAAAGAATTAAATAAAAGAGTGGGATTGATTGATGACAGCAATTACAGTATCTACAAAAACAAATAAATAAAATGCTTTGTGACATTGGCTTATACTGTAGAGTATTTTACCTTTACATAACACCATGGTTCTGGAAAATGTAAACAAGGAATTGTCATTTAAAATACCAAGGTTAATTAAATTTACTATGCCAGATGAGCATTTTTGTCACGACCCATCAGTGGCACTTAAACCACTGAATCGTAAGAAATTGTTTCTTATGAATTTCAAAGGAATGAATAATCTGGGATAATTTAATTTCTGTGTTTATAATACTATTTTTGGACTTCCCATTACAAGTACATGTATCATTCTATGGATTAATATCCTTTAATTTTTCTGACATTTTTCTCATATTCAAATTTTTAAATCGCAGCTATTGATATGAAGAAGAAAAAACCAGGAAGTATCATTTAATGTTTTATTAGTTCTGCTGTACAAACTACCTACATTAACATCTAACACTGTAGTGTGATCCTCGAAACTCTTGCCCGTGTAAACTGTGGTACGCCCTGAGGTGCCATTGTGTACACACTGTAAGACTACATCATTACCCTGAAACATAAAAGTTACATGGTAACTGACTTTTATTTTAAATGACTCCAATTTACTATTTAATAAATAGATATATTTCAGAGCATTATTATCTTTCTGAAAGATATGGTCAAGCATGCATGTTCATGTATTCCTATGCAGTATTCTTCAATAAATGGACAACTTTATTGTTAAACATATATTAATTTTTTTTTTTTTTGCAGAAATTTTTTACTTTATTTTTATGCACCATTGTATTCTTTTAGAAAAAACTCCTCCTGTTTAAACTTGCAAAATGGACCTTTTATGTGAATATATGTTATATGATGAAATTCTGTTTAGGATGAAGAGGTAAGTTAGACATGGTATCATGAAGTGAATTATTCAGCAAACTGATCTGGAATTTTTAGCAAAAATAGTTATCATATTTAACATAATTGTTCTCAACTGATTTTTTTTATGCCTTTGATGGTTATGCCCAGTTTGAAAGGACTATTTTTTCAATTGAATTAACAAATTACTGGTATATATGTAAATACAGCAGTATAAAGATAAACAAAATACTACTGTGAAAAGAGCCATGTGGCTCCTTACCCATCTAATGTCATCAGAAATTGCCATGGAAACATATCTGTCTGTAACTCCATCTGTCAAGGCCCCTAACTCAATGGTGTACTGACTAGGATTGGCTACATTACTTTTCCATGTAGCTATGTAATCACAGTATGGTTCCCAGCAGCCTTCTGGTACCCTATAACATCCCTTACTGACACCACATTCTGAAGTGTCTATCACCGGAATCAGTGGAAATTTCTGAAACAAATAACACACTGTTATTCTAAATAGAGTTTTATTCTTGTATTTTGCAGGTTATTGATTCTCTTGACCTTTGTACTGTCCATACAATTCTTAGGTGTTGTTGGTGTATGTACTGTCTATAAAACTATTTCCTTGGCTTGGGCTATGTACAGTGTTATTCAAGTTGTATTTTGTTGGTTTTTGTTGATAACTCATTTTCTTGGCCTATGTACTGTCCATTATATTTTATCTTTAATCTTTTTGGAGCATGTAATACATTAGAAATCTTTGGCCTATGTACTGACTATTTAAGGATTGTTTTCGATTGCTGGTTAGATTATTGGACATAGACGACTTTGGATAGGTTTACGCCAATGTACAAAGTCGTCTATATCCAAAAATCTAACGAGAAATTGAAAACAATTCTTATATTTTAAATTCAATATTATGAAAAGAAAAAACAAAAACAATATTTTACAAGTAGTCAAATAATATTTGCAATTCACAATTCTTGTTTGCAGATGAATTCATGTAAAGTCAACACCATCAATACATATAATTATGACATCAACAATCAGTCACGTGCTGAAATACCAAGTTAGGTTATACAAAATGGACAATGTTGCTCAGCTGTGGAGCATTTAAAGCAAATAAAAATATATCTTATATAAACCTCTATCATTTACTTTCTTGGCCTATATACTGTCTATAAAATTCTACCTTTAATTTTCTTGGCCTATGTACTGTATATAAAACGTTAACTTTGGTTAGCCATTTATTCAATTTTTTTTTTATTGACAAAAATAATTATAAATAAAGATTTACATCATGTAACCCAAATGCTGTGAACAATGACTGTAATATGTTGAATAGGTTTTAATGCATATTTTAGCTGCCAGCACATAATGGTTTTATAAGCAGCAATCTCCATAACAGAGGCAACATATCTTCCTATATCAGACAAGGAATTTAAGCTCCCTGCATATTATAGATTTTTTAGTTTATATGAAATATGATTAAACAAAACAAACTAATCAATCCACTGATTACTAATTTTTGTACTAAAGTTGTGTAATCGTCTGTAATTTCCGGTACATTAACAAAATGTCAATATAATTTTGTTTTCCAATTCAAACTTTGCTTAACTATCGTAAAAATAAGTGTGCAGTGAACAAGACTGAATTTTCTGGGTATTTCTATAATTTGAACCCTTTAGTGGCAGAGTTTATGTGGAAAGCTTAAGCTTGTGTGGCAGAGGTTATATTATTAGCATAGTGTTAAGGAGTATGGAACATAGAGGATATGATCTCAGCTCAAAAGATTGTATTAGAAGAGGAAGCCAGGTATCTATTAAATATGAAGGATATCTGAAACAATTTCAACACTTTCTGTTTCTGTTAAAAAAATTTTAAGCAAGATGCTGCAAGTCAAATCAAAGCATAGTGACAATTACAAAAAGACACCTCGTACTATAAACAAAATCTACATCTTACATTTGCTCTCCTGTCCAGTGGTGGTAGACTAGCTTCCTCAACAGGACTAGACAACTCTCTTAACCAATAGTTATCGGCTCCTTTCTCCACAATTGTTGCTCTGTAATGATAGTTTAATACAAATTGGTATCAAAATTTCACGCAAAAGATGAGTATAACCCATTAAGATTACCTGCTTAAACAAATATGTATCTTTGACCCAGACAAATAATACCCTGCTTAAACAAATATGTATCTAAAACCCATTGAGAAGTGTGTTATAGGCAGATTACTGTGGCTAAAAACATATCTACACGTAAAGCCAATTATAAGGTAAATATTGAATACTTAATATGTATTCTTAATGGATTGCTGATTATGTCATCTGGACTTAGAAAAATTCACTACTGGTTTATTGTTGGGCGATTTAGGTGGCAAACTTTATATAAAAACAGTTTAAATAAATAAAAATGCACAGTTTTTGTAGGATGACCAAGACAAACTACCACTACTCTACCTTAACTAAGAATATGAAATGCTTTATAGAAATAATGCCTTTATAATCTATGAATAGTGTCACCTGTAACATCATAAGAAGTTCTGCTGAACAATTTATTCATTCCCATAATTTACAAGTTTAACTATAAAAGTATATAAACTTGTAAATTATGGGAATGAATAAATTGTAAGCTTTGTCTTCTGTAATATCATTCCTCTGTGCTCTTTTTTTAAGAATTAAATCATGAATGTCAAAATAAAATTGGTAAAAACTCTTCATTATGTGTGAAAATGCATGATGAAACAAAATAAATAAAACATTTGTGCAAACTTCAGACATGTCCAATTTTTCTGTGAAGTTTCAGAGATCTTGGTTGAAAACTGTAAAAGGAATTGATAGCACAAAATAAATACCCTATTATCCCCAGTTCGCCATACTATAACCCGGATTTAAACTTTGTGCAACACAGCCAACAAAAAACAGAGAGACAAGTCAACACTAAAATTACTTGAAGACCCCTAAATAAAAAATAACAATATAATGGGAAGTTCACTGCACACTGGAATTAGCTGAACAAAAACACTATAATTACCTTTACACCCTCAGCACAAATGACAATATAACTGAACAGTTGAACTACCTGAGCACCCTCTGAACAAACAATGACAATATAACAGTAAGTCCACTGAACACTGAACTTCCTGAATACCACCTGAACAAACAATGACAAAATAACAGTAAGTCCACTGAACACTGGAACTACCTGAACACCCCCTGAACAAACAATGAAAAATAACAGTAAGTCCACGGAACACTGGAACTACCTGAACACCCCCTGAACAAACAATGAGAAAATAACAGTAAGTCCACGGAACACTGGAACTACCTGAACACCCCCTGAACAAACAATGAGAAAATAACAGTAAGTCCACGGAACACTGGAACTACCTGAACACCCCCTGAACAAACGATGACATTTTAACAGTAAGTCCACTGAACACTGGAACTACCTGAACAAACAATGACAATATAACAGTAAGTCCACTGAACACTGAACTACCTGAACACCCCCTGAACAAACAATGAGAAAATAACAGTAAGTCCACGGAACACTGGAACTACCTGAACACCAGCTGAACAAACAATGACAATATAACAGTAAGTCCACTTAACACTGGAACTACCTGAACACCCCCTGAACAAACAATGACAATATAACAGTAAGTCCACTGAACACTGGAACTACCTGAACACCCCCTGAACAAACAATGACAATATAACAGTAAGTCCACGGAACACTGGAACTACCTGAACACCCCCTGAACAAACAATTAGAAAATAACAGTAAGTCCACGGAACACTGGAACTACCTGAACACCCGCTGAACAAACAATGACAATATAACAGTAAGTCCACTGAACACTGGAACTACCTGGACACCCCCTGAACAAACAATGACAATATAACAGTAAGTCCACTGAACACTGGAACTACCTGAACACCCCCTGAACAAACAATGACAATATAACAGTAAGTCCACTGAACACTGGAACTACCTGAACACCCCCTGAACAAACAATGACAATATAACAGTAAGTCCACTGAACACTGGAACTACCTGAACACCCCCTGAACAAACAATGACAATATAACAGTAAGTCCACTGAACACTGGAACTACCTGAACACCCCCTGAACAAACAATGAGAAAATAACAGTAAGTCCACGGAACACTGGAACTACCTGAACACCAGCTGAACAAACAATGACAATATAACAATAAGTCCACTGAACACTGGAACTACCTGAACACCCCCTGAACAAACAATGACAATATAACAGTAAGTCCACTGAACACTGGAACTACCTGCACACCACCTAAACAAACAATGAAAAATAACAGTAAGTCAATACCTGAATATGACATGACCTTTGTTGGCTCTGTCAGTATGTCTCCAGATGAATCCAACGTTAGATTTAGGTTTTCCATCATTACATTTAATAGCTCTCTGGAAAATAAACAAGCCAGGTTCAGGCGTGTAAAAAATGACAACTAAAATCACAGGTAAAAAATAATAGAAATTTTGTAACAAAGTGATTTGGTATCAAATTCATTACTTACGTGTTTAAAAGTAAATTGTGACATCTTGTCTTATGATTTTTTTTAATTCCAGTGCCCCTCATATAAATTTTCTTTTACAAGAGGAAACCCCTTAGATAAGTTGTACCAAAACATATATAGACCTCACCCCTGCTATAAGAACACATTTCAGTGGGGAAGTAGTGTCCTTACACAAGAGAAAATACTGTATTTTTATTAACCAATTAAAACACAGTGAACATTCCCTGTATTATAACAAACATTGTATTATGCCCTTGTACAATGGTATAGGATCTAAATTAGCTGTATACCCTAGGCGTTTCCTCAGGTCTATACTGTATACTGCTGTTCTCGACCCACCACAACTGCCTCAGACATAATACAGACTTTATATGTAAATACCAAATTTATAACAGGATAATACATATATTTAGAGGACACAAAAAACCTGTATATCATTATGAAAATTGAATGAGTTTTTGTCAAATATATTAGCATAACTGTAAACCTGTTTATTACATAATTAATTTTTTAAATGATTTCTATTGGTTAAGACCAGCCAAAACTCCCGACCGTTTATTATGATATTGTTTGATTAAAACCAATATTGACTACCTTTTTCGATCACATTGTTGTCAGGTGATATGGTTTGATTAAAATCAATATTGACTACCTTTTTCTATTACATTACTGTCAGGTGGTATTATTTTGTGAGTTTTGTTGTTTTTGGTTATAATTATGATAAACTTGAAACTTATTTTTATTTTAACATTAAAAAGAAGAGACTATAACGGTAAATATGTTGATGAGACAACATTATATGAATGCAAGTACATAAATTTCATGCCAAAAATATTGATTTTAAATGTCAATGGGACAAAAAATAATATGTTTATCTGATGATTATGTAATAAAACAATTAAAGTCTTTTGTATCAGTCGATATAAGTTTTAATAGACTCAAAAATTAATATTAACCTCCGCCTTTGGCGTCGGTCAATATTAATATTTGAGTCTATTAAAACTTATATCGACCTCTACAAAAGACTATTTATACAATAGTTGCTTATATAGAGGGCATTGTCATGATATCTTGACTGCACAAGGGAGAGTGGTATTGCCTGAAACATTGATAATGCCCGAGCCAAAGGCGAGGGCATTATCAATGTTAAAGGCAATACCACTCTCCCGAGTGCTGTCAAGTATCATGACAATGCCAGCTATATAAGCAACTATTATATTTATTTTATTGAAGAATTAAGAAACCATGTGTTTAAGACTGTATTATGTATGTGTAGCTGCTTGCTGTATGATTTGAATGTTTGGCCTCGTTATATATCATTGTTTTGGCATTTTTAGGCAATACACAGTTAGTTTTCTAAACTTTATGACATTTTTTCCTCATTTGGGTTGTACATGTACATATATTATTTTATAAATAAAAAAAACCAGTTTTATGTTGCTTGTTGCTGGAGAGGGCATTACCACGACGTGATAACGCCCGTGGGCATTATCACGGCGTGATAATGCCCTCGCGTCAAATTACTGCAAATTAACTAATACCAGCTGACCTTGTTTTATCCAATTAAAACAAACATAATTTTACTGATATGAAATAAAATAGTATAATATAATCATCCTTAAATCTTGACTTTTTGGCCAACTTCATTGCAAACTAACATCATAATTTGAATAAAATGGTTCAGTCTGAAAAGACATGTACTGTGAATGTAAAACATACTAGGTTTATGATACATGTGTTTTCCCAAGTACTCTCCTACCATAGTTTGCCAAATCTGTAAATTTTCACGGTGAAGGGAGATAACTGCAATAGAAGAATAAACTTACACCTCCACAGTCTGTTGTGATAGTGTATTTATCGTTGTCTAAGGATGTAAATACTCCAACAGAATCATCACTAATAATTTCTTTCTTATCATTTATAAAAACGGCTTGTAACATAAACTCTACAAACTGTCTGGTTATGTCTGTTGATGTGATGTTTACTGCAAAGAGAAAGACAGGTGTAAGAAATCAATTTACACAGGTGTATGATATCCCACATTCCATTAGTCTGATATGTGTTTGAAAATGGGTCAAAAGAATTCAATGGACAGGTTGCATTACTTGAGAAGGGCCAGTTTGTAGAAATCAAAAGAATTCAATGGACAGGTTGCATTACTTGAGAAGGGTCAGTTTGTAGAAATGTAGTTGTTGATGGTAGACAGAAAACACAACACAGATACCCTGTTTAAAGAATGTTGCTAAAATATATTTCAGAACCTGAAATATAAACATTCTGACAAATAACAGAGTATTTTATGGAGTGGACTCCTGATGAGGAGTCATAGAGTGGAGTTAAATTTTAATAAATCTTTAAAACCTACAATTAACGCAAGTGTGAAATAAATTAATTCGAATTTTAGGCATGATTTGTTTACATAGCGGGAAGCAGGAAGTCAAATTACTTTTATAAATACAACATAAGCAATGGATAAAGCAATGTACTGTCATGTGTAATAGTTACAACTTGATTAAAGTATTAAAACTACAAGCTCTTAAGAGCCTGTGTCGCTCACTTGATTTACAAAAATTTTTTGAAAAGACATTACTTTTCTTGCAAAGTCCTGTGATGGCAGCCATCTTGGATTTTGGATTCACACACAAATAGAGGACCATCTAAGATACATTCATGCAGTATTTCAAATCAATCTGCCAAGTGGTTTATCAGAATGCATTAATGGCCCTGGCAGCCATGTTTAATATTTGATCAGCACCAAAAACTCAAACTTTGTTAAGAACCCCCAATAAACATTCCTGCCAAGTTTGATGCTAATTGGCAAAGTGGTTTTGGAGAAGAAGATTGTAATGTAAAAAGTGTATGGACCATGACGACCACGAGGACGAAGACAGACGCCAAGAGATGAGAATAGCTCACACTGACCCTTTAGGTCAGATGAGCTAAAAACACTGTTGTTATATATAATCCCGATATGTGCAACAGCATTAAAACCCAGACTGAGACAGTGAAGCCAAATCTATTGGATATTTTGTATTTATTTTGAGATGGCAACATTTCATTGCAACAAATTTGTTCTGCAAATAGACCTTTATCGACTAAATACTCAAATACGGAAACATGCTTAATAACAAATTTGTTTGTCAAGTGCATGCTCAAAACTCTGATAGTTTGATAGCTTTATTGAGTACATTACTCGTTTATGGATTGCTATACTGAGTGTATACTCAAATATAAATAGTTTTATCGAGTACCTGTTCAAACTCAAATTATGGATAGTTTATTTGAGGATTATTTCAAATTTGTGAACAGGTTGTATTTAGTTTGGATTTATTTGGATATATTTTAATTTCCTTTATATATACTCAATTTTGTCCATTTCGTATAACCTAACTTGGCATTTCATCACATGACTGATTGTTGACGTCATAATTATAAGTATTGATGACGTTGACTATTCATGGATTCTTCCGCAAACATCAAGTGACAACACTAAAATATGTGAATTGCCACTTGTAAAATATTGCAGGTTAGTTTATTGGATATAGACGACTTTGGGTCGGTTTACTCCAATAAACCTCGAATCCTTAATTCAAATATTGTTCGGGTTTGAGTGCCAGTGATGAGTTGTGATTTGATGTGCATCTGGCATAGTAAATTCTTTTAACCTTGGTATCTGATGACATTTTATTTATTATGAATGGTGTAAGACCTGCTTAGAAATTTGAGAATAGTCTTTATAATTTAATATTAACAATAATACTTGACAATTTTAATGTAACAACAGTGATGTCATGGAACTACTTAAATTTTATAACAGCAAGTTACATGTTTAATTCTTATCTAATACTTGATTTGGCTTATAAAGCAAATTAAATTATAGTAAAATATAAATTGCTTTATTGAAAGCATAACCCATTTTAACTTGAAAACTTATTTTATGCAGAAAGCAACACTTTGGTAAACACAACTTGAAAATAAAATTAGATAAGCTTGAATTTGAACACACAAAAATTAACTTTCTTTGATATTTGTTTGGAGGTTCATGTATATTTATGTTGATAAGATTATATTCTAATTTTAGATCTATCTGAAGAGTTACTGACTGTCTCATTAAACATGCTCAATTTTCCAGTCAAATTAACCAATAGAATCAATTCATTTAACAACTTACCATTTACAGAGTCCTTGCCGGTAGTATAAGTCTTACTGGTGACCAAAATTTCAAAAGGGGAGGGGTATACATTTGGTTGTATATTAGAGGGTTGTCTTTTCAGAGTCAGTCCATTACATGAACAGCAATCAATATTATCCAAAGCACTATACACTGGTTTCCATAGTAACAGGAGTAAAACAGGAAACAGTTGCCTAAAAACCATGGTCTTTATGGCAAACCTGTAAACAATAAAAAATATATGTAATGTACTTGCAATAAAATTTTCAAATAAAACAAAATGAACGTTTACTATTGTATGCATGGGAGGCATATAAAAAACACACATTCAACTGATAAGTTAATTTAGCAATATTTCAGCCATATTCAGTCATACTAGTAACAGTACATTGGAATTTTTAATCACATACAACTAACAGTGTCTGTATTATACAGTGTGAAATGTTCTTTGGTAAAAGTTCAATGACAAATAAATCAAAATACTAATTAATGGAAAACCAGAAGAATTGGCACATGTACATGTAACACAAAATAATTCAAATTCAATCTTGATCCCTTTTACAATGGCACAGTCTATGTGTTACCCATACATGTATATCCCTTCACAATGGAATAGTCTGTGTTAGTCTTATCATAAAGTTCTGTACATCATCAACTACTTTCACAAAACACTTAATGAAAATGCCTACTACATGTAGATGACTTATCAGATATAATTTTATTAAAAGAAGTCTATGTGAATTAAAGAAGTCTATGTGAATTATATAGATCCATCTTAAACATTTCTCATTCACATGTAAATTATGTCAGAATATTGATAACAATCAAAATAAAACTGTGTTTACAAATAGGATTCAAAGAATACATATTCCAAGTAGAATAAGTACACATAATTTATAATAGTGAATACTGTACAGCTTGAAATTTGGTGACATTTAAATATTGCCACTATTGCATAATATTGGCTTGTTTAATTTGTTTTAAGCTACAAGTACATGATGATGTACTAGTATATTGTGGCATCCCTGTTTTTATTAGGGGAGAAAGCCGGAGTACCCACCTCAGTGTTGACAGGCAAATAACCAAGGGCAGATGGCTACCTAGGCCACTTACTTGCTTAAATGGTGTTCAATGCCAGTTTCAGCAATTTTTCAGCTATATCAGGGCGTCCAGTTTTTATTGGGGGAGGAAGTCAAGAGTACCAGAAAAAAACCTGACCTTCGGAAGAAACACTGTCAATCCTTGTCAATTAAGATTAGAGTTGAGTGCACCTTGTCTGCAGCGAGACTCAAACCCGCAACCTCAGTGTTGACAGACCATGTGATCAAATAGTAGACGAACTGGTTCCCCGAGGCCCCTTACTACATGTATGTAGGCCTCCGTAGGTGTTTTTTCATCAGCAATGTTTCTGCTACATGTATATCATGGTTACCGTAGAGAACAAGCCATGATACCTGTTGAAAACTCTAGACCTTTGGCAGAAAAATTGGCAATCTTTGTCCATGGTTAGAGCTGAGTACAGCCAACGGAAATAAGACTCAAACATGTAACATTATTTATCTATATTATAATAATGAATTAAAGTGAGCATTCTTGAAGTGAAAAAGCCATACAATATTGTGTGATGTGGGACTTGATAAAAGACAAAAGAAATTCCATACAATATTGTGTCATATGTCACTAGATTTACATGTGAGCCAAAAGAAACATGCCATACAATACTGTGTCACATGTCACTAGACAAACATACATACCAAATGTAAAATTCCCCAAAAATATTGTGTTATGTCTGTGTCCTGATTTAAGTCAACAATAAAATGCCATACAGTGTATCAATAGATATACATGTAAGCCACAAGAACAATGCCATACAATACTGTGTCCAATGTTACCTGATCTATGCTACAAGTAAAAATACAATCCCATACAATATTGTATCATGTTGGACTTGAACTAATCCAAAAGTAAACAGCCATACAATACTGAGTCATACTTAACTTGGTCTTAGCCAAATGTAAACTGCCATACAATATTGTCATATCATATTTGACTTGATCTAAGCCAAAAAAAGAGTATTTGAAGAAAATGGTATACTATAATAAATTTTAATACATGTGATTTAAATAAGTCTATTTACAGCATGTCAAAATCTATAAGATGTGATTAGTATATGAGCAGTAAGTATAATATTTGATGAGGGCTTGCACAAGAGTATTAGCTATCCTTTATGAATAATGTCTGAGAAATTTCCTGTAGACAGGTGCTACAGCAGATAAGTTATAAATAGATGGTTATGTATTATCATATAGAAGTTATGTACTGAAAGGAAGTCAAATCAGAGTAGTCTATAAGTAGGTACTTAACGAGAATCAAATAGTTCAATTATTTTTCATGAAGAATTCAAACATGTAATCTTCTGAAGTTTTAGTGGGAACAATACTAGTATAAACACCTTTTGTATGTTTTGTACTGAAATGAGTGCAAGTCTTAGTCACTTGTAAAAAAAATCACTGTGTCTGTAATACATGTACTATAAATTTTGTATGGGAATTTATCATTTTTGCTAGATTTTTTCTATTTCAAATATTACCAAAATAACAGACATAGGAAGATAAAAGTGTGAAAAGTTGGGGGATGGGATGGGAGCAAGTCAACATAATTATATTCTACAGGGTGATCCCCTTCTTAATTCTTATAATATCCCCTCCTTAACTGCACAAAAAGAAAATCCTAAGCCTTTGGCTAATATTAAACATGATGGATATGCAGAAACTAAAGACCTGTATACATTCCTGCATGCTGCATCTCGTTTGCATGTACATCTACATGTATATCAAGACATATCTTTCATAAAATAAAACATACTATTTGCAGTGAAGATATTTATCATAACAAATCTACCAATTACATGTATAAATTACATTGGCTTTCTTAAATCTGACATTACTCATAAGTTTTGATGCTTTTATACTTATATACAATAAACACATTATTTTGTATATAACAAGATTTTGTACATGATACATTTGATAAAGTATTCTAGGCCTTCACACCCTCAGTCTATAATACCAATTATCTGCCCCTGGGCAGGACAATGAATAATGATAAAATGACACAAGTTCAAAGGAATAAGGCCTCATCCCTGAATGAATGATCTGTATTCCCCTGGGGAAAGGACACACCCATTGTTGTCATAAATAGATTATCAAGTACCATTGTCTACCACTACACTAGTTCATTTTAAATCTGCATTATTTGCAAATTATTTCAATCATTAAATAATACTATTGTAAAATAAAATTACTGAGTTTAAACACCACCAGACAGTAAAAAAATCAGCAATGTTTTAATTTTTCCAAAATTTTGCATACGTGAATTTTATAGTAAAATTTTATTTGAATTAAACTTATACATGACTATTATTTGAGATTTTTCATTTTACAGTCCTCCCCCTCCCCCCCCTTATTTATTACTTTCAGTACAACAAAATGAAGTGAATTTCAAATAATGAATTTGATGTTAATTTAAAATGAATAAATTTGTACATGAAACTCATCTACAGGCTCATTTAGGAGAGTTTACATAAATAATCCCAAGTGAATTTCACATTAAATTTATGTACTGGAAATTTGTGAATATGATTACATGAAAAAATAAAAATAAGTTTATAATATGAAATTTATAGGATGAGAACTTTGTTGAAACCAATAATTCAGTCACAGTTTTATGCACAAATAAATACATAATAAGTTGTGTCAGCTTAACATGCATTATATATTTGTCTAAGATCTTTAAAAGGGAGTGTTTGTATACAGAAAATCATATTCATATTTAATAAACAAGCTATATATATATGTAAAATATGTACTGCCCACATTCTTTTGTAAACGTGTTTTCCAGTGGGACAGTTGCTTGTGAATGTTTATCTTTCAACTGCAAGTCTACATATGCTTACATATTGTCAGGAGGGACATTTTTTTCAAGTTCAAAGTAATAAAATTGGTGTTTGTATGGCCAGTACATAGTCCATAAAGGATTAGAAAAATGTTATGGTACTGATTTATATACCGATAAGAGAATACAGGAATAGAATCATGGAACTGAAAACAAATTAATTTACAAAAACATACTGAAAAATAAGAAAATAATAATATTAATAAGCTTATTTTAAATACTGTTAAAAATTAACACGTACCTGTTGACAAATATACTGAAACAAAGTTCAGAACCATAGTAACATAATTTTTGTATTCAGTGATATAATGTGCAGAGTAGTGTATTTCTGACTGACATTCCAACTGCAGGTGTTTTTGTTCATGTTAAACAACTTGTATAAAAGCATATGGCTAACAGGTATCCTATTTGACAAAGGATTACAGTTATTCCTACTATTATGTAACCTTTACAAAGGCAATACAAATAATTTTTTGCCTTGTAGATTTAACCATTTCTGTAAAGTATAAAGTATATAAATAAATGTGTTTTCATTCAATTAGTGACTAAATAAAGTCACCTGGTTTTTTGTCTTCACTTTATAGGATATTTAGTACTCAGTGGTGGTTGTTTTATTTTTTCAATCTAATTAAAATTATATTTACACTTGCCTCCCCCCTTTTTGCTATTGTCGCCGTGAACACAAAAAGGGGGGAGCCAAGTGAAGATATAATTTTAATTAGATTGAGTCTATTTTAGATGCAGAACCAGAGCCCTTTAGGTCCTTTCACAATTTTTTTGATTTGGCAGACCACCCATTCCAAATGGTCCCCCAACTTAAAAAAATGGTCAAAGGACTTAAAGAGCTACGGTTACGCAGAGATTTTTTAGTATCAACACAAAACAGGCCACAAATGAGAGGGTTTGTAACTTTTTGAAATATTATTACGGGAGGGGTTTTGTATGTCTATGCTAAACAGCAAGAAGGGCTTATGTTTGGGAGGGTCATTCCTAAATGGTACCTCCTATGCTTACATACATGTGTACTTCATTAAGCTAAATTCAAACCATTTATGTGTTCTGTTGAAATGAAAGTTTTCAGATTTAGCAGAAATTAACACCTCATCATTAAAACAGATTTATCGCAAAATATTTCTCACAGAGAGATTGGCAGCTAAAGATGGGTGTAAAATACAAATTATTTCACACACAAAGACAAAACAATCCAATATCCTTTGATAATCATTGTAAACAACTGAGTCATACAGAAATGTGTTCTCTAAAAAATTACATGCATATTAAATAACAATACTTTAACTACTGCAGTTAGGTCACCATGCCTAACAGAAGGAATTGGACAGATTATAGGTCTTTTTAAGCCTTGGGATGACCTTGATAGTACTGCAGTAGGTGTAACCTAGAGAGTGGAACAGGTCTCCATCTTTACTAGGCGAGAGGTCATCTTGTACAGAGTGGAACAGCTATACATGGCCTGAGGACCTTACCAAGCCTAGGCAGAGGAAAAGCTGAACGTCTTTACATGCCTGAAGGCTGATTTTACCAAACCAAGAGTTAGAGTAGTAAATACTTAGTAGTCTTCACAGGGATTACCTTGTCTAACCCAAAACACCTGCAAGCTTAGCAGTGAAAATGCTTCCATTTGGTAAAGAACAATAAATGTGCAAGATAATGACCTGTAATAACCTTTATGAACCCACCTACAGAGGTTTGTTTTCCAAAAGAGAATCAGACAATGGACATATGTTACAGACTTGTAATGATGTTGATCTTCTCACCATTGATTGACACATAAATTTACAAGGAATGGCAGCTCATTGGCAAAGATACTTATTTATTATTGAAATCATTCACCAAAATGTGAGTCAGCACTGCAACAATAATATATAATCATCCAAAAACACTGAGTCAGGTGCACATTGCATGGTTTCCAGTTTTATTACTGAGATTTAAAATCTCTTATTAAAATGTGCCAAACTGGCTAAACTGTGCTGTTTTAACTCATTTCCAATATTTAACATAATTAAGTTTATACTTCAAGACACATATTACATATAATTACATGCATGAAAAAACATTTTATATACTGACAGTGAACAATTTTAATGTCCTGATAAGGAAAATATTTCATGATCACTACCCATGTGAAACTAATTTCTTCTATGACTAGACAAACAACTGCATTATGTAATTTGAATTGTATTCAAATGAATGCAAACTTCATTTATTCTGATATGACTACATATTGCAGAAAACCAAAGATGATGTTTGTCCCTCCAAGACATAATTAATACAATTACCTAATAATACTGCTTTCAGTCTGGTTGATTGCCAGACACTGATAACAATTATACAACAAAAATAGTGTGGGTCTATTGATAAACACAGTAAATGTTAGGCACAATAATGTGTGCATCCTTTGGATAAATTAGTATTATAAGGGAGAAGAACAACTCAAGTGATAACAGAAAATTAGAGAGTTCAGTAAACAAGTAAACAGATAATCTTGTTAATCTAATCAATATGGACATCTAATTAGTATCTACAGATTGTTCCTTCCTAATCTGAGTGAGAAATTTGCTTTTTGCTAGACTATAAACAATTATTAGATTGCTTAGAAGAGAATTGTGTGTACTAATGCTAGCAGACATGTGACTTCACACTTTTAACCATATAAATGAAATTAACTACATGTAAAAACTAAGTCCGTGCGAGACCGTTTTACCATAGTCAAGGACGTTAAAAACCCCCATAAGTAAGATGTACAAATCCCCCTGCTTCTGATCAATGTACTAGAAGATTTACAAAATGTAGTAAGAAGACTACATGTTTGCTTTCAAAGATGAGAATTACTCTAAATTATAGACCTATCAATCATACATCAACCTAGTAATTTGCTAGAAAATTAAAATAATAATATATTATCAAGAGAGAATGAAAATTCAAATGGCCCCTATCATGGTAATTTATAATACACCCATAGAAGTTATTGTCTGCTACACAATGCTTGATATGTACTGGTCATATAGCTGACCTTTCTTTTAATATATCATAATGTTAAGGCATGAAACCAAGAATTTCCTGACACTTAATATGAACATATAATTTCCTGTTCAGATGTATTATATATTCTACATTTCTACATGAAAGATAATTTTAGCAAGACAAGTAAAAAAAATGTACTCTCTATACCATACACTTCTTTCTTTTGATAAACAGTCATTTAACTGACCGATTATATCAATATTGATCTTAGGGGACAATTTACCTAACTAGATATACACCACTGTAACATTTAATAATCAAATCAAATAAATTTTAATTGCTGGTGATCCATAAATTTAAATGTATTTTTATACCATGAAATTTAAGAAACATCTGAGTAGACTTTTATAAGTAGGAATTATACAAACAAAGTTGACATGAATGAAAAATAAGTGTCAGATGTTTATACAGATGAAGAATGTGAAAAGTCGACTTGGAAATTACCTGTGAAGGCAATATTAATCTTTAATTTTTTTACAATATATAACCTAAATCTTTTCAAATTATTAAACAATATTATACTCACAGAATTATCACAGTAAAATAAATATAATTATCCACAAAGTTGTTTGTTTTTCTTTTCAAAAACAGTAGCTGCATCAATACTCCATGTTGAAAGAGGGTATTGGGTTACACATCCAAAACAGGCTTATCTGAACTATGACCCATGACCTATAACCTTACAGTGATTCACACAGGTAAAGCTGTACCTACCAATATATACACTCCTTACATTGTGCCTACAGTGATTTTGTGTAGGATAAGAATGAAACTTCTTAGCTGTTTTTTATTTTGCACCAAGAATGTTAAACTATTAATTGTAACTAACCACTGAAATATGTTAGGCCAAGTACATGTTTAGCTGACTTTATGGTACATGAATATTTTTTTAAATCAAAAGAGGAGTGTTTTGTACACAGGGGGGGGGGGGGGAGGGGGGGTAACTTCCTATATAAAGGTATATGTATATGTGCCAAAAATATGGGTAGGCTTTTTTTGAAAATTTATATAAAAATGGGTATAGTTTTTACAACAATCACATATAAAAATGGGTATGCTTTTTAATCTTAATTGAAAAAAAATCTGGTTTCATATAAATATGGGTCATGTTTATAATATAATAAAGTGTAATTTTAATAATGACATTGTGTTTTCTTCTTCACTATATTATCATTTTGTGTAAATTAATATGACCTTCTTTTAAGTTTACTGAATATAAATATGGGTTATGAAAATTGTTCATTTTATATAAATATGGGTCATGAAAATTGAAATTTAATATAAATATGGGTCATGAAAATTGGCACATCCCCACCCTAAAAATTACCAAGTTACCCCCCCCCCCCCCCCCCCCCCCCCCGTGGTTTTGTAATGAAAACATTTAATTTTAAAGCCATGCTTTTAAAATTTCTACAGATACTACTATGGATAATTTTTCTTAAATTCTTATTCTTAAACAAATTTGGGGTTTTAGATTTCCATTACCAATAGCATCTGCGCTAAATTAATCCACTGATTATTAATCAGGGGAAATTACTTGTTTTTTTTCATGGCAAACAAATGTTGAAAAAATCCAAATGTCTTAAAGTTCCATGAACTCATGAATACATCAGATAAATACGCACTTTCTGGTATTGCAAAATTTTGCAAAATTATTATTAAAGCTTTGTGATTAAAAAAATTATAATTTTGTACTTCCTGCCAATTATCATAATATTATTATATAGATAGAGATGAAATATCGAATTTTCCGAGTGACAGAAATCACGGTAAATCACATGTGAAAATTATCGTTTATTTTCACTCTCGGTTTTTTTCCCGCCAAAACGTCACAATGGTTTTGTACTATACATACTACAGATATTCATCCGCCGTTCTTAAAATTTAGGATTAAGCATGAAAATTTTACGAAAACAATTTTGATCTATATAATAAATAGGATAATCAATTTGGCATCGTGAATATCCAAAATATGATCACTCGTGCCGCATAAAGCATCAGATTAAACTCGTGCGCGGAACAAGTTCCGCGCACTCGTTTAATCAGATGCGTTATGCGGCACTCATGATCATATTTTGGATATTCACTCCGCCCAATTAATTATCCTATAAATCAACACTGGTTTCTAAGGTGCATTATTTTTTAACTTGTAAATATGTTCACACTGTTGTTATGTTAAACAAAATTATACTAACATAACCCATGTGGGGCCTTCAGATGTCTTAGGTCTTTTATGAAAAATATTTTGTGGCAATACAGACTGTGTCTGCAAGATAGTTTTCATCACAGAAATAGAATAAAAATAATCAGAATTATAAGCAAAAACCTTATAAAAATTAAAATGAACAAATTTTAACAATCTTTCAAGTAATTATTTATAAAAGGATATATGCTGTTTTTAAGAGAATTTATTATCATTGTGTATGGTGGCCGAATGGTTAATGTAGTTCTTCTACTATTGATCACATGGTCTGTCAACACTGAGTGGTTAAGGTAGTTCTTCTATTGATCACATGGTCTGTCAACAATGAGGATGTGGGTTCAAGTCTCACTGCGGGCAGGGTGTACTTGACTCCAATCTTAATTGACAAGGATTGCCAGTTTTCCCACCGAAGGTCGGGGTTCTCTCCAGGTACTTCAGCTTCCTCCCCGAATAAAAAATGCCATGAAATAGCTGAAAAATTGCTGAAAGTGGCATTAAACATCATTAAAAAATTTTTTAAATCATTGTGTATGATTGAGACCAACTCACAAACTTCATGAAACATGTAAAGTTAGAGACAGAGTCAGTTAATACACTGATGCTTGTTGAACTAATAAATTTTAGTTACTTTAGGTCACATGAAAATCGGGTAAGTAATCAATTCCAAGTAAAAACTTTGTCATCTTCTAAAACATACTAAATTCTAACATCTTCAGAAGGTAAGCATATAAGGAAGTCGTCCATACTATACAGTAAATTTTTGATTGAAGGGAAAACAATAAGATTTACAGCAGACATCCTGGGAATACCCTTTAGAATTTGAAATGAGCAAAAAGGGCAAGGAATCATGCAAACCATAAACAGTGGAACAAAGCCTCAAGTCACAGAACATGATTGTGGTCAGTTAGAACCATTTGTAAATTACAGGTTAAATGTATTTTCATACCATGATGATGATATCCTCTTAGCATGAGTGACCTTCAGATATAATGTCAGGTCCAGAGCATTGGATTCAACAGCAAGAGCGTTAAAATAATATTTTCTGATATTCTCTTGACCAAACGTATTATGACTTCATTCTCTTTATGACTTTTAACATTTCTCAGTTGAGTTTACATTTAGATTTCATAATTTAACCAAATAGTTAAAATTTAATTTGCATTAAAATTTTCTATACAAAAGGAATAACCAGCTATTAAAAGATTGACATGTGCATGTGATATTAAATGATGTCATATTATTAACCAATAAAAATGCTTATATCAGGAGATAATTGACGAGACACTTTGATGTGTCGCCATCAACACGAGCTTTATATTACCCGTGATGTGTTACATGTGAAAACGTGCTCAATATAACACATCCCATTGTTAAATGCAAACAATATTTTTATTTCTTGAAAGAAATAATAATAAATGATGTAAATGTGGTATATATTTTCTTCAGACATAAATCAGAATTGAATAGATTATATTGTGGTATCTCCTTCCAGTTGTATTTCAATAAAGGGATGTTTACTATTTATGATAATACACCGTTCAATGCCGGTAAAAAATTCGTAAATTAACAATGATGAAAAAGATTTGAATTTAACCATACAGTATGATTTAAGCAACAAAATTAAAAATTACAAAAGTATTATTAAGTCAGTAATACAACAGTCTGCAATTCTTATAAACTGAAGTCAAGAATTAGTTGAGAATTGTCACTGAATCTGAATTCCAAAAACATCGTATTTGAAATAAATTGTAAACCACAATGTCTTTAAAATATAGGTAAAGAAAGAAGAGACATGATGGGTTGATTGTTTATTACATTTATATTGTCCCATGTTAATTAATTTTTAAAAACTACTTTGCCACACATACTAGTACTAGTAGATATTCTATTTTTCTTCTATCTAAGATAGAAGATTTAGTTTTGTATTGAAATTTATTAATATCAAAATTTGTGTATTTATGGCAGTTTAGAAACAACTACTGCTGGCTTAGTAGTTACAGTTTAATTATTTTAATTTTTGGGCCAACGGCTGAACAGGTACATGTAATTGGTTGCATGTACGCTGATATTAGAGCAAATAAATAAACTATATAAGGATTCCTATATAAAGGAATTACACTTTTATGATTGGTTATATATAAGATGATTTTTGTAACTTTAAAACATCGATTCATTTAAGAACTACATACCTACATGTAACTGTCAGCATTGGTCGACGCCTAGGCAGAATTTTACTGCTGTTATAATCCGAAGATAGGGTATGTTTATTCATTCTATGCTCAACCGAATAGATCATAAAGATATATACATGTTTTGTACTTGCTTAAAAATATTTTTGAATTATTTTAAAAATATAGGTAAAATTCATGTACATTATTTAAGTGTAGTAAAGTTGTAGAATTTACCGTTCATCCAAAGTATACCATTAATACAGAAATAAGATCAAATAAACAACACGCCACAACTTTTGGCAGGGGGAATTTTTTAACATTAGGTAACAATTCTTCCGGTTTAAAAATAATAAAGTTTTCATTAAATAGATAAAATATGATTTTTAATGTTCTTTCTATTTAATTACTAAATTAGAACACAGGTTATGTGGATTGTATCCTGGAATTGAATATACCATAAAAGTCAATGCCATATCTCTTTATTCAATAACAAAAGGATAGACTGAAAAATACAAAATGAATGACAATGTAAATTTTAACATAACTACAGAGTGCATAGCTTAAGAAACATACATAAAACAATACAAAAGATATCAACAAAATCATACGACATTAAATTATAACACTTAATTTGTAAATAAATTTTGTAACATAAACCATGTATATGTTTTCCTTTGTGTGACATGTAAGAGTATTTTGTGTCAAAACTAATGAAATGTGGAATAATAATAAATTTATAAGCAGTAAACTGGTAAGTATTTGCATTACAACAGGTAAGTATACACTCATAAAGTCAAAATTAAACTTTACTCAACTTTTCTATGAATATGCAAGAATCAATACATGAAAATGAACACTTTAACGGAGAAAAAATATTTTTCGGCGTGAGTTTCCTTTAAAATCAACATTTTCGGAATTAAAAAATGACATTTTACAGAAATGTATGAATATCTTGTTTATAAGGTTTAATAATCTACACAATATACCATACAATACAAAAATACCAATCAAAATAGGCTCATTGGTATGTGCATGGAAAGATATCGAAATTTATCAAAAAAACACATTCGTAAAAATATTATATGTGCACACACATTTCCTAAGCACTCATAGAACAAACCTACCATATTGGTTGACCATGGTATTCAAAATAATTCTAATTTCGAAGAAAATTTACAGCACATGGCACTTCGATAACGTAAACAAAAAATCCAAGGGAAGTAATAAAGTTGATAGTAAAGTGTCGATTTACAATTAACTACAAAATATTACTTTGGTCGTAACAGGTTACATATTTAAATGCAATCTTAAAGTACTGACAGATTTCTTAACACTGACACAACCTGGTTGTTGATTTTATGTTTTAAAAAACATATATTGGCATTAATTACAATACACATGTGGTAAGGGGGTTTCATGAGCCACAATGGATAGGTAGATATAATTTGACGTAGCATAGAACCAGCAACACTCGCTTTCTTTCACAATTCAACTCTTTTAAACGTAATTGTTTTTGTTAGGAAAAATGTACATGATGTACACAGGGAACAATGAATAAATTTACCAGAAAATGTTTAGTTAAAATAAATGAATTTAGATCTTTTTAAAATTTTAACACAGACGTATAATACAGGGCTCACGCTGGGTCAAAACTATAGGGAGAAGTCACTTCTCTTTTGGGTGGCTGACAGGGAGAAGTGAAGATAGAACAGGGAGAAGTGGGTGGAAAACAGGGAGAAGTTGCAGTATATGTCGCGAAAGCGTCCTGTTTACTTTGTTGTTTTTTTTTAAATTAGTGTTGGCATTTGCATTTTTATTATGTTTTTTTAGCAGTTTAATTTATTGAGGATAAAGTATTGATCAGTATTAAAGATTTGATTAACTATTCAGTATACTTATTTCACACATTTTCAAAAATACATGTATTAAACATAACAATAAAAAAAGAATCAACTGTCACAAAAATGTTCATTAAAATAAATGTTTCTTTGTCATTGATACACAATCTGATTGATTTATAATGAAGTACTATTAGAACTTGAAGAAGAAAATTAATTACATCATTGTGACACATAATATATTATGTAAAATTGTAAAATTCACTATTAAAAGTATTTAAACATATTTAACTTAAATTTATTTTAAGTAACTGCCAAAATACTATTTTTACTACGTGCCTATCATTGCAAAACTCATTTCACGACTATCAGCGTAGTATTTGCAATCTACGGCACCAAATTCATATCCGCTCCGGAAATTTTCACGAATTCTTGTGCTCTGAACTGGTTTCCGGTTATATTTTAAACCTACGCTTTATATAGCAAATAAAAGTTAAAACGGTACCAGTTCAACTTTGGCGCGTAAACATAATAAACATGACGCGGTATAAAAATATGAAGATTTCTTACCAAAATGGGAATAAAATTTGAAAGGCGACATAAGGCGATTCTACAAAATGAAAGGGCGACTTCACTTCGCTTTTGAAGATGATCGACGGCGAAGTGGGACCAAGATAAGGCGACTTCTTCGCCCGAGTCGCCCTCCAACGCGAGCCCTGATAATATAGTGTGATGTTTGGAAGTGACCACATTTAAAACACATGCTGTGTAATACCTGTTCAATACACTTGATTGCCTTGGGAAATTTAAATAGGTTTATGACAGGAAATAAATTATATTGATTAGAAGCAACAGTTTTTTGTTGTTTTTTGTTATTTCTTCAAGTGTCTGTGGCTAGATACGTTCTGACAATTTATCAGAATACTTTGAAATATTTCCCTAGCAAACTGAATAATTTTGTATTTTAGGTAATTTTTGTAAACACACATGTACCGGAAATACACTATAAGAAATAACTGATAAGAAAGATGAATATATTCTTCCGTAAATGGCCGATTTCTGGTACAGATGACCCAGTACAGATGAGCTCATGCGCACACATCTGTACTTGCTGAGTCATCCAATCAAAACGTCAGAAAAGAGAACGTTGTTATGCTTCCACAGATTAACTGGATGAAATGTTTTATTAAATCTGACTTGATGAAATGTGCCCACCCAGATCAGTATCGCAAAATCTGCTGTTTTGCTTATGGAGAGCTCTCTGATGTCCCACGCAAAAAAAAAAGCGTTGGACGGGTGTAACGGTGGTCGGTATTTCGGGAAGCCCAAACCTAAACCCTAGACAAATTCCCCCGAGACAGAAATCGACTTTAATTAATTACTTAGTTGTTTGACAATATTTTCACAAAATATTTGAAGGATATAATAAGCTTCTGATATTGAATTATTATATTTAAGTAAAAATGTAATAAAACATATATTTATGAAAATAATGCAATTTTTTGTACCTTAGGTCGGTATTTCGGGTATGCCGAATGTGAAGGGTGGTAACTCATGTTAATTATTATTATTGTTATTATTATTTATGATTATTACCGTAAAATTCTTTCCTTTTGTTTTACATTTCATATGTTGGCAGAGCTAGTGTTTTTTTATTTAAACATTGCGACTTCCAATAAAAAAATCTTTTTGTCTTGCATAAATCTAAGAAAAAAACAGCAACGATAACTATTGCAAAAATTAAATCTTAACAATTAAAACAAATACATCCTTAACAGATCTGTGTAATTAGTAAATTAATGTTAATATTTTAACACTTGTTGTAGCTTGACGGGCAAAGAAACGGGTAACTGTTGTTGAAGAAAAATTCAAGCAGGTTGACACAGTGCAAATGGAAAAAAATCTCCACGTCTCGCAACTTGCCATATCATCATACAAATTCGGTAGTCGACAATTAGCTTTGCAGTCTAGCTCTATGGGTATTGTTGATATCTGCTAACTTTAATTTTGATGTTAAACAAACTTTTCTTTTTGGAAATGGTGCTTACAAACTTATTATATACTAAGAGTTTGAAAAATACACACAGTGTCGAGGACGACCCCACTTCATCCATTATACCCAAAGAAGCAATACTTGGGAGCAAAAGCTATTTCAAATACACCGCAATCCACTCCATTGTCTTTTTGTAGTACTTTCGGTTGTTTATATTAATAATATTTTTCCCCTGTCCATTAACACGTAAAACATGAATTTTAATAGAGTGCAGAATGGTCAACAGACAACATTGCCTGTATCTTGAAATCCATAAAATATCTTTAAAATTGTTGTTTGAGAATTTGTTGCGTATAATTTATTGTATTTGCGCAAAGTTTGTTGTCATTTAGGATGTCGTTTTTTCTCTTTTTATGTTAAAACAGGTTGCCATGTTGTATCCTAATGCGAGGAGCATTTTGGGACTTTTTGAGTTTTTGGTGGTTTTCAATGGATCAAAATTCTTGATTTGTGGCTAAAGTTTGTCGGGGCTGAAGTTCAGACGGAACATGTATTGATTGACTGGTTTCAGGAACACCAGATCTTACAGGGCTATCTGAAAAAGATACGAGAAGGCAATGCAAAATCTTTCTTCTGGAATTACTGAGAGTTCGATTTTTGGTGTGTCAAATTTAATTTTTTTTCTTGGAGACCGTGTGCTGCTGGTATTTCACTTTTTTATAATTGAAGTTGGAATTATTTCATCCGCATTTATACAGGTTGGTTCGAAAATGTAAATTAATTCTTGACAGTCTGGAGTTGGAACACAATGTCTAGGTTGCGTTCTACCCTCTCTCGTTTGCCTGTTTTCTGTCAATTTTCCGAAGTAGCGAAAAGTCCAAAATGTGTTTTACGTCAGAATCGTGAGCCGGGTGCTCATCTTAGCAGCAATTATGTGGTAATATGTACCTATGGACGGACATTTTTCTTGAGGTATAGTTGGATAGCATATTTCTTGGTAGTCGAACCTTACACGAGAAATTACTTTGCTTCCGGAACACGAATAACTCTTTTTTCTTCAATTGTCGCAATAGCAAGTGTATGCACGTTGTGACGAACTCTGGTCTTAAAAAATGTGTACCTCATTTACAAGTGGAGGAAAAGATACAGCGGCATTATGAAACGGAGTTTCTTCTATCATTTATTTATTTATTTATTTATTTTTTAATTTTTTAAATTAATTAATTTATTTATTATTTATTTTTACATAATAATAATAATGATACTTTTTATTATATTATTTTAATATTTATACTACTACTACTACTTGCCCCGTGCGGGATCCGGGTGGTTAAAAGAATAGACCGCAGTCGCGCTAGCTTGTCGTAAAAGGCGACTAAATTGCGCCCAGTACCCTGACCGGCGTGTCAGGTCGGTTTGCCTAAAGACCGACTGGGATGTGTGCCCCAGGTGGTTGAATGGGGTACCCCTGGCAAGCTGGGGTTGTCAGGCCATAATACGGAAAACCTGACCGCAAACCATATTAGTGCACCGTGTTGGGAAAAATGCCACGTTCCTCGCACGTTAAAGAACGCTGCTGTAGTATTCGCTATGAGTAGGGATTTCGATCCCGCTACAGGAGGCTGAATTGCCCGACCCTATCCATCCTCCCATTTGCCAGTGGCAATCTAAAAATCCGTTACCCCTATTTTTCCTTGTGTCCCATCCCATTTTCATTCATCATCATTTCATGTTCATTTTATCATCCATTTCATATTCATCGCCTGAATATAGCTGAAATATTGCTGCTCGGGCGTTAAACACCATTAATCAAATCAAATCAATCAACTACTACTACATCTAATAAAAAAAATTTATTATTATTATTAATTATTATTATTATTATTTACTGTTCAATTAGTTAAGTTACCAGTCCTGAATTACCTCCCTTCACATCTCGGCATACCCGAAATACCGACCTACGGGACAAAAAATTTTGTGAAAATTCTGTCTTATAATCAGGAAAAACATTAAAGTCGATTTCTGTCTCGGGTTCGGGCTACCCGAAATACCGACAACCCGTTGGACGGCTGAGATTCTCGGACTAACCAACATTGTACAATAAAAGTTCTAATAAAATGACTACCAGTCAACTCATTTTATAGCAGCTTAACAGTGCTAACAGACGATTGTACAAAGTTTTGATTCCCAAGAGAAATGGTTTTTTATGTGCACAAGACTGACAATATATCTCTACAGTATTATACTAAACTTAAAGCCATGTTTTACTTCCATTTCATCGTGAGATTTAAGCTTTGAATAAGTTATATATCATACTGCAGGCATACAATCGTAGAAATCAAGATTGCAGAATTATTTTCAATTTCTTTTCTTATATCTAGTGAGTTATAAGTACCTAAATGTGTGACAAGTTCGCTTCTAACCAGACCCCTCGATCGGCTGCAAATTCTTTTTTGTTGTTACAATAAACCAGCAATCGTTATGCGGACGGGGCATGCTTTTCCGGAATTTGTTCTTATGAAAATTGTAAATTTTGTACTAGATTAACTCCGTACATTTCCATTGCACAGATCGCACAAACAATCTTTCATCTTAGTTTGTGTATCCTGGTTTCAGATGAGAAGGTTAAATACAATAGTTATGGCGACTACGTAGATTTTAAGAATTTACATCAAAGGAAGTAAACAAACTACTAAAAGATCTCGACACATCCAAATCTACAGATCCGGACCAAGTCCATCCAGTCGTTTTCCCCCGATATTATTGACATTCCATTGTGTTGTATTTTCAACAGCTCATTTAAATCTGGGGTGGTGCCAAATGAGTGGAGTATATGCAAGATTTTCAAGAAAGGAGACAAGAAGCTCGCTTCAAACTACAGACCTGTCAGGCTGACTAGTGTCATCTGTAAAGTCATGAAGAAATTAATAAGCAAACGAATAGTTGACCTCAAGATTAATAGCGAGCACAGCTCGCAGCGGGGCAGCTGCCCGCGAAGAGCGGTGAGCTCTATGGCAATTACGTGTCACATAACATAACATAACATAATTTATTAGCACTAACACATTTACATTAAATGGTTATGGCAACAGACATAAAGTGGAGCAAACATAATACATGTAGATATAACTAAACACAAATTACATAAAACATGAAGGAAGATTATAAATGACGGTTTCTGACTAGATATATGATGCGAGTGACAGTGGGTATACTAATGAAGGAAAAAGTAATACAAATATGGTAAAAAAGGAAATCTGTGATTACGACAAGGTAGAGCTTCTTAATGAAAGACATTCATTAATATGATTGGCAAGTATTTTCAATATCACGGTTGACTCATTATTAAATATTGAGTATATTAAGTGGCATGATATATTAGTAGTCCTATTTATCTTTTGATTCAATAAACCATTGTTTATTTTGTGGATAAAATTGATTCTTGCTTGATCATAAGCTGGACAGCTTAAAAGAAAGTGTAATTCATCTTCAATTTCACTACTGTTACAACAACGACACAGTCTTTCTTCCAGTGGTATATTTAGGTATCGACCTTTTTCTACATATAGTGAGTGAGCACTAACTCGCATTTTACACAGGACAGATCTGTCTTTTCTTAGTTTACAATGGTCAACATAGGGGGGTCTGGAATTTGGTTTATATAGTTTGGAAAAGAAATTTAGTTTTGAATTTTGTTTTATTTCACTCCCTAGCTTTTGGAGGGCAGTATCGTTTATTCTCTCTTTAATTTGGTTTAACTGTAGCTTTATTCCAAGGGGGTTTTCCCTTAGATAGTTGAATCCAAGTTTGTTAATAAGGTTTTTCATATTCTTTATCCAGGAATTGTTTGTCTCAGTGGCTATATAGACTTTGTAGCAAAGGGAGTTTTCAGACTCCATTATGTGTAGCCAGTATTTAATTGCTAGAAATTGTATATTGGTATATAAAGGTAATCTATTGAGTTCTGATAAGCAAGCAGCATTGGATGCTTTACAGTGGACACCAAGCGCTTCTTTTATAAATTTGATGTGCAGGTGTTCATATGGGTCAGAGTTTTTAAATTCTTTTCCGATTCCCAATACTTCACTGCCATATAGAGCAATGGGGACAACAAGTGTATCAAATAATTTTTCTAACAGTTTGCATGAATTGTCAAGACTAATAGCCTTTTTAATTTTGAAGAACGCTTTCCTTGCCTTTTCCATTAATAAGGAACTGCTCAGGTTCAGGTTACCTGTATGTTGTAGGGTCATACCTAAGTAGCAGTAAGACTTTACGGTGTCAATATATTCATTATTGTATTTGAAGAAATTTTTGTGGGTTTTTCCATTAGAATTGAAGACCATGACGTTGGACTTATTAGTGTTTACTTCAAGTTTCCATGATTCACAGAAATCATGTAGTACATTGAGGCATGTTTGTAACCCTTCTCCGAGTTTGATAAAAGGACAATGTCGTCAGCAAATAACAAGGAATTTATAACAATGTCGCCAATAATAATTGGGTCGGTGTTAGCTTTTTTCAGATTGTTTACAAGCCCATTGATATATATGTTAAATAGTATGGGGCTAAGAACATCACCCTGTTTTACACCACATTTAGAAACGAATTCTTCGCTCAGACCAGACTGGAATTTTATCCTGCTTTTTGTGTCTTCATACATAGAGCTAATAAGATTATAAATTCTGCTTGGCATTTTTTTTTCTAGTAAGACATAGAGAAGACCTTTTCTCCAAATTGTATCAAATGCCTTATGGAGGTCAATGAAAGCTGCAAAGACTTTCTTTTTACTTCTCTTATTATGTTCTACTATGGATTTTAGGGTAAAAATATGGTCAGTTGTGCGAGACTTTTCTTTAAATCCGATTTGGTTTTCGCTTATGATGTTGTTTTTAATTACAAACTCGTTGATTCTTGTGTATAGGACTTTGTTAAATAATTTGCCCAAGTTGGATGTTATGGAAATTCCTCTGTAGTTAGATGGATCATTTTTATTACCCTTTTTATGTATTAATGTAATGAGACTCTCATTCCATATAGTAGGAAATGTTCCTAGGTTGAAAATTAAGTTGAAAAGTTTTGTTATTGAGTCGATGATAAATTGAGTACCATTTTTAAGCATTTCATTTGATATCAGGTCCATAGCAGCTGATTTCCTATTCTTAAGGGTTTTAATAGATTGAAGTATTTCTTCAGTTCTAATTGGTTGATTAAATGCACAGTTTTCGTCATTTTTCATATCACATTTTAATCTTTCTAGTTTCACAATGATGTTTTTATGAAAGTTTGTTTCATTAACCTTAGGATAACCAGAGTGTAGGTTTTTAAAGAATTTTAAGAATTCAGATTCATTGACTGCCTCGTTAGAGTTTTCCGGCGATTTGGTTAGTTTATTTAGGAGGTCCCAAAATGATTTGGGGTTATTATCAATATTTGCGTGCAAGTCGGAGTAGATTTGATTTTTATATCTTTTTTCTTCTTGTTTACATTTTCTTCTCAGCTTTGAACGGAGAGAGTAATATTGTTTCCTGTGATTCCCATTGTAGGGATATTGATTGACCAAGAAAGCATAATGCTTTACTGTTTTATATAGTTCTTTACAGGAGTCCGAGAACCACGGTTTTTGTTTTTTAGGCCTTTTAGTATTAAAAAGTCTTTTCACAAATTTGGCTGAGGCCATTGCTGCCTCTTGTACAATTGTATTGAAATTTTTGACAGCCTCGTCAGTATGTACAAAATCTTTATTTAGGAATTCTTGAAACTTTTCTTTAAATTCAGGGCTCCCGAGGATAGAGGAATAACTATTTATTGAATCAACATTCCACAAAAATTTACCTGGAAGTGGTTCTAGTTTTAGGGGCGGGTTGTATAGACTTCCAAAAAAAGATGTGAATAAGGTACAACTAATAGCACAATGATCTGACAATGTAGTAAAATTGTGTACAGTTAAGTTACTAATGACAGGTACAAGATCTGCAGATGCAACTGCATAGTCAACTACACTAGTGCCATTATATTTGATACATGTAAATTTACCATAAAGGTCACCAATAGTTCTACCATTTAATATTCGTAGCCCAGTTTCCTTACATAGCTCAATTAATAATTTGCCACTTTTATTTGGTCTCTTGTCGTCTGAATTATTTCTGGGTGTACATGTATCTGAGACATAGTTGATATCATCACTATTTGGATATAAATTTTCATCTGATCTAATAAAGTCATCATATGTATTTGTGTAAGCATTGAAATCTCCCTGGACCAGAACATCTCCTAGTTGATTGTAGAATTCTATTTTTCTTAGGAGGGTTTGGTATAATTCGTTAACGTCATTGTTTGGCCCTGTGGAGTTTTCTGGTGAGAAGTATATAAATGCAAGGTAAACATCCCTCTTTAGATTGAAAAAAGTATGATCTAGCTTTATCCACTGGATATCACTATGATCATTTGGAAGTTTGGATGTTCCTTTGGATAATGAGTGTTTGACATAAACAGCTATACCACCAGAGTTGTGTCTTGCTTTTTTGTGCTTGGGAGTCCTTGTCTATTTAATATTTTTCTAAATGACCTACCTACATATTTTGACAACACTTGTGACCAAATACAACTTGGATCCCACCCTCTAAGCATTCTAATGTATGCTGATGATGTTGTTCTTTTATCATCTTCTGAAAAAGGCCTTCAAAATTGTGTTGATAAGCTATTTAAATTTACATCTGACTGGAAATTAACTGTTAATATCAAAAAGACAAAAGTACTTGTTTTTAATAAAGCAGGACGTCAAAAAAATATCAAAATATCTATGGGAAATGAAACATTAGAGTGTGTACAAAATTATACTTATTTAGGAATCAATTTTTCAGCATCAGGTAGCTTTCAAAGAGCAAAGAAAGAGTTGCATAACAAGGGATTGAAAGCTCTTTTTAAATTAAGAAAAACATTTACACAAGAAATACCAAAACCTAATACTCTAATTCATATTTATAACCATACAATTCGACCAATCCTACTGTATGGCTCTGAAATATGGGGTTATATACCTGTGAAGAAACAAAAAAATATTGATAATTTCATCTCAAAAGAAATAGATAATTTAGTTTTAGAGAAAATCCATATGAAATTGTGTAAATTCTCTTTAGGAGTAAATACCAGAACCTCAAATATAGCTTGTAGAGGAGAGCTAGGTTCTCATCCCACATTGTTTTATATAATAATAAGTATGGTCAACTATTGGGTTCATCTTGTAAAAGAAATTGAACCCCAAAATATTATCTTATATGAGGCAATAAAAATGTCACAGGCCATAACCCATCCAAATAAAGAATCATGGATGGGTAATATAAAACAAATATTTAAATATTTAAATCTAGAATATATATTTGAACATCATTCAAATTTCAAATCAAACTTCATCAAAAGAAAAGTCAAAGATACTCTAAAAGCAAAATTTAATACAATTTGGACCAATGCTGTAGAAAAACCATCTGGGAATAATACCAGTTATGGGAACAAACTAAGAACCTATAGAAAATTCAAGTATATTTTTAAGTCTGAACCATACTTGAAATTAAACTCACAAACAGATAGAAAAATAATATCCAAATTCAGAACAAGTAGTCATGACCTCGAAATCGAAAAAGGAAGGTATAATGGCACAAAATCCGAAGATAGAATATGTCAAGTATGTAAAAATTCAGTTGAGGACGAGCTTCATTTTTTATTAAAATGCCGATCCCTTAAGGATGTACGTTCCCCTCATGTAAATAAATTAGCGTCCCATTTTCCGAACTTATCTAAACTTTCAGATGATATGAAGTTTATTTGGATCATGTCCTCTGAAGACTTAAGAGTAATATCAATTCTAAGTACATTGCTGAAATCTCTATTCGATAAACGAAAGGAAATATTGAACAGAAAAATAGACTGAAATACAAATTAGAGTTATCATTCATTTATACTCAAAGTAAAAATATTATCTATTGAGTTTTCCCATGGTCACAGTGAGATATCTGGTCTAACAATGATTTGTATCTGCATGTATATATATATATGTGTATGTGTGTATATGTATGTTTGTGTATATATATGTATGTATATATGTATATATATGTCTGTGTGTGTGTATGTATATGTATGTATGTGTGTGTATGTATATGTGTGTTTAATTTGCATTTAGCTGTATTGTGCATCTTGTTCATTCAAATCAATCAAATCATATATGTTTATTATTTTCTTTGATTGTAAATCGCTCAGCATTTGGGCACCATTAATTGGTTTAATAAAATATCTTGTATCTTGCTACTACAAAGGAGGGTAAAATTAGGTATATTTATTGTTGACCCACTGTCACTCCATGTTTCTACTAAACTAAAGACACATGATCAAAACGAAATCCCGTGGTCAAAATCTGCTTTATGCTGAATATTGATTTTTTTTCGTCCGGAAGTTGATATCGTCAAAAAATTGGAACAAAGTGAATGAAGAAGCACTCAATTTAATTTTAAAGAAAGAAAGAAAGAAATTTTACAACGATAAAAAGTTAATGTTATATTTAAAAATAACAACAAAAATTTCATACTATTTTTTGCAATCTTTAAATCGATCTTTAAAAACTGACATTTCATGTGACGTCACCATTTCAAAGAAAGACGTCACGTCACCACTGGAATTTAGAGGCACATTTAGGGTGTTCAGAATTAACGTCAATTATGAAGTGCACATTAAATATATTGATAATAAAAGACTATATTGTCTGTGCTCGCATTTTGGCAATGCCTACTCCATATTAACAACTTATTTTGGTGATAGACAATTAGGGTTTATCGGAGGTAGAGTCAGCTAATCTTCAGTTACTTAGAGTCCATTGGACTAGTAAATCAAGATGGTGAAATAGTATTTATACAGACTTAACGAAGGCTTTCGATAAAGTTCCACACAGACGTCTGATCTACAAACTGGAGCATTATGATATCAGTCCACAGACAGTGACATGGGTCCAGTGCCATAAACAGTTTCTTTGCGGAGAACTTTTTTATTCTCAATTTCATCCAATCAAATCTTTCCTTTTCCCTTGTTGTCATGGTAGTTGAGTAGATGCTCATGCTGAGCAAAACAGTTTTACTCAAGTAGGTTTTATGGCGCTGGGGCCTAGGGCAAGGAACTCCAATTCGACCGGAAACAGAACGGGAAATTTTAGAAGCTTTAAAATGCTTCCTAAAATGAGAGACCTACCTTATGAAGAAAGACTGAGAATCGTCAAACTAACAACTCTGAAACACGTCTGTAGTCCGACAGCCCAATAGTCCGACAGCTCAATGGTCCGACAACCCGATAGTCCGACAACCCATTAGTCCGACAGCTCAATAGTCCGACAACCCAATAGTCCGACAGACCAAAAGTCCGACAACCCACAAGAGTTTAACAAATTATCACATATAAGGTAGGACCGAAATCGATAATTAAAATATATACATGTATATATATTTCTATGCTTCACCTACGTACCGGAATACATGTATATAAAGCGTATGGGTCTGTTTATCCGTCCGTACATTGTTTCATATTTAATTTACGTTCGGGTTTAGGGAGTGTTTAAGTTGGTCTTGTACGCCCTGAAAAAACGTTAAAAAAGAATTAATACAGAAGGGATGTGTTTTTTGGACACGGATGACTCCGTTGGACCCAAACAGGAAGTAGAAGTCCGTCAGGTCTGAAAGTCGCTTAGGACGTACAGTTCGTCATACTAAACCATCCCAAGTTTTAAGTCATTCTCATGTACGATTATTACTCGCTGAGAAAAGCTTTACGGAAATTTGTAAGGAAGGGCGGACGGACGAACGGACGGACATAGGTGTCCAACTATATGTCGTCGCGTGGGCATAAAAATCTGTCCAAGTCAAGAACAGTCGGATTTCGTTAAACATGAAGTAGGCCTGAAATCAAATCCCACGGTATAGGACTCCACGCTGATGCTGCATTCCAAATATCAAGAGGCCTTGATAGTTGTTGCTGAGAATACTGTTACGAAAATATTTCCCGCCATCGCCTGACATTCACAATCCAGAAATTCGGCTAATGAACATAGAATGGTGAGAAATATGAGGATGGAATAGAAAACAAAGGAACAGTAATTTTAAAGAGAACGAAGATCAACCTATTAGACCAACTACCCTACACGCCTTAATTGATCCGTGGTCTGGGCACCGCCGTCAGATTCTAAAGCCCCATAGTCGCCTCTTACAATAAGCTGGACTCTGCTGCGGACCACTAAGGAAAGGGTTAAGAAATCTTCACGAAACTTTATACATATATATGCACCAACCTATGAACTAACATCATTTGCACATTTATACCTGTCCCACCAACTCCATGATGAGGAAAAAAATCAGCCCGAATTACACACATTCCCTGTAACATACATTGTATACATGTAAAATAACCAAATTATAGACAGTATTCCTAATATTAAGAAATTCCTACCAAACAACCAACTTAGTTAGGTTTGCATTTATAGAACGTTTATTGTTCTTTGCATGTCTGATGGTTTAAAGTATTCCATATACACGCATTGTCGGACTATTGGGCTGTCGGACTATAAGGTTGTCGAACCAAAGGGCTGTCGGAATATTAGGCTGTCGGACTATTGGTTGTCGGACTACCGGGATGTCACCTAACTTGCTCAGTAGTAACAGCTAAGAACACTGATAAATTCAAGAGACGACTATATGTTTTGGAGCGAACAACCTATGATTTATGACTACACTGCACACTACAACACCATATTACCCGGAAGTAGCACCGATAATGTATTATCAACCTATGAAGAAGTCGCTACAGAAGTTCCAGAACCTGCGGTGGTAAACCACCTAAGGTAACCTAAGGTAAGGTAACTACAATCACGTGACTACAACTTTTGGCCGACACAATTTGAAGACAGGGTAGTTGCGCAAGTCCTTCTGTTTTGTTTTAATTACTGCAAATTACGCATCGTGACGGACCCATTTTTGTGGAAAATAAAAAATAAAATAAAATAAATAAATGAAATATAAAAGACATTTAACATAGTAATTCACGTTACTGAATAGCAAAGCACTGTCAAAAGACTATTTTGCTTAATATAGACGGGAAAATATTAGCAATAAAACCGACCAAAATGTCCAAAAGGACGACTACAAATCTGGATTAAGTACAAAACCCAATAAAAACCATGGGTGCACTCAGGTGCTTCGGATGAGTAAGCGGTGCTTGCCTCTAATTAGACACCCGTGGAACTAACTACTGTCGTGTCTAGAAGAAAGTCAAATCCAGGAATGATCAGGAATAGGAAAGACTACTTAACTAGGAAAAAATGTCCGTTCGTATTTGAGAGATGGATATTCCATTACAATCAATTAAGTCGTGGAGACTGCCAAAAACTTCTGAAGAAATAACATCAACCTCGATACAAAACAAACCGTTGTTTTAGAAGATTATAGTAGTCAACAGCAGGGACAGGTCTAAGGATCTGGCATTACGTACACATTACGTTGGAGCTGCTGGAGTGTTGCTATTGATGAACGGGGAATTGACAACGGAAAGTTGAAGTCATCACGTTTTAATATAGAGTTTAGTTTGTAGTTTTCCAGAGTCTGGAATGTCTAAATAGGCCGACCTAAGCTAGTTCTACAACATAAAACCTCCCATTTAACGTTTATATTTATCATTTTCATCTGACTTATTTCACTAAAAACATAAAATATCCGATAAAAAATGTTGAAAATAAACATGAAATGAGAGGTTTTATTAATAGAACTAGACCTAAGCGTACTTGTAGCGTCAATTTAAAGCTCGGTAGGATAGATTAAATGCAAATAATTTAATTTGCTTTGCAAGCTAAAATCTGATTGGTCAATTAAACTCGAGCAACCCATATTATATGAAAAAACTTGCGTGACCTATGACCTATTATTACGCCGGAAAATTGTTAATAATTATAGTTAAAATTAAATTACAGGGATTATTTCAACTTTCTTAACAGGTTATACGATATAATACGGATTGGGTCTGTTTACAGCATTCATCAAACCCTCCGCGGTTTATTAGGCGTAAACAGACCCAAACCATATTATATCGTATAACCAGTTCACAAATTTGATGTATTCCTTAAATAGACACCGAATATCTGAATATATAGTTTCGTTCACGGACAAGACATCGTCACTTAAGAGGAATGTGAAATTAAATGTCTCGTTTTTTGTGTGTGTCTTCGTCAGGTCTTAATTTTAGGAACTCAACCTCAAGTACAAAAAAGTGTCCTCCAACATCCTATCAAGTCAGGGTAAGGGTTTCTGTGTCAAAATGTGTCCATGTGGACACAGAAACCCTGACTTGTGAGGATGATCCTCCAACCAAATATGTTGTCAATAAGAAAATTTAACAATTGACCGGTTTCACATGTATTTATTATCTGAATTAGAGTCATTCGTGACGGAAATGTTCTGATGGCAGGTATTTATATCTTCTCGTCCTGTTTTTCTCGAAAAGGAAGCGTTTAATAGATCTGTAAGCCTGCGTGGTTTTAAGCTGCATATAGAGAAAAATCGAAGGTTTAAATACTGTTACATTGGAAACAGATCCAGACATTAAGATATTTTATGGGCCTTTGGATTTCTTAAGTATCCTCAAGCTATTTAAGCCACTCTTGGAATAGCAAGTGACACTATATTTTTGGATGCTTGTTTTGTTTTGGATTTGTTTGTTTGTTTGTTTGTTTGTTTGTTTTGTTTTGGTTGGTTTGTTTTGTTTTGTTTTTTTGTTTTGGTTTGTTTTTTGTTTTGTTTTTTTTTCAGTTTTGCTACTAAAATAGTGTTCAGGAGTTTCTATAGAGGTTTGGTGGTGTATACACTTAGACGATCCTGCTATAAAACGCATTTTGTATGGATTTTTGTGGAGATTTTTGTTTAAGTATCCAATACAAGAAGGTGACAACTTTTTGCAGCATCAACATTTCTGAAGACTTATGATGTTTTTGTACTAATTGGCCTTCTTACTCGACTGGTTTTCATATGTTCGATCTCTTCTTATTATCTCTTAATGATATATAATTGTTTTCGGGTAAATTGAGCAAAAAGGTAAAAACCATACTCTACAATATAGTTCATGTTGTAAGTTATAAAATGGCAAATTTTATATTAAAGAAAATATTTCAATTGACCTCATGACACTTCACCTCTCGTAATTCTGTTTCTTGATTGGTTAAAAACCAATTGGACGGGGGTTCGGAACAGGGTGGTAAATTGGACAGGGGCTCGGAACAGGGTGGTAATTCACCTTTCAAATTGTGTACTATTATTATTAGATTTTACCGTCTGTTTGTTTATAAAATTATTTCATAGTGCAATTTAAGTATAAAGAACGATAGAGATGGGCTGCAGTTTGTAAAATTTTATATCCAAACAACTTGTACAAAAATGTTAAACATTTTTTATTTGAAGTACAGCGCAAATTAATTGCATATTAACACGCTGGATTTTAGCGGGCTTTTATGGATGATAAAAAAGACGAAGAGACGAAATTTTAATTAATTTCTAAATACAAATTAACAATCATTTTATATTCATGTTGATATTAAATTAAATGTATTATTGTTCTTGGGCGTCCGTCGTAGTACACACATAGATAGAGTTGTGGCTCTAATTGTAAAGTATACTTTGCTTATTCAGTAAATTTTAAACTATAAACATTTTATTAAAAAATTTCTAATATTCAATTTGTTTACATTATTGTATAACTGCTTTGGTGCTCGCAGAAAAACTTCATTTCTATATCTTAGGCATTGGGTTTCAATACATAATAGCAATAAACTTTCTGGAATACATGTACATGTACAGCAAAGTACATGTAGTTGTATGTACATTATCAATTTTAGGTTAACTGTATGCTTGTTATTAATGCATTCTATTCTTGACATAAAAAAATGTATATACTTGAGTTTCTTTTATTTATTAGTTATTTAATTTGATAAGAAATGGGCATTTAAAAATTGTGTTATGTTATATTACGTAATGTATTTGTATTTCTTGGATATTTCGTGATTTATATGTCAAGCTTCGTAATTTTTTGTGAATTCTTATTTTAACATTATGAAGTGTAAATTTTTCTGTTTCTTTTATCAGTTACTTCGATAATTTGACAATAAAAGTGCATTTTGATTTTGTTTAACGCGCTTGTGACCACTCATCCAGAAAACTTATTTCTGGATTATTTCGTAATTTATAAGGTAGAAAATGGAACCTTTACGCAGAAAATTAGTCATCTTGAACATTAAATTTAATTTCCCTGGGTTTTGTTTATTGACGGTTTCGAAATCCCAAACTCTCGTGAACGATTCGTGTGTGGTAGTGGTGGTTTTAGGGAGGGGGCAGAGACATTTCTGTGATGTAATTGTATATTAGACGTGCCTTGTTTATTTGCTAATTGATTATTTATTACCTTACACTGAACTTTGATATATATATATATCTTTATTCTCAAACAGCCAATATTACATTGGTACAGAGAAAGACAAAGCAAATAAAACGAAACAAAACATGTACAGTATTGATGAAAGTTAAAAATGAAAGACCAATCAGACTCGCATAATAAGCCGCTAAAATGGCTAAATTAAATTATGATTTTGATATATATTGTATATGGCCTGTTGTTTTGTTTGTTTATTTGTTACTTTCTCTGTACCAATTGTATTATTGGCTGTGTGAGAAGAAACTATATATACAAAATTAGATTTTCAAACAGGCATGTTATTTAAAAAAAATTGATGTCGAATCAGTAAAAAATTTGGTAGAAATTAGTATGGAAAAGAAATTTCTCAATAATAAAAAAAGCACAATTGTTTTGCAAAATAAGACTCTTTTTCTAATTGTTTTTTTTTATATTTTAAATTCTGAAAAGTTTATAAAGTTCTTAGCAATGTTTATGCACATGAATGCTAGTTTGACGTTTGAAATACATTTAATTGCAAATCTTTTGAAACAATTTCATTAACTGTAAAATTAAATCAATAAAAATTGTAACTGGTCGGTATGTTTTCTTTGATTTCCGAGGACGCGATAACTGCCGATCTTACATTCACATTTTCCTCCACAGAACCACTTGACTATGGTCAATGTATTTTTATTGGTAAACATATATTTGTCATTCCATAACTTTGCTTTTTTTATTACAGTACTCTTCTCAAAGTTGAGAGATTATAATCAAGACGATTATTTCTTGCCTTTCACAATCGTCTATATTTGCATCCCTTTACAGCATATGATGAAATTTTAACTAAAAACAAATTGAAAAAAAACTATTAAACCAAACGGGATACACCTATAACATATAAATCGAACATCTCTGGATATGGGTTTAACCCATATCTTTTCTTGTTATTTTAAATAATCATATCAACTGGCTTTTACCCACTCAGACCATGTATTAACATCCGGGTTTTCTTGTTTTGCCCGTTTTCTGGGATATTTATTCATTAATTCCAATATATATCTTTTTCAAAAAAAGAAAAAAAGAAACTAATAGTGGGTTTTTCATATTTTAATAAGCGCCATTCAAATAAAAAAATTACAATTACACGAACGATATGCACTTAAAATGTTTCTTGTATGAAAATTAACAGTCATTGTCTGTAGAAATAATTACAAATCACAGTTCAAAGTCACTTCTGGTCAACTCTAAGTAAGTAACGTGTGTGATCATCCGTCAAGAAACCAGCACTGCACTGCTGTGGTTATTCGTCGTCTACAACTTGGACGCTCAAAAGTCGTACCTGTCTGTTGGAATCGGGCCAATAGTCTAGAAATAGTATACTATAGTACGGGAGACTCCAATCTCTCAAACAGAAGCTACATATCTTCCTACGTCAGAATTCACCTCGATGTGATATCCTTAGCGTAGTGTTACAGAGCGGATATGACCTCGGCTCCGGAGATTGGGGAGACTCCAGCCTGTTGTCGTCAGAAGATGATGTTTCTAGTAGCATTATCAACCTTGCCATGGCATAACTTTTATGTTTTAACGATTTGGACCTGTTAATTTTAAACGCTGCGGATAGACAGTTATTAGACCGCGAACTCAAAACTCAAAAAGTGTCATTTTTATAATGTAGCAATATGACAAATGTGAAGAAAAGACGTCAAACCATTAAATTACCTGCACATTTAAAAGGTTCATTTAAAATTATAATTGTTAAATATTAAAAATTCATATTTATAAATTATAACGTAAATATGCGTTTCATTTTTTGAAGAGTATGAAGTTGTAATTTCTAGTTGATGGATAATCCGATTTTTAATAGCCTCCTGGCTAAGGACAAGGTTAATACTCTAAAATTAGTGGCCTATATATCTAATGGTCAACAGACTGACCAGAGATTCTACTAAAGCCTTTGACACGATATCACATCAGCAGAAACATCATGTACTCGTAGTTGGGTACAGTCATAAATTCTAATATGACGTGCTTCAAAGGCTTTGAGACCACAACTGTGGTAAAAAAATGATTTATCTATGAGCAACACGCGCTAGAAGGGCGTGTTTTAAATGGCTGTTCCAATTACAAAACTGTAACTCCCACTGGAAAGCTATTGCATATGACGTATAAATCTTATAAATAGCGACACGCGCTATAATTATCCGTTGCAATATATTGTGTGTTACATTGACGGAACAGCCAGTTTATGGCGGAAATGATGTTTTCTATAGGTACGAAAATATTATAAATGTACTTTAATTGTCTTATTAGAATAGAAATAATTCACGGAGGCTGTGATTTATCATTGTTTTACCACGGGATGACCATTTATGTCGTTATTTTATCCCTCGCTATCGCTCGGGATAAAATAATACGACATAAACACCCCGTGGTAAAACAATGATAAACCACAGCCTCTGTGAATTATTTCTTAAATAGAATATAGGTCAACTCTGCCCGAGTCAACTCGGACCGTATATGAAGACAACTCGGACAGCACAAGAAGACGACTCTGGCCATACAATGAGACAACTCGGATCGTATATATTTTTTGTACTATAATAAATAAATGCGAGATATCCTGAAATTTATCGTTTATTTTCATGTTGTCACTTATTAATTAAAGAACAATTGATAACCAACATTTAATATCGACACAGAACTAAATATCCTACGCAAAGCCATGTATTGATAGTACATTTAATGTTGTCAAGGACCGTCTCTACCAAACATGTGGAGACTTTTATAAGACTTATTCAATATAAAATTATTAAATATTATGCACAATTTCAATATGCTATGTTCAACCACTGTCTAAACAAAAATGAAATTTTTATGCCCCCGCGACGACATGTCGGGGGGCATTAAGTTTTACTCATGTCCGTCCGTCCGTCCGTCCGTCCGTCCGTCCGTACGTACGTACGTCCGAACAAATTTCCGTCAAGCTTTTCTCAGAAACCGTACATGAGAACAATTTTAAATTTGGCAGAGTGGTTCAGTATCACAAGTTGTACGTCCTAAGCGAATTTCAGACCTGTCGGACAACTACTTCCTGTTTGGGACTTCATTTGTACGTAAATACGTCCATCTGTATGTACAAATTTCCGTCAAGCTTTTCTCAGAAACCGTACATCAGAACAATTTGAAATTTGGCAGGGTGGTTCAGTATCACAAGTTGTACGTCCTAAGCGACTTTCAGACCTGTCGGACAACTACTTCCTGTTTGGGACTTCATTTAGCGGGGGCATCCGTGTCCCATGGACACACTCTTCAATTTTTCTTGCTATTTTTGATATTGGAGTTATATATTTTTTTATTTACTTTGTAATTTTTAAAAACTTTAATCTTAATATTATTTAGTTGTCTAAAACGAGTTGCATATATTTATTGCATAGACGGTCCGAGTTGTCTCTAAAGTAGACGGGCCGAGTTGTCTCAGTAGACGAGCCGAGTCTGCTCCAATAAGATCTATGTTTAGTTTATACATATTTTATTTGAGTAACAATGCAAACAGAATCAGACACAAGTTAAGCAAACTAAAGAAGTCTTCTTCAAATGTTTGACAGAAATATATTTAGCATGTAAATCAAGTTTAAACTTAACCTTACACAACAACGAATCTGTCAGACTTTTTAAACAGTGAGATCTACTTTGAAATATCTTGAGATTCCGGGAGTAATTAGCTATAGCTGCAAGTTAGCAGTTTCAAATAATAGGTAGATAGAGGATAGGTAGGTACAGATATCTGCCTACTATGTAAGCGGTCAATATTCCGTGTCACGTGGGTTAAAATGTGGATGACTTGACAAGGGACCTTGACTGAGCCAGTTACGAACGTATAATGGTAACTTGCAACGCATGAAGCCACCGATCGCAAAAGAAGTGATGTTTTTAAAAACAAAATAATGGTATTGAGCTGCATGCTGACCACTTGCTCCATTCAAGAACAGAAGACACTAAGCACAAAACTCAGCGACTATACATTTTCGCAACCAACCTTCATTTTAAATGTAGATTGCTTAATGTAATACAGAATTGAAGTGTGGTCTGTTCACAGGAGCGGATCCAGGAATTTGTGTTAAGGTAGGCGTAAAAGTTCGGCGAGGGGTCTGGGGGCCGCTCAAGACCTCCAAGAAGTGCAGGGCAGTGCCTTGGCAGGGTGTCCACGGAAGCTCCGGGAATCTAAGCATTAATTTGGTATCCATCCAAAGTTTTCTAGACTCGTTTTTTTTACTTTTACCCTCCTTTCAGCTGGTTTATTTTTCAATTATGACCATAAATAATGCATTTTCTTTAATAAAATATCATATTCCTGTTACCTTTCCCTCGTTTTACCCTCTCGTTCTCTCTCGCCTTTCCTTGGATCCGCTCCTGGTTCCTTGCAGTTTATTTTACAGTTTCATCAAAGGTTTAATCCCATAAAATTACCGACCAGCAACATGTTATACGAAAAATAGCAAGGAAACCGACCGAATAACAAGAGCCGAAAGTCAAAGGATAATTACTAATCTGGATATAGACAAACATGTACAATGCAAAACGAAAACAAAAAAAGAAAGAACTCCAAATTAAAACACACACACCTATAACACCACACCCCGAACGACGCCTCGTTTTCGATAATCTCGTACTAGAGTTTATGATTTCGAAAACAGGATAATCGCCTGTGCGATTTACTATTACGTAATAATATTCTTCTCGAATCTAATTTTTATTCTAACATCAAGACTGAAACAATGTTTATTGAAACAGGCCAATCACATGGAGAAAAAAGTCACAAAATGTGTAGTACTTGCATTGTGTTTACGTTAGCTAAAATGGGTTTCCTTCTGTACTGCAACCGTCCATGTCTTCTTCAGCTATTTTACATAAACTAATTCGACTGTATTTTGACGAAAATTTCAGGGTATGTACGTTTAACAAGTTCTATTGATAGTCTCATGTGATAATTACAACTTCTATCGCTAACAATCCAGAAATCACTAAATACAAGGATCTACCAGTGTTTAGTAATGCCTCTTTAGAGCATCACAGGTTCAATCAAGCCCACCTGGGGAAATAAATTTGTGTGTTATGTCTTTTATGTTAAATCCATATTTTCCATGCAATAAAAGGCCAATAGACTATACATATATTCAATCTAGATTTTCAAAATATTCTCATCTATTTTTGCGTGTCGTGGATTTATTTTGTTACTTCAGTATACATATGTACGTGACAAACTACACCGACAGTTTGTATCCATTCAGAATTCGCCCTTATATCATACTTTGTCCATTGCAGTACAGATTTATAATGAAGGGTTATCTTGTGGAGCGCAACTGACTGCGGGATAAGTAACATGAGTCTTTTCTGTTTGAAGGTATCTGGGCCATCTGATACAAATGTGAATACAACTTTCAAAGAACCTTAATTATTTTGGCCAAATATACGACATATTCAGCAAAATAATCAGGAACATACCTTTTGTAAGAAAAACAAGATAATATTCTACGTTTCATAACTACAAAAGAGAAAGTGGAGCTTGCTTTGCTAAAAAATATAAGAATCATCTAATTTAAGAAAGTCCTACATTTTGACTACGATGGTCATCTTGGTTGGAAGACAAAACTTTTATAACGATTATTTATACCAAGCGTTGTGCAAATAGTCCTAATAGTGTTAAGGGAGCGTTTGTTAATAAAAAACGAGCCTTATTAACATTCCTTAGAAAAAAAAACAGAATCAACAATTAAAGTAGGCGCACTGATTCCCGATCGCCATGTGTCTTTTCGCCCCATATGATAACGTGTACATAAACGTTTTTTTTCATAACGTGTGCGTGTGTTATTATTTCTTTAACAATGTGCAGGATCATTATGCCTTAATTTAGCCTTGGGTTCATTGTTTACATTGCTAAAAAGGAAAATCGCGGAAATTCGAGTATGGACGAAATCCTATCGAGTACCATTACAATGAATGCAAAGAAGAGACATCCTTTAGATTGAGTGTCACGATTGCCACTGGTGTGGCTCATATTTATATATTCTGGAGAGTTTTACAGCTTATGTTTTGGCTAATCAAACATTTCAAAAATTACTTTAAACTTTAAATAACTGAAATGTGGCACAAGATGAAATTTTTTCTTAATTTGATTTAAATTTTATTTAATCACATAATTTAATTTCTTTTAATCATCACGTTAAAAGGTGATGATTGGTTAGGTATTTGACAGTGGTTAAAATATTAATTTAATTATTTTGAGGAGGTAATTTAACAAATGACAATTAACTATTTCAAGTTTTATAAATTATAATTACACCCTTTTAATATTTTTTTAAACACACAGTTCAAATATAAGCTAATTTTGCGAAAATACGTTTTTTATTTCAAGATAATAAGCTTCAACACACAAAATACGCTTAAGAGTTTGCTTCAACATGTTATTTATTTAGAGGAGCGAAACGACCCAGGGCGAATAGGTAGTCGGGGCGAAACGACCCGACACCGTACTCAAAAATGTGGCAAATTTTCATTAACAGTAAAGTCTAAAGTTGTGCAATAACTATCAAGAATAAACCAAACAGGAAGTGTGTTTAAGTTCATCGATTGGCTGTATATAAATAAGCATACTGCGCACTATCCATGTTTTTTATTGTCAGAAAATTAGAAATAGTTTCTGGACCTAGCACCTTCTTATATCTGATATTGAAATTTTATGTTGTAACCCTGCACATGCACACAGTCGCTTTACCGTACAGCTGCTTTGCTACAGATCAATAATCTTTTTATTGATCGGTGCTACAGCTAATGGAGGGATAACAACGAAAGAAAGAAAGCAGAACAAAAGATTCCAGAGGATTCTGATCTTTAACTCAATTTCTATATGAGATTGACTTGAAAGCCTGAAACTTGCCTTAAGAAAAATAATACATGTCTCTATATTGTACCATGTTCTGAGGGCAATATTTCGAAATGAGACATGTAAGACTGGTTACCAAACGAATGAATACACACAGTACACTCATTTATTAGCATTTTATTCCATACAAAAATTATTGGAATATTCCGACCCCAAAGTGGGTAAAAGTAATAAAAGTTTTTTTAAGACAACCATTTTATTTGATACATTCTGTGTAATCTGAACCAATGTTAGCAATCCTAACCTCTCTTATTACATGATAAGACATATTCATGTCAGTGCAATTTTCAACAAAATAGTTACCACGTTAAAGAATGAGTCAATAAATAACAGCCATGATACAAAGATTGATAGCTAGTATCATTCCTCATATTTACAGCACAAGAGTAGAATTTGTTAAATATGTAAACAACAATATTGTTTATAGTGAAGATGTCTAAATATACATTGCACAATATTTAATTTTAAACTGGACAAAACAAGACTCTGACTTATACAAATCACATATTATACACAACAATTAAAAGCAATATCACACTGTTACAAAAAAACTAAACAATAAACAATGGAAACCAGAGGCTCCCAGTCTACCATAAACCTGACTAGATGTAATGTCGGACTTACATGTACTGAAGGTGAGGGTTTTGGATACATCTATGGTTGGGGCCTTTTTTGGGGGAGAAATATTTAATTGTCTTTATATTAAAACACATTTTAATTGCTTAAATAACAGTCTTGAATATTCTGTAAAAACAGTCAAATAACTTGCTATTAGTAAATCCTGGAATATACTAGTATATAAATTTTATGTAACCACATGTTGAGGAATCTATTACCTTAGGAATGTTTTGAGATGGGGAGAGAACTAATTTGGTTTTGGAATAGTAAAGATATACAATTTTCAAGCTAAAGATGCCTATTATTTTATATCTATACATGATGTATATTTTATACCTTGCAAAAGAATAAATATATGTTTTGAACAGTATCAAATTTGTCCACTTCATTATACAAAAGGGAAAGGCTGGGACATTGTCATACTGCAAATTGCGAAAAAAAAGACAGGTCAAATTAAAGCTAAACCTGTAACATTGTTAATTGCAAAAAAAGACAGGTCAAATTAAAGCTAAACATGTAACATTGTTAATTGCAAAAAAAAGATAGGTCTAATTAAAGCAAAACCTGTCATACTGTTGTTATTTGCAAAAAACCAGGGTCAAATAAAAGCTAAGTCTGTCATACTGTTATTTGTAAAAAAAACCAGGGTCAAATTAAAGCAAAACCTGTCATACTGTTGTTATTTGCAAAAAACCAGGGTCAAATTAAAGCTAAGTCTGTCATACTGTTATTTGCAAAAAAAACAGGGTCAAATTAAAGCAAAACCTGTCATACTGTTGTTATTTGCAAAAAACCAGGGTCAAATTAAAGCTAAGTCTGTCATACTGTTATTTGCAAAAAAACCAGGGTCAAATTAAAGCAAAACCTGTCATACTGTTGTTATTTGCAAAAAACCAGGGTCAAATTAAAGCTAAGTCTGTCATACTGTTATTTGCAAAAAAAACCAGGGTCAAATTAAAGCAAAACCTGTCATACTGTTGTTATTTGCAAAAAACCAGGGTCAAATTAAAGCTAAGTCTGTCATACTGTTGTTATTTGCAAAAAACCAGGGTCAAATTAAAGCTAAGTCTGTCATACTGTTGTTATTTGCAAAAAACCAGGGTCAAATTAAAGCTAAGTCTGTCATACTGTTGTTATTTGCAAAAAACCAGGGTCAAATTAAAGCAAAACCTGTCATACTGTTGTTATTTGCAAAAAACCAGGGTCAAATTAAAGCTAAGTCTGTCATACTGTTGTTATTTGCAAAAAACCAGGGTCAAATTAAAGCTAAGTCTGTCATACTGTTGTTATTTGCAAAAAACCAGGGTCAAATTAAAGCTAAGTCTGTCATACTGTTGTTATTTGCAAAAAACCAGGGTCAAATTAAAGCTAAGTCTGTCATACTGTTGTTATTTGCAAAAAACCAGGGTCAAATTAAAGCTAAGTCTGTCATACTGTTGTTATGTTACTACTGGTACATGTCAAACATACTGTGAAATTATCCTCTATATTTCATACAGTTCATTAACAGGGGAGGGAACTGGCATTGTTCAATAACAGGGGAGAGAACTGGTAAAATGGTGTTATTTAATTTTAATACCAATGCAAGCAAATAATTTGTATTAATGTTTTGTTTTGTTCTAAAATTGAATAGGACAAGAAAGTTTCATGACTTAACACTTTTTATCTTAAAAGCATATAACTTAATCATTAAAAATTTAAAGTTGAAAGTATGCAGGATACAATACCTGAAACAACTTCTATAAAATAACATATTATTGGTCCTTTTAAGTGGACACTTGAAAAAGTGAGATCTTGAAAATACAAAGCAATTGTATATAAAAAAATTACAAATGACACATGACATGTAATAAATAAACAAATAATAAACAATCTTTTGATCAAATGAGACACTAAAATACCAAGAAAATCACAGACAAGTAGGGGAGGCAGGACAATCATACAACAAGAAATAAATTCTCCCTACAGTTGAGGTATTGGGTCATTTGATGTACTTTGAATTTATTGGTTAATCCAGTTGTCCTGAGTTTAAATACAGATCTTGATTATTGGGATGAAAAATTTTTCAAAAAGTTTGTTCAAATTCCAAAAAAATAATAACAAAAAATAAAATAAAAATAAATAAAAATCTGGTGTTACAAAAAAATTAGTTTTGGTAGATGAATTTTAATACATGGTTTTGGTAGTAAAGTGTTAGGTCAAATTTTACTTCCGTAATAATCTAATTTTAGATTTGTGATTTATTGGATTAACTGGCCAAAAAAAACCAAAGCCAGGGTATGATTATTCCTTTAAGTGTTAAACATAAATGTCTAATGAGTATGAAGAGACATATCTAAGAAATGCTGAAAAGGACATTAACCATGATACAAACATATACTTTTTAAATTTCTGTGAAATGTGATAGAAAAAACATTTCACCAGCTGTTCTGATAAACTACATGTATAAATAAACAAACAAGCTTTAATCCAAGATTACACTTTACTTTGATATGGTATTTTTATTGGTATTAATTTACACAGTATTTGTTTGTTTTTAAATGATGTTTAACACCACTTTCTGCAAGATTTGGCTACATTTTTTTGAATATCATGTTGTCAAGTTTTTATTAGGGGTGGAAGTAGGAGTCCCAGAAGAAAACCAATGACCTTCTGTAGGAAAACTGGCAATCCCTGTCAACTTTAATTGGGGTAGAGCACACCTTACATGCAGTAAGACTCATAACCCGCAATCTCAATGTTGACAGATCACATGATCAATAGTAGATGAATAACTAGGTTAACCTCTTGGCCACCAAGGCCCCCATAGTATTTGTATATATGGTAATTATAAGAAAAAAGATAAAAAATATTATAAAATAAGTCAACAACACCCATATAAATTAACTGATTGTCTAAACAAAACGTTTACAGCTGCATGTAATACTAGTATTTCTGTGTATTATGTAATGCTGTTAAAAACTATGTTTACTGGGCATGGACAACTGTATTTTCATTATTATAACTGCTTTTTGAAAGCTATGCAATAAACCATTTAGATTAAGTTTCCAAGAGTTCTTACCCTTGCCGTTAGTAAATCACGGTTCTTGCCTTATCATTTTGTACTTGCAAACCATTACAAAATAAAAGTTTGTTAATCAGATTTAACAAAATTGCACCATCTACATGTCGAATAGTTCAGGATACAATAACAAAAATAAAATTAATACAAAAGGTCACAATTGTTACTAATCCATGTCAAGTCCCAAAATTGGATTTCTCGCTTTCATGAGATGAGATTTGATATGTGAATTTTTGCTCACTTTGCAACATTACATTGTTTATGAGCTTTTTTTATGGTGTTTTATATAGTTAATGCAAGTTTAGAAATTGATGAAAAATTTACTTTTACAAAATGCTTTAAACTGAATAAAATTTGTTGACTTTTTTATTAACAATACTGCACAAAGGCTATAAAGAGTGAGTTATTTAGATGATGGCACAGTTAACGCAACCTAAAATTACATGAAATAAATAATGCTACAGACCACAGAACATTAATGTTTAAACAAATATGTTTTAAATACATATTTTATACCTGATTTCAGCTTAGCAGTACAATCAGCAATAGCAAACAAATACATGTAGATATCAACTTATATTACAAAATTGTTCTTTGGTCAATGTTGTTTTTTACATCCCCACTTGTTGCTATGTAGATGGAATCATAAAACATGTACGTTTTTTAGACCCCCATATAAAAATTTGGCCTTTTGGCGGTCTTAAAAAAGCAGGTTATTTTATACTGATCTCATTTATTTAATATTGATAATGCTGATAAATTTTCGCATGTGATGTGAAGAAATTTCACATGCATATAATTATTTTACAAATTGCATGACATTACTAAATTCTTTATTGACTGTTCGAATGGTTGCTCAAGGCAAACCATATTACTAAACTGTCAGTATATAAACTGTTAACTGACATGGATTTTCTTTACAATTAGAAATACATTTATTTACAAGTAAAATATAGTATCTGAAATCTAACTTGTGATGTAATATAAATCTTTAAAAACCATTCATCAAAAATTTGTAGTAATGCTTATGTTATGTAATATAAGGATTTCATTATCATTTAAACTTTGGTAATATACATTGATCAACAATAATAAAGACACAACAAGAACCATTTCCCCAAGTCTAAAATTTGGCAATGCTGCATACACAAACTATTGTAAGATTTCAGTAAGTGGGTGTTGGTAGGGCGAGGGACATATGAGAAGTCAGATTTCAGTAAGTGGGTGTTGGTAGGGCATGAGACATCTGAGAAGTCAGATTTCAGTGAGTGGGTGTTGGTAGGACATGGGACATCTGAGAAGTCAGATTTCAGTAAGTGGGTGTTGGTAGGGCATGGGACATCTGAGAAGTCAGATTTCAGTGAGTGGGTGTTGGTAGGTCATGGGACATCTGAGAAGTCAGATTTCAGTGAGTGGGATTTGGTAGGACATGGGACATCTGAGAAGTCAGATTTCAGTGAGTGGGATTTGGTAGGACATGGGACATCTGAGAAGTCAGATTTCAGTGAGTGGGTGTTGGTAGGGCATGAGACATCTGAGAAGTCAGATTTCAGTGAGTGGGATTTGGTAGGACATGGGACATCTGAGAAGTCAGATTTCAGTGAGTGGGTGTTGGTAGGGCATGGGACATCTGAGAAGTCAGATTTCAGTGAGTGGGATTTGGTAGGACATGGGACATCTGAGAAGTCAGATTTCAGTGAGTGGGTGTTGGTAGGACATGGGACATCTGAGAAGTCAGATTTCAGTGAGTGGGATTTGGTAGGACATGGGACATCTGAGAAGTCAGATTTCAGTGAGTGGGTGTTGGTAGGGCATGGGACATCTGAGAAGTCAGATTTCAGTGAGTGGGTGTTGGTAGGGCATGAGACATCTGAGAAGTCAGATTTCAGTAAGTGGGTGTTGGTTGGGCATGGGACATCTGAGAAGTCAGATTTCAGTGAGTGGGTGTTGGTAGGGCATGGGACATCTGAGAAGTCAGATTTCAGTAAGTGGGGGTTGGTAGGGCATGGGACATCTGAGAAGTCAGATTTCAGTGAGTGGGTGTTGGTTGGGCATGGGACATCTGAGAAGTCAGATTTCAGTAAGTGGGTGTTGGTAGGGCATGGGACATCTGAGAAGTCAGATTTCAGTAAGTGGGTGTTGGTAGGGCATGAGACATCTGAGAAGTCAGATTTCAGTAAGTGGGTGTTGGTTGGGCATGGGACATCTGAGAAGTCAGATTTCAGTAAGTGGGTGTTGGTAGGGCATGGGACATTTGGGAAGTCAGATTTCAGTAAGTGGGTGTTGGTAGGACATGGGACATCTGAGAAGTCAGATTTCAGTAAGTGGGTGTTGGTAGGGCGAGGGACATATGAGAAGTCAGATTTCAGTGAGTGGGTGTTGGTAGGGCATGGGACATCTGAGAAGTCAGATTTCAGTGAGTGGGTGTTGGTAGGTCATGGGGCATCTGAGAAGTCAGATTTCAGTGAGTGGGGGTTGGTAGGACATGGGACATCTGAGAAGTCAGATTTTAGTAAGTGGGTGTTGGTAGGGCATGGGACATCTGAGAAGTCAGATTTCAGTGAGTGGGTGTTGGTAGGTCATGGGGCATCTGAGAAGTCAGATTTCAGTAAGTGGGTGTTGGTAGGGCATGGGACATCTGAGAAGTCAGATTTCAGTAAGTGGGTGTTGGTTGGGCATGGGACATCTGAGAAGTCAGATTTCAGTAAGTGGGGGTTGGTAGGACATGGGACATCTGAGAAGTCAGATTTCAGTAAGTGGGTGTTGGTAGGGCATGGGACATCTGAGAAGTCAGATTTCAGTAAGTGGGGGTTGGTAGGACATGGGACATCTGAGAAGTCAGATTTCAGTAAGTGGGTGTTGGTAGGGCATGGGGCATCTGAGAAGTCAGATTTCAGTAAGTGGGTGTTGGTAGGACATGGGACATCTGAGAAGTCAGATTTCAGTAAGTGGGTGTTGGTAGGGCATGGGACATCTGAGAAGTCAGATTTCAGTGAGTGGGTGTTGGTAGGGCATGGGACATCTGAGAAGTCAGATTTCAGTAAGTGGGTGTTGGTTGGGCATGGGACATCTGAGAAGTCAGATTTCAGTAAGTGGGTGTTGGTAGGGCATGGGACATCTGAGAAGTCAGATTTCAGTAAGTGGGTGTTGGTAGGGCGAGGGACATATGAGAAGTCAGATTTCAGTGAGTGGGTGTTGGTAGGGCATGGGACATCTGAGAAGTCAGATTTCAGTAAGTGGGTGTTGGTAGGGCATGGGACATCTGAGAAGTCAGATTTCAGTGAGTGGGTGTTGGTAGGGCATGGGACATCTGAGAAGTCAGATTTCAGTAAGTGGGTGTTGGTAGGGCATGGGACATCTGAGAAGTCAGATTTCAGTGAGTGGGTGTTGGTAGGACATGGGACATCTGAGAAGTCAGATTTCAGTAAGTGGGTGTTGGTAGGGCATGGGACATCTGAGAAGTCAGATTTCAGTGAGTGGGTGTTGGTAGGACATGGGGCATCTGAGAAGTCAGATTTCAGTAAGTGGGTGTTGGTAGGGCATGGGACATCTGAGAAGTCAGATTTCAGTAAGTGGGTGTTGGTAGGGCATGGGACATCTGAGAAGTCAGATTTCAGTGAGTGGGTGTTGGTAGGACATGGGACATATGAGAAGTCAGATTTCAGTGAGTGGGTGTTGGTAGGGCATGGGACATCTGAGAAGTCAGATTTCAGTAAGTGGGTGTTGGTAGGGCATGGGACATCTGAGAAGTCAGATTTCAGTAAGTGGGTGTTGGTAGGGCATGGGACATCTGAGAAGTCAGATTTCAGTAAGTGGGTGTTGGTAGGGCATGGGACATCTGAGAAGTCAGATTTCAGTAAGTGGGTGTTGGTAGGGCATGGGACATCTGAGAAGTCAGATTTCAGTGAGTGGGGGTTGGTAGGACATGGGACATCTGAGAAGTCAGATTTCAGTAAGTGGGTGTTGGTAGGGCATGGGACATCTGAGAAGTCAGATTTCAGTAAGTGGGTGTTGGTAGGGCATGGGACATCTGAGAAGTCAGATTTCAGTGAGTGGTTGTTGGTAGGGCATGGGACATCTGAGAAGTCAGATTTCAGTAAGTGGGGGTTGGTAGGGCATGGGACATCTGAGAAGTCAGATTTCAGTAAGTGGGTGTTGGTAGGACATGGGGCATCTGAGAAGTCAGATTTCAGTAAGTGGGTGTTGGTAGGGCATGGGACATCTGAGAAGTCAGATTTCAGTAAGTGGGTGTTGGTAGGGCATGGGGCATCTGAGAAGTCAGATTTCAGTAAGTGGGTGTTGGTTGGGCATGGGACATCTGAGAAGTCAGATTTCAGTAAGTGGGTGTTGGTAGGGCATGGGGCATCTGAGAAGTCAGATTTCAGTAAGTGGGTGTTGGTAGGGCATGGGACATCTGAGAAGTCAGATTTCAGTAAGTGGGTGTTGGTAGGGCATGGGACATCTGAGAAGTCAGATTTCAGTAAGTGGGTGTTGGTAGGGCATGGGACATCTGAGAAGTCAGATTTCAGTAAGTGGGTGTTGGTTGGGCATGGGACATCTGAGAAGTCAGATTTCAGTAAGTGGGTGTTGGTAGGGCATGGGGCATCTGAGAAGTCAGATTTCAGTGAGTGGGTGTTGGTTGGGCATGGGACATCTGAGAAGTCAGATTTCAGTAAGTGGGTGTTGGTAGGGCATGGGACATCTGAGAAGTCAGATTTCAGTAAGTGGGTGTTGGTTGGGCATGGGACATCTGAGAAGTCAGATTTCAGTAAGTGGGTGTTGGTAGGGCATGGGGCATCTGAGAAGTCAGATTTCAGTGAGTGGGTGTTGGTTGGGCATGGGACATCTTAGAAGTCAGATTTCAGTAAGTGGGTGTTGGTAGGGCATGGGACATCTGAGAAGTCAGATTTCAGTGAGTGGGTGTTGGTAGGGCATGGGACATCTGAGAAGTCAGATTTCAGTAAGTGGGTGTTGGTAGGGCATGGGACATTTGGGAAGTCGGATTTCAGTGAGTGGGTGTTGGTAGGGCATGACCAATATGAGAAACACTAGTCCATAGTATATACATGTATAACCTTAGTCTGATATTTATCACCAATCGATGAAATACAGTAAGTGTAATTTGTCATGGTTTATGTAACAGTAGGGACTTAAGGTATCCGACCCATAATTGAAGTCACAGTTTAGTTCTATTTTTTGACCAACAAATACAGCTTTATTACATGGAGGTATTGCTAATTAATGATACAAATTAAATATATTGTTTTACTTTTAGCCAATGTTGACATTTTTGAGCAAAAACTTTAGTTGCTCAAATAGTATTTCCGATGTTTGCCGAAGATTACCGAGGTCTGCTCCATTGAAATACATTGGACATCAGGGATACCAAATATGATCACATGGTCAATTGTGTACGGCATACCTTAATTATTGTGACTTGGGTAACAGTACAATAACACATATCAGTGGTAACAACGAAAACTAAAGCTAGGTAATGTGTTAACAACACTGGCCCTGCCAGTCATTCCAAAACATACTCTATTATACAATTGTAAAAATATAAATAATGATTAAAAAATATAAAAATACAAAACAAAAGGAAAAAAAGTTTTGATTTTGTGTCAAAGGTGGGCTACCTAGGAAACCAACAATATGTATAACTATCTCAAAAGGTAAGTACATCATTTTTATCATTGTACAAGCTTAAACAAACAAATATTTAATGTGAACCAAGAATAAACAGATTTTTATATTTACTACTTTTCAAAACATCATATTTTCTATACAATAAAGGCTGTCTGTATTTTCTACATTAGAATTTGTATATATAGTACTAGTACCATTAATTCTAGTAATAATTTTGCCAGCATTATTTTTTACATAAACAACAGATATTATCTATACATACGCAATCCCACTCGGTTTAGTGTAATCGGTTTCAGTTGGTTGTACCGTAACATAGTTCATATTTCATTTTTTATATCAACAAAATTAAAATAATGAAGATTGCTTTAGTAAAAAATAGTACAGTTTCCAAAAAACTTACTAAAAAAGTAAAGATCAATCTGTTGAAAACATTTCTTAATTATGTTTACCATTCTTTTCATGTTTTGACTTAAGTATTTTGTATCTCACAAACAAATGAAAGCCCAGAACAATTACAACATTACCTAAAAGTACAAAAAACACAGCCCCAAAAGAGCCCAGAAATGTGGCATGGAAGGGACTTATTGTTTTGTGGTGGATATCTATATATATAGCATCTAGCTGATTCAGTGTTACAAACAAAATACATATATGAAAAATCTGATGGCTGTGACCCAGAAAATCAAACTTTCCAGGAAAGAATCGCTGTGGAATGTCAGATCCAAAGAAAAATCCTGCAAACAGGAACCATATAATCTGTTGTATATGATCCATGATACTTGGATCTACAGCGTTGTAGAAGACAAACAGGTAAATACGTTGTAATATTGGTATTATTAACCATATGTAGATACTGGCCACTGGTATTAACTGCCATAGTTTTCTGGTAAATGGGTAAGGTCTCGTGTAACGAACCTTTGAAACGCTATTGCAGAAAGTGACAAGCCATCCCAACACAATACCCACTGGAATAGCATAAGTATCAATTATCCCCCCTTTCATATTGTCATTAATACAATAGCTGTAATGAAGCATCACACTACCAAATCCAAACAGACCAATCCCAGCATAATCAATCATAAAACCTGTGTAATGAACCAACTCCGACTTGTTAGAGAAGCAGTGGGCAAATGTACTACACATGTACATAACAGTCATCGTAAACAGACCAGCATACAATGACCATTTCTTTGGGTCTGTGAGACCAAACTCGTAAGCAAAACCAACAAACCGGGACATAGTCAACAGAACTCCAATCAGGTGTGTCCACACATTCATACACTCGTTATGTTTCTGAAACAAGCTACAAGCATAGTAACTCCAAGGCTGATGAATATGTCTAAATCCTGTCTCTACGTGTGGTTCATGATACAAAAGTGGTACTTCATGTTTCGTAATGGTGGGCTTCAAACTCTGAGTCAGTCGTCTGATTGGCATATTCCTGTCTGAAAAGATACATGTTAATAACATAATTAATTTCAATGCAACCATAATAACAAACATTTTGTCAATACCTTGTATATATACAGACTAAATATTAAACAATTTGGAGATTTTCACAGCTCACACAGGAGTTATCATTAAATTCCATGTATATTTTCATGAATATATACACATAGGAAATTTGTTGTAGTGGCAACATGCATGGAAATTAAATATTTAACAGGTATTAAACTTTCAACTTTGAATTTGTGATGCATGGACAATTTTTTTACTCTAAAATGTGTATTACTTTATAAAAAACAAAGGTTGTACCGAGCTTGAAAAGCATGTTTCATGTCATTGTTAATGTTTACTAACTGTAAAATAAAATTGGCTACATATATACAGAATTCTGCATGTATTGTTGATTAACAATATTGATGTTTCTAAGTTTAACATGTAAAGAACTCTTCTTATTTTACAAATATGTTTAACATTGTGTAGAATTCTGTACCGGGGGCAATATCTGTGATTACTTGTATTTTCAAGCATTTTGTATAAGTAGGTTTGCAGTTTTAATTTGAACATGTCTCCTCCACTGTGGAAATCAAAATATCAACTTTTAGTGTGCTTTTGCTGTTATTTATCTGTTTTGCAGTTTTATGGACTGTTTACAATGTTGTAAAGATGGATATCGTATTGACCAAAAATGTAATTATATATATTTTGATGTCTGTAAACGGTTTCATAATCAACATTTGGTTCAATTTCCCCACATGAAAGAATATGTGATATTAAAGAATTGTTGAGGGCATCTTTAACCTGGTTTATATGATCTCTGCTATTTTCCAGAAAAAAAACCCTGATCAGAGGAAAAGCTCCATATACAACAGCATACCATAGTGTGCACATTAAAAATAAACAATATACAACTAAACAAATCCCAAAAATATGAAATGGTTGCAAAGTAATAGTCTTAATAAATGGGGAATAGTTTACAATTTGTTGAAAAATGGTTTTGGATCTGTGTAAAAAAATGTAGGAGGAGTTGATTACTCAAAAAAGGTACCGTCCTCTGCAAATGTTCTGAAAAATAACTACATGAAAGCTACCAAGTCTGGAAAAATTCTTAAAACAATTCCATAATTGCAGGTGCACAACCTCAATACATGTGCAACATTTCTGTGGTTACAGAGGTCTGGGTTGAAAACTGTAGGAGTTGACTACACAAAATAGATACCCTATTTTCCCAGCTCACCCGACTTCGCCATGCTATAACTGGTTTTGCACTTCGAGTCCTATGTTTTTGTCCAGAGATTAAGGACCTTAAGAGGGGTATTGGTAAAAGTTATTGAACATCCAAAATGGAGCTGGTTGTAAAGAGTGTGCAATAAAACCTAGACACTACCAACATACCAACCGACACTACCAACACACCGACCAAAAACATCTCCAAACCTGACACCTAGACACTACCAACATACCGACCAAAATATCTCCAAACCTGACACCTAGACACTACCAACATACCGACCGACAGTACCAACATACCGACCAAAAACATTGCCAAACCTGATCACTGTAAATTTTTATGGAATTCCCCATGTAAATTCCATGATATTTCAGTTATGTTAAAAGTAGCAGGAAATGTCTAGAACACATGAGTTTTCATCATTTTCCCCAAAGCTTCTGAGGCCATGAGCAGCCTCCAAGACCCACTGCCATATGACGAGGTCTGCCACCTCGCTTAAAGCAGTGGGATGTCACTGGTTGAATCTATATTTTAAGATCTCATTTGAAACTTAAAAGAAATGCCTTCACAGAATAAAACCCTCTTTGTTTTGATATATGGTTTCTAACAGCCATTTCAATTAAATTATTACAATATACATGAAAACAATATTACATGTCAAAAATGTGTGCAGAATAAACCTGTCTAATTAAAATTAGCCCATGTGTGTTTACTACTAGTATTTACGTTGTATAGCTTATAGCCATACAAGGCTCAACATACAATATAGTTTATAACAGGTACATTGTAAATGTAAAATCCATGAGGAGTACTGTCAATCCCCAATATGGTGAATTGAAAACTGGTTGGTTACAAATACCACTTGTGGAGGGGTGGGGGAGGGTTCAAAGCATATGAATAATTTTATAAATATAAGTAGTTTATTATCATCAATTATTTTTATACATTTGATGTAAATATCATTAATATTGGAGATTCAACAGTATTCCATTGGGATTTTACATTTTCAATTTCACATACTTTATGATGACCCACATTTTTTAGTTCCTCTTTTTATAATAAAGAATAGACAAGTGTGGACACAGAAAAACTTCTCGCCTGCATTCCACATCAGTAACGAAAATAAATTTCTTCATAAGCATAATGTAAATAGCATTAGTTTTCAGCAGCAGCATGTATACCAAATATTTTCACCATATAATGCATAGTTACAAAGGAACTGTCCTAATACAAAAACTTTAACATAGTCACTGGACCGTGAAAGTGAGGTGTCTGGTCAAAGTCAGGTGGCATCCACCAGACAGTTTTGATGTACTAGACATAACAACCTTTATACCAAATATTGTCTTCCAGGATCCTACCATGTGTGGTAACAGAGGAACTGCCGTAGTTGCGCTTGCTGGACCGTGAAATTGAGGTCAACCTCAGGTGACACCTACAAGACAGTCATGTACTATTCATCAGAAACCTATATACCAAATATTGTCATCCTACCATGCGTGGTTACAGAAGAACTGTCGTAACCCAAAAACCAAAAACTTTAATGTAGTCGCTGGACCATGAAATTGTGGTCAGGGTCAGGTGACACCTACCAGAAAGTCATGTAATGGTCATCAGCAACCTATATACCAAATATTGTCATCCTACTATGTGCAGGCAAGACAAAAACCTTGCTAATTTTAAAACAATAATTTGTTTGACATTGTTTATGTATGACATGAAATATCTGAAAATTATTGCTTCATGTAGCTGTGAAACCATAGCTTGTCAGGTCATTTAATTGGTGCCAAATAAAACTAGAGGCTCCTAGGAGCCTGGATAGCTCACTTGAACCTGACAATCCTTGGTTTTTATCAAGCTTTTCTTTCCTATATGGAATTGTCCAACAAGTCTGCTAAAATCATTAATTTCGACATTTCACAGCTTTCAAGATATTGATTGTTTGTTTGTATGGTGTTTTTATTCCACTTTCAGCAATTTATCAGCTATATCATATGGTGTCCAGTTTTTATTGGGGAGGAAGCAGGAGTACCTAGTGAAAGCAACCTACCTAAAGAAAGAAAACTGGCAATCCTTGTCAATTAAGATTAGAGTCGAGTGCATCTAGCCTGCAGTGATACTCAAACCGACAAGATTTTAGGAAAATGACAAAAATCGACAATTTTTACAACTTCGAGGCAATAACTCCACTAAGGCATTGCCACATAACTTCACCTCATTTGAGAGTCTTGGAGAGCTTTTGATGCTGAGGAAGAAGGTTCAGCCTCAATGTCTTTTTTTCTTGTCTTTTTTGTAGCTCTAATATAGCTGAAGAATTAAGCAATGCTAACTTTTAGTTTTAATAATTTTCAACATTTTAGGAAAAAAAAACAAAAATTCCAAATTTTGACCATTAAGGGAAAATTAAACTCAATGGAAAGTTTTGTCGTGCTTTTAAAGCTAAAGACAATAGGTCTTTTGGTTTTCCTGTATCTGCTATACTTTTTTAACTGTAAAGCAAAAACTTGACCTGAGTTTTTTTTTTGCTGATGTGGCCATGTTGGTTGGTCTGTGGCCATGATTTGTGCAAACTTAGTAGAGGACATTTTACTAATGATGTGTACAAAGTTGCAAAGCAGTTGTTTCAGTGGTTTCAGAGGAGAAGATTTTTAAAGAAAAGTTAACGACGATGGACACCGAGTGATGGCAATAGCTCACATTACACTTTGGTCAGGTGAGCTTAAACTTCAAAAGGAAATAATGAGCTATGGTTCCTCAGCTATGCTTCATGGGGAGAACTACTTACTGACCAGCATTAGCAGTAGATGTAATGTGTCATAAGTAACATATTTATATGTGGAGATTTTCTTCAATAAAAACAGACAAGTACATGTATATGGTATGGAACAGGGACTTGTGCAGTCCTAAGAAACATTGTCGGCCGTCGGTCATGTCCAGTAAATTTGTGCGAGGTCCGATAATTTTAGATAATTCCCAGGACCTGCTGTCCTGTAATTTTTTTGTTGTTGGTTATTAAAAATATATTTATTAAACATGTAGAATGTGTGTTTGTCACTCTCTGGCCCGTCCGTTGACATAATGTTTTGTAAACAATCCATCAGTTAGCGACTTCCACAGCGCTGTATATTGATTTTCTGAAGAGTACTAAATTACGAAATTCCCCATTTCTATACATTAAGATTCGTAAAAATAATGACCAATCAGAAGCCGTATAAAACCAGATGATCAATCAGTCAGGCTTACTATTTCCTAGGAATAAAGATAACAGTATATACGGTAATACGATATTTTCAGGGAATTTTTTTAGGATTTTGAGGGCTTTAGTCACTTTATTATTTAGCGGATGAGCCGTATAAGCATCTGCTCAGAAGCATGCATTCATTGTACTGGTGAAATATCATAGTATAAACAAGTGTGGACACAGAAAAAAACGTCTTTTAACGTAGTCACTGGACCATGAAATTGAGGTCAAGGTCAGGTGGAACCTACCAGACAGTCATGTACTATTAATCAGCAACCTATATACCAAATATTGTCATCCTACCATGCGTAGTTACAGAGGAACTGTCGTAACCCAAAAACTTTAACGTAGTCGCTGGTCCGTGAAATTGAGGTCAAGGTCAGGTGACACCTACCAGACAGTCATGTACTAGTCATCAGCAACCTATACACCAAATATTGTCATCCTACCATGCGTAGTTACAGAGGAACTGTCGTAACCCCAAAACTTTAACGTAGTCGCTGGACCATGAAATTGAGGTCAAGGTCAGGTGACACCTACCAGACAGTCATGTACTAGTCATCAGCAACCTATACACCTTATATTGTCATTCTACCATGCATAGTTACAGAGGAACTGTCGTAACCCCAAAACTTTAACGTAGTCGCTGGACCATGAAATTGAGGTCAAGGTCAGGTGACACCTACCAGACAGTCATGTACTAGTCATCAGCAACCTATACACCAAATATTGTCATCCTACCATGCATAGGTACAGAGGAACTGTCGTAACCCAAAAACTTTAACGTAGTCGCTGGACCGTGAAATTGAGGTCAAGGTCAGGTGACACCTACCAGACAGTCATGTTCTAGTCATCAGCAACCTATATACCAAATATTGTCATCCTACCATGCGTGGTTACAGAGGAACTGTCGTAACCCCAAAAACTTTAATGTAGTCGCTGGACCGTGAAATTGAGGTCAAGGTCAGGTGACATCTACCAGACAGTCATGTACTAGTCATCAGCAACCTATACACCAAATATTGTCATCCTACCATGCGTAGTTACAGAGGAACTGTCGTAACCCCAAAACTTTAACGTAGTCGCTGGACCGTGAAATTGAGGTCAAGGTCAGGTGACAGGTGACTGACTGGCAAGTACTCATCATAAGCTACCTCTGGACCAAATTTGATGGACCTAGGGCTTGGGCTTACATAGATATGAAGCAAGATGTCAAGTGTTTACGCTGCCGCCGCCGCCGGAATCCCATACATATGTCTCGCCTCCAGCGACTTTCGTCGCAGGCGAGACAAAAATGAGTTTTTATTTGCATTACATATTTAATTGAAAGGTGGAAGTCTGTGCGCATCAGTTCGATCTACGATACTTTTGTTTGCCTTTATTGACCAGGAGCACCACTTAATGGTGTTAATGGGATTACCTGTAAAAACATCGATTCGGCGATAGACACCTGCTGTTTAAAATTATCGAGGTGAAATAATTAAATTTCCTGTTAATTGGCTCTGGGGTCATAAATATGTCATTTTACACTTGACATAGAATGAATTTGTAACTAAAAATTTTAGTACTTGTTGGAAATCAGGTGACGAAATTGATTTAGAAATCTATCGTCAATTTTGAAATGATTTCGCGAATGACGAAAGTGGCGAGCGCTAAAAAATTCCCTGTATTTTAATGTGATCTTGGGTTTTGTTTTAGAATCTGTATTATTTTAACAACTTCCACAGCACTGTATGGATTTTCTGATTAATTTCCAAACCAAAAATGAACCACTTTTTACCAGGAACGTATACGTTCCTGGTTTTACAAATCATATGCAAATCAGAAAGTATAGATTGCACATGTCTATAAAAACATGGTTTCCAGTGTAAACGGAATTGTTTTTACTATTTTATGATGGGAATGTCCCTGGGAAAAAAGAAAAGCTGGGGATAAAGAGAAGGAAAATAAGGACAAAACGATATGCAAACGAAACTTTAAACATGATCGGACATGGACGTGTTTTATTTCCGACTCAAACAATGACTTGTTTTTCCTTGTTAACAGATTTGGTATACGCATTTGATCATAGTAGTACTGTTATCAAACACAAACATGTCCTTAACGTGATATGAAAATTATAAAAAAAGAAAATTGTATTATAACAGGAAATACAACCTGGTTTCATTTGTTACTGTTGACTGTTAACTGTTTTTTTTAGAACATAAACCAACTGTTAACTGTTTTTCAACCATTAGCTGTTATCTGTTTTCTTACAAATTGACACTGTTGTTAACAGTAACTGTTATATAGAAAATTAAAACACTGTTTGATGTTATAAGTCTGAACCACAGTGTTAACTGTTTTACAGATTTTTCTATGATATTCCCTCTTAATTTCTCAATTCTGCTGTTATCTGTTTTTTTTATTATTAAATTCACTGTTTTCTGTTTTCTCATGTAAATTGCTGTTATCTGTTATATCTGTTATTATTATTTTTATTTACTGTTATCTGTTTTGGGAAAAATACAAAATTGTTAACCTGTTAAAAGACCCTCGTTTTGCACCCCCTCTCCCCACGGCACATGCACTTAATTGTTTCATAGAAAAAAGTATATCACCATAAAACAATACTGCTCCGCATATGTCGGATTGTCCGTGTAATAATGGTTGTTGAAGTGGGGTGTTCCTGGAATGTTTATAATGGTTGTTGAAGTGGGGTGTTCCTGGAATGTTTATAATGGTTGTTGAAGTGGTGTTCCTGGAATGTTTATAATGGTTGTTGAAGTGGGGTGTTCCTGGAATGTTTATAATGGTTGTTGAAGTGGGGTGTTCCTGGCCAATATGTTTATAATGGTTGTTGAAGTGGGGTGTTCCTGGAATGTTTATAAGTGGCGAGCGCTAAAAAATTCCCTGTATTTTAATGTGATCTTGGGTTTTGTTTTAGAATCTGTATTATTTTAACAACTTCCACAGCACTGTATGGATTTTCTGATTAATTTCCAAACCAAAAATGAACCACTTTTTACCAGAAACGTATACGTTCCTGGTTTTACAAATCATATGCAAATCAGAAAGTATAGATTGCACATGTCTATAAAAACATGGTTTCCAGTGTAAACGGAATTGTTTTTACTATTTTATGATGGGAATGTCCCTGGGAAAAAAGAAAAGCTGGGGATAAAGAGAAGGAAAATAAGGACAAAAAATTGAAAGCTTGGCGTGAGTACCAGGGCCACCGCGAGTCACTAGAAAATTTAGCAATAAATGGAAACCTGCCTTAAAATGATAGGTCCTGTATAAGTTATGCAGGTCCAGTAAAATACTAGTCTTTACTGGACCTATTGTCCTGTAAATAATTATCTAGTTTCACTGGGTCTGCTGATATACACATATAACATTCTATTAAATATAGATAGTACACTGTTGATGGTGTGATCAATAGCTATAAAGACACAACAAAAACCATTTCCCCCAAGTCAAAGATTTGACCCTGCTGCACCATTCCAAAGTAAGATTTCAGTTAGGTCATACAACTAAAAGTGGATGGGGGTTGGGCATGTGACATTTCAGAACATAAGTCCATAGTATGGTACTCTTATAATACAATTTACCTATAAAAGCCTAAGTCGATTATTGAATACATGGCCTGTGTCTAAGGCCGTAAGCCGGTAAGGGCAAAAGTGACAATAATATGCAGATAATGATCGTGCGGATATGACCGACAAATGCATCCTCCTTCATCAAATTGACGTTTTTCTGAGTTTCGTTCCGCCTGTGTTTGTTTGAGCAGTAACAATTTACCAAACATAATTACCTAATCCAAAAGAAAGGACGCTCAACACCGGTTAACCTTGCTTTCCCAGCCTTTGGCAACGAAAAAAAATATGCAAACGAAACTTTAAACATGATCGGACATGGATGTGTTTTATTTCCGACTCAAACAATGACTTGTTTTTCCTTGTTAACAGATTTGGTATACGCATTTGATCATAGTAGTACTGTTATCAAACACAAACATGTCCTTAACGTGATATGAAAATTATAATAAAAGAAAATTGTATTATAACAGGAAATACAACCTGGTTTCATTTGTTACTGTTGACTGTTAACTGTTTTTTTTAGAAAATAAACCAACTGTTAACTGTTTTACAACCATTAGCTGTTATCTGTTTTCTTACAAATTGACACTGTTGTTAACTGTTATATAGAAAATTAAAACACTGTTTGATGTTATAAGTCTGAACCACAGTGTTAACTGTTTTACAGATTTTTCTATGATATTCCCTCTTAATTTCTCAATTCTGCTGTTATCTGTTTTTTTTATTATTAAATTCACTGTTTTCTGTTTTCTCATGTAAATTGCTGTTATCTGTTATATCTGTTATTATTATTTTTATTTACTGTTATCTGTTTTGGGAAAAATACAAAATTGTTAACCTGTTAAAAGACCCTCGTTTTGCACCCCCTCTCCCCACGGCACATGCACCTAATTGTTTCATAGAAAAAAGTATATCATCATAAAACAATACTGCTCCGCATATGTCCGTGTAAATTCAAAATTGTCAAAACCATAAGGTTCTTACTACCTTAATGTTGATGAGTCTTAAAGGGGAAGGGGGGCAAGATCTTTTCTGTTAATTTGTTATGGGTATTTTTACAAGTGTGTTGACTGTTTTTTTTTAAATAAGGCAATTGTTAACTGTTTTTCAATCAAAGCTGTTATCTGTTTTCTTAAAAATTGACGTTGTTGTTAACTGTTATAATGAAAATAAAAACCTTGTTTGCTAATAGTATATTGCCCTTCTGCTGTTATCTGTTTTCCGATTTTTTTAACTTACTTTTGTAACGGAGAAATTGTTATACAAAAAATTCCCAGTGTATTTATGGACATAATAACCTCTCTTGTTAAAAAAAAAAAATATTTTCATTTTGCCTAGTTGGTCTCGTAAGACGTTTTCGATAGCTGGGTTATTTTGAATCCTGGTCAACTCGTACCTCATCCAACTCATACCCTAACAACTCGTACCTTTGCATTATTTGGTAGAATGAAAATAGTCACAAGCTGAACAAATATTTTTTAAATATTTATTATCATATTTATTGTACAGCACTTATCAATCTAATTAAAATTTAATCTTTGTCTTGCCCCACCATTTTTGCTATGGTCGCTGCAACAAAAGCGACCATAGTAAAAAGGGGGAACAAGTAAAAGATTTAACTAGATTGAGAACGTATGCACTAAAAACAAAGCAAGCAAACACAACCATTAAACACAAGATATTTTTAAAACAAGATGCATTTCTTATAAGAAATAAATTTGAAATCGGCGTTTATGTAACACATGTTACATATCTTTGGTAGTATAAACTTATACTTAAACAGTTTGTATTTGCTTTAGACGTCTTGTGATGGTCTATTTAGCTGCTCATCCTGCCGCAGAAGTTGACTGGCGGAGATCTGGTCGCTAGAATGGTTCATTCAACCTATGCCAACATTTTAAATTTTAGTGTAAAAAGGTAAGAATAAAATGTCGGCATACATTGAATTGTTGTATAAACATTTTAATCCCTTCTATAAACAAATCGTTAATTAGTGTTACATGTGTATATATATACAGGTAAAATCCATACTATTGTATTTAATAATAATAATTATATTCTTGTTTTTTATTTATTTTAATATTTTTTGCTAGCTTAAATAAAAATAAGAAGTCAATGAAGAGAATAATAGGTTGCGGTTGGAGTCTGTGTTGCTGGCAAATCTGTTTGAGTAAAGTAAAGAATTTGGTGTACATTGCCTGACTTTTCCCGGGTAATAACGCATATACGAATGGGTAGATGGCTCCATCAACGAATGCATGTAGAGTATACAGCTGGGTAAACAGTTCTGGACAAGAGTAGAATGTGCCATCACCATACACTGTGTTTGGTGCTTAAAGGTGGGTAAGGTTTTCCTGAGTCGAGAAGATGAGTATCCGGTCAACATCACCGTCGTCGGCCAGTAGGAATGGGTGTCCAGCTGTTGTCATTCTCCATGGTTCTTCTATGTTGATGTCTGCTATCGACTTGGGTAGTGCTGGAATTAACGTTGATCTTTGATTGTAAAGTTGGCCTCTACAGGACTCGAATGTTGGTAGTTGTTCAACCATTCTATTGGTGTCGTCATTCCACTCTGTATTTCTAAGTTTTATAACTTCTTGTTCGTAGATAGTGGGAACTGGAGTAGTCTCATCTCTGCAGCGTTTGCGAATAGTCTGAATAACTTTGTGAACATGGAGCTGAATTCTGTCGTTGTCATGGTTATGATTGATCTGTAGTTTATAGTTGGAATGTTGTTCATAATATTAATAGTAGCTGTACAGTTGCGGGTACAACATATCCAATAGGTTCGCTCGTCTCGTTTTGTCTTAACTCTGAACTTAAATCCATTGTGGACTAGGGTCTGGTTCCCTAGTCTGTTTGTAACAAACTGAATGTCTAACTATGCATTGGCCATACTTTGGACAACTGATAACATTTTTTAGAATCGGAAGTATTTATACAAATTTCTAGTGAAAAGTGTTCACTTTGTTTAATTAAAATTTCTACTGAAAGGTGTTCAATTAATTTTATTTAAAATGATGATTCTCATTAATTGTCATTAATTCATACAATAATTATGACTATAATTAATAGTTTAATTTCTATCAAATCATCTATTGTATTCTGCATGTTGGCATTCCTTGAATAAAAATTTTTAAAATGTTGGCATAGGTTGAAGACACCGCTAGAATATAAATTACAAATACAAAACTTGAAAAATTCCGCCTGTATGTATTTCGTAGTGGTTCTCTGCTGCCGACTAAGTTTGGATTCTGTAATCATTTTCTTGAAAATACTGTTATCTTGTCGGTAGGCTGGCTTTGTATTTTTTTTTTTACTTTTTTTAGTAAAAACCTAAAATCGTACAGAATTTCCCTACAAGAGAAAAATTGTTGAAAAAGCATAATTTATTCGTAACTCATATACCCAAGCCTCAAAAGAATGTTTATAATGGTTGTTGAAGTGGGGTGTTCCTGGAATGTTTATAATGGTTGTTGAAGTGGGGTGTTCCTGGAATGTTTATAATGGTTGTTGAAGTGGTGTTCCTGGAATGTTTATAATGGTTGTTGAAGTGGGGTGTTCCTGGAATGTTTATAATGGTTGTTGAAGTGGGTGTTCCTGGAATGTTTATAATGGTTGTTGAAGTGGGGTGTTCCTGGAATGTTTATAATGGTTGTTGAAGTGGGGTGTTCCTGGAATGTTTATAATGGTTGTTGAAGTGGGGTGTTCCTGGAATGCCAACATTTTTAAAATCACATAATTAAGTTTTGTTGTTTTAGTGGTTACAAAGGGGTACAACAAAAGATGTAGGTATAATCATAGGTAAAATAACCTTTTTTTTTTCTTTTTACAGAAAAGGGTTAATTGTAAAATTGTAAAATTACATGTATTTAGAACTTATTATTATTATGTTATTTAGGTAAAAAGGAACAATAAATTAATTAATTAATATTTTAACTATTACACTTAATTGTGTTAAAAATGTGAAAATTAACAAATTGATAACTGTAATTATAAGAATAGTAAGTAAGTATACCAAGCTGCTTAATTAATGAATATTAAACTGTGACTACTGCTTACACTTTAAGAGGCAACAGATTAGAAGGCAACAACTTAGCCTTCAATGGTTATCTTTTCCACCTTCAATGGTTTTTTTTCCGGGTAAAAACTACCCGCCCATCCGTAACAACACTAAGAACGACACTATTACTGGACTAGGACAGCACCACCACAGTCACTCTGCAGACCAAGCAAAAATTGTAGCCCAAGACATCATGCACCTGATATCGACAAAGTTCCATGAAGAACCAATACCAGCTATCTACCAAGAAGTTTAGTCAAAGCATGACAAGTGGGCGACGATTCGAGAGAAGTTGCTGAGAAGATACCGACATTCAACTCTGCAAAATCAATACTGTACAGAGCAGGCAGACACTCAAGTTACCCACCACTATTACATACATCCAGCTTGATGGCAAGTGGACACAGACTACAGCTTGAGACCCATTCCCACTATTCCTGATATAATTTCTAATGAAATTATTCAATTTAGTAGTATTGTTACTAGCAAAGCTATTATTAAACTTTTTAATTTAATTTTGGACTCGGGCAAATATCCAACTAGTTGGAGAAAGTCTTTTATAATACTTATACATGAATCAGGGGATAAAAATAATATTAATAATTACAGGGGTATTTCCCTACAAAACTGCATGGCAAAACTGTTTAGTGCAGTAATTAATGCTAGACGGAGGCTGTGATTTATCATTGTTTTACCACTCGCTATCGCTCGGGATAAAATAATACGACATAAATGGTCACCCCGTGGTAAAACAATGATAAACCACAGCCTCCGTGAATTATTTCTTAGTTTTACCTTTACAGTTAATTAATACCCTGTATGGGGGACCCCATAATCCTCACTAATGAGAGCATACAATGTTCTTTGATCTTTTCAAAATGTTGGCATTCCGGCACACAGTCGTTGAAGTTTTATCAGTTATTTTGAAATACAAATAAAAATATGCATTGAATTTTTTTTAATATACTGCAAAATAATTGTAAAAAGTTTGGATATTTTGATATATTTTTATCTAATATACAGTAGGTATTTTTATTAAGAACTAATTTAGAACATTCTGTTTGTTTGTTTGTTTGATTTTTGTTTAACGCCACTTTCAGCAATTTTTCAGCTATATCATGGCGTCCAGTTTTTATTGGGGGAGGAAGCCGGAGTACCCGGAGAAAACCCCCGACCTGCGGTAGGAAAACTGGCAATCCTTGTCAATTAAGATTGGGGTCGAGTACACCCTGCCTGCAGTGAGAATCGAACCCGCAATCTCAGTGTTGACAGACCACGTGATCAATAGTAGACGAACTACCTTGACCACTCGGCCACCGAGGCCCCTAGAACATTCTGTACAGAATATACAGATTTGCTATTATAAAATGCAAATACGAGTTGGTCAAGGTACGAGTTGACTGCACCCGTTTATTTTTAGTTCTGCCTGTCATGTGCATTACTACTTCCGTGTTTATATATAGATCCAAAACCCAAAAATGTCCTGGATGTAGTACAACTTTAAATAGTAATGCCTTATAAAAAATCAAGTACACTTTTCTTTTATCCAATATCACTTTAAGTCATTTTTCTTACGCCATTTAGACTAAATATTTCATCAGTTTTTATTATTAATCACTCTAAACTTAACTCCATTTCTTTGTAGCCATGTGCAATGTATTGCTTAGCGTCACAATGTGTAGAATTGGAAATTAAGGGAATAGAGAGGCGGTATTTTTATTAAAACAAACTTTACTCTTTGTTTTAATTATTTTATCCAAGTCCAACTCAAATAATTAATGCTCTAAAGTGTGAAATATTCGATACTATTGTAAAAGGTTACTTAACATCAAATGCAGATCTTTCTCTCAGGTTCGAACAAGTGATGTATTTCACCACACAAATCCTCAAATTCTTGTCTACTACGTCATCAAAACATTATAATACTAATCGAAAACACAAAATTGATCATGTCCCTTTATGGCTTCCGTACAAAGGGGTGTTATAAAAACAAGTAAATCCGTCACATATGAAACGTGCGGGATTAAGACTCGTACGACGCATACCACCATCTTCACACAATTCGTCATTTTACTTTTGTTACGAATGCACCATCATTTAATCACAGCAAATAATTCGTTTGATACGGACCCACAGAAGCTTGTAACAACACAGTGTCATCTGAAACTAGTTATGAATGCCTCAAGCAGAAGGGTCTCCACTTTATTCATCTGAATGCTAGATCCTACTGAATAAAATCCTCGAGCTGCAGTTGATTGTCAATACTTCTAGAGCGATCTATAACTGAAACATGGCTTGATTCATCAGTTACAAATACGGAGGTCAACTGAAATGGTTATTCCGTAGTACTGAAATATCGAAATCGACACGGTGGCGGAGTCTGTACGTATGTCAGGGAAGATATAACATTTTTCTGTCACAGCTTGAAAATGAGTCGGATTGTGTTGAGAAATTAGATTCTTAAAATTACTTTTACCGAAAACTAAACCGATTATAGTCGGGACACGCTACCGTCCTCCGAAACATACAGATTTCATATAGATCGTTTTGAAAACATTCTTAGCCAACTGCGAGTTGATTTTGAAACTTAATCATGGGCGATTTTAACATATGTCTTCTGAATAACAAAAGCTGTCTCTACCAAATATACAGTAGAATTATTAAACTTTTCAACTTAAAACAACTTATTCAAGAAGCTACTAGAGTTACGAACTGTACATAATCTTTGCTATAAATCACATTCTTTTTAACACCAGAGGAAAATATAGTCAGTCGGGTGTTATCAGTACTGGACTTACTGATCCTTACTGAACTTTCTTTAATATACTGCACCAGAATGCAAAACATGTCTTCAATCAACATAATAATTAGTCCGAGAATCCTCTGCCGTTAAACGCTTTTTTATCTTTTTTCTGTGACGCGTGACGACAGGGGATTCTCGGACTACATAATAACGTGATGGTTGTATTCAGTCAATTCTGGCACCAATAAAAGAAATCCGTCCAAGCTACATCGGGCATTTTGAAAAGTTTTTTTTTCTGCTAGAAAACTCAATAACAATGAATTTATATTAAAACATGTTAATGGAAATTGTGTTTATAATGAATTGTGTAACCCAGGGACAGTCTATACTAACGGGACATGTCACTTCTATTTAAACCTATATTACAGTTCGATATTTCTGTGCCACGGCTGAAATTTGACGTATCCGCTCCGTTCCGTTTCCGGAATTAAGATTCCGCAATTTTATTGTAAGTGTGATTGGAATTTTTTCTCTCTCGAAATTGGTTATTTCACGAAAATATAGTACAATAATAGTTAGTATTTATTTTTATAGTTTATTATTCACTTATGAATTATGATTTCGTTAAATTACAAGTTGTCATTCCACATTTAGCCAGAAAACAATACGAAAATGTTGTTGTCTAACATGTGCGTAATATCGTAGCGGTTTTTTCCTTCAGTCAACCCCATTTGTGAATGGGATAACTTCATCACCCTTTTGTGTGATCACAACAAACCTTGGTTTTTATGAAAATTTAAAAAAACTCCTGTGTAGTAGACTGCTTAAAGTAGGTTTTATGTGTTTTTTTGCATGAATTTGGATGATTGGAAATTTGTGTATATTTTGGAACACCGGTCCCCATCTTGGCTACATACACCAACCAAACACCCATTTGTGAATGGGATAACTTCATCACCCTTTTGTGTGATCACAACAAACCTTGGTTTTAATGAAAATTTATAGATACTCCTGTGTAGTAGACTGCTTAAAGTAGGTTTTATGTGTTTTTTTGCACGAATTTGGGTGCTTGGAAATTTGTTTATATTTTGGAACACCGGTCACCATCTTGGCTACATGCACCAACCATACACCCATTTGTGAATGGGATAACTTCATCACCCGTTTGTGTGATCACAACAAACCTTGGTTTTTATGAAAATTTATAGATACTCCTGTGTAATAGACTGCTTAAAGTAGGTTTTATGTGTTTTTTGCATGAATTTGGATGATTGGAAATTTGTTAATATTTTGGAACACCGGTCCCCATCTTGGCTACATACACGTTGCACCCACTTGTATATGTAATAACTTTTCACCCTTTGTGTGATCACAACTTACCTTAGTTGGTTTTTATGAATTTATAGATACTCCTGTGCATATCCACCGTGTACATATCTAATATTAATTATTAATAATTTTGTTGTTTCAGATGCCTTCTCGAAAGAAGTCACGTCACCTAACACAGACAGACAAATTTTTTAATTAGTTTATTACTGTTATAACATCCTGTAATTCCTACTGTGTTTACCTGACAGGTTTATAATTATACATATTGCCTTGGTTGCACCACATGGTGTGAGACAGACAGAAAATTTTATTAATTAGTTGATTAGTTAATTACTGTTTGCAATATCATCCTGTAATTTCTACTGTGTTTACCTGACAGGTTAATAATTATACAGAGTGGCTTGTGTTTTTGTTTATTTTCTTTTTCCTTATCATTATCAAAGAATTGTATTCTTTTTACCTTACAAATAAAAGTAATTAAAGATATATGTATGAACACATTAAAAGCTGAAGAGAAATTCAATAAAATGTTAATTGGGAAAGTTGTTTTAGTTTAATTACACGATTAAGGTGAATACAAATTTATAAAATTTATAATTATAATAATCCGATCTGACATGAACATTTTTTATTGTATAATATAGATAAACGCACGGAAAAACACTAGAGAATCGTAAATAATGTATTTAAAAAAACGGAAATCATATCATACCGTATCGAACACGATTACATTTTAACAAAGTTCGAAACTAAAGCTAGGCGTATGTGGCTCGTGTATAGATACGAAAATTTCCGACCGAAGTGCTAGCTCTGCGTTCGTGTCGTAGAAATTTTGCCGTAAACGCCAGTGACATGTCCCGTTAGTATAGACTGTCCCTGTGTAACCTTAATGTCACAAAAATACAGGTCTACATGGGATACCGGCAAAATGTTTGAAAGATGCTGCTCCTTTTATTAAAATGCATACTAAATGTTTAATTAATAATTTTAAATTGGCTAAAATTAAACCTTTACTTAAAAAAGGGTGATCGTTTAAAACCTGAATAATCGTCCTGTTAGTATTTAAAGCATTGTTTCTAAGATTTTAGAAAGGACTGTATATTCCCAGTTAGAATCATTTTTAGTGAAAAACAAAAAATTTGTATGATTTTCAATCATGGTTTTCTACAGATAGTTGTCTTATACATTTAACTGACTATATTAAGACTTAAACTGCTAAAGGGCTTTACACAGGAATGGTTTTACTTGATCTACAGAAAGCTTTCGATTACTGTAGACCAGAAGTGTTATGTGGAAAGGTTGTTAGTGTAATATCTGTAGATTGATTTTGTTCTTATTTATCAAACAGACAACAAATTGTTAATTTTAATAAAACAGATTTAGATGTATATAATGTAACTTGCAGTGTTCCACAGGGTAGTATACTAGAACCATTTCTTTTTCTAATTTATGTGAATGACCTTAAAGTCAGTATTGACAATGATTGTAAACTGTTATTTTACATTGACAATAGAGACATACTTTTTTCGCATAAAGATATGTCAGCAATATCTCAAAAACTGTCACTTACGTTAATGTTTAATGTCGTGTAAAAACAGGCTGGTGGACAACAAGCTTTCCTTACATCTAGGAAAAAATTTGGTCCAAAGCGAAACCCTAAAAATATTGATTAAAATGTGTTTTCTGTTATTTGTGATAATATTCAAATTCAAAGTAAAACATTTGTTAAATACTTAGGAGTAGTTTTAGATAATTTATTATAATGTGAATATATTGTCGAAAATATTGTTTAAAAGGCAAACCAAAGGTTAAAATTTTTATCTCAACAGTCATGAAAAACATTGTGTAGAGCTATTATTTTATGTTACTTGGATTATGCATGTGCTTGTCGGTATGAAGTACTATCGAAAAAATTAAAGGACAAACTGCAAATTATGCAGAACAAAGTTACAAGATTTATTTTAGATTTACCTCAAAGAAAGCATATTACTGTAGATCATTGTGAACAACTGGGATTTTTGTAATATTCGGTATAGTGTAAAACAGTTACGCCTAAATCATGTTTTTAATATCTTTCACAACAAATGTCCAGAATATTTGAAAGATTTTTTTCCTAGAACTGTTGATACTAGAAATTCCAGAATAAGTCGTTTTAATTAGTATGTAAAAAGAGTGAAATCAATCGAATCGTCATCTTTTTATTTCAATGGAATTAAATATTTGAATTCTTTACCAGATACAATTAAATGTACATATGACAATTATAGATTCAAAAAAGAGGTAAAGACATTTTTAATGAGCAAACTTAGTCTCTCTCCGAGTCTGAATTAATTTATTTTTAAATACTTATTTTGATCTTATACTTTGTCATATAATTATTTATAAAATTTGTAACTTTGCTGCTTGTAATTGGTATGTAATTTTATGTTAAACGAGGAACCCAATTGGAAATAAGCTTTGCTTGCACATGGAGACCACAGTCCAACAGTAAGACCAGCACATAAAACTAGAAAATTGCCTGCACATGGCGATTAGCTAAGATTAGCACCCCAACCTGTAGAAAAATGCCTGCAAATGGATAAAAAAATCCTACAGTAAAACCAGCGAACTAAGATGTAGAAAACAATGCCTGGAGACCACAGACCTACAGTTAGACGAGCACACCAAAGCTGTAGTAACAATGCCTGGAGACCACAGACCTACAGTTAGACGAGCACACCAAAGCTGTAGTAACAATGCCTAGAGACCACAGACCAAGAGTTAGACCAGCACACCAAAGCTGTAGTAACAATGCCTGGAGACCACAGACCTACAGTTAGACCAGCACAACAAAGCTGAAGTAATAAATCCTTATTATGGAGACAACAGAACAACAGATAGACCAGCACACCAAAGCTGTAGTAACAATGCCTAGAGACCACAGACCAAGAGTTAGACCAGCACACCAAAGCTGTATTAACAATGCCTGGAGACCACAGACCTACAGTTAGACCAGCACAACAAAGCTGAAGTAATAAATCATTCTTATGGAGACCACACACCTACAGCAAGACCAGCACACTAAAGCCATAGTAACAATGCCTGGAGACCACAGGCCAACAGATAGAAAAGCACACCAAACCTGTAGTAATGCCTGCACATGGAGACCACAGACCTACACTTAGACTTATAATTCCTTCATATAAGGACTGCAGCAATACATTTATACCAGCAAACTCAACTGTAGAATAAATGTTACAGTAAGAACTGTCAGTGAAACTACGTTATAATGCCAGCACACATGACAAGCGCACTAAAGCTAAATCACATGTAAAAAAGAATTATAGTTAGTCCATACTCAAGTCAGGGAACAGTCTTATTTATAACAATAGTAATATGAAAGTATGTTGGAGTTGCAATGTAACAATTATACCAGTAAATCAACCTACAGTTATGCTACCTCGTGGAAAAATAGCCTTACAGTCGGAACACAAAACTGTGGAAACAGGGCAGCTTGAAAATACAATGTACACAATAACTAAGGCCAAACGAAAAAATATGTGTGTTTCCGGTTACATAGAATTATAAATAGGTAGGTAGGTCGATTTAAAAAAAAAAAATTTTTTTTGGAATTGTGAATCATGTTGGTTAAATTAGTAATTTTGTAGGTGTAAAGCTTGCAAGTTTCAAGAATTTACCATAAAGCCTTCAAAAGTCTAGACTAATACAGTCATTAAATGAGCTATCAATATCGTTACAAGCGTTAATATGTATACATTTAGCCGCCATGTTGGGGCGGAAGTATGAAAATAGAACTAAAACCCCGAACAATACCGGGAGTTTTCCATTTCGAAGTAACCTCCGTTAAAAACGCAAAAAAAAACCAGAAACACTCATATTTTTTTTTTGGCCTAAGCATAAAATATTGTTAACAGATTTGGGCTGGACAATTGTACAATGTATGTATTCTGCTATTTTGTTAACTATTAACAGGATTTCTGTATTGATAACTCAATTTATTCTAAAAAATACGACACCTAAATTGTTATTATGTTATTACTTTAGTTATATACTGCACTTTTGTTGTGAGGTCAAGCTACTTATTTGTCAAATTTTGTTTTAATAAATCAATCACACATATTTTCTGTCAATCTGTTGCATTTGTCAGATCCCTTTTCTTTGTTATTTTCAGTTTTTGCAATCCTAGAACCAAACTGAATGGCTCTCTTTGGAAATGTTGCTGTCTTTGTTAGTCCTAGTTTCAATGCACATAAACGCAAGAGTAGCTTTTCTCCAATACCTCTTGGCAGAGATAAATTTGCCTGAAAAACACAAGGTTAAAAATCATAAATTTCTATTTGAATTGTTTAGAATGTAAATATCTGAAACAACATGAACTGATCTATGTAAACTGTCATGCCTTAAAATTGACAACAGAAGGAGACGTAAATTGAAGTGATGCATTGATTTACAACACTGCACATGGTCATGTGTATATGTGGCTTATCAATTGGATAATGTAAGGTTATTCAAAGCGATGTCATCAATACACCATAATATTGTTTTTATTCTGCAAACTTCAATGAAACAAAGATAACAATGATAACCAGAAAAAACTGCGAGCATTGCTTACTATTTGATTATCTGCCTCTCCCCCAATATTCCGATCAAGATGTCAAATATATGATGCAAAATGGCACAAAGAAACTGATATACTTGTTAAAGTTTCATAAAATTCCATTCAGTGGTGTACTAGTAGGTAGAGTTGTGAATAAGAGATGGGTACCACCTATGTTGAAGTCCATGTTTTGCTATTGAAAACCTCAAATATCATTCCCATGAAAAGGTTAAATACAAATGTCTGGATGGTGCCATGTGACAAAGATCAGTGGTGCAGGTACTGTTGCAGATAAGGGAGAATGCAACCTTACGTTACAGAATGGAAAAGTCCTTGTTTTGATGTATCATTCCAATCACACCCTACGTTACAGAATGATTGATTGATTAATGGTGTTTAACGCCTGAGCAGCAATATTTCAGCTATACTCAGGCGATGAACATGAAATGGATGATAAAATGAACATGAAATGATGATGAATGAAAATGGGAAGGGACACAAGGAAAAATAGGGGTAACAGATTTTAGATTGCCACTGGCAAATGGGAGGATGGATAGGGTCGGGCAATTTAGCCTCCTGTAGCGGGATCGAAATCCCTACTCATAGCGAATACTACAGCAGCGTTCTTTAACGTGCGAGGAACATGGCATTTTTCCCAACACGGTGCACTAATATGGTTTGCAGTCAGGTTTTCCGTATTATGGCCTGACAACCCCAGCTTGCCAGGGGTACCCCATTCAACCACCTGGGGCACACATACCAGTCGGTCTTTAGGCAAACTGACCTGACACGCCGGTCAGGGTACTGGGCGCTATTTAGTCGCCTTTTACGACAAGCTAGCGCGACTGCGGTCTATTCTTTTAGACACCCGGATCCCACATGTTACAGAATGGAAAAGTCCTTGTTTTGATGTATCATTCCAATCACAAACATACAACCCTACGTTACAGAATGGAAAAGTCCTTGTTTTGATGTATAATTCCAATCACCCTACGTTACAGAATGGAAAAGTCCTTGTTTTGATGTATCATTCCAATCACAAACATACAACCCTACGTTACAGAATGGAAAAGTCCTTGTTTTGATGTATCATTCCAATCACAAACATACAACCCTACGTTACAGAATGGAAAAGTCCTTGTTTTGATGTATCATTCCAATCACAAACATACAACCCTACGTTACAGAATGGAAAAGTCCTTGTTTTGATGTATCATTCCAATCACACCCTACGTTACATAATGGAAAAGTCCTTGTTTTGATGTATAATTCCAATCACACCATACATTACAGAATGGAAAAGTCTTTGTTTAGATCTATCATTCCAATCACACCCTACGTTACAGAATGGAAAAGTAACTTTTTTGATGTATCATTCCAATCACACCCTACGTTACAGAATGGAAAAGTCCTTGTTTTGATGTATCATTCCAATCACACCCTACGTTACAGAATGGAAAAGTAACTTTTTTTATGTATCATTCCAATCACAAACATACAACCCTACGTTACAGAATGGAAAAGTCCTTGTTTTGATGTGTCATTCCAATCACACCCTACATTACAGAATGGAAAAGTCCTTGTTTTGATGTATCATTCCAATCACACCCTACTGTACAGAATGGAAAAGTCCTTGTTTTGATGTATAATTCCAATCACACCCTACGTTACAGAATGGAAAAGTCCTTGTTTTGATGTATCATTCCAATCACACCCTACGTTACAGAATGGAAAAGTCTTTGTTTTGATGTATCATTCCAATCACAAACATACAACCCTACTTTATAGAATGGAAAAGTCCTTTTTTGATGTATCATTCAATCACAAACATACAACCCTACGTTACAGAACGGAACAGTCCTTGTTTTGATGGATCATTCCAATCACACCCTACATTACAGAATGGAAAAGTCCTTGTTTTGATGTATCATTCCAATCACAAACATACAACCCTACGTTACAGAATGGAAAAGTCCTTGTTTTGATGTATAATTCCAATCACACCCTACGTTACAGAATGGAAAAGTCCTTGTTTTGATGTATCATTCCAATCACACCCTACGTTACAAAATGGAAAACTCCTTGTTTTGATGTGTCATTCCAATCACACCCTACATTACAGAATGGAAAAGTCCTTGTTTTGATGTATCATTCCAATCACACCCTACTGTACAGAATGGAAAAGTCCTTGTTTTGATGTATAATTCCAATCACACCCTACGTTACAGAATGGAAAAGTCCTTGTTTTGATGTATCATTCCAATCACACCCTACGTTACAGAATGGAAAAGTCTTTGTTTTGATGTATCATTCCAATCACAAACATACAACCCTATGTTATAGAATGGAAAAGTCCTTTTTTGATGTATCATTCTAATCACACCCTACGTTACAGAATGGAAAAGTCCTTGTTTTGATGTATCATTCCAATCACACCCTACGTTTCAGAATGGAACAGTCCTTGTTTTGATGTATCATTCCAATCACACCCTACGTTACAGAATGGAAAACTCCTTGTTTTGATGTATTATTCCAATCACAAACATACAACCCTACGTTACAGATTTGGAAAAGTAACTTTTTTGATGTATCATTCCAATCACAAACATACAACCCTACGTAACAGAATGGAAAAGTCCTTGTTTTGATGTATCATTCCAATCACAAACATAAAACCCCACGTTACAGAATGGAAAAGTCCTTGTTTTGATGTATCATTCCAAACATAAACATACAACCCTATGTTACAGAATGGAAAAGTCCTTGTTTTGATGTATAATTCCAATCACCCTACGTTACAGAATGGAACAGTCCTTGTTTTGATGTATCATTCCAATCACACCCTACGTTACAGAATGGAAAAGTCCTTGTTTTGATGTATCATTCCAATCACAAACATAAAACCCCACGTTACAGAATGGAAAAGTCCTTGTTTTGATGTATCATTCCAAACATAAACATACAACCCTATGTTACAGAATGGAAAAGTCCTTGTTTTGATGTATAATTCCAATCACCCTACGATACAGAATGGAAAAGTCCTTGTTTTGATGTATTATTCCAATCACAAACATACAACCCTACATTACAGAATGGAAAAGTCCTTGTTTTGATGTATCATTCCAATCACAAACATACAACCCTATGTTACAGAATGGAAAAGTCCTTGTTTTGATGTATCATTCAAATCACACCCTACATTACAGAATGGAACAGTCCTTGTTTTGATGTATCATTCCAATCACAAACATACAACCCTATGTTACAGAATGGAAAAGTCCTTGTTTTGATGTATCATTCCAATCACACCCTACATTACAGAATGGAAAATTCCTTGTTTTGATGTATCATTCCAATCACAAACATACAACCATACGTTACAGAATGGAAAAGTCCTTGTTTTGATGTGTCATTCCAATCACACCCTACGTTACAAAATGGAAAAGTCCTTGTTTTGATGTATCATTCCAATCACAAACATACAACCATACGTTACAGAATGGAAAAGTCCTTGTTTTGATGTATCATTCCAATCACAAACATACAACCATACGTTACAGAATGGAAAAGTCCTTGTTTTGATGTATCATTCCAATCACACCCTACGTTACAAAATAAAAGTCCTTGTTTTGATGTATCATTCCAATCACAAACATACAACCATACTGTACAGAATGGAAAAGTCCTTGTTTTGATGTATCATTCTAATCACACCCTACATTACAGAATGGAACAGTCCTTGTTTTGATGTATCATTCCTATCACACCCTATGTTACAGAATGGAAAAGTCCTTGTTTTGATGTATCATTCCAATCACACCCTACGTTACAGAATGGAAAAGTCCTTGTTTTGATGTATCATTCCAATCACACCCTACGTTACAGAATGGAAAAGTCCTTGTTTTGATGTATCATTCCAATCACAAACATACAACCCTACGTCACAGAATGGAAAAGTCCTTGTTTTGTTGTATCATTCCAATCACACCCTACGTTACAGAACGGAACAGTCCTTGTTTTGATGTATAATTCCAATCACAAACATACAACCCTACGTTACAGAATGGGAAAGTCCTTGTTTAGATCTATCATTCCAATCACACCCTACCGTACAGAATGGAAAAGTCCTTGTTTTGATGTATCATTCTAATCACACCCTATGTTACAGAATGGAACATTCCTTGTTTTGATATATCATTCCTATCACACCCTATGTTACAGAATGGAAAAGTCCTTGTTTTGATGTATCATTCCAATCACACCCTACGTTTCAGAATGGAACAGTCCTTGTTTTGATGTATCATTCCAAGCACACCCTACATTTCAGAATGGAACAGTCCTTGTTTTGATGTATCATTCCAATCACACCCTACGTTACAGAATGGAAAAGTCCTTGTTTTGATGTATCATTCCAATCACACCCTACGTTACAAAATGGAAAAGTCCTTGTTTTGATGTATCATTCCAATCACAAACATACAACCATACTGTACAGAATGGAAAAGTCCTTGTTTTGATGTATCATTCTAATCACACCCTACATTACAGAATGGAGCAGTCCTTGTTTTGATGTATCATTCCTATCACACCCTATGTTACGAATGGAAAAGTCCTTGTTTTGATGTATCATTCCAATCACACCCTACGTTACAGAATGGAAAAGTCCTTGTTTTGATGTATCATTCCAATCACGCCCTACGTTACAGAATGGAAAAGTCCTTGTTTTGATGTATCATTCCAATCACAAACATACAACCCTACGTCACAGAATGGAAAAGTCCTTGTTTTGTTGTATCATTCCAATCACACCCTACGTTACAGAACGGAACAGTCCTTGTTTTGATGTATAATTCCAATCACAAACATACAACCCTACGTTACAGAATGGGAAAGTCCTTGTTTAGATCTATCATTCCAATCACACCCTACCGTACAGAATGGAAAAGTCCTTGTTTTGATGTATCATTCTAATCACACCCTATGTTACAGAATGGAACATTCCTTGTTTTGATGTATCATTCCTATCACACCCTATGTTACAGAATGGAAAAGTCCTTGTTTTGATGTATCATTCCAATCACACCCTACGTTTCAGAATGGAACAGTCCTTGTTTTGATGTATCATTCCAAGCACACCCTACGTTTCAGAATGGAACAGTCCTTGTTTTGATGTATCATTCCAATCACACCCTACATTACAGAATGGAACAGTCCTTGTTTTGATGGATCATTCCAATCACACCCTACGTTACAGAATGGAACAGTCCTTGTTTTGATGGATCATTCCAATCACAAAGTTAAATAAAAGGTGCACAATGGCAAATTATGACACAAATTTTATCAAATTCCATTTAGTGGTGCTCGTGGAGTTGCAGATTAGAATGGGTACTCCAAGTTTAATAGATGTATGGAAAGAGGGACAGATGAAAAGATGGAAGGACAAACATCACCATCACTTTAACTCCCACATATTTGTTCAAAGGGAAATAACTAGTATAACATCACATACATGAAGGATTCAGAAGCAGGCACTAAATGTTAATCTTTACCCCACTTTTCGAGCAGAGGTAATAACATGTCAGTTATTTCCCCAAATTGTACCCCACAGTTTGATCTCATTGGTGGACATCACTGACCGTGGTCTTGCTATATAAAATTGCATAAAAAAATATTCCAAAAAAAAAAGGATCTGGTTTAAAATTGTAATAAGCAACTACTTGTGAAGATAGTTCTTTATGGGTAAATTACTTTAGCTGTATTATGAATTATACTGCAATGTTCCATTCTATGTCAACAAAGATGTCATTTTTAACTCCTTGTTAATCGTACCTAATGGTTGTGTAGTGCACTTCTGTATGTCTTATTTATTAATTTTACAAGTTTATTTGAATGAACAACATGGAATATTTAGCTTATTTTTGTGTATATGTTTTTTTCACCGTGTATTAATCTAAATTCTAGGTGAAATACACAAATGACATTGTATTTACCTTATATTGTACTGGTAATTGTTGTAAGAAGTTGACTACATTTTCATCGAGGAATGGAAACCTGGATTCCTTACCATGGTCTGATATTATTCTAAAAATATAAGTAATTCTGTCTGATATTTATCATTTACCTTAACTACATGTAATATATGACACATAATGATGTCAATTGTTTCTATTTCCTAAGGAGCATCTGATCACCAATAGAAAATCCCATGCAAAATTTCAGAACCTCATACAATTTATTGGAGAACTCAGGCAGAACTTCTTACAGTTAACTAGAGCACCTATTCTGTTTTAACTTTTCGTTTATTATACCCCTGCAAACTTGTTTGGGGGGTATATAGGAATCACCCTGTCTGTCTGTCTGTCAATCATTCTGTTCGTCTGTCCACATCCCTTGTAAGCGCTTCTCCTCCTAAACCGCTTGACAGATTTTGATGAAACTTTACATGAAGGAAGTACATCATATGTAGATGTGCATAAAGAATTTTCGTCGCTGTCGGATATTATTCAGGGGAGATAATAGGACTTGAAGTGATATTTTGAAAATTGGGAAGCGGGGGGTATCCCTTTGTGAGATTCCACACTTGTTATCCCTGTCGAATGTTTTAAGTTTCATCAGAATCAAGGTTCTGATTAAACTCATGTTGCTCTAGTAAAAACTACAGCATTGACATTTCTTGTTTAGCCATGATGCCTGAACTGTTGCATAAATAAGATAAATTTCAAAATAAAACTTGGACACTGACCTTTTAAATTACAGAATTACAAATGATTCAATCTTCTGAATTGCATAAATTCGGAAACAATATTTATAAATAATTTACATTTTTTAAAACGAGATGCGTTTTCTCATCAATATCTAATCAAAAGGCGACAGTCACAGTGTTTAGTTTATGATGTCTTGAGAGCTGAGATGGGCACACAAAGATCAAAGGAAAATACTGCAAAATAGCGATAAATGACTATACCAAACATCTTTTTACATTACTTTATTTTTTATCCGCCCTTCACCTTGGCGATTTAAAACAAAAATTCCCTCGACACTTTTATCTACGTTTAGCATTTGGCGATGTGGCAATGGTTTAGTGCTAGAACAGTTATGCCACTTTCAGCCATTTTAGTTCATTATTTAGTTAATGTTTTGTGATTGATATTATTATATTCTAACTCGAATTATCTCTACTGATAATGCACTGTTATCAAAGTCTTTAAATTTATTATATAGATAGAGATGAAATATCGAATTTTCCGAGTGACAGAAATCACGGTAAATCACATGTGAAAATTATCGTTTATTTTCACTCTCGGGTTTTTTCCCGCCAAAACGTCACAATGGTTTTGTACTATACAGATATTCACCCGCCGTTCATAAAATTTAGGATTAAGCATGAAAATTTTACGAAAACAATTTTGATCTATATAATAAATAGGATAATCAATTGGGCATCGTGAATATCCAAAATATGATCACTCGTGCCGCATATAGCATCAGATTAAACTCGTGCGCGGAACAAGTTCCGCGCACTCGTTTAATCAGATGAGTTATGCGGCACTCGTGATCATATTTTGGATATTCACTCCGCCCAATTAATTATCCTATAAATATTAAATACATGTATTAAATTGACCAGGAGAACAATTACTTGTTAGCAGTGGTACATTTACAAGGAAAAATCATGTGAAACAGAATTAAGAGTTAAACACACTTTACAAAAGCCACATAATATGACAAAATTTATTTTCCCTTTAATTTACACAGTTAATATTTTAAGTGGATGAAAAATATTTAAAGTTGATGAAAAATATTTTCACAAAAATCATAGAATAAATTGAAGACATTTTGTATCTATATTTACCTATCATCACGCCCCAGATTTCTAACTGATATTCTGTTGACTTCTAACTCTATTTCATCCAGTAAGCCTTGCCACCCAAGCTCTCTGCAATAAAGATATAATGATACAGAAAATTTTCTGCTAAAACTTTTTAGCTGTAACTGTTATTAATAACTAGTACATTTAACCATAAAATACTTACAACTTTATTTTGCATTCTAAATACAGGCCAATATATTATATTTTAAATTTTATTATTTATAACTAATTAATGTGTTAAACACCTTTGATAAATACAGTACATGTAATTGTGATATGTGTGACTTTAAAACATTACTCACATAAATTTGACCCTGTGTCTAGAATACCCTGCCAGTTGTTCATCAGCACCCATACCACACAGTATCACCTAGAGATAAACACGAGATATTACCAGAAGATTTTAAATATAAAACATCTATAAAGCTAAACAGAAAGTAATTAATCCCCAACTTTCTGGTGTTAATTATGGCTTCTTTTATTTGGCGGCAGTTTTCTGTGCTATCATAGCAAGCACAGTGTACCTGAGAAGAGCGGTACAGCATATGTATCACATGATTAAAACTGCTTACTGCTGATATTAATTTGTTATCTTTCAGGATTCTCAATTCTCAATAAATAATTTGAAATATGGCAAGAAAAATAATTTTGTTTAAACAAAAAATTACTTACAAGTTGTTTGCATTCTTCATTTATTTAAAAAAGGAAAGCCTGTTACAACCCCATGGATGACCTTCATGTGACATCACCAGCTTTAAAGAAAGACATCATGTGACTACAGGAATGCAGAGGCACTGTTAGGGTTTTCGGATGTAAAACCATAAAATATAAAATGTACAGTCTTTGCATTTAGGCCGCGCTTATATTCATATTATTATTATTCTAACATGATTAGAAGCGAGGCTACTGTACTGATCCCTGACTTTGGGATCCAGACAGATGTACTAATACCTGACAATAGAAACTAGAATAATATACTTATCAATGATTTGATTATTTATCAAAAAGACAAATGCATTTTTATAATTTTTATTTAATTTACCTTTGCTGTACTTTTATATGGTTTCCCAATCTCATCAGTATTACCCAGAATTCCACAGCCTCTTGCAGCAAACCAAACAGCACATCCTATACTATCATCTAATACTGTTTCAAGTGGATATAACAGGTGTTTGATATGATTCAGTCTGCAATAAAAATTTGAAGTCACTATAATATCCTACAAGTTAAGTATTTTATCTTTAATTCTAATATGACGTGCTTTAAAGGCTTTGAGACCACAACTGTGGTAAAAAAATGATTTATCTATGAGCAACACGCGCTGAGAAGGGCGTGTTTTAAATGGCTGTTCCAATTAAAAAACTATAACTCCCACCAGAAAGCTATTGCATATGACGTATAAATCTTATAAATAGCGACACGCGCTATAATTATCTGTTGCAATATATTGTGTGTTACATTGACGGAACAGCCAGTTATGGCGGAAATGATGTTTTCTATAGGTACGAAAATATTATAAATGCATTCTAATTGTCTTATTAGAATAGAAATAATTCACGGAGGCTGTGATTTATCATTGTTTTACCGCGAGATGACCATTTATGTCGTTATTTTATCCCTCACTATCGCTCGGGATAAAATAATACGACATAAATGGTCACCCCGTGGTAAAACAATGATAAACCAATGTTTTACCGCGGGATGACCATTTATGTCGTTATTTTATCCCTCGCTATCGCTCAGGATTAAATAATACGACATAAATGGTCACCCCGTGGTAAAACAATGATAAACCACAGCCTCTGTGAATTATTTCTTAATTAGTTTTCCTACTGCAGGTCAGGGTTTTTTTCTGGATACTCCAACTTTTTCCCCAAATAAAAACTGGACACCATAATATAACTAAAAATTTCTGACAGTGGCATTAAACACCATTCAAACCAACAATCTTTGGTTGTTGATTTACATTCTTTTAAAACCATTATCTACCCATAGTTGTTTACCGTTGTCTTTGGCAGTCCTAATTTGATGTTATTTTAACAATGACAATATAACTAATGCAAGAAAATTCATCAAGTAATAAAAAACTACATTTTTTGGAAAATTCAAAGACACAGGAAACTTATAAATCCAATTTATGTTATAATAAAATTGTCTCCTTGTACTAGTAAAATGTGCTAACTTATGAACAAAACAATATTGTTTATGTTGGATAAGAGGCACTGGACGACAGGATACATATACTGCAGGAGTTAAAATACTTCACAAGAATATAGCATTCCTACCTCAACTTCTGAAGTTCTTTAATTGTAACATTAACCTGCAATGAACATAAAGACAAACCAGTGTTTATACATACAGACTATCATAAAAACAGAAAAATGAATAATCATTATAAATGAACATGTAAATAAATGTATTTTATAAGAAAAAACAATTGAATGTATACAGTTAGAAATTATTCAAAAGCAGCCACAATTAGAAAGGCAAGCACACATTTAATGTTTCAAGTAAAACACAAGGTGCACCTAAGGACCGAACACAATTTTGTCTCAGCAAAACTCGTGTCCAGCTTGGCAAATTTTCCCCAGAAAGAAAACTACAAAAACTGAGCAATGCTCACTAATTAATACCTCCCGCCTCCCACCTCCCGCCTCCCAAAATATCCGAAAAATTAATCTTATCAAAATGTTAAATATCAGGTGCACAATGGGACTTTGTGACAAAGATTCTGCGAAAGTTTCATCAAATTCCATTTAGTGGTGTAGGTGCAGTAAGAGATGGTTACCCCCTTAGGTGAATGAAAAAGTCCATGTTTTGCTATGTGAAACCCCAAATATCATGCAGATTAAAATGTAAAATATCAGGTGCACAATGGAACTATGTGACAAAGATTCTGTGAAAGGTTTATCAATTACATTCAGCGGTGTAGGTGAAGTTGCGGATAAGAGAAAGTGTAACAGACGACATACAGAGAATGGAGAGACAGACACAACCATCACTATATACTCCAATATCGGGGTATAAAGAGCTAGTACATCTCAACAGTTTTTAATCTAATTTTTTTAAGTTTGGTTTAATTCCAATGAATGCTGATAAGAGAAGCCAACTCTCTCCTAACTTCCTATTAAGTTGCAAATTTACTTCAATTCATTTTAATAGTTCAGGACTTGACTATAAACCAGATAGCACCATGACCATGCAGATGACACAGGAAGATGACAGATAGTGCTCCTGACGTGTCAACTTTGCTACCCAGTTTAAAGTGTTTATGATCTGTAATTATATGCAATGCTACAAATAAGCAATGATTTCTTAACCAGCTGCCAGTTTGCTTCTTTGAAGAGTTACTCAAGTAACTGATATAGAAGTATAAAAGATCACAGTCTGTTGTCTATAACACAGTAATATGATGGATGGTGTTGTGACCATACTAGTTATATGTTATAAAGGTAAACAAAATATATCAGAATATTTTTGCTAACAAAAATGTAAACTATGGATTTGTTGTTAAGTTAGATCTGTGCAAATTAGATTTATACACTGATTTACATATTGTTACTTAAAAATTTCTAACTAGTAAACATATATTAATTATTATAATTAATCAGATTTAAGTAAAACACCTCAACAAAATTCCATCGTCTCTTTGGGTTTAATTCCTTAAGTGCTGTGTATCCTGTTATTCTATCTGGAACATTCCAGTGACATTGGATATTGTCCTGAGGTAACCTACAATATACAAGTACAAATAACTTCAGGGTGGGGATCACCTCAAAGCTTCCTCTCATAAAATTCCAGTGAAATCATAATATATGAATGAAAATATACATAATTTATATTATAATGAAAAAATGTAAAGTAAAATGAATATTATTTACAGCCAACCTTTCTACAAGTACACAAAATTTAGTTCATTTAGAAGATACTTCTAATGAAGAAATACGGCGATACACAATATAAAGAAGTGTCATAGTGTGGCACCATAATAAACACAAATCCCTATATATTTGGTACACGTGTGGCACCATAATAAACACAAATCCCTATATATTTGGTACATGTGTGGCACCATAATAAACACAAATCCCTATATATTTGGTACACGTGTGGCACCATAATAAACACAAATCCCTATATATTTGGTACATGTGTGGCACCATAATAAACACAAATCCCTATATATTTGGTACATGTGTAGCACCATAATAAACACAAATCCCTATATATTTGGTACATGTGTGCCACCATAATAAACACAAATCCCTATATATTTGGTACACGTGTGCCACCATAATAAACACAAATCCCTATATATTTGGTACATGTGTGGCACAATAATAAACACAAATCCTTATATATTTGGTACACGTGTGGCACCATAATAAACACAAATCCCTATATATTTGGTACATGTGTGGCACCATAATAAACACAAATCCCTATATATTTGGTACACGTGTGCCACCATAATAAACACAAATCCCTATATATTTGGTACATGTGTGGCACCATAATAAACACAAATCCCCATATATTTGGTAAACATGTGTGGCACCATAATAAACACAAATCCCTATATATTTGGTACACGTGTGCCACCATAATAAACACAAATCCCTATATATTTGGTACATGTGTGGCACAATAATAAACACAAATCCTTATATATTTGGTACATGTGTGGCACCATAATAAACACAAATCCCTATATATTTGGTACACGTGTGGCACAATAATAAACACAAATCCTTATATATTTGGTACATGTGTGGCACAATAATAAACACAAATCCCTATATATTTGGTACACGTGTGCCACCATAATAAACACAAATCCCTATATATTTGGTACACGTGTGGCACAATAATAAACACAAATCCCTATATATTTGGTACACGTGTGGCACCATAATAAACACAAATCCCTATATATTTGGTACACGTGTGCCACCATAATAAACACAAATCCCTATATATTTGGTACACGTGTGCCACCATAATAAACACAAATCCCTATATATTTGGTACATGTGTGGCACAATAATAAACACAAATCCCTATATATTTGGTACACTTGATGCCTTTCTATACAAACACTGATGTCCGACTCTGCCTTGACCTAATGTATCTATGTAATAAATATTATGTTGCTAACTATGATGGTAATTTTTTATCATAATGTACGTAATTATGGCATGCATTTATTTTTACAACATGCCATGTCACAAGTCAAAAGACAAAGCTCGTCTGACATGGAAACCAGAGGCTCTTAAGAGCCTGTATCGCTCACCTGATTTTATAGGCAATGAAGATGGCATTTCCCTGATGTTAAAGTAAGTCCTGTAATTTTCAATAAACTTTAAATAGGACCATCCAAACAATATTACTAGAAAGCCTTGTTTCATTGGTTAACCAGTTGTATAGAGATTTTTTTTATTTGCCCATAGGGTCCTATGTTAAACTAAGTCCTGCGGGGGAGTTGGCCATTTTGAATTTCCAATTGCCATAAAAAACATAAACTTTATAAAGGACCATCCAAACAATATTGCTAGTAAGTTTTTGTTTCCATTGATTAACCGGTTTCGGAGAAGAAGCCTTTAAAAACTTTTTCCCATAGGGTCGTATGTTAAACAAAGTCCTGCGGTAGCGGCCATTTTGAATTTCCAATTGCCATAAAAAACATAAACTTTATAGAGGACCATCCAAACAATATTGCTAGTAAGTTTTTGTTTCCATTGATTAACCGGTTTCAGAGAAGAAGCCTTTAAAAACTTTTTCCCATAGCGTCCTATGTTAAACTAAGTCCTGCGGTAGTGGCCATTTTGAATTTCCAGTTGGCATAAAAATCATAAACTTTATAAAGGACCACCCAAACAATATTGCTAGTAAGTTTTGTTTTGATTGGTTAACCGGTTTCAGAGAAGAAGCAGTTTTTAACCTTTTTCCCATAGGGTCCAATGTTAAACTAAGTCCTGCCGTGGTGGCCATTTTGAATATCAGATTGGGATAAAAAACATTAACTTTATAGAGGACCATCCAAACAATATTGCTAGTAAGTTTTGTTTCCATTGGTTGGCCGGTTTCAGAAAAGAAGCCTTTCAAACTTTTTCCCATAGGGTCCTATGTTAAATTAAGTCCTGCCGTGGCAGCCATTTTGAATTTCCAATTGCCATAAAAAACACAAACTTTATAGAGGACCATCCAAACAATATTGCTAGTAAGTTTTGTTTTGATTGGTTAACCGGTTTCAGAGAAGAAGCCCTTTTTAACATTTTTCCCATAGGGTCCAATGTTAAACTAAGTCCTGCAGTGGCGGCCATTTTGAATATCAGATTGGGATAAAAAACAGTAACTTTATAGAGGACCATCCAAACAATATTGCTAGTAAGTTTTGTTTCCATTGGTTGGCCGGTTCAGAAAAGAAGCCTTTCAAACTTTTTCCCATAGGGTCCTATGTTAAATTAAGTCCTGAGGTGGCAGCCATTTTGAATTTCCAATTGCCATAAAAAACACTAACTTTATAGAGGACCATCCAAACAATATTGCTAGTAAGTTTTTGTTTCCATTGATTAACCGGTTTCAGAGAAGAAGCCTTTTAAAACTTTTTCCCATAGGGTTCTATGTTAAACTAAGTCCTGCAGTGGCGGCCAATTTGAATTTCCAATTCCCATCTAAAACACAAACTTTATAGAGGACCATCTAAACAATATTGCTAATGAGTTATGTTTTGATTGGTTAAACGGTTTCAGAGAAGAAGCCCTTTTTAACTTTTTTCCCATAGGGTCCTATGTTAAACTAAGTCTTGAGGTGGCGGCCATATTGGTTTACCAATCAAAATAAAAAACACAAACTTTGTAAAGGTCCATCCAATGAACATTATGGCCAAGTTTGGTTTCAATTGGCCAAGTGGTTTCAGAGAAGAAGATTAAAATGTAAAAAGTTTACAGACGCCGACGACGACGACGCCGACGGACGCAAAGTGATAACAATAGCTCACATGACCCTTTAGGTCAGGTGAGCTAAAAATAGATGATCCAATGATAAAAAACAATGAATAAACCTTAGCTCTCTGACTCAAGTATGGAGATTCCACAGCAATGCATGTATATACCAAATATCATTGCCTATTCTCTCCTACACAAGATTGTATATAGATTTTTTGTCTAAAGGATATCATATTGTACAGAACTGCGACCCTTCGCAGCAAATCTTAAGAATTCAGATTGCTCTCAGGCACATATTGCCTCAAACGCAGGAAATCCCACAAATTAAGATTGCGGTCAGGCAGGCACACAAAATCTCAAACGCTGGAAATCCTAAAAAAATTATATTGCTGGACAGGCACACATTGCCTCAAATGCAGGAAATCCCAAGAATTAAGATTGCTGACATTTGGTGATCATCAGTACATATGTACACCGCTTTATTAGAAGATTAATACATGTCAGAAAAGTTTGTTATGTCAATTTTTATCAAAATTTTTGTCACAATGAACTTCATCTAATTAAAATTAGCCCATGGGTGTGTACTATATACATTGAGTCACAAGGTCTAACCCGTCTTATTAAAATTAGCCTGTAGGTGTTTACTATTTACATTGTGTTGCAAGGTCTCACCCATCTTATTAAAATTAGCCCATGTTAACATCTGCTAATTTTAAATTAGACTGCATTATCTCTGACCCAATGGTATGCAAACACTATGCATAAAGATAAAGTTAAAACCATTTTAAGTCCAGAACACAGTTTGTTAGATTTAGATTATTCATTGTCCTCACAGCTCAGTGAAACTTACCTAGAACTCTCTTACAGCTCAGTGAAACTTACCTAGAACTCTTACAGCTCAGTGAAACTTACCTAGAACTCTCTCACAGCTCAGTGAAACTTACCTAGAACTCTCTCACAGCTCAGTGAAACTTACCTAGAACTCTCTCACAGCTCAGTGAAACTTACCTAGAACTCTCTCACAGCTCAGTGAAACTTACCTAGAACTCTCTCACAGCTCAGTGAAACTTACCTAGAACTCTCTCACAGCTCAGTGAAACTTACCTAGAACTCTCTCACAGCTCAGTGATACTTACCTAGAACTCTTTTTCTTTTCTTGAGTTTTTGTATGTTGTTCAAAAGCAACATTTAAGAGGTCAACAGGTTCACCATCAGGTAAACATCTATAAATAGTAAACATTTAAGTATGTTATATGCACTATACCTGTATGCATCATCAACATGGTTTTCTATTTGGCATGAATCAAACATATCTGAAACATTTAAATTTTTTTTCAACATGACTCAGTGATCATTTTTTATTTTCATTTTTTTTAACGGATGCTTGTCTGCTTTGTACTGCCAACTTTTAGATTCATATTGACAATTAATCAAGGTTGGTCTGTACTACCATCAAAACATGTAGAGCATGGTGTCAAAGAGTTATTGCTTGGCTCTTGATTCGCCAGGTAATATACACCTTATCTATACACTAAAGCAGTAATTACTGCTGAATCAATTCCACCAGGTGATGTACACAATACCTATCCCCTAAAGCAGTAATTACTGCTGAATCAATTCCACCAGGTGATGTACACCTTACCTATCCACTAAAGCAGTAATTACTGCTAAATCAATCCCACCAGGTGATGTACACCTTACCTATCTACTAAAGCAGTAATTACTGCTGAATCAATTCCACCAGGTGATGTACACAATACCTATCCCCTAAAGCAGTAATTACTGCTGAATCAATTCCACCAGGTGATGTACACCTTACCTATCCACTAAAGCAGTAATTACTGCTAAATCAATTCCACCAGGTGATGTACACAATACCTATCCACTAAAGCAGTAATTACTGCTGAATCAATTCCACCAGGTAAAGTACACCTTACCTATCCACTAAAGCAGTAATTACAGCTGAATCAATTCCACCAGGTAATGCACACCTTACCTATCCACTAAAGCAGTAATAACTGCTGAATCAATTCCACTAGGTGAAGTACACAATACCTATCCACTAAAGCAGTAATTACTGCTGAATCAATTCCACCAGGTGATGTACACCTTACCTATCCACTAAAGCAGTAATTACTGCTGAATCAATTCCACCAGGTGATGTACAACTTACCTATCTACTAAAGCAGTAATTACAGCTGAATCAATACCACCAGGTGATGTACATCTTACCTATCCACTAAAGCAGTAATTACTGCTGAATCAATTCCACCAGGTGATGTACATCTTACCTATCCACTAAAGCAGTAATTTCTGCTGAATCAATTCCACCAGGTGATGTACACCTTACCTATCCACTAAAGCAGTAATTACTGCTAAATCAATTCCACCAGGTAAAGTACACATTACCTATCCACTAAAGCAGTAATTACAGCTGAATCAATTCCACCAGGTAATGCACACCTTACCTATCCACTAAAGCAGTAATTACTGCTGAATCAATTCCACCAGGTGAAGTACACAATACCTATCCACTAAAGCAGTAATTTCTGCCGAATCAATTCCACCAGGTAATGCACACCTTACCTATCCACTAAAGCAGTAATTACTGCTGAATCAATTCCACCAGGTGAAGTACACAATACCTATCCACTAAAGCAGTAATTACTGCTGAATCAATTCCACCAGGTGATGTACACCTTACCTATCCACTAAAGCAGTAATTACTGCTGAATCAATTCCACCAGGTGATGTACAACTTACCTATCTACTAAAGCAGTAATTACAGCTGAATCAATACCACCAGGTGATGTACATCTTACCTATCCACTAAAGCAGTAATTACTGCTGAATCAATTCCACCAGGTGATGTACATCTTACCTATCCACTAAAGCAGTAATTTCTGCTGAATCAATTCCACCAGGTGATGTACACCTTACCTATCCACTAAAGCTATAATAACTGCTGAATCAATTCCACCAGGTGATGTACACCTTACCTATCCACTAAAGCAGTAATAACTGCTGAATCAATTCCACCAGGTGATGTACAACTTACCTATCTACTAAAGCAGTAATTACAGCTGAATCAATACCACCAGGTGATGTACACCTTACCTATCCACTAAAGCAGTAATTACTGCTGAATCAATTCCACCAGGTGATGTACACCTTACCTATCCCTATCCACTAAAGCAATAATAACTGCTGAATCAATTCCACCAGGTGATGTACACCTTACCTATCCACTAAAGCAGTAATTACTGCTGAATCAATTCCACCAGGTAATGTACACCTTACCTATCCACTAAAGCAGTAAATACTTCTGAATCAATTCCACCAGGTAATGTACACCTTACCTATCCACTAAAGCAGTAATTACTGCTGAATCAATTCCACCAGGTAATGTACACCTTACCTATCCACTAAAGCAGTAATTACTGCTGAATCAATTCCACCAGGTAAAGTACACCTTACCTATCCACTAAAGCAGTAATTACAGCTGAATCAATCCCACCAGGTGATGTACACCTTACCTATCCACTAAAGCAGTAATTACTGCTGAATCAATCCCACCAGGTGATGTACACCTTACCTATCCACTAAAGCAGTAATTACTGCTGAATCAATTCCACCAGGTGATGTACACCTTACCTATCCACTAAAGCAGTAATTACTGCTGAATCAATTCCACCAGGTGATGTACAACTTACCTATCTACTAAAGCAGTAATTACAGCTGAATCAATACCACCAGGTGATGTACATCTTACCTATCCACTAAAGCAGTAATTACTGCTGAATCAATTCCACCAGGTGATGTACATCTTACCTATCCACTAAAGCAGTAATTACTGCTGAATCAATTCCACCAGGTGATGTACATCTTACCTATCCACTAAAGCAATAATAACTGCTGAATCAATTCCACCATGTGATGTACACCTTACCTATCCACTAAAGCAGTAATAACTGCTGAATCAATTTCACCAGGTGATGAACAACTTACCTATCTACTAAAGCAGTAATTACAGCTGAATCAATACCACCAGGTGATGTACACCTTACCTATCCACTAAAGCAGTAATTACTGCTGAATCAATTCCACCAGGTGATGTACACCTTACCTATCCACTAAAGCAATAATAACTGCTGAATCAATTCCACCAGGTGATGTACACCTTACCTATCCACTAAAGCAGTAATTACTGCTGAATCAATTCCACCAGGTAATGTACACCTTACCTATCCACTAAAGCAGTAATTACTTCTGAATCAATTCCACCAGGTAATGTACACCTTACCTATGCACTAAAGCAGTAATTACTGCTGAATCAATTCCACCAGGTAATGTACACCTTACCTATCCACTAAAGCAGTAATTACTGCTGAATCAATTCCACCAGGTAAACTACACCTTACCTATCCACTAAAGCAGTAATTACAGCTGAATCAATTCCACCATGTAATGTACACCTTACCTATCCACTAAAGCAGTAATTACTGCTGAATCAATTCCACCAGGTAATGTACACCTTACCTATCCACTAAAGCAGTAATTACAGCTGAATCAATTCCACCAGGTAATGTACACCTTACCTATCCACTAAAGCAGTAATTACTGCTGAATCAATTCCACCAGGTAATGTCCACCTTACCTATCCACTTTCCACCAGGTAATGTCCACCTTACCTCTCCACTAAAGCAGTAATTACTTCTGAATCAATTCCACCAGGTAATGTACATCTTACCTATCCACTAAAGCAGTAATTACAGCTGAATCAATTCCACCAGGTGATGTACATCTTATCTATCCACTAAAGCATTAATTACTGCTGAATCAATCCCACCAGGTGATGTACACCCTACCTATCCACTAAAGCAGTAATTACTGCTGAATCAATCCCACCAGGTTATGTACACCCTACCTATCCACTAAAGCAGTAATTACTGCTAAATCAATTCCACCAGGTAATGTACACCTTACCTATCCACTAAAGCAGTTATTACTGCTGAATCAATTCCACCAGGTGATGTACACCTTACCTATCCACTAAAGCAGTAATTACTGCTGAATCAATTCCCCCAGGTGATGGACACCTTAGCTATCCACTAAAGCAGTAAGTACTGCTGAATCAATTCCACCAGGTAATGTTCACCTTACTACTGCTGAATCAATTCCACCAGGTAATATGTACACCTTACCTATCCACTAAAGCAGTAATTACTGCTGAATCGATTCCACCAGGTAATGTTCACCTCACCTATCCACTAAAGCAGTAATTACTGCTGAATAAATTCCACCAGGTAATGTTCACCTCACCTATCCACTAAAGCAGTAATTACTGCTGAATCAATTCCACCAGGTAATGTACACCTAACCTAGCCACTAAAGCAGTAATTACTGCTGAATCAATTCCACCAGGTAATGTCCACCTTACCCATTTATTACAGCCGAATCAATTCCACCAGGTAATGTACACCTTACCTATCCACTAAAGCAGTAATTACTGCTGAATCAATTCCACCAGGTAATGTACACCTTACCTATCCACTAAAGCAGTAATTACAGCTGAATCAATTCCACCAGGTTATGTAGTGTACACCTTACCTATCTACTAAGGCAGTAATTACAGCTGAATCAATTCCACCAGGTATGCACACCTTACCTATCCACTAAAGCAGTAAATACAGCTGAATCAATACCACCAGGTAATGTCCACCTTACCTATCCATTACAGCCGAATCAATTCCACCAGGTAATGTTCACCTCACCTATCCACTAAAGCAGTAATTACTTCTGCTGAATCAATTCCACCAGGTGATGTACACCTTACCTATCCACTAAAGCAGTAATTTCTGCTGAATCAATTCCACCAGGTGATGTACACCTTACCTATACACTAAAGCAGTAATTACTGCTGAATCAATTCCACCAGGTAATGTCCACCTTACCCATTTATTACAGCCGAATCAATTCCACCAGGTAATGTACACCTTACCTATCCACTAAAGCAGTAATTACTGCTGAATCAATTCCACCAGGTAATGTACACCTTACCTATCCACTAAAGCAGTAATTACAGCTGAATCAATTCCACCAGGTTATGTAGTGTACACCTTACCTATCTACTAAGGCAGTAATTACAGCTGAATCAATTCCACCAGGTGATGCACACCTTACCTATCCACTAAAGCAGTAAATACAGCTGAATCAATACCACCAGGTAATGTCCACCTTACCTATCCATTACAGCCGAATCAATTCCACCAGGTAATGTACACCTTACCTATCCACTAAAGCAGTAATTACTTCTGAATCAATTCCACCAGGTGATGTATACCTTACCTATCCACTAAAGCAGTAATTACAGCTGAATCAATTCCACAGGTTATGTAGTGTACACCTTACCTATCTACTAAGGCAGTAATTACAGCTGAATCAATTCCACCAGGTGATGCACACCTTACCTATCCACTAAAGCAGTAAATACAGCTGAATCAATACCACCAGGTAATGTCCACCTTACCTATCCATTACAGCCGAATCAATTCCACCAGGTAATGTACACCTTACCTATCCACTAAAGCAGTAATTACTTCTGAATCAATTCCACCAGGTGATGTATACCTTACCTATCCACTAAAGCAGTAATTACAGTTGAATCAATACCACCAGGTTATGTAGTGTACACCTTACCTATCTACTAAGGCAGTAATTACAGCTGAATCAATTCCACCAGGTGATGCACACCTTACCTATCCACTAAAGCAGTAAATACAGCTGAATCAATACCACCAGGTAATGTCCACCTTACCTATCCATTACAGCTGAATCAATTCCACCAGGTGATGTACACCTTACCTTCCCACTAAAGCAAGTAATTACAGCTGAATCAATTCCACCAGGTGATGTACACCTTACCTATCCACTAAAGCAGTAATTACTGCCGAGTCAATACCACCAGGTGATGCACACCTTACCTATCTACTAAAGCAGTAATTACATCTGAATAAATTCCACCAGGTAATGTTCACCTCACCTATCCACTAAAGCAGTAATTTCTGCTGAATCAATTCCTCCAGGTAATGTACACCTTACCTATCCACTAAAGCAGTAATTACAGCTGAATCAATTCCACCAGAAAACAAGATGGCTACCTTTGCCTCTCCTTGGATTTGATTCTCTAAATATGGGACTGTATCACTGTTATTGTCAGCTTTTTGATGTAATTGTTGTTCAGAACAGTTTAGCTGAATTTCAGTTGAATTTATATTACCATGATGATGTGCAGTTTTGACAGGTTTATCTCTAGTGCCGTGATCAGATGGCTGTGTCTTGGGGTCTAAATCATTCTGATTATACACCCGTGTTGTTACAGCCTTCAACAGAACATCTATTAGCTGATCCGAAAGTTTATTCATTGTAGAATCAGACTGTAAAATATCACACAGAATCTGCTGAGGATCTACACTGGGCCCATTCTTTATGTCTGTCAATTCATTTGTTACTACTGAACAAATTGAGTTACTAACTTCAATGGAATCTGTATTATTAATTGAGCTGTTCATTTTTGTGTCAACGTATGAAAACACCTTTTCCTTTTTCATAACATCAGACGATTCTATGCATCCAGATCCTGGTAACTCTTTATTAAGTTTTGGTATTGACATGGGAACAACTTGTGTACCCGAAAGTTCAAATTTGAAATTTGGTGGTAATATCTGCTGTAAACAGTACTGCAGAGGGTCAGATGACTTGACTTTTATTGCAGTACCAGGCCACACTGATTCATCTCTTGGATACATTGTCATGGCAACAGTGTTGTCCTTTATTTTTAGAGAAAATATTCCTGTTGATGGTACTTCCTCAAAATCCTAAAATAAAAATATGCTCTTAAGCAAGACTTCTGGACAAAAACTACTGAAAGCGACTTCAGTGGCAGAGTGGTTAAGGTAGTTCGCTTCTATTGATCAAGTGGTCTGTCAACACTGAGATCGCAGGCTCAAGTCTCACTACTGCACTCGACTCCAATCATTTTTCCCAACCGAAGGTGAAACAACATTTAAACAAACATTAGACTGTTTGGTACCAAAAAAAAATAACACTGTTTCAAAGAAAGCAATAATTTGAAAGAAACAAAACCTCCTAACAGAAGCAGCAAATGTAATGTGCATACTATTTCTAAACGCATGGTAACATCTTCAAAGATAAATTAAGCTCTGAATTATGACATCATTTGATACTATGAATTTGCACTTTCAAAAAACACAATATGCATAGCATTTATACCTCACACACTGACTCACATTGATGTCTAACAAGTGTGGACACAGAAAAACGTCTCGCCTGCATTCCGCATCAGTAACGAAAATAAATTTCGTCATAAGCATTACGTAAATAGCATTAAATATCAGCAGCGGCCTGTATACAAAATATTGTCACCATACCCTGCATAGTTACAGGGGAACAGCCGTAACCCAAAAACTTTAAGGTAGTCGCTGGACCGTGAAATTGAGGTCAAGGTCAGGTGGAACCTACCAGACAGTCATGTACTATTCATCAGCAACCTATATACCAAATATGGTCATCCTACCATGCGTAGTTACAGAGGAACTATCGTAACCCAAAAACTTTAACGTAGTCGCTGGACCGTGAAATTGAGGTCAAGGTCAGGTGACACCTACCAGACAGTCATGTACTAGTCATCAGCAACCTATACACCAAATATTGTCATCCTACCATGTGTAGTTACAGAAGAACTGTCGTAACCCAAAAAACTTTAATGTAGTCGCTGGACTGTGAAATTGAGGTCAAGGTCAGGTGACACCTACCAGACAGTCATGTACTAGTCATCAGGAACCTATACACCAAATATTGTCATCCTACCATGCATAGTTACAGAGGAACTGTCGTAACCCAAAAACTTTAACATAGTTGCTGGACCGTGAAATTGAGGTCAAGGTCAGGTGACACCTACCAGACAGTCATGTACTAGTCATCAGCAACCTATACACCAAATATTGTCATCCTACCATGCGTAGTTACAGAGGAACTGTCGTAACCCAAAAACTTTAACGTAGTCGCTGGACCGTGAAATTGAGGTCAAGGTCAGGTGACACCTACCAGACAGTCATGTGCTAGTCATCAGCAACCTATACACCAAATATTGTCATCCTACCATGCGTAGTTACAGAGGAACTGTCGTAACCCAAAAACTTTAACGTAGTCGCTGGACCGTGAAATTGAGGTCAAGGTCAGGTGACACCTACCAGACAGTCATGTAATAGTCATCAGCAACCTATACACCAAATATTGTCATCCTACCATGCGTAGTTACAGAGGAACTGTCGTAACCCAAAAACTTTAACGTAGTCACTGAACCGTGAAATTGAGGTCAAGGTCAGGTGACAGGTGACTGACTGGCAAGTACTCATCATAAGCTACCTCTGGACCAAATTTGATGGACCTAGGGCTTGGGCTTACAAAGATATGAAGCAAGATGTCAAGTGTTTACGCCACCGCCGTGGCCGGATTCCCATACATATGTCTCGCCTCCAGTGACTTTCGTCGCAGGCGAGACAAAAACAGTCTAAATTTTATTTTTTGCTTTATGTTCCGGCATAACAAATAATGATGCCAAAAAATTGCCAGTAACAAAAATGCAAATGGTAAAATAAGTAAACACCAGTACACTACTAATTTAGATGTTTTATAAGCCTAAAAGATAAATGTTAAAGAAACTAGTTTTCTTAAGCCTTACATAATCCTGTATCCGAACAGACGACAAAATAAAGACATCATCGATAGTCTGAGGAAGATGCCATAAAAGACTCCTCCTGCCAAACATGTCTCTCCCAAAATAGAGCTGTTGAGTAGCATTCTAAAATAAATCAGTGAAACAGTGAATTAATACATGAAACCCAAGAATTACTGAAAAATTACTTAATATTAATGTATCAAATTGATTGATGAAATAAAAAACTAAATTTTAAATTTTGTCAAGTGATTAAAATCAAGCAATTCAAAGATATCCTATCATGAACAAATTGCATTGTATGTTTATACATAGACAAAATAAAATGTTGCGAATACTCCTTTTGGGAGGTTAGGCCACCATATTAGTGAATCCTCCTTTTGGGAAGCCAGGCCACCATATTAGTGAATCCTCCTTTTGGGAGGCTAGGCTACCTTATTAGTGAATCCTCCTTTTGGGAGGCTAGGCCACCTTATTAGTGAATCCTCCTTTTGGGAGGCTAGGCCACATTATTAGTGAATCCTCCTTTTGGGAGGCCAGGCCACCATATTAGTGAATCCTCATTATGGAGGCTAGGCCACCTTATTAGTGATTCCTCCTTTTGGAGGCTAGGTCACTTTAGTAGTGAATCCTCCTTTTGGAGGCTAGGCCACCTTATTAGTGAATCCTCCTTTTGGAGGCTAGGCCACCTTATTAGTGAATCCTCCTTTTGGGAGGCTAGGCCACCTTAGTGAATCTTCCTTTTGGAGGCTAGGCCACCTTATTAGTGAATCCTCCTTTTGGAGGCTAGGCCACCTTATTAGTGAATCCTCCTTTTGGGAGGCTAGGCCACCTTAGTGAATCTTCCTTTTGGAGGCTAGGCCACCTTATTGGTGAATTCTCCTTTTGGAGGCTAGGCCACCTTATTAGTGAATGCTCCTTTGTAGGTTAGGCCACCTTAATAGTGAATCCTCATTTTGGGAGGCTAGGCCACATTACTACTGAATACTCCTTTTGGGGGGCTAGGCCACCTTATCAGTGAATTCTCCTTTTGGAGGCTAGGCCACCTTTATAGTTAATTCTCCTTTTTGGAGGCTAGGCCACCTTAATAATGAATTCTCATTTTAGGCGGCTAGGCCACATTATTAGTGAATCCTTCTTTTGGACACTAGGCCACATTATTAGTGAATTCTCCTTTTTGGAGGCCAAGCCACCTTAAAAGTGAATCCTCCTTTTGGGGGGCTATGCCACCTTAATAGTGAATTCTCCTTTTTGGAGGCTAGGCCACCTTAATAGTGAATTCTCTTTTTGGGAGGCTAGGCCACATTATTAGTAAATCCTCCGTTTGGAGGCTAGGCAACATTATTAGTGAATCCTCCTTTTGGGAGGCTAGGCCACCTTATTAGTGAATCCTCCTTTTGGAGGCTAGGCCACCTTATTAGTGAATCCTCCTTTTGGGAGGCTAGGCTACCTTATTAGTGAATCCTCCTTTTGGGAGGCTAGGCCACCTTATTAGTGTATCCTCCTTTTGGGAGGCTAGGCCACCTTATTAGTGAATCCTCCTTTTGGGAGGCTAGGCCACATTATTAGTGAATCTTCCTTTTGGGAGGCTAGGCCACATTATTAGTGAATTCTCTTTTTGGAGACTAGACCACATTATTAATGAATCTTCCTTTTGGAGGCTAGGCCACATTGTTAGTGAATCCTCCTTTTCGGAGGCCAGGCCACCTTATTAGTGAATCCTCCTTTTGGGAGGCCAGGCCACCTTATTAGTAATACTTATTGGAGGCTAGGCCACCTTATTAGTGAATCCTCCTTTTGGGAGGCTAGGCCACATTATTAGTGAATCTTCCTTTTGGGAGGTTAGGCCACCTTATTAGTGAATCTTCCTTTTGGAGGCTAGGCCACATTGTTAGTGAATCCTCCTTTTCGGAGGCCAGGCCACCTTATTAGTGAATCTTCCTTTTCGGAGGCCAGGCCACCTTATTAGTGAATCCTCCTTTTGGGAGGCTAGGCCACCTTATTAGTGAATCCTCCTTTTGGGAGGCTAGGCCACCTTATTAGTGAATCCTCCTTTTGGGAGGCTAGGCCACCTTATTAGTGAATCCTCCTTTTGGAGGCTAGGCCACCTTAGTGAATCTTCCTTTTGGAGGCTAGGCCACCTTATTGGTGAATTCTCCTTTTGGAGGCTAGGCCACCTTATTAGTGAATGCTCCTTTGTAGGTTAGGCCACCTTAATAGTGAATCCTCATTTTGGGAGGCTAGGCCACATTACTACTGAATACTCCTTTTGGGGGGCTAGGCCACCTTATCAGTGAATTCTCCTTTTGGAGGCTAGGCCACCTTTATAGTTAATTCTCCTTTTTGGAGGCTAGGCCACCTTAATAATGAATTCTCATTTTAGGCGGCTAGGCCACATTATTAGTGAATCCTTCTTTTGGACACTAGGCCACATTATTAGTGAATTCTCCTTTTTGGAGGCCAAGCCACCTTAAAAGTGAATCCTCCTTTTGGGGGGCTATGCCACCTTAATAGTGACTTCTCCTTTTTGGAGGCTAGGCCACCTTAATAGTGAATTCTCTTTTTGGGAGGCTAGGCCACATTATTAGTAAATCCTCCGTTTGGAGGCTAGGCAACATTATTAGTGAATCCTCCTTTTGGGAGGCCAGGCCACCTTATTAGTGAATCCTCCTTTTGGGAGGCTAGGCTACCTTATTAGTAATACTTATTGGAGGCTAGGCCACCTTATTAGTGAATCCTCCGTTTGGAGGCTAGGCCACCTTATTAGTGAATCCTCCTTTTGGAGGCTAGGACACCTTATTAGTGAATCCTCCTTTTGGGAGGCTAGGCTACCTTATTAGTGAATCCTCCTTTTGGGAGGCTAGGCCACATTATTAGTGAATCTTCCTTTTGGGAGGCTAGGCTACCTTATTAGTGAATCCTCCTTTTGGGAGGCCAGGCCACCTTATTAGTAATACTTATTGGAGGCTAGGCCACCTTATTAGTGAATCCTCCGTTTGGAGGCTAGGCCACCTTATTAGTGAATCCTCCTTTTGGAGGCTAGGACACCTTATTAGTGAATCCTCCTTTTGGGAGGCTAGGCTACCTTATTAGTGAATCCTCCTTTTGGGAGGCTAGGCCACCTTATTAGTGTATCCTCCTTTTGGGAGGCTAGGCCACCTTATTAGTGAATCCTCCTTTTGGGAGGCTAGGCCACATTATTAGTGAATCTTCCTTTTGGGAGGCTAGGCCACATTATTAGTGAATTCTCTTTTTGGAGACTAGACCACATTATTAATGAATCTTCCTTTTGGAGGCTAGGCCACATTGTTAGTGAATCCTCCTTTTCGGAGGCCAGGCCTTATTAGTGAATCCTCCTTTTGGGAGACCAGGCCACCTTATTAGTAATACTTATTGGAGGCTAGGCCACCTTATTAGTGAATCCTCCTTTTGGGAGGCTAGGCCACCTTATTAGTGAATCTTCCTTTTGGAGGCTAGGCCACCTTATTAGTGAATCCTCCTTTTGGGAGGCTAGGCCACCTTATTAGTGAATCCTCCTTTTGGGAGGCTAGGCCACCTTATTAGTGAATCCTCCTTTTGGGAGGCTAGGCCACCTTATTAGTGAATCTTCCTTTTGGAGGCTAGGCCACATTGTTAGTGAATCCTCCTTTTCGGAGGCCAGGCCACCTTATTAGTGAATCCTCCTTTTGGGAGGCTATGCCACCTTATTAGTGAATCCTCCTTTTGGAGGCTAGGCCACCTTATTAGTGAATCCTCCTTTTGGGAGGCTAGGCCACCTTATTAGTGAATCCTCCTTTTGGGAGGCTAGGCCACATTATTAGTGAATCTTCCTTTTGGGAGGCTAGGCCACATTATTAGTGAATCCTCCTTTTGGGAGGCTAGGCCACCTTATTAGTGAATCCTCCTTTTGGGAGGCTAGGCCACATTATTAGTGAATCTTCCTTTTGGAGGCTAGGCCACCTTATTAGTGAATCCTCCTTTTGGGAGGCTAGGCCACCTTATTAGTGAATCCTCCTTTTGGGAGGCTAGGCCACCTTATTAGTGAATCCTCCTTTTGGGAGGCTAGGCCACCTTATTAGTGAATCTTCCTTTTGGAGGCTAGGCCACATTGTTAGTGAATCCTCCTTTTCGGAGGCCAGGCCACCTTATTAGTGAATCCTCCTTTTGGGAGGCTATGCCACCTTATTAGTGAATCCTCCTTTTGGGAGGCTAGGCCACCTTATTAGTGAATCCTCCTTTTGGGAGGCTAGGCCACATTATTAGTGAATCTTCCTTTTGGGAGGCTAGGCCACATTATTAGTGAATCCTCCTTTTGGGAGGCTAGGCCACCTTATTAGTGAATCCTCCTTTTGGGAGGCTAGGCCACATTATTAGTGAATCTTCCTTTTGGGAGGCTAGGCCACATTATTAGTGAATCTTCCTTTTGGAGGCTAGGCCACATTGTTAGTGAATCCTCCTTTTCGGAGGCCAGGCCACCTTATTAGTGAATCCTCCTTTTGGAGGCTAGGCCACCTTAATAGTGAATTCTCCTTTTGGGAGGCCAGGCCACCTTATTAGTGAATCCTCCTTTTGGGAGGCTAGGCCACATTGTTAGTGAATCCTCCTTTTCGGAGGCTAGGCCACATTATTAGTGAATCCTTCTTTTGGACACTAGGCCACATTATTAGTGAATTCTCCTTTTTGGAGGCCAAGCCACCTTAAAAGTGAATCCTCCTTTTGGGGGGCTATGCCACCTTAATAGTGAATTCTCCTTTTTGGAGGCTAGGCCACCTTAATAGTGAATTCTCTTTTTGGGAGGCTAGGCCACATTATTAGTAAATCCTCCGTTTGGAGGCTAGGCAACATTATTAGTGAATCCTCCTTTTGGGAGGCCAGGCCACCTTATTAGTGAATCCTCCTTTTGGAGGCTAGGCCACCTTATTAGTGAATCCTCCTTTTTGGAGGCTAGGCCACCTTATTAGTGAATCCTCCTTTTGGGAGGCTAGGCTACCTTATTAGTAATACTTATTGGAGGCTAGGCCACCTTATTAGTGAATCCTCCGTTTGGAGGCTAGGCCACCTTATTAGTGAATCCTCCTTTTGGAGGCTAGGACACCTTATTAGTGAATCCTCCTTTTGGGAGGCTAGGCTACCTTATTAGTGAATCCTCCTTTTGGGAGGCTAGGCCACCTTATTAGTGAATCCTCCTTTTGGAGGCTAGGCCACCTTATTAGTGAATCCTCCTTTTGGAGGCTAGGCCACCTTAGTGAATCTTCCTTTTGGAGGCTAGGCCACCTTATTAGTGAATCCTCCGTTTGGAGGCTAGGCCACCTTATTAGTGAATCCTCCTTTTGGAGGCTAGGACACCTTATTAGTGAATCCTCCTTTTGGGAGGCTAGGCTACCTTATTAGTGAATCCTCCTTTTGGGAGGCTAGGCCACCTTATTAGTGTATCCTCCTTTTGGGAGGCTAGGCCACCTTATTAGTGAATCCTCCTTTTGGGAGGCTAGGCCACATTATTAGTGAATCTTCCTTTTGGGAGGCTAGGCCACATTATTAGTGAATTCTCTTTTTGGAGACTAGACCACATTATTAATGAATCTTCCTTTTGGAGGCTAGGCCACATTGTTAGTGAATCCTCCTTTTCGGAGGCCAGGCCACCTTATTAGTGAATCCTCCTTTTGGGAGGCCAGGCCACCTTATTAGTAATACTTATTGGAGGCTAGGCCACCTTATTAGTGAATCTTCCTTTTGGAGGCTAGGCCACATTGTTAGTGAATCCTCCTTTTGGGAGGCTAGGCCACCTTATTAGTGAATCCTCCTTTTGGGAGGCTAGGCCACCTTATTAGTGAATCTTCCTTTTGGGAGGCTAGGCCACCTTATTAGTGAATCCTCCTTTTGGGAGGCTAGGCCACCTTATTAGTGAATCTTCCTTTTGGAGGCTAGGCCACATTGTTAGTGAATCCTCCTTTTCGGAGGCCAGGCCACCTTATTAGTGAATCCTCCTTTTGGGAGGCTATGCCACCTTATTAGTGAATCCTCCTTTTGGGAGGCTAGGCCACCTTATTAGTGAATCTTCCTTTTGGAGGCTAGGCCACCTTATTAGTGAATCCTCCTTTTGGGAGGCTAGGCCACCTTATTAGTGAATCCTCCTTTTGGGAGGCTAGGCCACCTTATTAGTGAATCCTCCTTTTGGGAGGCTAGGCCACATTATTAGTGAATCTTCCTTTTGGGAGGCTAGGCCACATTATTAGTGAATCCTCCTTTTGGAGGCTAGGCCACCTTATTAGTGAATCCTCCTTTTGGGAGGCTAGGCCACCTTATTAGTGAATCCTCCTTTTGGGAGGCTAGGCCACATTATTAGTGAATCTTCCTTTTGGGAGGCTAGGCCACATTATTAGTGAATCCTCCTTTTGGGAGGCTAGGCCACCTTATTAGTGAATCCTCCTTTTGGGAGGCTAGGCCACATTATTAGTGAATCTTCCTTTTGGAGGCTAGGCCACCTTATTAGTGAATCCTCCTTTTGGGAGGCTAGGCCACCTTATTAGTGAATCCTCCTTTTGGGAGGCTAGGCCACCTTATTAGTGAATCCTCCTTTTGGGAGGCTAGGCCACCTTATTAGTGAATCTTCCTTTTGGAGGCTAGGCCACATTGTTAGTGAATCCTCCTTTTGGGAGGCTATGCCACCTTATTAGTGAATCCTCCTTTTGGAGGCTAGGCCACCTTATTAGTGAATCCTCCTTTTGGGAGGCTAGGCCACATTATTAGTGAATCTTCCTTTTGGGAGGCTAGGCCACATTATTAGTGAATCCTCCTTTTGGGAGGCTAGGCCACCTTATTAGTGAATCCTCCTTTTGGGAGGCTAGGCCACATTATTAGTGAATCTTCCTTTTGGGAGGCTAGGCCACATTATTAGTGAATCTTCCTTTTGGAGGCTAGGCCACATTGTTAGTGAATCCTCCTTTTCGGAGGCCAGGCCACCTTATTAGTGAATCCTCCTTTTGGAGGCTAGGCCACCTTAATAGTGAATTCTCCTTTTGGGAGGCCAGGCCACCTTATTAGTGAATCCTCCTTTTGGGAGGCTAGGCCACATTGTTAGTGAATCCTCCTTTTCGGAGGCTAGGCCACATTATTAGTGAATCCTTCTTTTGGACACTAGGCCACATTATTAGTGAATTCTCCTTTTTGGAGGCCAAGCCACCTTAAAAGTGAATCCTCCTTTTGGGGGGCTATGCCACCTTAATAGTGAATTCTCCTTTTTGGAGGCTAGGCCACCTTAATAGTGAATTCTCTTTTTGGGAGGCTAGGCCACATTATTAGTAAATCCTCCGTTTGGAGGCTAGGCAACATTATTAGTGAATCCTCCTTTTGGGAGGCCAGGCCACCTTATTAGTGAATCCTCCTTTTGGAGGCTAGGCCACCTTATTAGTGAATCCTCCTTTTTGGAGGCTAGGCCACCTTATTAGTGAATCCTCCTTTTGGGAGGCTAGGCTACCTTATTAGTAATACTTATTGGAGGCTAGGCCACCTTATTAGTGAATCCTCCGTTTGGAGGCTAGGCCACCTTATTAGTGAATCCTCCTTTTGGAGGCTAGGACACCTTATTAGTGAATCCTCCTTTTGGGAGGCTAGGCTACCTTATTAGTGAATCCTCCTTTTGGGAGGCTAGGCCACCTTATTAGTGAATCCTCCTTTTGGAGGCTAGGCCACCTTATTAGTGAATCCTCCTTTTGGAGGCTAGGCCACCTTAGTGAATCTTCCTTTTGGAGGCTAGGCCACCTTATTAGTGAATCCTCCGTTTGGAGGCTAGGCCACCTTATTAGTGAATCCTCCTTTTGGAGGCTAGGACACCTTATTAGTGAATCCTCCTTTTGGGAGGCTAGGCTACCTTATTAGTGAATCCTCCTTTTGGGAGGCTAGGCCACCTTATTAGTGTATCCTCCTTTTGGGAGGCTAGGCCACCTTATTAGTGAATCCTCCTTTTGGGAGGCTAGGTCACATTATTAGTGAATCTTCCTTTTGGGAGGCTAGGCCACATTATTAGTGAATTCTCTTTTTGGAGACTAGACCACATTATTAATGAATCTTCCTTTTGGAGGCTAGGCCACATTGTTAGTGAATCCTCCTTTTCGGAGGCCAGGCCACCTTATTAGTGAATCCTCCTTTTGGGAGGCCAGGCCACCTTATTAGTAATACTTATTGGAGGCTAGGCCACCTTATTAGTGAATCTTCCTTTTGGAGGCTAGGCCACATTGTTAGTGAATCCTCCTTTTGGGAGGCTAGGCCACCTTATTAGTGAATCCTCCTTTTGGGAGGCTAGGCCACCTTATTAGTGAATCTTCCTTTTGGGAGGCTAGGCCACCTTATTAGTGAATCCTCCTTTTGGGAGGCTAGGCCACCTTATTAGTGAATCTTCCTTTTGGAGGCTAGGCCACATTGTTAGTGAATCCTCCTTTTCGGAGGCCAGGCCACCTTATTAGTGAATCCTCCTTTTGGGAGGCTATGCCACCTTATTAGTGAATCCTCCTTTTGGGAGGCTAGGCCACCTTATTAGTGAATCTTCCTTTTGGAGGCTAGGCCACCTTATTAGTGAATCCTCCTTTTGGGAGGCTAGGCCACCTTATTAGTGAATCCTCCTTTTGGGAGGCTAGGCCACCTTATTAGTGAATCCTCCTTTTGGGAGGCTAGGCCACATTATTAGTGAATCTTCCTTTTGGGAGGCTAGGCCACATTATTAGTGAATCCTCCTTTTGGGAGGCTAGGCCACCTTATTAGTGAATCCTCCTTTTGGGAGGCTAGGCCACATTATTAGTGAATCTTCCTTTTGGGAGGCTAGGCCACCTTATTAGTGAATCTTCCTTTTGGAGGCTAGGCCACCTTATTAGTGAATCCTCCTTTTGGGAGGCTAGGCCACCTTATTAGTGAATCCTCCTTTTGGGAGGCTAGGCCACCTTATTAGTGAATCCTCCTTTTGGGAGGCTAGGCCACCTTATTAGTGAATCTTCCTTTTGGGAGGCTAGGCCACATTATTAGTGAATCTTCCTTTTGGAGGCTAGGCCACATTGTTAGTGAATCCTCCTTTTCGGAGGCCAGGCCACCTTATTAGTGAATCCTCCTTTTGGAGGCTAGGCCACCTTAATAGTGAATTCTCCTTTTGGGAGGCCAGGCCACCTTATTAGTGAATCCTCCTTTTGGGAGGCTAGGCCACCTTATTAGTGAATCCTCCTTTTGGGAGGCTAGGCCACCTTATTAGTGAATCCTCCTTTTGGGAGGCTAGGCCACCTTATTAGTGAATCCTCCTTTTGGGAGGCTAGGCTACCTTATTAGTGAATCCTCCTTTTGGGAGGCTAGGCCACCTTATTAGTGAATCTTCCTTTTGGGAGGCTAGGCCACCTTATTAGTGAATCCTCCTTTTGGGAGGCTAGGCCACATTATTAGTGAATCCTCCTTTTGGGAGGCTAGGCCACCTTATTAGTGAATCCTCCTTTTTGGAGGCTAGGCCACCTTATTAGTGAATCCTCCTTTTGGGAGGCCAGGCCACCTTATTAGTAATACTTATTGGAGGCTAGGCCACCTTATTAGTGAATCCTCCTTTTGGGAGGCTAGGCCACCTTATTAGTGAATCCTCCTTTTGGGAGGCTAGACCACCTTATTAGTGAATTCTCTTTTTGGGAGGGTAGGCCACCTTATTAGTGAATTCTCTTTTTGGGGGGCTGGGCCAGAGAGGGAACAAAATTAAATTTTTAGAAAAAAAGTAATTAATGTATTGCCTTTTGAATTACATAAAATACCTGTATTTTATAAGCTTTAACAATGTCATGCTTAGTGTTCAATATCATTATTTTAACAAAAAAATGATGACAGGTCAGAAGATTTAGCGATAATCATATATATATAAATTAAAATAAAGTATCTTTATGGCAAATATTCTGCCTAAAATGTACAGTTTAGTGTTACTATCCACGTGAACATTTATTTCTACAGAGCAAAGTAAATCCCTCTAGTTGCCTTTTAAAAGGAAATGATGGGCTGTCGACTATGGGCACTAAGCAAGATTGTAAGCCTGTTTCCTCTCAATACATACAAGAGTTTACTCCAAATAAATTTAAATAATATGAAGTAGGCATTGCCAAAATGTGAGCACTGAAAATAAAGTCCTTTATTACTTTAAAAAAAAATTTTGCATCCCCAATTCTTTGTTTAACTTTGTTCACTAATTTTGCAAGTACCTTACTACCCTATTTCACTACCTGTAGCACTTTTGTAAACATGAAGTTACAAAGTCAACAATTTATTAAACTAATTAATTAGGTTATATAATGAACATTTAGCACAAAATATATGCATCTAAGCAGAATGCTCATGGTTTCAATACAGAAATAAAAATGTCTGTACTCTTGAAATAGAATGAACATTTGTGTTATAATCTTCTATATATATCATTAACTACAAACTTGAAATCCGCACAAGCTGTATTCTGTAATTGTAACATTGGAGTTTATTATCTATCAAGAGAAATAAGATCGATTAATGCATGGAGAGAGCTTATGTTCATTGTCAACATTGTTTCAAATATTAAACAATGGCAAAACAACAAATTCTAATTAAATGAAAAACAAAATCACTATATACATCATCTATAGTTTACCTGCCAATAGATGAATGACCAAGGACCTTGTACTGATGCCATAGTGTTCATCACATGCTCAGTTGATATCTCTGCAGTAAGTATTTGTAGCAATACTTCGGTATCATTCTCCTCTGGTTTAACCTGCAAAATCACAGAACCTGTAAAGTTAATTTCCATACTAAACTCAGCAAAAATATTAAAAATATGTTGAGCAACTCTTAGTTTATCATAGTGAGTAAAAATGAACAAAAATATATATATACCAGTAGAAAAAAGGAAATTCAAGACCTGGTCAAAATGCCCCGTCAAGCCTTATATAATGTATTGGTCACACACATTGAAACATTTCAAGGTGTTCAGCATGTATTTGACCATTAAACAATTATGTCATATACAAATAAATATACATCTCTCTTACAAGTGTGGACACAGAAAAACGTCTCGCCTGCATTCCGCATCAGTAACGAAAATAAATTTCGTCATAAGCATTACGTAAATAGCATTAAATATCAGCAGCGGCCTGTATACAAAATATTGTCACCATACCCTGCATAGTTACAGGGGAACAGCCGTAACCCAAAAACTTTTACGTAGTCACTGGACCGTGAAATTGAGGTCAAGGTCAGGTGGAACCTACCAGACAGTCATGTACTATTAATCAGCAACCTATACACCAAATATTGTCATCCTACCATGCGTAGTTACAGAGGAACTGTCGTAACCCCAAAACTTTAACGTAGTCACTGGACCGTGAAATTGAGGTCAAGGTCAGGTGACACCTACCAGACAGTCATGTACTAGTCATCAGCAACCTATACACCAAATATTGTCATCCTACCATGCGTAGTTACAGAGGAACTGTCGTAACCCAAAACTTTAACGTAGTCGCTGGACCGTGAAATTGAGGTCAAGGTCAGGTGACACCTACCAGACAGTCATGTACTAGTCATCAGCAACCTATACACCAAATATTGTCATCCTACCATGCGTAGTTACAGAGGAACTGTCGTAACCCAAAAACTTTAACGTAGTCGCTGGACCCTGAAATTGAGGTCAAGGTCAGGTGACACCTACCAGACAGTCATGTACTAGTCATCAGCAACCTATACACCAAATATTGTCATCCTACCATGCATAGTTACAGAGGAACTGTCGTAACCCAAAAACTTTAACGTAGTCACTGGACCATGAAATTGAGGTCAAGGTCAGGTGACAGGTGACTGACTGGCAAGTACTCATCATAAGCTACCTCTGGACCAAATTTGATGGACCTAGGGCTTGGGCTTACAAAGATATGAAGCAAGATGTCAAGTGTTTACGCCGCCGCCGCCGCCGCCGGATTCCCATACATATGTCTCGCCTCCAGCGACTTTCGTCGCAGGCGAGACAAAAATTAATATATGTCTCTGTTACCAAAATTATTATGGTATTTTCCTATTAGATCTATCTTGAATACCAGTCAGTAGCAGCGCAGAACAAAACAAGACAAAAAAAACACTCACACACACACACACACAAGACAATGTGTAATGTAATAAACCAAGAATATCTACCTCAATTCCACCAAATATTTCACCATTCCAAAGAAGTAAATCCCCATTGTCATGGTGCAGTGGTTGTGATGTCAGTTGACCTCTAAGGTGAAGGACATGACCTGTCAAGATTAAGGAATGTGTGTCACAAGCAGATACCTCAGTTGTCTTTGATGAATCAGGGCCTCTGTGAGAAATTTGTCCATACTTCATACAATTCTAAAATTGAAAACAATGTGGAGCTCTGCCTACAAAGCACTTATATAAAGACTAAAGGTTCACCACTTTATTCAAGTGGAGGTAACAAAAGTGCAATACCAACAGCCGAGACATATTATAAGCCAAAAGAAAGAGAAAACTATGTCTACATACTGAAAATTCTTTCAATGTATAATTCATCAGATTAATTCTATCAATAAAAAATTAATTTAAATGGAAAAAATGTTTTTACTCCTAATACCTCAAAACTCATAAAAGGTATATATACAAATCTACCAAAAGCTTATTTAATTAGGAAAATAATGCATTCTTTTCTAGTTTCATTCATTATTAAAACGTGACCATGCACATTTTCAGTGATGCACACTGTCGATGCTTTCATATGTCAATTAAACTTCAAAAGAATGTACCGGTATTCAATTCTTATAATTACATTTTACATCAATGAATGTTAGAAATTCATGACAAAAGTCAGTTAAAATCAGTTTTCGTATATTGATATATTACTATGCCACAGTGGAAAATGTCATTGACATGATGGTCCACTGATTTTGATGTTTCATTGAGAATTGAAAGATCACGTTATAACCATGTGACCGAATTAGACCAATGAAAATGACCAATTTCAATGAAATGCATACCTAATGTAATTATTTAGAACTCAGTGTAAAAAATCGCATCAAAAACATAAAAGTATAATGTTTGCAAAAATGATGAGATACAAATATAGTGCTTTTTGCCTATGTATATCCATCCTCCCAAGTCAGGGGTTCTGAGTCCGCGTTCGCTCCATCATCACCCCTGACAACATACATATATTTTTTTCGGGTCGGAAGTGAAGTTGCTTCTGACCTTGAGAAGTACCAATCAAAATCATTTTTACAAAATCTGCATGTCGAACGTAAACAAACACACGAGGTTTAAAGCACACGCGAATACTTCGGTAATTTGATTTGAAATTGATAAAAATATATCATGTATCTTATATTTAAACGTGCGCCAACACAAAATAAGGTGTGCGACAGCTAATGATACGTTTTTTATTTTGTTCTCGAATATTTTGGACCTTGTCAATTCCACGAAGACGAAGCTCATATTTGTATGTTTGTACTATGAATCGTAAATAATATTAATCTTATATCCATATATGTAACAAGACATTAGCTAAGTAAGCAAGTGTCAGTATATGACTCTGTAGGGACCTACTACTTTTTGTAGAAAAGGGGGGGGGGGGGTAGGATTTTTTTTAACACAATTAGTCCAGAAGAACCACACAGTCAGTAATTCCAAACTGAGCTTTACAGAGCATATAGGGAGAAAGGAAGTGTCAAGCAGTATTATATGTTAGACTTAGACCTCACATTATTTCCTACCCCCCCCCCCCCCACAAGTCTGTCTGTTTAAAGGATGTGATTGGTTATTTATACATGTACTAGTACCTTTTACATTTTTAAAAATCCAGAAATTAAAGATGTTTATGATCTACCGTTGAAATAGTTCAACGAAATATTGACTTTTATACCAAAGCAGTACTTGTGTTAACACTTACTGGGTACTTCTGCCTAGCTCCATCAAATAAAAACTGGATATCAGTATATAGCTAAAAAATTACTGAAAGTGGCATCGAGTTCCATTTAAACATACAAAATGTTTGTGACTAATTGTTATTTGCAAAAGTATAATTCAGTGTCTGCTGATATAAACAGAGTGATCAATGAAATGGGACATTAGAAAGTTTAGCCGTTATTAGCATTCATAATCTTTTCCTACATGTACATAGTGGTGTACATGCTATATTGTATTTGCCTGCATTACACCTACAAAATATTCCTTTGATATACATGTATATAGACAAGCTTCAACAAGTTGCAATTTTTGCAACTGCACATTTAGTTTGATTTTAGACCTTATGGGCCTATACTATAACAAGTTAAACAATCTAAATTACATCCCATACACTGTCATAACTAAGCTGCCTGCCATGTTGACTTTATGCTGCATACACATACTAGTACAAGAATCACAGCTCATTTTAACCTGAAGGAGAACTACATAGTTTGCCATACTAGTGTATATTATGACAAGCCCCAGCATAGGACAGTTTGCTTTAAGCTTGGTTTTAATTCTATGTCTTGCATATTTATTGAGTAATTAAAAACAAGTGCCATTGTCACAGTCAAAAAATTGCACTTGCAGCTTTTGCATTTATTCCTTTGAAGTAAGCAGTATTTAAGTAAATAATAAGATTTATGTGTACTAGTTCATGTTCAATTCCAAAACATGACCATATACTTGCTCACAAAACTACACTATATTGATAGGACAAGTTACTTGGAAATATATCTTGTATCAACAGATTCAATATGCAAAATCAAGATTACCAACAAATTTTTTTAAACCCCAATTTTGAGCCCAAAACTAAATGTCTTTTTCAATTTAGTTAAGTTAGACTTGCAATCATATTTAACTTTCATTTCCCCCAAATAGGACACTTAAAGTCCATTGTGGTCTAGTATTAAGCATACATGTACCAGTACTTATAAATATTTCTTGGATACCAATATGTAGCTCATGTGACAATTTATCATCTGCTAAGATGTCCCATTACCCTGAATGAAGCAGCTGGTTGTGATTCCACACCCAGGGGTTTACAAATATTATCTGTTATTGAACTGTTTGCACTGTCTTACATTTTTTATTTTGTTCTGCCATTTATTGTATACTTCTAGAACACCTTGTTAATTAACTTAACACTTCATTCATAACCATCCAGTCCTTCGCTTAAAAAAACATGGGTTTATTCTTTTAACTGGTCCAGCAGATAAGGTACATACAGTATATGTAAACTAGAACCATACAAATCTCATTCTTGCCATAAAACACACCTACATGTACTAGTATATGAAAAATTATTTCACTTGGGGTAATTAAAATCACTCAGAGACTGAATATTATAAGACAGAGACTCCGTGGCAGAGTCGTTGAGGTAGTTAGTCATCTAATTTTGATCACTGTCAACACAGGGGTTGCAGGTTGGGCTTGGCTGCTGGCAGGGTGTGCTTGACTCCTATCTTAACTGACAAGGATTGCCAATTTTCCTACCGAAACATAGTCTTTACTCCTTCTTTGTCTAAAAATTCCATGACTTGTCAAGAACTATGTGACCATTTTCCATGAATGATTCTAGCATGACAGTGTAATTGACACTTGCAATTTAACACACAATATGAGATAAAGGCATGGTAGAAATTTTTCGCATGGAACTTTGTTGTAATTTTTTTATACCGATAAATTCCATGACTTTTCCAGGATTTCTTGACCCATTTGGACCTTGTGGAAAGTTAGGAGTTTTCTCCTGGTACACCGGCTTCCTCCCCAATAAAAACTACATGGCATTATAAAGCTGAAAAATTTCTGAAAGTAGGATGAACACAACAAACAAATCAAAAAAGACAAAATGAAATGGAAATTAATGTGATAATCTGCAACAGGTTTTGAAAGTATGAACATAATCCACATGCATGAACATGAATACATTTTATCTTTTATTCCAGTACACATAATTTATAAATGAGTCAGGAAATTTGCTTTCATCTGATAAAAAGTTTGACTAGTGTGATGTGCATGATCAATTTTTAATATCCCTCACATTCTTACATGTACAATATGTTATTAAAACATTATCCATGTCCATTTTGAAGTTGAATGTTTTCCTCCTATAATCAGTAGTTTTAACACTAAATTTTACTTGAGTCTTGAACATGTTGAATGTGATGATGTGTTGAAGATTACATACAGGTGTGTAATACATGTAAATATCAACCTAAATGTGTTGTAGAATTTAAATCACATATAATCCAATTAAATGAACAAATTTTGGTTGGAATATTTACAAACTTGCATTCTTCTGTCACTGACAGATCTGTCCTGTGTTAAAACAATCTCGTTTTGGGTTACTTCACCCACCTCTTTCTCAGTCCTTTTTCAGTTCTAAGAAGTACGTTCGGATTTCAGAAAATTTTAATTGTCTATTAATTTGTAGTTATGATTGAATCATTTACTACTGCTTTCACATACTGCACATAACTCCATTTCATTCTATACTATAGTTCACTACTTTATCAATATCATGTTCAACACGTGGAAGTATTCGTATGAAAAATTTTATAGGCCATTGCAGTCGTCCTCATTTCGTTTGAAAAACAAATGGCTCCAGCTGTCATCGCTCATACAGCTTCTTTTTGAGGTCCGGAGGGAATCTTTCCAACATATTGTAAAAAAAATCCTCGATACAGGGCGCAGACATTTTTTGTTTACATGTAAACATTAGGCGAAGGTTACGATAAATTTCATTGGCTGATGTTAACTCCGGTCACCGCCAGATGGCGACACTCAGACCCGAAAAATATATATGTATGTTGTCAGGGGTGATGATGGAGCGAACGCGGACTCAGAACCCCTGACTTGGGAGGATGATGTATATCTTGCAAAAATAAAACGATACAAATTTGTTGACAAATTTGAAATGAAAACATATAAAAATAAAATATTGCCCAACTGGCCAAATAAACTGCCACCTGTAGACAACTTTTATTAGAAAAACTAACTAACTAACTAACTAACTAACTAAATAACTAACTAACTAACTAACTAACTAACTAACTAACTAAATAAATAAATAAATAAATAAATAAATAAATAAATAAACTGGACATGGACATATAGCGTGAATAAGATTATCTTATCGGATGTCTCTACGATATTTAGCCACACATTGGGCTACATGAGCATGACACAATTTTGTGAAGTCTATCAATTGGTCATCATTCAGTGTTGTGTTTGGTTCCCTCCCCAATAACACTTGAAATTGTTTCTCATAATCATAACTGTCTAGTTCAATAAACAAATCCAGCGGATAATTGTCGATAACTATATCCCACCAAACATCCCGGAGTAGTCAAGTTGACGGACAATTTAGACATGCATAGATATAGACATCTTCAAATGATCGATTGCAATACGCACATACGCCATTGGAAGAATATGGTATTTCGGCCCAAACTTTTGTTATAAGGTAAGATTGTCTTATTTCCGTAAAAGTTAGTGAGTGTTTCCAGAAGTGCCGCCAACAATACTGGTATGTCATATACCATAATATAATGACAGTGCATTTTAAAGGAACAGTTAAATGTAATTCAATTAAAATAACAAAATTAGATACTGGATTCGGAATGAATCCTACTAATTAATTACAAAACTTACCTTCAGATCACCATAATCTACACCACTGGTTTTGCAAATCAACAGACAACAAATACCACACATTCTACAACTATAAAACTATGGAATATAAAACATCAGCAGATTAATTATATAAAACATCATGGCTGACTTTTAATGAGGCAAAATTAAAGGGTTTATTTGCCAATTTACAAAAATAATATTCTAACAAAGACTAACAATCAACCTGAATATCATGTTTCCTAAAATAAAAAAAAAATACTAGTACAAGTACTTTAAAAGGATATAAAGCAATTATTAAAAGATTTTTATCAGATCACAGCTTGGTGGATCCCTCAAATTTTTTTTGCAGCAACTGTTCCTTTAGCGATTATCATGTAGTGATGTACAGACTTGACACTGTCAAGTTGATTCCTCATATTTTTCTATATAAAATATTTGACCCATTTCCAGTTTTGCCTGATTTATCACCCTTTTTACTACCAGTTAAAAAAACTACGGCTATCATCACTAAAAGACTATGATATTGAAATAAAGATTTTGCATTGTTTTTTGTATTGTTCGTCTATGTCAATTAAATTATCTAATTAACCTCATTAGTAGATGTTACTAGCCATAGGCAACAGTTGAGTTTGAATATTGGAACATGTATGTCACTGGTAAGCTTGTTTAATTAAGCTATAAAACAGCTGGATTTCTACCTTTGAATAGCATCAGGTAAATCGGGCAATAAACATTATGGTTAATTAATTAACAATCATTGACAACTTTCCAATGGGGTTTTAATAACATCTTTAATTAGATTTTGACACCTGTAATTAACATTAAAATTTATCAAAGGTAATTGTCCATTTCATAAGTTGTCAACAGAACAAACTGCGGCTGTAGCCACAGTTTTTAGTACCGGAAGTGGACACTAGGTGGCATTTTTTAAATTGGAAAGTCGTCAATTAGATGTTAGCAAACTGCTAAATATTTTTTACTGGCCAGCGACAAGAACAGAAGTAACTGTACTATTATGACAATATACCAAAGTACGGTGTGATTTCTTTCTTATTACAGATATCACAAGCACTGTCAAAATACCACAATTAGAATATACACTTCTGGTAAAGTCACACCCGCCAGAGTCAAGATACGGAAATAGCGCCCCAGTCATAGCCACAAACAGGGACAGTCTATACTATAGTATAGACTGCCCCTGCCACAAATTACTAAAATTATAAGCCTATAGGTCACACAATTAATGTATGTGGATCACTGATTGGATAGTTAACAAAGTTACAAAATAAGCTACAATAATGTAGCTCCTTTTTTTTTTCTTTTGGTCCATATAAAAAAGATAATAAAAAGGAGCTACATTATGGTAGCTATTACAAAACCCTGCCCGTTAATTGACATTGGCTACCACAGCACCTCCTCCGTTTTGATAAATTTTCCGTTTGAAAACCACAAAAGAAGAAGACCTATTAATGATTCAATATTAATGGTTACATAAGGGGAGCAAATAGCTACACTATATTTATAATATAGACTGAGAAGTTCTGCCTTCTGTGTGAATATTTTCACTTTCCCATATTTAATTTTTTTATTTTGACGTTTATTTTAATTTTATTTTAAAATAAAAATGAAATAAAGAAAAAAAGCATGGGATAGTGAAAATATGTGCACAGAAGGTACAAAAATATAACATTCGGTATATTATAACCTTACATTATATTGAGAAATCTACACTACCCGGAGCATTATAAGGGAGATAATTTTGGCCCGATAATTTTAGCTGTAAAGTGTTCATTTACAATGAAATAGTCTCTATAATGAAGGGACCAATCGGATCACCTCGGTCACGTATTTCCGCCACCCCAATAAATATTGACCGGTCCAATATGCGCATCGTGTATATTACTCAAGGGACAGTGCATGTTTGTGTGTTTTGTCCGACTACGGGCAATCAGATTGTCCACGTAGAACGTTCAAAATTCCATAAAGTCAAGTATTGACGATTTCAAATTCCCAAACTCTCGCAAACGAGATTCGCCGAGAACGAGGCATTTTTTGGGGGGGGGGGAGAGATATTTCTGTGATGTAATTGTATATTAAATGTGCCTTGTTTTTTCGTTAATTGCTAATTTATTACCTGACACTTTACACTGATGAAAGGTAAAAATGAAAGACCAATAAAAGACCGACATAATAAGCCGCGAAAATGTAAATTTAAATAATGATTATTAAATACGAAAATTAGATTTTAAAAACAAAACAGGTATGTTATCAAAAAAAGACGTCCTAAATCAGTAAAAATCAGTGGTAATATTGCAAGAGCAAACAGAAGGAAAATAAATATCTTTATTATAAGAGAAAGCCACAACAGATATTGATTTTTATTTGTTTTAAGATTTAAAAATGTTGATTTAAAACTATTTAAAAAATGAAAGTTATATTTGGATACTTGTGAAATAAAATAAAACATACATAGGATTGTATATGAAGTCCTTAAACTAACATAAATTTAAAAAGCTTAACGAAATTTTGAAAAATGTTATCATGATACAATAAAAAATAATTCAGTTTTAATTAAGCAGCAGTTTAAAAAAACACATAAATTGTTTTGCAAATATACCGGTCTTCGTTTACAAAATTTTTTTGTGTGTTTTATTTAAAAAAAATCAGCAAAAGAAAATAGGGAGATAAATAAATGTCTTTAAATATTAGCATAGACTCTACCTGACTGAGTATCGAAATGTAACTTGCAACTTATATTTCGATACTTGAGGGAGACTCTATGCTAATATTTAGTATAGACTGTATCTGGATACCTATAGAATGAGCTCAAACTTACCAAGGACCGTATATGAAGTCCTTTATTAACTAACAAATATAAAAATACAAGAAGTTAAGAAATGTATATATCATAATATAATAACAAAATAATTCAGTTTCATTAGAATAAATGTCAGTAGTTTAGAATAATTTTTAAATGACAAATTTAATTATTTCATAAAGTGTTTTTACCAATATACTGCTTTTTCTTTCTACATATTCTTTCTTTTTATTTTAATTACTGAAAATATATTCCGTCCTTAACAATGTCAACTATAACATCAAATTTCATATGGGAAAACAAAATGAATGTTAGTTGCCAACACAGAAGTCGCCCAAAATCCCCATGGATGGTATTGCATTCCACGCTGGACATTAAAATGTAACTACACATCAAATTTCATTAATATGTGTCAATGATTAAAATTTAAAACGCACGGTCGAAAAAAAATTCCGAGTGTGGATTTCCACTCGGGACACTTAAATCTACCTCCACGCCAAATTTTGTTGCAATCGGAGCACATTAAATTTCATCGAGATCGGATAACGTTAAAAATTATACACGTTTTTGTCACCATTTTGAAGCGCGACGTCAGAAATAAATTTCAAAGGTAGCGTTGCACTCGAAATACTAAAATCTACCTCCATACCAATTTCGTTGAAATCGGACCACAGGAAAATTTTTGCCATTTTGGGTGGGTGTCTTCAAGTGGCGGCCATTATCAAAACTCTGACTATTGACTGCACCCCTCAATATGTGGATACTGTGCCAAGTTTCATTTCATTATATTACGGCGTCTCTGAGAAATGTGGCGGACAAGTTCACGGTATAGAAAAATTGGAAACCGAAATATGTGCAAAACAATAAGTCCGAAGTTTTGGGCGACTTAATTATTGTAAACACAATTCAATTAAAATTGTAATGTGTCGGTATATTTTTTTGTGATCTTCCGTCTAGGCTGGACGAAAGACACGATAACTGCTGATCCGCTTGCCCTCCCTTCCCTTTCTCCGGTGAACCACATCTACGTGGTTAAAATTAGTTTCGTTTGAAAGAAAAAGTTAGCTTTATATTAGAAAAAAGACAACATATCTTTTTTAAAATATCGAGTGGATGATACGTTTTGAATATAGGTCGAGTTGCTTATTGGCAGAAAAATTGGTCAATAACGATGTGTCTGTTTTAAATTCCACGAGGTACCTTATACTTTAAACATTTTTCCCCCTCCAAATGCATTAATAATTCCTAATAATAAAGATTGCATTACTTCCAAAATATATTTACTGCAACAATAATTGACATTATACCGGACCTTTTCAAGTTAAAGCTGGATCGTGGACCCATAGCAGCATTATACATGGATACTTGATATGGAATACAAACATTAGAGATAAGTACATTATTAAAAGCACGCAGCGCAATAACATGTAAAAGCACTGTTAATTCCTACAATCAACGTTTGCTCTATAAAGGCATTTTTGTCACGAAATACATGTACCTTCCGAGTATATGGCAGCTGGTTTTAGTTTGGCAACTTCTTTTAGATGGAATAAATACTAGTAAATAAAATGGATTTACTTCAGAATCAACACGTTGAGATAAGACAAGAACTATTCGTGTCTGTCGTGTAGACATCCAGACAATCAGAGTAGCAAATGTCTTTTTAGTCAGCTATGGCCGCGTGCATGGTAGTTAGTCGTGTAGACATCCAGACAGTCACAGTAGCAAATGTCTTCAGCTATGGCCGTAAGATGAGAGTAAGATACTGCGGGCAGGATGCGTTCGACTCCAACCTTCATTAACAAGACTTGCCAATTTTCCGTCCCGATGAAAACATGACACTATGATAAAATTGCAAAATTGCATGAAAGCCCATACAAACAAACTAACCCACAACTGGTCAAAGCATAGAGACCGTCGATGCCAATAAACGAAATTTATTTTCTTTCCATTATTTGGGAAATATATATGTTGTTTGTTTGTTCATATCTTCCACATGTTGCTTTAAATTGACAAAAGAAACTGTTCTTCACAATCCGCGTATTTTCACTTCTATAAACTGACAGAAGGAACTAACTTATATTTTTATTTGTTTGTTTCTTATATACAGTCGTCATAACTTGACAGAATGAATTTTATTTTTGTTTGTTTTTTGTTCGATTGTTATATATCCTCCCATGTGTTTTTTACCGTTATACCGTTTTACTGATAGAATACTTTTATTTGTTTGTGTGTATATACCTTCCATGTGTTTTCGGTGTTATAAACTTTTAAAAGAAACAATCTAATTAAAATTAAAATCTTTCACTTGCTCGCCACTTTTTGCTATGGTCGCTACGTTGTAGACGAAGCGACACTAGCAAAAAGGGGGAGCAAGTGAAAGATTTATTTTTAAGTAGATTGTAAAAGAAACAACTTTAATTTCACTTTCATACTTTATTACAACATAAAAACAATATAAATATAGCAAACAATTAATAAATCACACAATGATATGTTTTTAAGTTGTCATTGTTCTCTATCACTAGAAAATGAAAAAATGAACTTTTGCAGATCTTCAACTCGAAATTTAAATTGTGGAACGAAATCTTAAACAAACTTAATTACAAAAATTTAGTTTAATGTGTAAGGTTCTTACGAAGGAGTTGACGAAAATGTGAAGACCTACTGCAATAAAAAAATCCAACGCATAATACAACTATTTAACTATCACAGAAATTTGTGCCGTTTAAAGGTACATATTTTCATGCATGTATGAATTGATAACGACATCACGAACGGTTTCCTTGACAACAGTAAATTATCTAGAAATATATACAAAACCTACATCATGAGATCATGTTGAAAACCTTCTAACATAATGGTAGATGTGACGTTGTTCATATTGCACATGGGCCCCGGCCCGCGAGATTCTATAACGTAAAATATATTTACATCTAGGAATTCTATAGATCCGTTATTTTATAACAGAAATCATTCAGCCTCACACGTTTAGCACTATTTAACACATATGTCGACAAATAATTCATCACACTCATTTCGGACAACACTACATAACATACATGTAAGCAGTTATTCATATACTCATACAATTATAACTTAGTTTCTATCACATACTCACAGGCATCAGTCACCAACAAAAACAAACAACAATCACACCAACAATCTGTCTATCCACTTTCACACCAGACACAGTCATTCTGAGTACAAACATGAACAGTCAAACAACAATCAAACATCATCAGTCGTTCTGTATACAATCAACACTAACATTCTACAGTTCATACACTGAATAAGTTATCACATGACTAGATATACTCATCCTATATCAATATTAAAATAATATGTAATAATGTTTTACATAATAATAAATAAAAATTAAATAAATAAATAAATATTCAATCTATTTACATTTTTACATGTTCTTTTGTTATTCAATGTCAGTGTTTCTCTGCCAAATAATGGAGAATACAAATTAAATCAAATACACATACTACAAATAAAATCAAATACACACAATTATTTTTACCTACTCTAATTCAAGTTTACATCTCTTTTTGGCTATACTGAGATTTGTAAGTTATCTAAACAAAAACAAAATTTATACCTCAATCATGTAGCAGCTGGCTAGTACAAAACTAATCAATATTTAACGGAAAATGTTGCCATGGCGTGAAGCGGCGTTATAGGACGAACTTTCACATGGATCTTAATATTTCATTCTTTAATATAACATATGTAAATATGTTTTTTTTTCAGTTTTGGCGACAATTTAAAGGGGTTATCAATTAGAGAACAGACTTATTTAAACAAATTTTGTACCATGTACACAAAAATTTTAAAACAATTAATATTACCTATTATAATTTTTCAAAAATCGTTTGATTGTCTTTGGTAACGGTAAAATGTCAATTTCATTCTGTTTCTTTACACTGGAAAGAATTGTAGCCCGACATCTATCTTGGAGACTTAAGTAGGATCGACGTCGTATCCCTAATGTCATCTCAGTTTTAGCCGCAGTAGAAGAAACTAATGGAAATAACTCCTCTTCAATATTATTGAGTCCTGTAAATCCAACACCTAAACAAACACCGTCCTTAAAATATGTTAAAGTTCCTTCAAACCAATCAAACAGCATCCCAATAGTAGTAGCTTGATTCTCCGTGAAAGGTTTGGTGAATTCCCTACACTGTCCATTGTGCCAAAGAAGTCCTTTATGTGAAAGCCCCCAACTATGTTCATCTTCACCCAACATATTCACGAATGCATCGACGTGTAATCTAGCATTTCGAGTTCCAATTCCAAACATCATACTTGTCCCAAAAATTCTCTGCGACACTTTAATTTCCCAGTAATGTCTTCCATAATTAAGAGGAACTGATCCTCTGATGCCAGCAGTACCGTTAGACCAATTAGGATGAAAGTGTGCAGTTAGGTATCTAGTGTCTTGTACTTTAACTTCATGCGATTTGTCTTTTTTGTTCCATGTCCATTGTTCCTCGCATCCATCTTGGATGATCTGATGTCGAGTGCACACCATCCTCTGGATCAATAATACGTCACGTTAAATCAATATACGTTCATAATAACAAATCTGCTTTCCAATAAATCCAATGTGTTTGTCGATATACAGGAGAACTTCAGACGTTAACGGTCCTAAACCTTGCTTTATACCAAATCAAATGTTTCAAATTTGAATTGTCAAATCTCTTTTATATCGACAGTTGTCATCGACCGTTATTTTCCGAGTATCATATGTCTAGCGTGAACACAAAGAAAAATCCCCTGCTAGTCAATAATGCCGTTATCACTTCAGCTTAATAATCTTAATACAAACAAACTCTCGCGACAGCCACGTGCGGGGACCTTGTCGATCGATCCCCGTGATTGGACGAGCGAGACAAAGGGTGGGCTATTGATCGTTAACAGCTGTTCTGTTTCCCCTAAACTGGTATATCTTTGTTATTACATTCATTATATCTCATGAATTATTTGCAACTCATTTTTACTTTTGAGTGTTTAAAATATTAAAGGAAGAATTATTTATGATTGTAAAAAATATTCTAAAATTATTTTCTTGTATGAACTTTTAAACAATATGTGGTAATCAGGACGTATTTATTTTTTAATCACAAAGGAAATTGACAACAAACCCTTCTGTTTTTATTTTATTTTTAAACACTTTAATCCAAGAGAACACAGAATTGAAAACAAGTGGCTGCAAAATAAAGATAAAAAAACAACCAGATAATTCTTAAATAGTGAATCTTAAAAAAAATAATAAAATTAAAAAATAAAGCATTAGTCGTCTATAATTTACACCAATTTGTTTATAATATATATAGAAATTGTAATTAAAGATAAGATAACAAGACGGAAATGTCTACTTATCGATACCCAGCGTGAGAGAAGACACCCACCATATGTCGTGTTCTGGGCAGGGTAGGGGGTTAAGTGGCATCTTACCATAATCTGATAATGCGATTTACATAATGCTGACAATGTATAATAATTGATATTGTTGTACTGTTAACCCCTTTAATAACTAAAATATGTTATTGTTTTGTTTGTTTCTGGCCTTTAATTATTTTATTATATTTAAATTTTTGTGATTTATAGGTTCCTAGTCATATGTTATTGAAAAGGATGGAATTCCGTGCGTTGAAAAAAAGCATTACTCGTTTTATCAGGTATTATAGGCCTTTCCTTAGAGTTATACATTTGATCCCAACACAATGTCTTCTGGCTATTTCAACCATTCCAACATGCCAAAAACAATAGAGTTTTAGTTAGAACCCTTAATTATTTCTATTGTTATTTAATTTTTAAGGATAATTTGTTATTGTGTGAGAAATATTTCAAATAAAATTTACAAACTATTGGTAAATAACTAATTGGTAGGTCGACGAAAGTTTTGTGTGGATTAGATTACGGGGAATGTCTCCTAATATTCTATACACACAGCGGTAGAAGACCTAGCATATGTAGTTTTCTGGTGTAAGGTTAGGGTTTTTCCGACCAAGAGCATTAGGTTGTCGTAAGACGTTAAAAACTCCAAACCAAGAGTAGGGGTGGAATACGTCTCTTTGGTTTCTATTTTAAATCTGTTAAAGTTGTGCATATTAATCCGATTCACAGTGAAGGACTGCCAACTAACCATACATGTGTTGTCACACACAAACAAATGTAGGGTTTTTTTGTGTGTTAATTTCACTTTCTGTCACAAACATATGCACTCTGCACGTTAATTTCTCTTTCAAGTCGTTTACACCTGTTTTATTGACAATACAACAGATGTCAGTTGGTGTCGCGTGCCGCTAACGGGACAAAGGACTCAGGTATACTGTTAAATATCTAAATAGGCGTGACTAGAACGTAACATGTGCGATCAATACAGTAAACCGTTACCGAAAAAGAGAATCAATAATGATCTATTTAAACGGGCACCTGGCCTTTGTTACACAATCAAAACAAATGTGACAAAATTAACGTATATGTATCAACACTACGCCAACTGTTTAAGTGAGATCTATGTACATTATTACACCATAATTTCTTTTTCTCATGAACTATAATGTACCAATGGCGTCTTTGAAGTTTAAGTCAATCATTCCGATTTCAATGGAACTTTTTACCAACAAAAATATTATACGCGAAATGTATCAAAAGTATCATAACTAAAAGAACTAGGCATTTTCAATACGATTTCGAAACACAGTAATATTTTAAAAGATAAAAGTTTACCTTTTTACTGGTCAACTGTTATGCATGTAGTTTCTTGTGCAAGTCGATCTATTTTGTTCGGGTATTTTTTTCAGAAAATAAATATTAATTAAATAATGTGCCATAACTGTTTGTTGTTATTCTGCCCATACTACCAAGTCATGGGTTCTGATCACAGATGGAGCGAACACGGACTCAGAACCCCTGATTTGGGTGGATGCATTCTGTCCATCTTGGACTCCCGAAATTGGAACAATAAAATTATTCTGAATCTATATATGACGGAATGTCAGTTTGCCGATTCCACCTGGCCGATTAAAAACAATCTTCAAGGTGTATTTGTAAACGTTTATCGGTAATTAATTAACATAAAATAATTTAAGTTACTGTACTTTACCGTCCGTAATGGATGTTTAGAAAAATTACATAAATTAATATACGTGAAAAGATTCTAATTCAACTTTTTTTGTCGGCATCGTCGTATTTTGTTTCAGAAACTAAAACCAATGAACAGAAATTAAACTTTTTGTTGAAAACAGAAAGGATTGACAAATGTTTTTGTCGACATTTTTATAGCTAGGTAAAGGTTCCAGTTAACTATATGTATTAATATTTTATGATCATCATGTAATTCATCTAATAATTGTTCGAAATGCTTGTGTCACAGTCATGAAATTTAAATCAGATAAGCACACAATAATTGTTCAAATTTGAATCTAATAGTGAAAACATCTGACAATTCCTCAGGGCATCGTAATGATGGCTTATTGGGTTTCTCCGACAGCAACTTCGTAAGCGGTGACAAAATCTTTGACATATCAACAAATTGCGCAAAGACCTTGCGAAGGTTAATTTTCTATTGACTATTTGCATTTAATATACCCTATAAGCTAGAAATTAAGGACACCACCAGTTCATTAAGGTGGACATACTTCTAGAAATAGAGTCGGGGAAAACTACAAACAAGACTCTACGACAAACTTGATGATTTCAACTTTCCAATCGTCAACTTCCCGTTCAACGACAGCATCATTTCAGTAGCTACGGCGTATGGTGTACATTTCACAACTCTGACAAGGGTTTGTTATACCTACGTTGATGTTATCTTTTTAGATGTTTTATGACCGCAACCGTGACTTAAAATTGATCGTTAGGGGAAATCCATCTCCCAACTACAATCGGAGATTTTTTACAAGTCATTGGTAGTCTTTTCTATTCCTCGGTTTTATTTTTGCTAAGACATGACGTGAGTAACTGGAAGTGTGTCTAATTAGATGTGCTTACACGCCCCATGGTTAAGGTTGCTCACGTTCTGTTTTTGTGTTGTGTTTAATATGTTTATCTAAATCCAGACTTGTAATCGTCTCTTGACTTTTGGCTATTGTCCTTTTTATTGTTCTACAACTAAATTTATTTTTCAAGCAGAATGTCACACTTTAATGAGACAACAATTAAAGAGAAGGCAGTAGCTTTTGAATATCTCATTTTAGTATAATGTTTAATATTATCGGCATGTCACGTGACGCTTTCGTGTCTTAGTTCGAATGAATCGACGTTGAGTAGCCACCGCGTGGGCTTTGTGTAGACTTATTATGTTTTGCAGGTGAACTTGTGATCAAAATTCAAATTGTTTGTTGCCTTCGTGTGTAGTTCGGGTACCACCTTGTGTGATTTGAGTACCATCGTATGACCTTCTGTAATAATCGTAGTCTGCTTTGGGTGCTGACTGCCTGTTTACACAATCGGGACCAATTTAGCTTCCATTTTTATACGATCGTCGGGTGTCAATTTCTGGACAGTGTGACGCCAGCATTAGGAATGTTTAATTGTTACAAAAGATTCTGCATTGCCGTCGGAACGGAGGGTGCGCTGGATTTTATCGCAATCCCTGGTACGAAAAAGTACCTTTTTATACCTATTTAAAACGAAGATTGGGTCAATGAAAAATGTTGCACCAGGAGATCAGGTTACGGTTTTATGTTGACAAGAATAGAATATTTTTCAGCCAAATATATTCAGAAAAATTATCAATCACTAGTAATTTGTGAAATATTTCTGACATTATCATATTTATGAAATATCAAACTCATCACCTCTAGCTCACTAGCGCCAGAAGTGCACAAAATATTTCAAACATCTGGGAGGAGGCCCGCACCATGCGTTACTAAGAACTCATGCAGATCGCCATGTGCTGCACAGACTTAATAATGTATAAGCGTTTCAAAAAGTAGTACGGCATCTAGATACATAATTAAACCATTTTTATTTGGTCATTCGATTAATAATGTCGACAAAAACTGTTGGTCGGGCGAAATCAAAGTTAAATTTTTAAAGTGTAAAAACTTATTTTTGTAATAATGGAGTTTTAAGATTGGTTGTTGTACAACTTTTTTAATATAACATATTACAAAATTTCTATCTGTATAAGTAAATCAGTAATTAGTAGTCATCTTTGCATAATTTTATCATTATTTTGTTGTTGATGGCAATATTTTTAATGAACTATTTATACTCACAACAATTTAGTTACATCTTGAACTTTCTCATTGTTAAAACGGATCTGGATTTTTTCTATATTTTCAATAAGATCGCGAGTTTTTACTTGGTCTTGTTTTGAATATTCTAATAAAGTGGTATCAAAAATACCAATGTGACAAATTTATTACGCCAGACGCGCGTTTCATCTATTCAAGACTCACGAGTTGTCTTCAAATTTAAATATTTAAAAGCTTTTATTCATAAGACATGACAGAGAGATAGAATATTGTAAGTCAACTGTAAATACACAATCAGGAAGTTCAAAATATTGTATTAGGGCCTAAAAGTACACTTACTAAGTATCGGATCTACAAACATGAGAATACAACAAAAAGCACATCTGTTTTACAATGTATATTCGAAATCCACTTATTTTCTAAAATTATTGAATTGTTAAATGATAACTTAAAAACAAACTGGATATTGTTAACACGTGATTTTTCTACAATTTCTATATCTTTACACAAATTATGACATTCAGATTTTTCTGTATTACTACATTAGAAAAATGAGAATCTTTGTTTCCTCGATATTAATATAAACCTATTAATTAATTTAATTTCTTTTGATCATGGCAACTCTGATAAAAAAAATGTGGTTATTGTACCAAATTAATGCAAGTTAGTATAATTACCCTCATTACATTGTAATTATAATGTATTTCCTTCATACAAACGCACTTATAAAATTTTAATAATTTATTACAAATTTATGCAGTTTTGAAAAACAACCGATTCTCTTTTAATTAATTTGGTGGCCACCTGTTCATCTGGCACTCGCTATATAGGTGCGACGAACAAATGGTTACACTCCGACCAAGGGCATTAAGTTGTCGGTGTAGGACGTAAAAAACTCCATAAGCCAACAAATTGTTCAACAAGTTTAGCTTTTCTAAAAAGCTAACCGTCTCTTAGCTGCATTACAAATCTTATGGATTTATTAAAGTATCTGGGTTTTTTTGGAATTTATATGTAGGATAGGTAAACAATGTACATGTACCTTGTAAGGACTTTGTTTACGCTAAACTATTATCCAATAGTGCTATATAGGTGCGACGAACAAATGGTTACACTCCGACCAAGGGCATTAAGTTGTCGGTGTAGGACGTAAAAAACTCCATAAGCCAACAAATTGTTCAACAAGTTTAGCTTTTCTAAAAAGCTAACCGTCTCTTAGCTGCATTACAAATCTTATGGATTTATTAAAGTATCTGGGTTTTTTTGGAATTTATATGTAGGATAGGTAAACAATGTACATGTACCTTGTAAGGACTTTGTTTACGCTAAACTATTATCCAATAGTGCTTGAGAGATTTAAATGCCTGCCGTCACTTCACACGTGCTTTTTAAAAATAATTAAACAAAAGTTGACTCCCTAAACAAATGTTCAAAATGAGCGGTAAAAATATGTTATGTTAAATTTGCATCAATATCAGAACGAAAATACAGATACAGAACATATATTTTTGCCTAACCCAAACAGCTTTAAAGAGTAGGGAGATTTTGGTACAATGTTTACCTTTGTTCATTGACCAATGCATTGAATAAAATAGAAGTCAATATGTGGAACGTAACATTACTACACTAAAATACTGATTTAACGAAAATAAGAACGTCGTAAAATAAGATATCGAACATATATTTTTTTCCACAACAGCTTTATAAGTTTGGGAGATTTTGGTACAATTTGTTCACTGACCAATGCATCGAATGAAATAGAAGTCAATATATGGAACGTAACATGAATACACTAAAATACTGATTACAACCCCGAGTCAGCCTAAGAACATATCGAAATTTCAGTACACATACTACTGCGACCTTGACGTAAACCAATGAAATGACAAAAATATTTATAGATTTAGTAAACTACCCAATCAAGTAACAGAGAGTCATTTACTCCGAAGACTGATCGTCATTTGACTATGTATACCGTCTCCCATGGGAGATGGGAGACGGTAATAAACAACGATGTCGTAACTTGTCCGAAGGAACATTAAAGAACCATACAAGGCGGCTTTATCTCACTGGATTAGTACAACTAATTTTACAATAAATAAATACTGATGATTTTTTTTCTTTTTTTCCCTAGTTTTTTTGCGTAATAAGACGGAAGGATTTCTCCGTCCCCATATAAATATAGCGCCAGCTCCCAGAGTCTTCAACACACAGCGTTATTGCCGATTGGCGTCTTACGAAAGCCGTCAATACGATCATATCCCTGTCGACACTAGTTCCTCAATTAGAGTAGTTAGCACGACGTGGAAATGTATACGATATCATTAGATTCCAGTGTGCTCCGTTGATTTATAGGATCAGCCAGTAGAAATGTAGCATATAAAACACGATTATTCTTGTATAAAAACCTAAATCATACTAGAGATCAGAAGTAATTAATTTTATTCCATCTAAATTTCATTTAAAAATTGTCATGTAAATTATTAATAAATATTACAAATAAAGCAAGGCAAAGTTTTTGCCCTGGCGAACTCCTATTTCGTAGGGGAAGTAATCTGATTTCGAGAATTTGTTAACTATTCGAGATGGATATCTCGGTACATATTTTAAAAAATTTAAAGATTTTTTAGGTGTTTTTATTTAAATGTTGTTAAACGCCACTTTCAACAATTTTCCAGCTATATCTTGGCGTCCAGTTCTTTTTTTTCGGGGGGGGGGGGGGGAGAAGCCGGAGAACCCGGAGAAAACCCCGGACTTCCGGTTAGAAAACTGGCAATCCTCATTAATTAAAATTGGACTCTAGGGCAGCCTGCCTGCAGTGAGGCACGAACCCGCAATCTCAAGTGTTGACAGACCACGTGATCAATAGTAGACGAACTTCCTTAACCACTGTCAGGCCATAATACGGAAAACCTGACCGCAAACCATATTAGTGCACCGTGTTGGGAAAAATGCCACGTTCCTCGCACGTTAAAGAACGCTGCTGTAGTATTCGCTATGAGTAGGGATTTCGATCCCGCTACAGGAGGCTGAATTGCCCGACCCTATCCATCCTCCCATTTGCCAGTGGCAATCTAAAATCCGTTACCCCTATTTTTCCTTGTGTCCCATCCCATTTTCATTCATCATCATTTCATGTTTTCATTTTATCATCCATTTCATGTTCATCGCCTGAATATAGCTGAAATATTGCTGCTCGGGCGTTAAACACCATTCATCAATCAACCAATCATTAACCACTTGGCCAACGAAGCCCCAATAATTTAAAGAAATTTGCTGTCTATACGGCTTTCTAACAGTTTAATCATAAGTAAATTTCTCTGAATGGAACCAAAAGCTCATTGAAATGAAGGTAAAAAATGCCGAACACGAAGGAAACTGCATAAAAATACAATCCACCAATCGACGGTCCAAACACCGACAAATTCAAGAAACAGCAACTAAAAATGAAGCTACTACAGCAATGAACATGACTTGTTACAGGCATTTCAAAAGAAATGGTGGGTTAAACCAGGTTTTATGGCATGTCGAACCTCCCGCTTCCGTTACTGTAGTGTGCGAGTTGAAATATTCTGGTCAGTAATATAATTATTACGTGATGATTTCTGTATCGGTGTAGTACATTAAAAACTCCCCAAAGTCAAGTCAGTTAATTGAAGAAAATATCTGCTATATGTGGACGATGGACATTAGTATACTCCGTCATAGACAGGCGTATCGAAATATTATTTTTGGATAATTTAAAGAAACTTTAAACCACATATACGTGCTCACTTTAGAAATCATTTCATAGACTTGGCGAATTTCAATGCAGACACATGAAAGAAACACAATGAGCGAGATGTTACGGCTTTTGAAAAAAAACCATAACTTTTCTATAGGGTCACTCGGTCAGTTACCGTTTTCAACTAGGGTTTGTTATATTTCCAAGAATAAAAATATTTGTTAGCCACATGTTTTGTTTATAAAGTTCATAAAATGTACAAAATTGTTCCATTTATTAAAAATAGGGCATCTAATGGGACATTAAATGATACCCCGCCACCATATTTGTCATTAAAGTTATAAATAAATATATATTTAAAAGTTTGTTTTTGCGATCCGCACGCTATGATTATATAATAAAACTAATAAAACAAATTCAGTTTCTGAGCAACAATGCTGTAAACACCAAATATTAAAATCATTTAACATTTGGACTGGAAATAAAATTTTCATTCAGTCATGGAATAAAAAAACTATCATAGTTGGTTATGCAACAGGTAATCAAGCTTTACTGAAGATGCAGTGGCGGATCCAGAGGGGGGGTCCAGACCCCCCCCTTTCGTTTTGACAAGCATGGGGTCTGGACCCCTACTTTTGTTTCAGCATAACAAAATGACATTTTAACGGACATGTTTTAGGTGTCAGGAAATCGTCAGAATGCAGGATTTTACAACATTTCGTTCAGAGCTTCTGCCCCCAGACCCCCTGCCGTAATACGACCTCGGCGAGGTCGGCATTGTGGCCGAAGATGACAAATTTGGACCCCCCTTTTAATTTGAGGCTGCATCCGCCCCTGAGATGCATATTTCAATGAGTAACCTATCATCAGAAGCATTTAAATTCAGCCAATCAGAGGGGAGAGATACAAAAATATTAAAAGAGTGGTAATATATATATATTCGTTTAAAAATATGTACAACATCTTTGATACAAAGAGTCATACATGTAAATCGCGGTTACCCGCCCCTTTAAGGGAGGTAACACCACTTAATTCGCAATCGGCGAATTAAAGCGAAAACAAAGTTTTACACTTTAAAAAATTGCACAAATATTTCGCCTGACCAACAGGCTTATATATATATATATATATATATATATATTCGTTTAAAAATATGTACAACAACATCTTTGATACATAATTAAAGCGAAAACAAAGTTTTACACTTTAAAAAATTGCACAAATATTTCGCCTGACCAACAGGCTTCGTCAGTGTTTTTACAACGAATGACAATAACAGGTAAAAAGTTTTTGCCGTCATATGTATGTGATGTATACTATATCTAGTAATTAACGAAAAAATGTTTTTTGTTAGTGCTATTACAAGTATGTACAGGTGTATAAATATGTAGCACTATTTATACGGTTACAATCAATATATATACAAAAAAGCAGTTTTAAAATAAATAAAACGACACGTAATTCTACATGAATATTCGGAGACCATGGTTGTATCTGGTCTAAGGTCCTATACTTTTTCATTAATTCCCTTCGGAAATGATGTTCCCAATCTTTTTATCCAAAAACTTTCTTTCTCTTTTCTCTGTTTGTCTGTCCACCTTGGGTTATGGTCTATTAGGGTCACCCTGAGTTTATTAAAAATTTCAGCTATTGCAGTGCTGTACGTACGTAGGTGCCTATTAAGGGACAAGTTGGGTTTGCATCTTGTGTCGCTTCTGTGCCCGTTCATTCGTTTGCTGAATCGTTGCACAGACTCACCAACATACTGGAGATTGCATATACCACACTGTAAAAGGTATATGATGTTCTCACTTTTGCAATTCAAACTGACATGGATGTCAAATTGTTTGCCATTTGATGTGCTAGTGAAGTGTTGGGTGTGTTGTATGTGATCACATGTCATACAACGACCGTCACCACAGATGCAACATTGCCCCGATTGGCGGCTACGTGACGACATTTCTGCTCGGACTAACTGATCTTTTAAACTTTTGGGTTTTCTAAAGGCCATTACAGGAGGTTCTGGAAATATTTTTGAAAGTTGATGATGTTTTTCAATTGTTGTCCATCGTTCGCGGATAGTACGTGCGATGTCTTTAAATGCTGGGTGGTATGTTAGGACAAACGGGACTCTATTGTTAGTTTTCTTTTCTCTGTACTGCAGAAGCTGCTCCCTACTGATGTTGTTGGCTTTATTAAAACCTATTGATATGTTTTTGTTATTGTATCCTCTGCTTTAGATGGCATCGAAGCTCTCCAAGACGCTGCTTAGTTTTAGCCTCCGTAGAACAGATGCGTTTAACTCGCAGAGCTTGGCTGAAAGGAATACTTTTGCTGCAATGTTTAGGATGGCAGCTGTTTGGTGAGAGGTACTGATGTTTATCTGTGGGTTTACAGTACAGATCGGTTGACATAATTCCATCTATTACGGTGGTAGTGGTATCTAAGAATGAGATTTTAGATGTGGACATTTCATGTGTGAATTTGATAGAGGGATGTATACTGTTAGCGTGGTCAAAAAACTGTTTAAGGTTTTCTTCGCTTTCAATCCATTTCATGTCAACATCATCAATGAACCTAAACCATGAGAGTGGATGGTGGAGAGAAGAGTTTAGAAGTTGTTTCTCGAGTTTTCCCATAAAGATGTTATCATAGGATGGTGCCATTTTGGTTCCCATGGCTGTTCCGTTAATTTGTAAATAGTGCTCGCCATTAAACGTGAAATTGTTATGTTTTAATACAAGTTCAAGTAGTTGAATTAGGCACTCTGTGGGGGGATCTTTGATGTCGCGTTGTTCCCAGACCTCCTTGCATGCTGTTATGCCGTCGTCGTGTGGTATATTGGTGTACAATGATGTTACATCCATGGAGACGAGGATTGTGTCCGGTTGAAGTGGATTCATGGATTCCATTTTACGCAGGTAGTCGGTTGTGTCTTTTATGTAAGATGGTAAAGTTTCCACGTGTGGTCTTAAGTGGAAATCTATAAACTCTGATATTTTCTCTGTAGGATGTCCGTTGCCTGAAACTATGGGTCTACCGGGGTTATTCTCCTTATGGATTTTAGGCAGGAGATAAAAACGACCAGCTCTGGGATTTTCCGGTTGTAGATATTCAAGGGTGTCTTTATCAATGTGACCCTTTTTGTGCATGGATGTTAGGGTCTTACTTATTATTTTCGCAAAATTATCCGTTGGATCAGAGTCAAGTTTTTTATAGAATTTTTCGTCAGTCAGTTGTCTTTCGGCTTCTCTAATGTAATCAGATTTATCCATTACTACTACTGCACTCCCTTTGTCTGCTGGTTTGATGATAATGTCATCTCTTTCTTTTAGTTGGTTCAAAGAGTTCATTTCTTCTTTTGACAAGTTGTTAAAGGAAGGGTTGTAGTTTTTGGCAATACTCGTCACGTCCGACTTTACTTGGTCGATGAAAGACTCAAGAGTAGAGTTTTTGCTAGGCTTAGGAATCCATGTACTCTTTTTCTTAAATCTAGGTATCGATGGTTCATGTTCATTGTTCTTGGATTCATCGATATTATTGCTACAGTCCTCTTCTTCGTCTTTAGATTTGAAGTGTTCCTTAATCCTAAGTGCCCTTGCAAACTTGTTGAGGCCGTTTTCAAGTTCAACTTCATTAATTTTCTTGTTAGTGGGACAGAAATTAAGACCTTTCGACAGCAATTTAGTTTCTGTTTCCGTCAATGGTGTGGACGATAGATTCACAACAATATTGGTATTAGTGTTTGATATTTGCTTACGTTTTCTGAAGCGACGCTTTCTAGATCTCTTTTCGTGTGTAGGTTGAAGTTGGTTTAACGGTGGCTTAACGGGAACAATACCATCTCTCGAAAATTTTCTGTTTTGTTTTGATTCTAGTTCTGTTGTTTCTATAGACCTAATTTCATCAAGTCGTCTTTGTAAGTTCTTATATTCCTTAGATGTCAATGTACGTTCGGAAGTGTCTATCAACTTTGCTATTTGTTTGTCCAGTATTTCTTTTTGGTGTAGAGCATACTGGAGTAAAAGATTCATGAGACGCATAGAGCAATCGAATAATATTGAGTCCCATCTGAATCGAAATCTTTTAGATTGAGCACCAGTTGTTTGTGGTGATAATTTAATTTGTAACCCTATATATATATATATATATATATATATATATATTATATATATGAGACAGAAATGGGTTATCTTTCTTAGACCAGTAAATTTCAGCATTGTAAAATTTTTAAAGGGGCAAAACTATAATTGATATTTTTTGGATCTTCCTGAAAATTGAACTTGACCTTTATTTTATTGTTCTAAATAGCTGTGCAAAATATCATTCAAATCCGTTGACGCAATTCCAAGTTATCATCTGGAAACCTTCGGGGGACGGACGGGCAGACACCGAACGAAACGAAGGGTATAACATAATATCTCGATACTTCGTGTGGCGGGGTATACAAATTTTTCCAACATCTAGTAGGAGTCTATCCTCCAGAAATAATCTACCTTGGAACAACAACGTAAATCTGTGCAATAATGCTCACTAGCGATACCCCCGCTTTCACAAAAGGTGTTCGGTAAACGGAAGGTAGATGACAATGGAGCAGAAAATCGCTATACACCATATGGCACTACAGTATAAAGCGATATCCAAAATATCAGGCTTCTGCATCCTATAGTTGCTTAGAAAACTGCAACAGAAATTTTGGTTATGGAAGGACAAACGACACGCGTCAAGTTTTCGCGGAGCCATTTACATTCGGAAACGAATCCGGCTCCTTACCTGGAAGAAGAAGAAAAAGAACGAACAAACTAACGGCCTGGCAAGGGTAAACAGTATACCGCTATTCTTCGACGCGGGGGTATAAAAACTGCATTTGTATCACCATGTGAATCTATGCAGTGTTCTGCTAGGGTCATTGCTTCAAGGTATTGTTGTGAAATCACAAATGCAATTGAATTGAGTAGTTCATAATATTTTTCTAGTAGGTACATGGACCAGCACTTAGTCACGCTATTTATAACCCCACTCGACCATTTTTTGGCTCAGAAAACAGGAAGCAGATAACTGACCTAGAAAGGGGAGAGCACCGTACAACTCATCATGCTAAAGCTGTGCACCAAATTTGAAATCAAACCTTTTAGTAGAAGCTGAGAAATCCGTTACAAAAGTTTGCACAGGACGACACAGTGATTGCAATATAATCCCCTCTCTTTTGAGTCGGGTATAATAAAATTTATTGATACCAACAAAGATGGGATTCAGTTTCTGATACATGTCTACAAGTACCACATGTGCTATACCAACCATACACTGCATGTTTGCTTTATGTCCTGTAAGTAATATCACCATTCCCATCAAGTGATTAAATAAAATGTGTGGAAAACATTTTCTATGCCACTTATACTAACATGGCTCATCTGAAACGATTTTTTGCTTATTGTCTGAATAGTTTTCAACCCCAATTTCAGTAATGGAGTAAGCAAATCGGAGGAAGCCTGAGTATCCGGAGGAGAACACACGACCTTGGGTAAGCAATCCTTGTCAAATAAGATTGGAGTGGAGCTCAACCTGCTTCAGAGTTGATTCTGAATTGTGGCAAGACAGCTTGGCATTAGTTACAAACCACATGTGGCAAGACAGCTTGGCATTAGTTACAAACCACATGTGGCAAGACAGCTTGGCATTAGTAACAAACCACATGTGGCAAGACAGCTTGGCATTAGTAACAAACCACATAACTATGCTTCTCAACCTTTATTACTAAATTTTGTGTGTGTACAAAATAACAATACAAGTATATGAGACTCCAATGTGTAGTGTATTCTGTAAGGTTCTTATCAACAGTTAATATCTAATACATGGTTTTAAAATAAAAAATGACTAATAACCTCTCTTCAACCTGATGTTTGTACCCAAAGACTACTAACCAAAGTGTTTTGTACCAATGGTGTAAAACCAATGTGTTTGAAAAAATTGCAATGATATGTAATGGATATTTATTTTGGAATAAAGATTAAAGATATTGGTTAAGATCTCCACACAACAATTGCAAACATCAGGTTGATAATTGCCAAATACAGAATTCACAGGACTATTCAAGCACTATTCTCAAAATTGCTTCCCAGCTAAAAATCAGGAATATATTGAGAATGTTCTTTATATACAAGTTAGCCTGGATTGCACCAATAATTTAAACTGCTTTTTCTTGATTCTGAAATGACAAAGAATAATTATTTAACAGAAATTCAGTGTAGCATAATAACTCTCAGCTGTCGAGTTCCATCTTCTCCAATGGAGACAACCAAATCTGAAAAATATTGTGTCAAAGCATGAACAATTAGAATTATTAAACAAGAGGGGCCTAGAAGCCTGGATCACTCACCTGAACCTGAACCAATTGAAAAACTATGCAATTTTTCCTTTTTTTATCCATCTTTTCTTTCCAATAATGAATGCAAAAATAATTTTGACAACTTACGGGAAAAAACTCCTATTAAGAAGTTGTCCAACACAAATGCACCATTAATCATTTTTGCAGATCTTGATGAGCTAAATAATTTTGTATGGAAAAGATTTTTTCTAGCTCTTACGCTTTACAAGATATTGAGGATAAATGACAAAAATTGACAATTTTGAATACTTAAGAGTAATAACTCCTATAAGGTATTGTCACACAACTTGATAGAGCTTTTGATGTTGAGGAAAGATGTTCACTTCAGATTCATTGTATCTGTTATTTTTGAACTTATAGGCCAAAAACTGAATCTTGAACCCACGACAGCCGTAGCTTGGTCAGCTGTCATGATTTGTTTAATTTTGGTAGATGACATTTTAAAGATGGTGTGTGCAAAGTTGTAAAGCAGTCCTTTCCATGGTTTTTAGCAGAGAAGAGTTTAAATTTTTAGTTAAAAATTGGCAAAAAGAATTGGTTTTGATGATTAAGGCCTTGAGGGACAATAACTCCTACAAGGGGTCCACAACTTCAACTCAATGGAATGTTTTATTGATGCTAGAGAAGAAAAGTCTCTTTTGTTTTACTGTACCTGAGATACTTTAACTATAAGCCAAAAAGTGAATTAACCCTGTTCTATTTTTAGCCATAGCAGCGATGTTGGTTGGTATGTAGCTATGATGTGTGTAATTGGGTAGAGAACATTATACTGATGATGTTTGCATAGTTTAAAAGCAATCCCTATAGTGGTTACGGAGAATGTTTTTGAAGAAATGTTAACGAAGATGAAGGAGAACAACACTGAATGCCAAGTGATGACTACAGCTTACCTGACCCTGTGAGTGGGTCAGGTGAGCTAACAGAACATTAATGTTAAAAACCCCAACCTTTTTTATAGCAAACAAGGTGTTTAGAATATTTTTTTGGAATAATACTAATGTTTACTGTATATATACTGTATATACTGGAATATAAGCCTCTTGGTTCTCTGAGCTCCACAATCACTTTCAAGGAGATAAAAAATGTCCACATCAAAGAAAAAAGCTGCATAACAGCTCACAAGGCCAGATTAATGAAAATAAAAATAAGTATTGTCTTTACAGATCAAAGTAAATTATTGTAATTGTAGCTAGTTCAACTTTGTTGATTTGACATGAACAACTTAAATTTAGGCCCTCCAAAGTAATATACGATATAAACTATTTTTCCCATGTTTTCAAATGCATAGTATATATAAAATTCCCGAGATTTCCTGTGTAAATATGAGGTGTAAAGTTGATTACACTGTGTATTAATAAGCCCTGATTAGGGGCCAAATTTAGGAAATAATTTTTTAAAGTTTTACAAAGAATGTTTCACTAAAATATTTCACAATAACTGTAATCTTGAGACTTATTTGTTGTCTGTAATTTCAAATGTTTAATGCATTGATTTTTTCCAATTTTCCAACTAGAACTGAGAAAATTAAAAAAAAAAAATTGCCTGCCTGTCTGAAATTAAACTAGAGTAAAAAACCTGCGAGCAATGCTCACCATTGATACCCCCCGCTTCACAATTACTTTGAAAATTCAGGTGTTCTTAATTATGAAATTGAAACTTTATCTAATTAAACATGAAGGTGAAATTGCAGATAATACATGTAACCCTCCCCAATCCCCCAAAGAATGGCATCCCCTATGTCAATGACAAAGTCCATGTTTTTCTATGGGAAACCTCCAATAATATTCTGATCAAAATGTTTAATATCCAATGCACAATTGCAATATGTGACCAAGATTCTGTGTAAGTTTCAACAAATTCCATTCAGTGGTGTAGGAGGAGTTGCAAATAAAAGATGGGTATCCCATTATGTCCATTATAAACTCCATGTTTTTCTATGGGAAACCCCAATATCATTCCAATCAAAATGTTAAATATCTCATGCACAATGGCACTATGTGACAAGGATTCTGTGTAAGTTTCATTAAATTCCATTCAGTGGTGTAGGAGGAGTTGCACATAAGAGATAGGGACCCCCTTAGGTCAATGACAAAGTCCATGTTTTTCTATGGGAAACCCCAAATATCATTCCGATCAAAATGTTAAATATCTCCTGCAAAATGGCACTATGAGACAAAGATTCTGTGTAAGTTTCATCAAATTCCTTTCAGTGGTGTAGGAGGAGTTGCAAATAATAGAAAGTGTAACGGACGGACAGACGGAAGGATGGACGGACACCATGAACACTATATACCCCCCCGCTTTTCAAGGGGGGGGATTATAAAAAAAGCAACTTTTGCTTACAAACAGTTGGACAAATAATACATGCTTGTATTTCAGAAAGTTGGATAATAAATGTAGAAATTGTCAATAATTTGTCCTTCATACTATTTATTACTTTTATACTGAAATGTATGTCAACAATCTGTGACAAACTAAATTATATTTATGGTCTAACCTAATCATGTTCCATTGACAGTCTCCATGTCTTCTTCTTCTTCTTCAACCACAACTTCTCCTGAAATAGAAATTTTACACTACTGACTTGGCAGAAAAAACAAAATCAAAGCGCCATCTGCACATATGGAAAGGTGAACTTGCAGGCAGTAAAACTATAGTCAATTTTATCGTGTTGGTCCGACAGGTTTTGCCTGACAAAATAGAATACTGTTTACCGCATATGGTCGAGTTTATAGTCCTTGTGTAGATCTCATATTACACTTTTTGAAATTAACAATTATTTTCCACAGTTAATCTGAGTTCTGAAATGCTGCTGAATTTTCATTTGATACAGCGATTTCCATACTAAATTTTGACCTTGTTTTGAATGGAAGTGTACGTTAGGAAAATCCCATTGTTGTCTATTCGAAATCCTTCGGGTAATATCGTCTGCTGTTAAGGTAGGAAAAGTCTCGCGGTTTGTCCGAATACCATTTAACGTCACGAAAGCAGGCAAACGTTTGTAAACAACATTAGACCCCTATAGAAACAAAAATGGCTGACTTCCTATGGAAATTCGATTTATCAAAATGAAAATTCAGCCGCATTTCAAAATGCTGATTAACTGTGGAAAATAATGATTGATTTCAAAAAGTGTAATATGAGGACCAAAAACTCGACCATACGCAGTAAGAAGTATTCTATTTTGTCAGGCAAAACCTGTCGGACTGACATGGTAAATTGGACTATAGTTTCATTTCAAGAAGAGGTCAGACATTTTAGGACAAGTAACTTAAGTAAACTTGAACAACGATGCAGTCTTAAACAAAAAACATCCCTATTTGATCAATTCCTTTACAAAGAGGACCCATTACAATAGACAATAAAATCATTATTAATATTTGTTTTAATGAAAGTTTGATAACTTTTTTGCAAACAAAATAACATAAATGTCATATACATGTTTTTTTCACTATTTATAAAACCAACCTCTAAGTCTTTTGATTTCTTTTCCTGGTATATGTCCCGATTTTAACATCTGATTCAATCTTTCTACTTCTTCTAATGTTTTAGCATTAGCGATGGCATTCTGTAAATTGAAAATTAATCAATTTACCAGGTAAAAAACAATAAGCACATTTTTGCTACACAGGGCTAAAAGTTACCATCAACTTCAAATTTGTTGAAGTAGGAATTTTAACACATTGTCTAGTTTATATTCTTATTCCAAGGAACAATAACAGAAATATGAACTAGAGGCTCCCTGAAGCCTGTAGTAGCTCACCTGGAACTCAAATGACTTCAAGCTATCTTTTAAATTTAAATTTTGCAATTTACAGATAGTCTACATGTCACTGTTTTTAAGTTACTGAGCAAAAACTAAAAATTTCTTTAAAAAAAAATGATATTAAAGGGCAATAACTCCAACAGCTATAAGGAGTCATCAGACAATTTCTGACAAATTAAATGATTTGTAGGCCTTGTTCTGCAGGTACTCTAGCTCATATAGAGTCATCAGAATATTCGTATGAAGTGGGTGTTTGTAGGCCTTACAGTGCAGATCAGATCATTTTTAAAACTTACAGTTTCATTCTAGATGTTATGGTTTTTATGTTACATGACAAAAACCGCAAACTTCACCAAAAATAGTTATTAAAAGGGAAAAAACTGCTATAAGGGGTCATCAGACAATAACATGATTCGTAGGCCTTGCCCTTCTGATTATTTAAGCTATTTAAAATTTTTCAATTATGAGGCAAAAACTGATCACTTTGTCTAAAACCATCATTAAAGGGTAAACACACCTACAAGGACTCATCTGACCAAAAAGTGAATCGTACAATTTGTAATGCTGAGCATTTTTGCAATTGACAGTTTCACTCTAGCTGTTATAGTTTTTTGTAGGTAACAGGGCAAAAACTAAAAATTTCATAAAAACTTGTAAAAGGACAGCAACTGCTAAAAGGAGTGGTCAGATAATTTTGGACCAACTAAGTGATTTGCAGGCATTGTACTTGGTTATCATTTTAGCAAGTTAAAATGGTAATCTATCTCTTAAAGTTTTCTTAATGGGCTGATCAATTAGAGGTAAATTTTTTTCCTTACTGTACCCTTAAAATGATTGTGGCCAAGTGATTTCAGCGGACAGTAACTCCTATAAGGAGTCATCTAACAATTTCAGACCAATAGAGTGAATTGTAAAAGATTGTATTCCTAATCATTTTTGCAATTTACATATTCATTCTACCTAAAGTTTACAGCAGACGACACGTGATGAGAAAAACTTGCATTGAACCTCAGGTGAGCTAAAAAAACATCCTATCCTATGAAAAGTTTGTCCAAATACTAAAAGGCATCATCTGTGTCAGAATATGCTTTGACAAAACATTCAAGCACGACACTTGCCTCAAAAAAGCTTTGGTACTGATTAGAGGTGATACCTATGGCTGAAAAAAGTTCTAAGCATTATCTCCATAAAAATATCTTACAAAAAAAATAACTAGTTATCAACCATATAACAACAAATTCTTTTATGATTAAACAGTTTTACCCTATTCCCAAATGATTATGTATGTTGCAATATCGTACCTTTCACGATGTGACATGAATGAGTGATATAAAAAATCAACTTATATGATTGGATGATCATTCATTGTGTATCCATTTAAACACGTGCTGATTAGTTGTGTTGGAGAAGCTGTGGTGTTTCCTTGACAACTGTTGACTTCATAAAGGAATGCGAGGAAAATCTCTGCTCAAGCCATTGTCCTTGCACTACTTCAGAAATAATTCGTGGCATACAGAATGATAAGAGAAAATGGTTTCATAATTCATGTGAGTTGGTAATTGGCTTTTTATGTAATTTCAATGTAATAATTAACTCACCTGAATAATATCAATGTACATAAGAGAATCAATGTAATAATTAACTCACCTGAATAATATCAATGTACATAAGAGAATCAATGTAATAATTAACTCACCAGAATAATATCAATGTACATAAGAGAATCAATGTAATAATTAACTCACCTGAATAATATCAATGTACATAAGAGAATCAATGTAATAATTAACTCACCTGAATAATATCAATGTACATAAGAGAATCAATGTAATAATTAACTCACCTGAATAATAACAATGTACATAAGAGAATCAATGTAATAATTAACTCACCTGAATAATATCAATGTACATAAGAAAAGTCGTTAGTATCATTAGTATGATTTAAATCTGAAATTTATGTCATGGTGTAAATTATGCCCACCACCATATATGGCAGTTACTGGTACTCTCTACAAAAAAAAAAATGATCTTGAATTTAACATGATGTTTTTTATTACTACTGTCGCTTTCTTCAATTTAATTTATATTTTCTGTACCTTTATTAATTCCACATCTTCTTTGGATGGACCCGTTCTTTCCACCAATTTCTCCCCTGGTACAAATGTTTTACTACGTTTACCAATATCTTGAGCTCTTTCTTGTCCTTTCTTCCCTTTAAACATTTTTGATGCTGCCTCTCTCTCCTAAAGAAAAAATCTGGTTGAGATACATGTGTACATACTAAAAAGTTGTACAACTTAACTTGATGAAAGGGGTATAACATACAACTTAATATTATTAACTAATTGAATAAAAACTGTTTTCTTCAGATTGAATGTATTGCATGTGAAAAAAAATGAATAACATACAGACTCTATGTCACCATCTTTGTCCTAAAATTTTATGTCAGGACCACAGATCAAACCACCACTGTTCTCCCCCATCAATGCTACTACAAGCATTATCATGTTAGTATTTTTATAGCACACAAGTCAACAGGTCTCTAAATTGAGAGAGTATTACTGCGGCAATATTAAGTCCATTACCAGCAAATAAAATGTCCTAGGTCCAAGAGCCATTATTTTGTAAAAAATCAGTGAACCAGAACAACATTTAAAATTGATCTGTAACTCATGATGGTTGACTCACATACCTAAATATCAGCTTAATATCTGCAAGTTTTTTTTAAAAGTCAAAAAAACTATTGAAACAAAAAAGTTCTAAGGGCTATAATATAGCAAAAATTGAGTATATTCTTGAAAAGTAACTCATGATAATTAACTCACATACCAAATATCAGCTCAATACCTGCATGGGTTTACAATAAAAGTCCAGAAACTGTTATTTTCCAAGGGCCATAATTAAAAAAATCATCAAAAATATCAGTAACTCATCATACTAAATATGAACTAAATAACTGCACTTGTTTAGAAAAAAGTACAGAAAACGTGTGTGACTGACAGAGTTCAAATCTATAGTCTCCTGCAAAAACCAGTAGGGGGCCAATAAACTGTTTGTATATATGGTCTTACTGGAAAGTTTTAAAAATATAAGGTTTATTAAACTTTTAAAATGGAAATCATCCAATAACAAGAGAGGATCAACCTTCTTTAGAAGGGATTAGTTAAATATATAACATTTACAGGGCCAAACCAATAAAAAATTTTTAATGGACTGACCCGAACACTCTTTTTTTATTGAAAGCAAAAAAATAATAATATAAAAATGTATTTCTCCCCATACCCAGAAAGTTGTCTGGATATAGATGTTCAGAAAGTTGTCTGGATATAGATGTTCAAACGACAACAATCCAATTAAATGATCATTTTTATATATAGTTATTTTCTTTTCAGATAAGCTGTTGCATCACAATTGTCAGTTCACAAAAAACTAAATTCTTCTGACAATGAAATTTTGTGTTGTATGGTGAACTTGTAGCTCCTTTGATTTTTTTTTTCCATATCTGCCCAGATCAAAAAGGATCAGGAAGCTACAATATTGTAGCTATTTAAACTTGTTGCCTTGTTGCTATAGGTGTGATTATGTCCACCATAAAAAAACCAAATGAACATGAAAGACTGGATGGATGTTCAGTGTTATTTGTTGAAAAGTTTAAACAAAGTATTTAAAGTCATTTAGGTCAGGTTGTATGAAGTGCAAACACAGGTTACAATATGGTGAAGTCAGGTGGGCAGGGTAAACAAGGGTATCTATTTGTGTTATCAATTCCTACATTTTTTAACTAAAATCTCAGAAACTGCACAGAAATAAATTGTATTGAAATTGTCAACCTACAATTACGGAATTGTTTGAGGAATTTTGTCCTAATTTTCCAGCCTTGGGAACATTTTTCAGAACATTTGCAGTGTAATCAACTACTCCTACATTGTGTTTAAACCAAAACCATATTTCAATAAATTGCAAAACATTCCCTATTTATTAAGGCACTTGCTTTGCAACCCAGTTATTTCAGTGTTGAGATTTTTAGTTTAGAGTCGCCATATAACTGTTTGACTTGGTTGTGGTATTGACATAGTTTATAACTCTGTTTTCTAATGTCAAGTATGGGACTTTAACTTTTTCTCTAAAATCTTGGACGATGGACCACCATGAAACTATCATTCTCAGGGCTTTCTATGGGGGTTCTAAAAAGTTAAAATGTATGTTCAGCTTTTCCAATATATTCTACATGTGTGTAACACTATTGTCATTTACAATCACTGACACTAACTCTGATAAGTTTCCTTTGCAAAAAAGGTTTCATAGCAAAGCAGATTCTTCTATTGGACATGATGGTATTAAGATTACACATGAGCAGCACAATACTTTTTTTTTCTAAATACTTCCTTCTTATAACTTGTGTAGGTTAACAGATGATAATAAACTGCTCATGCTGTCTTGGAAGGAAGTTGAAAAACCTAGTGGAGGACAGTAATTCAAGATTACAGATGGACCTTACAGATGAATTAACATTGGTTTTAATTCAGAATAGTTTAATATTATGTAGATGTTGTGGAAGCAAGACTTTAAGAATTCACTTCCACACATAAGTTTACCTTGTAGTGTTTCAGTATCTAACTTGATTTATATATTGAGAGAAATATGGCCAGAAAATGAAACAATATGCTTGAAGTGAGTGCAGAAGTCTAATGCAAAAAATAATGTTCTGACCCCTTACATTTGTTGAGACATTAATACATGCAATTTTTTAAATGTCATCATGCCTGTGGGAGTTCTACATACTCGGTCATTTATTCTTCAAAATTATGACATTGCTTTTTTTAATCAATAATTATTTTTTGCAACGAGGAATTTTTTTCTGTACAACACAGTTTGTTTACTTTTCTATACACCATTGAATGAAAAAAAACAGAAAAAAAAAACGAAGTAGGAAGCTCACCATAAACATGTTTTTTTATGAATATTCGAACACTTTTTGACAATTGTCACACTGAAATTTGGCAATTTCCCCTAAAATCAATAAGCTTCTGATCAACCCAATATGAAATTATATTCCAAAGTTTCAGTGAAATCAAATGCAAACATTTTGAGTTATTGGCCAGAAACATCTTTTTTGTGAAAAAAAAACCATTTAGACTTTAAACTTTGACGGAATTCCTCCATCATCAATAGGCTTCTTACCCATCTGATATGTAACAATATCACATTGTTTCACTGAAATTTGATGCAATATTTAAAAATTATCATCAGGAAACCAAATCTCATCGAGCAGGGGTATAAATATTTCAATTTTTATTTTGCTCTCTCACCCCATTCTAAAATGACAAAAATTCGAAGATCAATAAACTAAATTTGTCTAGCCTAGCAAGAATAAAACAAATTTTAAATTCTAAATCAGAATATTAATAATATTAATGACTGTTATTTGTTACCTTTTGTTTAATTCTTTGAAAATCTAGCACTCTCAACTGTGGAATTTTGTAAACAATATACAATCTGTAATGTTTCTTTGTGGTAACAGGATTCCTCAATAAACTGAAAATACATATAATAAGATGAAATATGAAGAAAAAATTGTGTCTAGGTGACACTGATGTGCCGCAACACTCCACGTTTTCACTCTAGGTGACACTGATGTGTGGCAACACTCCACTTTTTCACTCTAGGTGACACTGATGTGTGGCAACACTCCACTTTTTCACTCTAGGTGACACTGATGTGTGGCAACACTCCACGTTTTCACTCTAGGTGACACTGATGTGTGGCAACACTCCACGTTTTCACTCTAGGTGACACTGATGTGTGGCAACACTCCACTTTTTCACTCTAGGTGACACTGATGTGTGGCAACACTCCACGTTTTCACTCTAGGTGACACTGATGTGTGGCAACACTCCACTTTTTCACTCTAGGTGACACTGATGTGTGGCAACACTCCACTTTTTCACTCTAGGTGACACTGATGTGTGGCAACACTCCACTTTTTCACTCTAGGTGACACTGATGTGTGGCAACACTCCACGTTTTCACTCTAGGTGACACTGATGTGTGGCAACACTCCACTTTTTCACTCTAGGTGACACTGATGTGTGGCAACACTCCACGTTTTCACTCTAGGTGACACTGATGCGTGGCAACACTCCACTTTTTCACTCTAGGTGACACTGATGCGTGGCAACACTCCACTTTTTCACTCTAGGTGACACTGATGTGTGGCAACACTCCACGTTTTCACTCTAGGTGACACTGATGTGTGGCAACACTCCACTTTTTCACTCTAGGTTACACTGATGTGTGGCAACACTCCACGTTTTCACTCTAGGTGACACTGATGTGTGGCAACACTCCACTTTTTCACTCTAGGTGACACTGATGTGTGGCAACACTCCACGTTTTCACTCTAGGTGACACTGATGTGTGGCAAAACTCCACTTTTTCACTCTAGGTGACACTGATGTGTGGCAACACTCCACTTTTTCACTCTAGGTGACACTGATGTGTGGCAACCCTCCACTTTTTCACTCTAGGTGACACTGATGTGTGGCAACACTCCACGTTTTCACTCTAGGTGACACTGATGTGTGGCAACACTCCACGTTTTCACTCTAGGTGACACTGATGTGTGGCAACACTCCCCGTTTTCACTCTAGGTGACACTGATGTGTGGCAACACTCCACGTTTTCACTCTAGGTGACACTGATGTGTGGCAACACTCCCCGTTTTCACTCTAGGTGACACTGATGTGTGGCAACACTCCACGTTTTCACTCTAGGTGACACTGATGTGTGGCAACACTCCACTTTTTCACTCTAGGTGACACTGATGTGTGGCAACACTCCACGTTTTCACTCTAGGTGACACTGATGTGTGGCAACACTCCACTTTTTCACTCTAGGTGACACTGATGTGTGGCAACACTCCCCGTTTTCACTCTAGGTGACACTGATGTGTGGCAACACTCCACGTTTTCACTCTAGGTGACACTGATGTGTGGCAACACTCCACTTTTTCACTCTAGGTGACACTGATGTGTGGCAACACTCCACGTTTTCACTCTAGGTGACACTGATGTGTGGCAACACTCCCCGTTTTCACTCTAGGTGACACTGATGTGTGGCAACACTCCACGTTTTCACTCTAGGTGACACTGATGTGTGGCAACACTCCACGTTTTCACTCTAGGTGACACTGATGTGTGGCAACACTCCACTTTTTCACTCTAGGTGACACTGATGTGTGGCAACAATCCACGTTTTCACTCTAGGTGACACTGATGTGCCGCAACACTCCACGTTTTCACTCTAGGTGACACTGATGTGTGGCAACACTCCACTTTTTCACTCTAGGTGACACTGATGTGTGGCATCACTCCACTTTTTCACTCTAGGTGACACTGATGTGTGGCATCACTCCATTTTTTCACTCGATCAGGAAATGTTGGGTTCAGCCTTATACAATTTGTAGAGGATCATCCCATAAATATTCAAGATAAGTTTTGTTTACATTGGTTAACTGGTTTCAGAGAAGCCTTATAAAATGTTTACAAGAGAAAAATGATTTTCGAATTGACAAAACTATTACAAATACATTTATTTTTTGGAATTACATGTTAAGTGTTAAAAGTTGGAGACTGGGCAAATTATTTGGACCAGATGACATGTATATTCTGTAAACAATCAGGCTACTTGAGGAAGATTGTCTAGAATAAGCTGAACTTTGCTTTTGAGGCAGCTTAGGGCTACATCAGGTCCCAAAAAGGGCGACTTTGTCCCCCACTTCACCCAGTGTTATCAGCCTTGATGCCCGTCTTTAATTTGGTTGGCAGTTCAAGTCTCACTGCAGGCAGGGTGTGCTCGACTCCAATCTTAACTGAGAAGGATTTCCAGTTTTCCTTTTGAAGTAAGGAAGTTATCAACTGGTACTTAGACTTCATACCCCAATAAAAGCTGGATGCTGTGATTAAGCTGAAAAATGGTAGAAATTAAACACCATTGAAACAAACAAAGAAACAAAGACAAACCTGAAAGGTTTTTTTTTGCAAACTTTAATATTTTAACATTTCCCATAGTCAATAAAATTTTCCTTCCAGAATTTTTGACATAAAAATACTTCAAAATTTAAACTGACCTGAGGTAAGTTAATGACTTTATTGAACCAAGTGCATCAAGATCTCCTAACTCTTGCATACTGTTATTTGTTAGAATTAAAGACTCTAGATTTGGTAAACATTCTGCTAATGTATCAGATATTCTCCTGTAATTAAAAATAGTATTTTATTAAAAAGGTCAAATGTTACTAAATGACAAACATATTTACATGAAATCTACATATTCTGTATCCTCATGATCAGTTGTTGAAATATTATGTGTTTACAAAATACATCACCATTACTTTGTACATTTTACGTCTTTTTTCTGGCATTAGAAGATTGTTTTTTTCAACTTTGTTTTGCCATGATCCAATACATGTGTAAAACAAAACGAGTGTATCTGTGAGCTAATGCTCACTAGTGATACCACCCCCCCCACTCCCCTTCCAAAATTATTTGGTAAACAGGAAGTAGATGACCAAGACGCATGAAATCACTATACACGATATGGTACTATAGGATGAAGCTTACTTATAAAACTGCAATGGAATTTTTTGCTATGGACAGACAGACGAACAAATAGACAAGGTTAAAACAGTATACCCCTCTTCTTCGAAGCAAGGGTATCATTACAGAAGCCATTAAATCAAACACAATAAACACGCCGGGTATTCGGACACACAGAACAGGGTGGAACACAAAAGAACGGGTGAGGTGGATGAAAACATCGTGTTCAGGTAGGTGTGTTATTTTCATTCTGAACGTATTCAAATCGGATTAAAGACAGAAATAAGTTTATAACGCCTTTTGTATGTCCCTTAACTACTAGTACACCAAGTATTGTCTGTTTTTACTGAAGAAATAATCCACAGGAACGTCATGAACACGGAAATTACTTCGGAAAAAGTAGATTTCCAACTTTCGTTGATTGTAACTCCTCGCGAAGAGCAAGCTACAAAGTTTTTATGGTCAATATAGATACCCCAATGCATACTTTTCAACCTTTGAAAAGTTGAACTTCTAATTCGACGTATTAAGCACAGTATTCTTCATTATCCAAACATAGTTAGCGAAATTTTGACACAACGGACCGCGGGTGATTCGAGATGAAGACCAGTAAGAACGTGGGTGTTGGACACACAGAACATGGCATTAACTAGCAATGACCTGGTATTTAAAAAGTGTCTAATCACTATTTTATTTAGTTTTCCGTGTCCAAATGTTGTAGAACACCAGTTTAAGTCATGTTAGTCCTATATCTTTGTTATAGAATACATTTTATGTGTTAACTTACATATACTAAGTTAACCTCATACTAGTGTATTACGGTGGTTACATCGACATATTCTCTGTAGTTAATATATGTGTTTTGTCAAATTCGTGAAGTACCGTACTGCTTATATATTATTTTTATAAATATAGTATTATTCAGGCAACATTTGACTCGAACACTTAGAACAGGGTGTATGTAAGACCGTCCTGAACAGTTTATCCACTTGCTTTTAGTTGAGATGGAACGACTCCTTCGTGTATTTTAGTTTGATACTTTTTTTGGTTTCCCATTCGTTCGTGCAATATAAGTTGTATGTATTTAAGCGTTTTGGTGCCATGATCAGATGAACAATGGGCTATAATTGTTTCTATATATATAATATTAGTGGATTGACTTGACATAAACCCAATATAAGGACAAGGCTTAGAAACGGAGTATAATGGCGAGGATCTGCCCAATCCTCCTAGTTTTGTGCTGAGTCCTTATATTGTGTTTATGTCAAGTCAATATACTAATATTATGTTTATCCTGCAATCTATCCTAAAATATTTCCTCCAAACAATTTTTGTAATTGTATCCTTATTAAGCCTATACAAATAGTGCGCAATATTTTGGTAATCAACATGATTGACGTAAATTGAGTGATGTTTCAAATTTCTGCTTTTCAAGGTGAATTATGAATACAAGTAATGCACGTAACAAGTTTAGTAAAACATTATCAACAGAAATAACAACAAGATACTATTTTCAATATCACATAAGTTTTACTGTATTACGAAACTCGTCGATTCGGCGCACAAACTTCTCCTGTATGTTTAATGGTGATCGCACATATATACAATATTTGTTCATTGTCATACAGTATTCAGTTTATTTGTACTAGCCTTAGAAACAGGTAGGAATGCGAGGTTCTATCGAGAATTTCTTACCTGTTTCGCGGCAAGTACAAATAAACTTTATATTTTCCGACAATGTAATATTGTTTTTATTCTGCAAACAGAAAATCCATTTTATACTAATGAAAAGCATTAAAAGTGCACTTTAACCAATTTTTGACTTGAAATTTTCGGCACGCAATCATGTGATAGCCTGACGTCACAAACAAATATCGTATTTGACAACATGCCGTAAACCAGAACAGAATACTAAATATCGTTAAAAGTAAGGACAGGGGCTCCAGGAGCCGACGTCATTATTTACAATTCTAATATGACGTCCTTCACACGCTTTGGCCTGCTATGACGTCACAATTAAAATTCCGACGTCATATGAAAATATCAATCGGAACATCTCTCGGCCATTTCCATCAAGGGTCGGGAAATAACCGAGGTGATCTGATTTATGAAAATAGCAAAAAATCCGACCGAACAACAACAGCCAAAAGTCAAGGGACAGTTACAAATCCGGATATAGACAAACGCAATACAAAAACCAAAAACACAAAAAACAGAAAGAGAGTAACCCGAACCCAATAAAAACCATGGGTGCACTCAGGTGCTCCGGATCAGTAAGCAGTGTCTGCCTCTAATTAGACACCCGTCGAGTTACTCATTGTCTTGTTTAGGGAAAAGTCAAATCTAGGAATAGGAAACACTATGACGCAACGAAAATGTCAGATCGTATTTGAGACACTGATTTCCCATAAGGATCAATTAAGTCATGGTGACAACCATAGAATTTCTGAAGAGATAACACCAACCTATGTACAACAAACCCTTGTTTGAGTAGTTTAGCAGTCAACAGCAGTGATCGGTCAAGAAAATCGGAATACCTATCCCAGGATCTAGAATAACGTATAAGTTGTGAAATGTACACACCATAAGCTGGAGCTGCTGGAATGTTGCTATCAATAAACGGGAAGTTGAAAAAAAGAAAGTTGAAGTCATCACGATTGTACGGTAGAGTCTAGTTTGTAGTTTTCCTAAGTCTATTTCTAGAAAAAGGTCTAAGTAAGCTCGCAGGGTAAATTGAATGTAAATAGTCACCAAATTTAGCATTGTTGAGGGACAAAACATCAGCAATATAGCGGAATGTTAAATTAAAGGTCTGAGCCAGTGTCTTTTCTTTCTTCTTAAGAGTACAAAAACGGGTCGGCGAGGAGAGGAGCACAATTAGTACCCATTGGAATACCAGCAGTCTGTTGAAAAGCATTGCAACCAAACACGACGAATATGTTGTCGATCGGAAAATCTAACATTTGACCAATCTGGTCTTCAGTATTATATTTAGTCATTTATGACGAAGTAAGTTCTGTCATATACGATCAAACACAATGCAATTTTGTTAAGATTTCTCAATATTTGTTTGCTTAAAAGGTAAATATATTCAATAAATGACGAGAATATATGTGTATGTCAATTTTAGTTTGCTTTAACATACTGCTGTGGGATATCTCTTATTAGTTTAAAACAAGTGTGGACACAGAAAAACGTCTCACCTGCATTCCGCATCAGTAACGAAAATAAATTTTGTCATAAGCATTACGTAAATAGCATTAAATATCAGCAGTGGCCTGTATACAAAATATTGTCACCATACCCTGCATAATTACAGGGGAACAGCCGTAACCCAAAAACTTTAACTTAGTCGCTGGACCGTGAAATTGAGGTCAAGGTCAGGTGGAACCTACCAGACAGTCATGTACTATTCATCAGCAACCTATATACCAAATATTGTCATCCTACCATGCGTAGTTACAGAGGAACTATCGTAACCCAAAAACTTTAACGTAGTCGCTGGACCGTGAAATTGAGGTCAAGGTCAGGTGACACCTACCAGACAGTCATGTACTAGTCATCAGCAACCTATACACCAAATATTGTCATCCTACCATGTGTAGTTACAGAGGAACTGTCGTAACCCAAAAACTTTAACGTAGTCGCTGGACCGTGAAATTGAGGTCAAGGTCAGGTGACACCTACCAGACAGTCATGTACTAGTCATCAGCAACCTATACACCAAATATTGTCATCCTACCATGCATAGTTACAGAGGAACTGTCGTAACCCCAAAACTTTAATGTAGTCGCTGGACCGTGAAATTGAGGTCAAGGTCAGGTGACACCTACCAGACAGTCATGTACTAGTCATCAGCAACCTATACACCAAATATTGTCATCCTACCATGCATAGTTACAGAGGAACTGTCGTAACCCCAAAACTTTAACGTAGTCGCTGGACCGTGAAATTGAGGTCAAGGTCAGGTGACACCTACCCAACAGTCATGTACTATTCATCAGCAACCTATACACCAAATATTGTCATCCTACCATGCGTAGTTACAGAGGAACTGTCGTAACCCCAAAACTTTAACGTAGTCGCTGGACCGTGAAATTGAGGTCAAGGTCAGGTGACACCTACCAGACAGTCATGTACTAGTCATCAGCAACCTATACACCAAATATTGTCATCCTACCATGCATAGTTACAGAGGAACTGTCGTAACCCCAAAACTTTAATGTAGTCGCTGGACCGTGAAATTGAGGTCAAGGTCAGGTGACACCTACCAGACAGTCATGTACTAGTCATCAGCAACCTATACACCAAATATTGTCATCCTACCATGCATAGTTACAGAGGAACTTTCGTAACCCAAAAACTTTAACGTAGTGGCTGGACCGTGAAATTGAGGTCAAGGTCAGGTGACACCTACCAGACAGTCATGTACTACTCATCAGCAACCTATACACCAAATATTGTCATCCTACCATGCGTAGTTACAGAGGAACTGTCGTAACCCAAAAACTTTAACGTAGTGGCTGGACCGTGAAATTGAGGTCAAGGTCAGGTGACACCTACCAGACAGTCATGTACTACTCATCAGCAACCTATACACCAAATATTGTCATCCTACCATGAGTAGTTACAGAGGAACTGTCGTAACCCAAAAACTTTAACGTAGTCACTGGACCGTGAAATTGAGGTCAAGGTCAGGTAACAGGTGACTGACTGGCAAGTACTCATCATAAGCTACCTCTGGACCAAATTTGATGGACCTAGGGCTTGGGCTTACAAAGATATGAAGCAAGATGTCAAGTGTTTACGCTGCCGCCTCCGGATTCCCATACATATGTCTCGCCTCCAGCGACTTTCGTCGCAGGCAAGACAAAAACCAAATTACCACTGAAAGCGTCCTCTCAGAGCCGCTGAGAAATTTAACTCATTTGTTATACATATTAGAATTGAAATAGATTATTGCAATTGGTATCTATGCAAATTAGAACATGGTCAGACCATATATTTTTCTTCATTGCATACCTCGCTGACAAATATATGGTCTGATCATGTTCTAATTCGCAGTTGAACCGGTAGTTGCAAAATAAATAGACATTCATGGTCTGGATTTGAAGGGCTGTGCCATAATACTTTGAATTTAGCTTGTTTTAGAAGAGAAAAAACCAACAGAGATGAAAATAATATATTTATTTATGGATTAAAACAAAAACATGTATTTGTGCGATTGCAACATTCCCATTTGTTTATATTTGGCAAGAAAGGCCAAACAAGTACATTACTGCAATACACAAAAGTAGTTCTTAAAGTGGGCGTGGCTAAAACTCGTTTCATAGCCAGTGGCAGTGAAACACATACATAATTTAAGCTGCTCTAATCGAAGGATTGCATGATAAACATTGTTCCTGCTCTATTCCTGAAAAGAAAATATACGGTTTCTCATTACAATAATAGAAAGGGGACGAAACAGTTTAAATAAAAAAAATAATAAGCATTTTCACCCGGTTCGTTGTGTTCTCTAAGGAGCACACACCCGCGTTCCACAGGGTCCTCACCCGCGGTCCGTTGTGTCAAAATTCCGCCGAGTATATTTGGATAATGAAGAATACTGTGCTTAATACGTCGAATTAGAAGTTCAACTTTTCAAAGGTAATCAAGTATGCATTGGGTTATCTATATTGACCATAAAAACTTTGTAACTTGCTCTTTGCGAGGAGTTACAATCAACGAAAGTTGGAAATCTACTTTTTCCTAAGTAATTTCCGTGTTCATGACGTTCCTGTGGATTATTTCTCCAGTAAAAACAGACAATACTTGGTGTACTAGTAGTTAAGGGACATACAAAAGGCGTTATAAACTTATTTCTGTCTTTAATCCTATTTGAATATGTTCAGAATGAAAATAACACACCTAAACCTGAACACGATGTTTTCATCAACCTCACACGTTCTTTTGTGTTCCACCCTGTTCTGTGTGTCCGAATACCCAGCGTGATAAAACAAATGTATATCCGTCTTCTCATCCTGACAGTGGGATGGCTGCTAACTACCGTTTTCATGTCAAATGATATATTACCATGATTATTGCAGTACATAGATTTTTCGCCATATATTTGTACATTGTGTCTATTTTTTTCATACAGTACAGTAACATGTATACATCTGAAATTCATAGGTCCAAAAAATATAATGCCCTAGTCTACTAGAGATTTGAGCTGTAGTTTTATATATTCATGACAAAAGACAAATCCACCAAAGACAACTTTGTCTGAACATAATGTTTTAAAATAGTATGTATTTGTAGCTTGAAACCATTTCCCTAATTTGCTACATACTTTTTAATGTCTTTGAAGTTTATCTGATATTTCTACAACACCTTATACATCACAGAAAAAATATAAATTAAACCAAGATAGCAGTTTAATAGCAGAAAATATGTATAAATCACATGAGTGATTGCTCCATTACCAGTCTTGTCAATACTAACTTACACTACTCTGTTGTTGTTCAATAATAATGACTTCAGTCTTTTAAGTAAAGGAAAGCCATCTAACTTCCTGATGTCATTATCTGATAGATCTATTGTGTCAAACTGATCCTAAAAATGGCAGTCAACATTTCATTAGGAGTTGTTTAAAATGTGTTATATATAAGTTTAAAAAAATTAATTCCTTCCAGCTTATGCTAGATATTATTCATATTAATTGACATGTCATTTAAGCATGGTGAAGAAACAGCCTTGCAAGTACATGCATGTATTAAGTACAATATTTATAAATATAGAAGCACGCATATTAAACTTGGGGAGTAGCTATTTAAGGCCCGACTTGGCACATGCCTACCATCAAATGTAGTTGTTTTATACTACTGTCTATACATAGATGTTGGCATATTTTTTATTCTCTTGGCGAATTTCTTCTCAATATGCACCTTATTAATAAGTCTGCCAAAGCTTCAATCCTATTGTCAGGACAAGATACTGCAAATGTAAGTTTTATATATGTACCATAAATGTTACCAATACTCTACACAAGTGTGGACACAGAAAAATGTCTCGCCTGCATTCCGCATCAGCAACAAAAATAAATTTCATCATAAGCATTACGTAAATAGCATTAAATATCAGCAGCGGCCTGTATACGAAATATTGCCACCATACCATGCATAGTTACAGGGGAACAGCCGTAACCGAAAAATCTTTAATGTAGTCGCTGGACCTTGACATTAAGGTCAAGGTCAGGTGACACCTACCAGACAGTCATGTACTAGTCATCAGCAACCTATACACCAAATATTGTCATCCTACCATGCGTAGTTACAGAGGAACTGTCGTAACCCAAAAACATTAACGTAGTCGCTGGACCGTGAAATTGAGGTCAAGGTCAGGTGACACCTACCAGACAGTCATGTTCTAGTCACCAGCAACCTATACACCAAATATTGTCATCCTATATATACCATGCGTAGTTACAGAGGAACTGTCGTAACCCAAAAACTTTAACGTAGTCGCTGGACCGTGAAATTGAGGTCAAGGTCAGGTGACAGGTGACTGACTGGCAAGTACTCATCATAAGCTACCTATGGACCAAATTTGATGGACCTAGGGTTTGGGCTTACAAATATATGAAGCAAGATGTCAAGTGTTTACGCCACCGCCGCTGCCCATACATATGTCTCGCCTCCAGCGACTTTCGTTGCAGGCGGGACAAAAAACTTTTGTACATAAAGGAATTTAACAAATTGCATCAAGTATAACAAATCTTTTAAAACATGTTTCATATGTTCCATAAACTTACCAGTAACTGATACACATTATGTGTACAACTTACACACAAAATGCTACTTACCAATTTAGCTCCCAAATTCTCAATCACAGTACAACTTACACACAAAATGCTTCTTACCAATGTAGCTCCCAAATTCTCAATCACAGTACAACTTACACACAAAATGCTTCTTACCAATTTAGCTCCCAAATTCTCAATCACAGTACAACTTACACACAAAATGCTTCTTACCAATGTAGCTCCCAAATTCTCAATCACAGTACAACTTACACACAAAATGCTTCTTACCAATTTAGCTCCCAAATTCTCAATCACAGTACAACTTACACACAAAATGCTTCTTACCAATTTAGCTCCCAAATTCTCAATCACAGTACAACTTACACACTAAATGCTTCTTACCAATGTAGCTCCCAAATTCTCAATCACAGTACAACTTACACACAAAATGCTTCTTACCAATTTAGCTCCCAAATTCTCAATCACAGTACAACTTACAAACTAAATGCTACTTACCAATGTAGCTCCCAAATTCTCTATCACAGGTATTTTGTACCCTATAAAAGATATAACAGTACATAATAATTTATTGATTTTTTTCTCCTTCACATTTTCTTTTTAAATTAAGAATTATACTTTCATGTACTTAAAAAAAGTCAAGAATTGGTCCGAGTTCTGGGTCAAAATACTACACATACGAACATAAAATATGTGTATGCCAGATTATATATAATTCATATTCCAGACTGGTTAGTATTTGCTTGGGTGGCAATATGTATCATTGTGTATGTTAATTAATGAACATCAATTAAACATCAGCCAACTTCCAAAAAGGAAGGCACAATTGTAACTGTTTCCAAATATATAAAGGTACAAGAAGATAATCCATCAAATTGAAGCTGTATATTTTTAAATAATACAAAAAAAATAACAGATTATCAAATCTTTGTGGGAAGTTCACTTGAGAAAGCTGATTGATAGGGGACACTTTAAGACACGAGTCAAGTTCACTCCTTAAAAATACTAGAACACAGCAAGATGATACACATATAAAGAGTTGAAATATCATTTTTTAGTATCCATGTATGGGAGACATAACTACACGAATAAACAGTTTCAAGGTATTTTTGTTGTCCTTAGGGCTTAGGCTTAGCTCCTTTCACTGCACACAATATCTTAGATAATGGGGTAAAATCCTTTTAATTCATTTTATACTAAAACAAATAAGATATCTTGATAAGGGGTGACAATGGATGAATTACTTCCTTTTCTTGAAACATGCCTACTACTACAAACCTTGCTGACATCCTTACATTTACATTTGTATTTTCACTAACTTTTACAAAGTAAGATGGACACTTGTTGGCTGCTCATTGCAGTCTTGATGAATATGCCGTCGCAGTGTGGTAAAATTGCAGTTGGGCGGGAAGTCTATATATTTGTGTCGGACCAAATGACAGGCAAATAAATTTTATGAGATGTGATCCAATGATTGTTTTGCATCCGACCATAAAGTTACCTGTTTGTCATCTTAATTTAGTTAACTTAATCCAAAGTCATCCCACAATTAGTGTTAATTTTACTTGACAATGGTATTCCACAGTTAATCCTCTTTAACTCTAATCGTGCATTTTGATTGATTAAAACACCATTCTAAATATGTAAATCTGTGTCATATAAAATCAGGACTGGAATCAACTTTGATCTACAACTCCATTTATGATTTTCAAAATCAGTTTTTGAAAGTTGAATAATTAGATTAACATCATTCAGAAACTCTAAATTATTAACATTGGATGCTTGTACTTGCTTATGTTTTAATCAACATTTTTAACAGTTTTCCATGCTAAAAATGCTTAATTGGCAATTGACGACTTTCCAATTTAAAAAACGCCACCTAGTGTCCACTTCTGGTACTAAAAACTGCAGCTGTATAGCCCAATTGGTCCTGTTGAAAACTTTTGAAATGGACAATTGTCTTTGATAAATTTGCACACTTCAGGTAAAAGACGTGTCAATATCTGAGTGAGGATATTATTATAACTTCCTGCTGTGTTAACAGGTTCGTTCATTAATTAACTGATGTTTATTTTCCCATTTAAATGATGCTAATTAAACGTAGAACCCCTGCTGTTTATAGCTTGATTAAACAAGTTTATCAAAGTGACATCCATGTTCTAATATTCAAACTCACCAGTTGTCTATGGCTATAGTAACATTCTGCCCTGATTTTAATTAGATGAAAATTTTATTGGCCTAGACAAACAATACAAAAATAATAAAAAATCTTTATTTCAAATATCATAGTACTTATAAGTGATGACAGCCGCAGTTTTTTTTAACCAGAAGTAAAAGGGGAAAACTGGAAATGGGTCAATTTCCAGTTTTACATGATTCATCTCCCCTTTTACTTCCAGTTAAAAAAACTACGGCTATCATCACTAAAAGACTAATATTAAAATATTGTCTATGCCAATTAAATTTTCATGGATATCGTCCCCATGTAAATTTAACGAGGGGGATTTTATCTGCCTATGCTAAATTACACTGAAGGGATTTTGTCCTACACTCAATTAACCTCATTAGTAGATATTACTATAGCCATAGGCAAAGTGAGTTTGAATATTATGAATATTAGAACACAGATGTCACAGCTGGTAAGCTCCTATATTCATGCTATATAACAGTTGGGGTTCTACCTCAGATTAGCATTAGGTAAATGTAGGAATAAACATTGGTTAATTAATTAACGATCATGTTTACACAGCCAGTAGGAGGTATTAATAAATCCTCACTCAGATATTGACACCTGTCATTCACCTGAAGCATAAAAAATGATCAAAGACAATTGTCCATTTCAAAGGTTTTCCACATGACAAATTGTGGCTGTAAGCTTTAAGTTTCAACAGTGGACACCTGGTGGCTTGAGGATTCCAGTAAATAAAACTTGAGCTATATTTAGAACCTGGATAAGATTCATGCCTTGTTGTTATATAATAAAGAGAAATATATTATTTTTCTGGTGTCAATATTTCACAATGAGACATGTCAGACTAGTTACAAAACGAGTGAATACACCACTGTAAACTCATTTATTGGCATTTTATTCCATATAAAAAAAATTATCCTGACAAGTGCCTGTGATTGTGTTGTGTAAAACAGACCATCTAAGCAGACCTGTGTTGCCTGACAGAATGTTCGGTATTTTCATTTACAAATGTCGTGTGGACTGTCATTTTCAACTCTTAGCAAAGCCCGAATCATCTGTACTTACATGGTTTTTTTATACTGAACACATTTAAGTTTAGTCTTCGTATCATATACGTCAATAAGACCACCAAGGCAAAGTCTCAAGTAAAAATAACAGATGACACATTCTTGTAAACAATAAAATACCTCTTAAATCAAGTTCCCTATCACGAACAGGATTTGTGTATTGTGCAGACTGCTCGATTAGCTCTGCTGTAAGTTTAACCATTCTACTCGCATTGACTATGATTTATTGGGGAAAATTATTGAACATGCGTCTCAATTTACTGCGCCTGCGTATCCGGAAGCGATACTAAAATAAAAACAAACTGGGCAGCAAATGCTTCCGAGTTTTCTGATCACAGTATGGACTAACATCAGGCGGACAGATCTCAGCAAGCCAACTTCTGCGGCAGTGTGGTCAGTTGAATGGTCTTGTTTATAGACTTCCAGAGACTTTTGTTTTTAAAATATATGTCCTGTGAGATATACAATGTACATCTTGTTTTAAAATTGTCTTGTGTTGCTTGCTTGGTTTTTGTGCTGTACAATACAATACATATGATATTAAATAATAATAAATATTAAAAAAATATTTTTTTAGTTTAACATAATTTCAGCCATTTCATATTGTGCCTTTTTTCATTCTACCATATTATGCAAAGTTACGAGTTGGTAAAGGTACGAGTTGGTAGGGTACAAGTTGGTCGAGGTACGAGTTGACTAGGATTCAAACCGCAAAATTTAAGTAGAAACTTGAAATAATTTAGTACACAAGAAAAATAAGCGTTCGTTATTAAAGGACAATAAGAAATAATAATTGGATCCCTTTCTTTGTAATTAATTGTTGAATAACGTAATCGGTTCGTAAGCTGCAAAATATTTGTAAAAAGTTCGAATATTTTAAAATATTTGTTATCTTATATACAATATATATTTAGTATATTAAATGTAGAGGTACGAGTTGGTAGAGGTACGAGTTGGTCGTGGTACGAGTTGACCTGCACCCTTCTGCACCTCGGAAGAGTCAGATTGTCATCAACTTCGGCACCTTTTATATTATTTACTTTTTACAAGGAATAGTTTGAAGGCAAATTTTAATAAAATCTTGAAATAATAATTCAAAATAAAATAATTACTTATTATTTATGTTGATTGGAGATTCTTTGAAATTTATAACTGTAATTATTTTTGCTAGTCGCATATATTACTGTTATGAATACAAGTCAAAACGCCCCACGGTAAAATCGCCCCCGTCAAAAACGCCGGCCCCACTTTTTGCAAAATCGCCCCCACTGTAAAATTGCCCCCTGTAAAAACGCCCCCACCTAAAGCAAAATCGCCCTACTTGACAAAATCGCCCCCACCAAAAACGCCCCCACTTTAAGCAAAATCGCCCCCACTGTAAAATCTCTCCGTGTAAAAACGCCCCACATTTAGCAAAATCGCCCCACTGACAGAAATCGCTAATAAGTGCGTGCATAATTCTTTTCTTCTTTGATTATATGTTGTGATCTCAGTTAAGATAAGCTGCAGAAACGATGAATGTTGTCTTTTGTTTGTTTGTTATGTATGTTTTAAGTTTTTAATCGTTCTTCTTATAATAGGAAAAGACGATGATACGACAACAACAATTTCGTTTTTTTTATTTTAGCAGATAACAAGATAACAATACATTAAACAATACATTATGCACTATTGTTTTTTAAAATGCACTAGTAAACATAGGTAGATATTACAATAACAATGTTCATTGTATAGTCTATTCTTCTTGACTTGGTCCGTTGATGGCACTGCACAGCTGTAGCAATCTGTTGGTGCTGATTTCTTTGGTGTTGTACTGGTCCCTAAGTGCAAATATCTGGGCCTGGGTAGTGCGGGCACAAACTTTACTCATCGGAATTTTTTACCATAATTAACTATTAATTTGTAAGGTTGTATATATTTTGATGTGTTTATTAAGATTAACAAATCTTTGATTATCTTAATCGTATTTTTTTTTCTTTTTTTTTAAATGTATACAATATTGCTATAAACATTATTTACAGAGATTATTGTTCAGAAGAAGGTACCCGCCCGAGACGCAGCTCTTGGCATGCCCTACTTTGTATTATTATTATTATTATTATTGTCGTTATTACGTGTAATCATCAGTAGGTGCCCGAGACGAGGCTCTTGGCTTACTCTACCGATGACTTTTATTTGTATTCCGAAGTAGAGAACCGCCCGAGACGATGCTCTTGGCATACCCTCCTTCGGTTTAATTTTTTTTTAAATATTTATTTTTGCCGTTATTGCGCGTGTTCCTCATAAGGTGCCCGAGACGAAGCTCTTGGTTTACCTTACTGAGGAGTAGGTTTGTTACATGTTATAGGGATTGGGGTATTTATGATTTATTTCCTATGTCCTTCAGTAGCTATCCGAGACGTATCTCTTGGCTTATTCTACCGAGGATTTGACTTGAATTTGTAGTCGGATCTAGGCACTTGCCCGAGACGATGCTCTTGGCGTACCCTACTTAGGTGTATTTTTAACATTTTCGTTATAGTAGTTGGCGTTATTACGCGTGTTCCTCATAAGGTGCCCGCGACGAGCTCTTGGCTTGCCTTACTGAGGAGTAGGGTTGTTACATGTTATATTGGGTTTTATGAATTTCCTATTTCCCTCAGTAACAGCCCGAGACGAAGCTCTTGGCTTACTCTACCGAGGATAAGACTTTAATGTGTAATCGGGAGTAGGCACCTGCCCGAGACGATGCTCTTGGCATATCCTACTTAGGTGTGATTTTAACTTTTTCATGATTATTATTGCCGTTGTTACTCGTGTTCCTCGTATGGTGCCCGAGACGATGCTCTTGGCTTACCTAACTGAGGAGTAGGTTTGTTAATACGTTATAGGGTTGGTTATTTTTGAATTTCCTATGTCCCTCGGGGCTGCCCGAGACGAAGCTCTTGGCTTACTGTACCGAGGATTTACTTTTATTTAGCTTAAACATATTTTATTCAAGAAATTAAAATGGATTGGATAGCAGGCATAGCCTATCCTCTCCTAATTTATTAGATGGTTGTAGGGCGCGACCGTCGCAGAAGACACCTAGGTAAGTGGTGTATACAAGAAACGAAGGAGATAGTTATATACATTTGTGATAGTCAATTTCCGTAATAAAATCGATGAGCTCTTTATATACTTGGTTTTTAAATTCTTTAGGAGGGTCTAACAAGATCTTGATATCGATGGTATTGATGTTAAATTTAGACAGCGCTGTGTTAAGTTTTATTCTGGCGTTGTTATGGGCTACACAGTGCAGAATGACATGTTCGATGTCTTCCTTGGTGTTGCATACAATGCAGAGCGGCGATATATTTTTGATGTGTTGCCCCATTTGGCCCGGTAGAAGGGTGGTGCCAAGTCTGAGCCTAGTTAAAGTGTTTGCATGGTTTCGATTTCCTGGATAGAAAAATGGCTTTGAATTAACTGATGGATTAAGCCGGTAGTACCATGAATTTCGATGTGTATCCCAAATATATTGCCATTTCTTTTTAAATATATTTTTGACGATCGCGTAGAATTCATATGTACTATAGGCTAGGTTTATATTTATGTTTTCTTGTTTTAAAGCTGCTTTTGCAAGTTTATCTGATAGCTCATTTCCTAAGATACCTACTTGGGCTGGTTTGTTTATTTCTTATTTTAAATGCTAGCATTTTTTATAGCCTCTAAAATATCCGGTCTACTCGATTGGTTGTTATCAATTGATTGGATGACACTCAGTGAATCTGTAAGTATAACTACCTTTTGATATGGATAGTTAGAGTCCACTATCCATTTTAGTGCTTTGAAAATTGCTATCATTTCGGTGGTGTATACCGAGATATTATCGGTGCAGCGTTCATGGAATACATATTTTGCTTTTGGTACGGTAAACGCGCAAGCGGTTTTACCGGTGTTTGGGTCCTTTGAACCATCGGTATGAATTTTTTCAAAGTTTTTATATTTACTATCTATGTGTTCTAGGGTTATTGTTTTTATTATATTAGGGTCATCTCTTTTATCTATTTTATTTTTTAATTCGCATGATGTATTTGCGGTTTTTATAATCCATGGTGGAAGAGTCGTGGGATTGTGTTTTACTATTTGAATTTTATCTAATTTATTTAGTTTTAATTCTTTCCTTACTCTGTAGCCAAAAGGGATTGTGACTGTCATTTTTCCATTTTTGTGATTTTGCTCTATATTCGACACAATCCTCGAGGGTTTCTTTTGCTGGATTTGTTTGGATTTTGCGAGCATCTAGCGTAATATTTTAATGAAAATTTGTCGCGCCGAAGTTGCAGCGGTTTTTCCCCTGCTTCAACTAATAGATTTTCCACTGGCGTGGACGTTAAAGCGCCTAAAGCTATTCTGAGACCCTTATACTGTATTTTATCTAGTTTAAGTTTAAGACTATAAGAGGCGGAGTTGAAAACCTGGCATCCGTAGTCTAGTATGGACCTGAGTAGATATTTAAACAACATTATCAGAGTTTCAGTGCCCATTCCAAAATTCTTAGCCTGAACATATCTCATAAGGTTGAGTATAGGTTTAGATCTCTCCTCTATGTAGTCAAAATGTTTTTTCCATGTTAATTTACGGTCAATTATCAATCCTAAAAATTTAACATGATTTTCAAATTTTATGGGTTGGTTGCCTAATGTGAGGTTGGTTGATGTTAGCTACAATAATGTAGCTCCTTTTTTTTTTGATGGACGTCCATCAAAAAAAAAAAAAAGGAGCTACATTATTGTAGCTAGGTTGATGTTACTTTCCTGTTTCCAAAAATAACACCTATTGTTTTAGTTTTTGAAATCTTAAAGCCCCATTTAATGGCCCATTTACTTGCATTATCCAAAGTTCGTTGCAATTTATTTCTAATAAATGGTTTTTCCGATCCAGTTCCGATCCAGTCGGTATTATATTCACTTTTTACCCTTTGACCTCATGACACTTCACCTCTCGTTATTCTGTTTCTTGATTGGTTCGGAACAGGGTGGTATATTGGACAGGGGCTCGGAACAGGGTGGTAATTCACCTTTCAAATTGTGTACTATTATTATTATATTTTACCATCTGTTTGTTTATAAAATTATTTCATATAGTGCAATTTAAGTATAAAGAACGATAGAGATGGGCTGCAGTTTGTAAAATTTTATATCAAACAACTTGTACAAAAATGTTAAATTAATATTTTTTATTTGAAGTGCAGCGCAAATTAAATGCATATTAACACGCTGGACTTTAGCGGGCTTTTATGGAGGATAAAAAAGACGAAGGGACGAAATTTCAATTTCAATTAATTTCTAAATACAAATTAACAATCATTTTATATTCATGTTGATATTAAATTAAATGTATTTTGTTCTTGGGCGTCCGTCGTAGTACACACATAGATAGAGCGTTGTGGTTCTAATTGTAACTTTGCTTATTCAGTAAATTTTAAACTATAAACATTTTATTAAAAAAATTCTAATATTCAATTTGTTTACATTATTGTATAACTGCTTTCAATTGGTGCTCGCAGAAAAACTTCATTTGTATATCTTAGGCATTGGGTTTCAATACATAATAGCAATAAACTTTCTGGAATACATGTACATGTACATGTACAGCAAAGTACATGTAGTTGTATGTACATTATCAATTTTAGGTTAACTGTATGCTTGATAAATCTGTTAATATCGAAAACACGTAAATAAAAGGGGGCACACATGTATAAATGAATAATTTCGAACTCGTTTCATCTGGGACTAGTGTTAATTTATAGGTTCATGATTTCATTCACGTAGTAATAAGTGTCCGTCAGTACTTCCCCCAAAAAATTTCCATCAAACATTTCTGGTCTATTGAAACGGGGAATTTGTATGACAATAAAATTCGTAGTTCAATGCATAACTCAATTTATATCTTTACTCATTCATTCATTCATTCTTTATTTCCTCTATGATAGAGATTATAAATGTTACGATTTCAGATAATACAATACAATATTATATATATATCAGAACATGTCAGAACATATTTACATAAATATATGGTAAGTAATGAACACTATTAAATGAAAATTTATAATGGCAGTAACTGACGACATTATATACATAATCTGCTGTATTGGGCAGATGATTTAAAAATATGGATGTATGATAGGAGGTGGAGGGAACCCATATCACTTTCACTGATACTTGTTTGTGGCTGTTTCCCCAACATAAGTCTAAAAAGATCTTCACCATCCAACTCGCTTAACTCGGCATAAAGTTCTACAGTAAAGTTTTCTAAGATTAAGTCGAACCATATGTCTCGGAGATTTTGAGTACACGGACAACTGACACAAGCATGTACCATTAGGTCATAAAATGGTCTTCTACAAATCTGACATATTTGTTCGTAATCACTCGGTATCGTCGATATAATTTTTGCAACGAAGCATGCTGCTCTTAAAACATAACTATTAGTTGGAATTGTCCAAACTTTGGCTTTACTAATGTTATTGTGTATTTCTCGGAATCTGGTGAAGTCACTATTGGTTATCACTCGATTTGACCATTCATCATCATGTTTGTTGTTTACTGCGTTTATTACCATATGTTTCCACGGAGATTCGTCTGGAAAGTATCCATCAGATATATACTGTTGAAGAATAAATGTTAGTTCGTATTTTTCCAAAATATTTAGTATGTCAGGAATGAATCCAAAGTGTTCTCTGTTATTTAATAAACACGTATAAAGTCTCTGTAAGAAAATTTGTTTGGGTAGGAATCGGTTATCCAAGCAACATAGTTTTCCAATTTCACTCGTTATATTTCTAAGACCCACCATGCTTTCGCACATATCAGAACGTGTGTTTGTTTTCAGTTTTTGTGCATTTTTAACAACAAAATGTTGAAAAGTGTTTAACGTCATCAGGTCTTGTCGTTTAAGGTCATTCCAGACTTCACATCCTTACAACACTGTGGGTATTACAACTGACTTGTAAAGTTTTATAAGAACTAGAGGATTCGTGTCTTCATTTCTTATATTCGCTATCGCAAAGTATGAGTTGCGGCCTTTTCTACAGGCATTTGTCGTTCGTTGGATGGCTGAAAATTTCCCATTAAGTTCGGAACCAAGATAAATATGACTGTCTGCTGTCGTTATACGTTCATGGTTAATTGACCAATGAAAGTCAGGTTTAGTTCTTGTTCTGGAGAATTGTACTACACTCGACTTTTTACCATTGAAGTGAAAACGCCACTTCTGAGAGTATGCGCCACAAGTATCAAGCATATTCTGGAGACCTTTGGGGGAAGTAGATATGCATGCAATATCGTCAGCTAGTGCTGATGCACAACATTTTACGTTATTTATACATGTACTGTTTCTACCATTTTGTAATTCAAGCAATAAATCATTTATAAAAACTAAGTATAAAAAACCAGACAATACTCCTCCTTGTCGTACACCTTCTGTGACAAGAAAAAACTTAGAAGTACATTGGTTTATAATAATTGCACTTTGAGTATTGCTATAAAATGAATCAATAATGGACCGGGTTTTTCCCTTTATACCTAATTTATACAGTTATGCGCCACACCGTATCAAACGCTTTCTTTGTATCCAGGAATGCAACAAATATCTTACTACCTAATTCAATATTGTGGTGTATAGTTTCAAGAAGACAAAATGATGCAGTCAGACAACTGAGATTCGTCTGAAATCCTTGTTGGAGGGATGACGGAAAGTTACTTGGGAGATCACTGAAAGTTTGTATCCTATGGAGTATAATTCGTTCGAATATTTTCATTAGGCACGATAATAAGCACACGGGTCGGTAGCTATCTGGAGCAGATTTACGTTCATCTCCACCTTTAAAAATAGGGACTATCATACCATATCGCCACTCGTTAGGAATCACTGTCTTCTCTACGATTAAATTAAACATTATTTTTAAACATTCTACTACTTTGGGACCACCAATATTACATGTTCGTTCTGTATTAATTGTCAATTGTCACAGGACGGACGGGTGGATGCAGTCGTTCAGTATATTCATGATTTTGAAATAATAGTCTTAGTTAAATTAACAATTTTAATAACAAAAAAAAAAAAACAAACAAACGCAAAACAAATAGGTGTTGAAATACAATAATTACAACTACAAAATACAAATGTTCAAAATCTCCAAATAAGCCGGTATTCAATTCCTGTTAAAATGGATCCATTAATTTCAATGACGAACTTTTGAAGAATTTAATATATTAGTACTTTCCTCGACAACATTATACTGGTCTGGTTTCAAATACAGTTCAGCGATACATATACAGTATAGTTAGTTTGCTGTTCCACTCCATACAGTAGGACAAATATCCATACTAGGCTAGAACCTAATAAAGTAATTGTACAATAACGTTACGACCATTATCAATTGTCACATTGGCTGTTCAAATATTTATACAAAAATATGAACTTAGTAATTCACGTTCAATTACTGAACAATATATATTTGGTTATGCTGCTTATTACAAGTTTCATGTGAAACAAATGTTTGTTGTGTAACAAAATATAACTGACCATATTTGCATAATGCCACGTACAAACGAAAATGCATTTACGCTTGTACTAAATTACCACGTACATTTGATTTGTACTCAATTTTCACGTACACTCGACATGTACAATACGTAATTAATATTTAATACTAATAACGTCTCATGCACATACGTATTATCCGCACAGTAGTTACATTCATATAATTGTACACAGAATTTAATATATTGGTAAGCATAATTCATAATTTACTGTTCAACAAAAACGATATTTAAAGGCGAACTTAACTATACAGTTTAATAAAAAAAGTTTGTCGGCAGAACTATGAGAGTTTTAGAATAACGTTCAAAACATATGCAATAATTTTAAATAAAATAAATAATGAACACTTACCTCAGAATTAATGCACATTTGCAAAACAGTATATTACATTTCAAACGAAACACAATTCAAAACTATATACAACAGGTGCGACATCCTTCCACCTGGAAAGCATGAGCTGAACTGCTTAGGAATCGGGTGTTCCTAAATAGGTGTGTTACCTGTTTGAAAAACTCGTTTGACTACTCTTTCTAAATGTCTGTCTTCACGCTGTTTTGCCTGTTGTGATTCTATAAACTTGACCAAATCCTCACCTTTTAGTCCCGAAGACTCGCCACAATCTCTCAACTCCTTAAGAGACTCCATATTTGAGTTCTGCTTAGTATTCAATACCAAACAGTAGCCAAATAGTCAAACAAGGACAATGTTTGTAAACTGAAATATCACGTAGTACTAATTAGTATTACAATTGGCCAAAGCTCAGCCCACAAGTGGATTTACAACACCTACAAACTATGACCTCAATCTGACTACACCGTAAATAACAATACCTACATTTTATCGACTAAGTATTTGCAAAAGTGCAGAAACTCCGAGGCAAGAAATCATCACACTCTTATTCCGAGGTTCCAAACTCTCACGTTTCTGGCAACATTACAATTTCTGAAATTTAATCAAATGTGATAAGTGAAATGTAACAAACCAAAATAACACCCAAAAAATTCTATACTCTATGACATAAAACAGATTTTCATTCCTATCCAATTAAAAAAAACTGACGACTGGCAATCCCACTACTGACACCAATTGTGACTATTTGTATTTAATCTACGCTAGTTAAGCAAGCATGAAAATGAAAGACACCAATCGAGCTGAGGTAATTTGGGTGTTCGAGAAATCCCGGGTGTTTGAGCAATCCGATTTCGAGCTACCGAAGTTCGACTGGAATTGTCTAAATTATGATTTGTATTTGTCTCTCTTGACCTTCGGCTCACGTTGTTCGGTCGGTTTGACTTCCTCCCATACATCTCTGAAATAGAGCGAAAATGCTAAAATTTCGTCATTTAACTTCAGTTTCCGTATAGATTTAAGTTAAACTATGACCAGTAATGATTTGATGGGTTATTTTTATCATCTATTGTGTTTTCCAGTCAGACGAACACTTGCTTTGAAGAAAGTATTTAAACAAAATAGTTAGGGGTCATTTTGGACATAATCTTCTAAATTTAATGACTGACAAAATCATGGCCTGATGCTTTGCCTATTTTTAGACTTTAAAGTATGTCTTTAACATCCTGGGTGCCGTTTCATTAAGCGATCGCTAATTAACGTGCTCGTTATCCCATGCAATTTAAATGGGATAACGTGCACGTTAAGCTAACGATCGCATTATGAAACGGCACCCTGGACTCTTTAAAGTTATATTTGGTAATGATGCGTTAGTTATGAATGGAAATTGTCACTGATTAATAGGCACTGAACAGTAAAAATATACAAGACATTAGATATTCTTATCACCGCATATCAAAGTCTAGAAACGGAGGAGCCATAAGATTTTCAGCAATGCCTTTTAATATTCGCTTGATCAACTATCAGTTTAAAGTAGAACACTGCCATTTAACTTGAGTAATTCGAAAATAAGGAAGCTGCATACCATTCCAGAGCACGTACTGTTAATCAGGGTTGCAAGTTTTTAGTGCTGTATTTTGTGTTAGTTTATTTTCAGTGTATGTGTTGTTTTCTATCGGTAACATGCTTTTAATCAGGGTTGGAAGTTTTCAGTGCTGTATTTTGTGTTAGTTTATTTTCAGTGTATGAGTTGTTTTCTATCGGTAACATAATTTTAATCAGGGTTGCAAGTTTTCAGTGCTGTGTTTTGTGTTAGTTTATTTTCAGTGTATGTGTTGTTTTCTATCGGTATCATACTTTTAATCAGGGTTGGAAGTTTTCAGTGCTGTATTTTGTGTTAGTTTATTTTCAGTGTAGTGTGTTGTTTTCTATCGGTAAAATACTTTTAATCAGGGTTACAAGTTTTCAGTGCTGTATTTTGTGTAAGTTTATTTCCAGTGTATGAGTTGTTTTCTATCGGTAACATACTTTTAATCAGGGTTACAAGTTTTTAGTGCTGTATTTTGTGTTAGTTTATTTTCAGTGTATGTGTTGTTTTCTATCGGTAACATAATTTAATCAGGGTTACAAGTTTTCAGTGCTGTATTTTGTGTTTGTTTATTTTCAGTGTTTGTTTTCTGTTTTCTATCGGTAACATAATTTAATCAGGGTTACAAGTTTTCAGTGCTGTATTTTGTGTTAGTTTATTTTCAGTGTATGTGTTGTTTTCTATCGGTAACATGCTTGTCTATCATTTGCTCTGAAAACACAATGAGAGACAGAGTCAGAGTCAGAATGTTTATTTGTCAATTAAGACGCCCATGAAGAGCTATATACAACTTTGAAGTTACAAAATAAAGAAGCTTTTGAATAGCAAAACCAGTTTGTCATACAGTAGTCAAGCACCCCTAAAAGCCTTGTTTTCCTTAACGATTAAGTGTTCATCTCCTGGTCTTTTTCGACTTCATCTTTACATTTTTACACTGCCAAGAAGGAAATTAAGTGAAGCTGAGAAGTGGCAGATCGTTGGAGTGCGTAATAGTTTACAGAGCTTGCGTTAGATAGCAGAAGACTTTCGCATTCACTTTAGTATTGTATCCCGGCTACTGAAACGTCATCGAGATGATGGAACTATCCAGGAACGTCCTAGGTCAGGTCGACCACAAAAAACACCTGAAAGGGAGGATAGAGCACATGCACGTGTAGCAAAACGACAACCATTTGCCACTGCAAGATATATCTTCGTAACGACTGTAATATTGCAAACAGAGTCGCCGCTCGGACAGTTAACAGGCACCTAAACAATGCAAGGTTGAGAGCTCGTCGTCCCTTGAAACGTCCACTGTTGACACAGAGACATCGCCAAGCAAGTTTAGAGTGGGCACGATATCACCGCCATTGGAATATTCGAAGCTGGCGACGAGTACACTGGACCGACGAATTCTTCTTCATATTGATGGGCGCATGCGCGTTTGTAAACTGATTCTGTATGGGGACAATGACAGGGCAGAAATATCGAAATGACGTCATTAACGCTATTATTGTGACACATTTTGACAGTCATGCACTTGGTAACAGACTCATCTTTATGGATGACACGATTAATGACAACGCAAGACCGAACAGAACAGAACAGAACAGAACAGATTTTTATTTACCAATTAAAGGTGCCCGTTAGAGGCAGAATCAATTACAATTTAATCAAAGAAAGAAACAAAATCACAAATCCTAATAAATAAACAAAAGTTTCATTTAACATAATTGTATTCATTATAAGAACATAGATATATTTATAAATGTAATAAGGTTATCCAGTAAGAACTGAGCAAGGGGAGACAACTCTATCATCTTAGCTGATTAATACATTACGCTTTTCTTTCAATTCAACGACTAATTTCAATAAAAGTTTTATAACAAATGTATCTTCATTGTTCATTAACCACAAGAATTTATTATCAATACAAAGGTTTTTAAAATTACAATATTTATCATTTATTTCTTCAATAAAAGGTTTTCTAATTTCTTCTAGATTTGGACAATTTAATAAAAAATGTTTCTCATCCTCCACTTCCTTTTTTACACATGTAACATATTCTTTGGTGTATTTCTAAGTTGGTATATCTACCTCTTTCTATATTTAAATCATGGTCACTGAGTCTTAATTTTGTTAGATATTTTCTTTGATTTTCAGAACCAATATTTAGATATGGTTCAAGTTGATATATATATTTAAATTTTCTGTAAGTTCTCAACTTATTTCCTACTTTAGCTTTACTTTTAATATCATTATTTATATCTTTAAACCAAATATCAATAAGCTTCATCTTTAGTTTATGTCTAATTTTATTAGTAATATATGTATGTTTATAACTGGTTGCATTTAAATACAAATGTTCAATGTTTAAAAATTTGAATATTGTTTGAATACAATTTAACCAAGATTCTTGGTTATTATTTGCCATCTTTTTCTGATTCTTTAATGCAGACCTTTTTGTACGCGATGTTATAAAAAGGGAAGCTATTGAGCATCTTCCATGGCCATCCATGTCACCCGATATGAATCCAATTGAACATTTGTGGGATATCATTGGCCGTAAAATCAATAACAGAGCACTTGCTTGTCAAAATGTCCAAGAACTACGTGTTGCCTTTCAAAATGAATGGCAGAATTTACCACATGCCACATTTCGTCGTTTATTCAACAGCATGAGGAGGAGAGTTAATGAACTGTACCGGAAGCGTGGTGGTTACACGACTTAGGGACAGACCATTTAACTTGAAAGGGGGGGCCTTGGTTTTTTGTTTTGGTCAGAAAATTTTTTTTCCGCGCTGCGCGCGGACAAAATATTTAATTTTTGAAGGCGTCGCGACAGAATATTTTTTTCATTTTTAACATTAATTTATATAGCAGAAATCCTTCTTCAGAATATTTTTTTCTTACCCTCTGCTTCAAAATATTTTTTTCATCGAAAATCATTTTCAGAATATTTTTTTAGGAAAAAACAAAGGCCCCTGCAAGATAAATGGTCGGTCCCTTACTGAGTATTTTTGCGTTTAACACATTTCAATATTCATACAGTTTGCAGTTTTCATGTATCTGATCAGATTCGGTCAAACCTTGTGTTGATTTAAGACAATATATTCAAAGGTTAATATTATCTAGTAAATCTGATGTCAGCACGTTAACACCTTTACAATTTTTGTCACACGGAGTTGATTGTATCAACACCCTTAGATCCATACTTACCATGGAATGTTTCTTTAAATCAGAGGTTACTCGTTTCAATCGACATCTATACACAGTACAACTACAAGAGTTTTCGTTTTTCCTTATTTACTTATTAATTTACACTCTATAATAGTATATTCGTGATATTGTAGATTACTTACGTCTTGTTTAGATAAGTATATCAATTAAACTATTCAAATTTGTCAACATATGATCAGATAATTTAGTTTTAAGATCAATGGGTTGTTGCCATAGGAGTACCTAGGTATGCTGCTCACCTGTGTATTGACTTCAGATCAAAAGCCCAAAATCACCTCATTCATTTTCTCAATGATATGGGACACTATGAAATCGAAGTTGCTTGGATATCCATACAGGTAGAGCTACGTCTTGTAGTCATATCTTCTTTTTAATGACGTGTCATCTTACAAGATATATTTGTTTATTTTAACTCTACAAATGGATATTAAATTTTACAGTCAAGGATGTAATTGACTTCTGTAGAAAACCGTATAGTATGACAGCTGTAGTGATTTACGCTCGGTTAGGTAGGTACAGCATTTATAGAAAACATAAGTTTACAGTATTATTGTTTTGTTTATTGTTATGTCTTCAGAATATGGGTTTTCGAAACAATATAAAAATCTTCATTATGCCGAAATACGACTAAGAAGTGCTGGCAACATAAAAATTTGTTGCCCATGTCCTTTCGAGTAGTATCTATGCCACAGGCTATTGCTACATCGGCATCGGGTACTATAAAGGCATCTTCTGTAACACACACTTAAGAACAGCAGCAAGGTTATAATATAATCGTGTATTTAGTGCTTTCTGTACCAAGCTCATAATCTTATCACTAGGCTCACGTTATCAATGTTTGGAATAGTCACACTAATGTATTTTTTTTAAGGGGGGGGGGTAAAACAGTAAAAGATTCCCCCCTTTCATTAATTTTTTTTACACAATAACAAAATAGACATGTAGAAATGAATTACACTAAAAAAAGAAAAGACACCCAAACAATTACAGAACTGCAAACAAAAACTACCCTTATTTCCGAAAGGTAACATAAAATGTAAATAAAATACAAGACAAGCAATCGAATACAAATGCAAATAAAGAAATACCTTACGAAATAACACAACAACATAAAATAACAAAATATAAAGGCATCTAGAAAATATATGAAAGACAATTACCATTAGAATCTGGATTTGTATACAATATTTAAGACACACAATTAAAGAACATAAAATTCCATGCTATGGCAATGTAAAACACTGAAAGTATATGTGAAGACATACATAAGAAAATATAATAATTTGCCTAAAGAGACGATTGACTATAATATAAATATAAGGTTATAACAGACTATAGTAAATAAAATATGTAACTCTAATTGAATTAAGTAAACGAGGTCCACTAGTAGTATCCCCCAAAAATAAAACATCCAGAGGTCCACTAGTAGTATCCCCCAAAAATAAAACATCCACCGTTAAATTATAATACAGGGTATCAAATGTACTAGAAATAAATGAAATCCAGCAAATGGACGTTCTCCAAAGTCAGGGGTTCTGTGTCCGCGGGTGGACCGAAGGCGAACTCAGAACCCCTGACTTGGGAGGATGGCAGATGGTTTCCCCCCTCCCTAAACAAACTTAGATGAGCGATTTCGCATGAATCAGCGTTATATGATTTATTTCTTAAACATGTATACCCGCAATAATAGTTTTTATTGCAGTAATTATGCTAAATACAGTTTTAACTAGTGAAACAAACCCAAAACAAAACACGTGGTTTATGTCACATTAGTTTCTTCATGTATTATTAATTGCACGCATATAACCTGAAGGTTTAACTATTCACAGTATTATCTTCTATATATGCAATAAGCACCTTGTCTCTTCATGAACTAAAGTTTAATTTAAAATATTGAATAGAAGTTTAAATATACTTCACAAGTGCCTTAAATCGACTTTGATATTATTTTATTACGTTTGTGAGGACTTTAACTCGACAACAATACTTGAAGTAGTATAAACAAATATTCATTGCAAATCCTGGTGTACGCTCTTTGTCATGTTACAACACTGGTATTATTGACGTTGTTTAATGACCGTGTTATATGTATATACATGTAGCTTTTGAGATCAGTGACGGTTCAGCGTGTGGTAACTTGTAAAGTAAAGTGTTATACAGGGGATTAACTAATGCATGTGCAAAAAGCTTCTCAAAGAGGTGAAAATAAAATGCAGTTCATTTTGTTAAGTCTCGTATGTATAAGGCTAACAACAGCTTTTGAAATAGTTCCGGGAGAGATTTTTCTCACGATATTTCTTCTTTGGTTTATTTAAAGTGGTTGTTATTTTATGACTTTCGTTAACATGTATACATCTAGCTTCAGTTAATATTGTCTTAGGATCTTAGTGACCGGTCAATATTTATTGGAGTGTTGGGACCGGTGCAAAATGCAATAGGACACATACTTTTTATATGCTGGCATATACATGTGACTTCAAGTTTTGTTATTTGAAATTTACGGTACCATTCCCAATTAACATTGACCGGCCCCTTAAAGATCTTTTGTACAGTCAACATTAAATTTACGAAGACTGAAAGCCCCCTTTACTCAAAACTACAATGATTTCGACGAAATTAAATTTGAAATTACACAAAGAATATCTTATTTAGACCTACTTAGAATAGCCACTTTGTGACCTACTATTAGCTCAAACGTTGTTATTTTAAACATGTCTACAGCGACTGCTAGGTAATACAGGCTAATTTGATACAAAATTGACCAGACCTAATCACTATGAACCCCGAATTGTTGACCTTAATCTGATTTATTGTGAAAACAGACAAAGTGTTAGGATTAGAAAAGGTTTAAACTGTTAATGGCGACGGATTAGTGGCAGTTCAATTGCTGATCCTTACGTGTGGTTATAGAATGTCATGGCTAGGGATCACGGGGACACGTCCCGACCCAGCGGCACTGACAGGTATATTATATAATTTACGGTCAAATTTATTATACAGACAATTTATATTCCTTCATACTACTCGGTTTGACATAAGACTTTTTTGTTGATTGTACTACTTTGAGTATACCTATTTCTGAGAGTCTCTGTATACATATTAATACAAAATATGCATTCGAAGTAGTGACAATTCTCCAATATTTAATAATCAAATATCTAAATATTGAATACTGGATAAAGTATGCATATGTACGCTGATGCTGACGGCGTAACTGGCTGTGACAGAAAAACATAACACGACCACTTAACAATTATCATTGATAAAATATTGATGTCATGATTAAATTGTCAATGTAACCATGTCAATAGATGAATTAATTGGGTAATTGTTTAGAACATCGATTTTAATATGACCACATTGTTAAAAACATAACTGATGAGGATTTTAAAGATGGGTAAGATCTTTGTTATAGTTCTATGATGACATATATATATGTCATCATAGAACTATAACAAAGATGCCTCGAGTGCATGGAAGACGTTCGTTATTTCTAAGGTCGTGGACTACTACCATTAGAACTCTCAGAATCTTAATGTGGTCGTGACTGTAGTATCACTGGTTTCAAGGGAGTTTAAAACAGAACAGAAATGTTAGAGAGTCATCTACAACTATGTCTTTGTGATACAATAAGTTGTTATGACCTAACCACTCCAATATCGTGTATTTATTTTCTGAAATTGACATTAGTATTATGACAATGCAATTTACTAAGACAGTACAAAAATGTGATACAGGAAAAAATCAGTGTTGCTCATATTCTGCCTGTTCACTGTTTTAACATTAGGTTACATAAAATTGTATATATAAGAAATTGTATTACATTTTGGTGAGCAAATTCAACGGACTGTTCGAATTTATATACGTGGTAAAATGTTTATAAAATATACTTGACTTACTTTAAATAAATTAAGTTTGTACTCTTATTGTCAATAAGTACAGCTCGTTGATATTACTGCTATTTTAGTGATTAATTGTTATGGATGATTGATTGATTGATTGATTGATTGATTCGTCCCTGTGGACAGGCTGGGTTGTTTTGGTCGAGCACAGTATGGACTGTAATGAACAAAAATAAGAAAATGATGCCATTTTACTTTGAATTCACTATTTTCTGTTTTCTCGTGTAAATTAAGGTTATCTGCTATAGTAATGTTAAATTTACTGTTATCTGTTTTGGGAAAATAACAAATTGTTAACCGGTTTATTGACTCCCTCTTGCCCCTGTACCAGACCCAGTGTTCCATTGTACCAGACACAAATTGGCCGTTAGGTTGGTTCCCGACGCATTTTCGGGATATGCCTTATAGACCGGGTACCAGTTTAATGACCCGTGGACCCATTGTTACAGAGCGGTGCCGTTGAAACTTTTGTACTAGAGATATACAGAAAAGGGGACAGTTAACCAATTGGCGAGACGGAGACGCAAAGGCGGAGACCGTTGACCCATTGTAGCATACACCGAGGGCGAGGCTAAACTGGAAAATGCAAGACCCGTTCACAAACTATCAGAATTGAGGAGAGTGACATTTGACCCATTGTTACAAGACTCAGAGGATGGACTGTTCTTCAACTTCAGTCGGTGTGAAAGATGACCTGAGTTTTGATGAAGACCAAGTCGATGTCTCAAAAAATATATATAGTATAAACATGAATTTATATGCAGTAGGGGAAGATGGGGTACATTCGGACGCTTGGGGATATTCGGACAGTTTGTTTTTAAAATGCTAATTGACCTCTTAACCAATAAATTCCACACAAATCTTGTCAGTAAGCTAATCAAATGTAGCTTCTCTGATGTCATGTGTCATATCAACTAAAGTAAGAGTACAAAAAATATAATTGGTCAAAATCACTCTTGTGGAAATATCATGTGACAGAGCGCCATTTTACAAAAACTTGGTTTACCAAATCTTCGAGTACAACGTTCCCATATATTCCAAATTATTCCATGTTCCAAATAAAGGACTTATTGTAAATTTTATCCTTGTCTATTGTTGATTTATTTATTTTCTAAAACATTTTAATTTTTTATCTAAGTTTTTATGAGAAAAATCATAAAAATGCACATTACAATTGTCCGAATATACCCTCTGTGACATTTATTGTTATAAGGGGAACTACGGTCACTGCTATTTGTATTAAATGTACAAGATATTGTCTTCTATAAAATGTCTAAACACAAATACAACTGTTTATAAACAGATGTGGAATAAATGAAAATAGATGACATTTAAAAACAACATCGATAAAACAACCATTATGATGTTTACTATGCCAGCCCACATTATATATACACATATATATCTATGTCCTTTAGACCGTTGCGTATTTGGTCCTTTTAACGGGATTATGGTGACATTTGTTTTTGTCTGACAACATTGTCAATAATCTATCATTTCCTTATTATACTAGTAAGTTGATGACTTAGCTTTGCTTAACTTTGCTTGTCCAAGGATATCCTATTTAATGTCTGAATATACCCAAATCTGGCCGAATGTACCCTGAATCATGTTCGCGGCTTTTACAGTAATGTTGAGCAAGCGTTAATAATATCCAATCAACGAACTTCTAATTTTAGTTCAGAAAATAACATGACTTTGCCAGTAAACTTTCCCTGGCAAAGGTCACGTGAGTAGTATGGCCATACAAATGATTGTTTGTTAGAAAATCGAAAAGTGTCTGAATGTAGCCATTCTTCCCCTAACTCAAAAACGAAGATGACGTTTATTTACAACAGTCTAAAAACAAAATTATGTACTTCTGAGCTTTCGGATGTTTGGTTGGATTTCTGAGCCACAGAATCAGGACCATGACACAACGTGTTCAATTGCATTTAAACTCAGTTTTGCGTTCATTAAAGGAACACAGGGCAACACACTACGTTTATATATATATATCATTTTCAGGGGTCTTTTACATTTATTATTATTATTTGAAATGCACATTTCACTAAAAACATAAAATATCAATATCCGATCAAAAATGTTGAAAATAAACTTGAAATGGGAAGTGTTATTAATGGAACTAGACAACACCCCAGATCCTCCTCAAGAAATATTTCTTTATTTCCTCTTTTTGCCAAATTAAAAAAATATGAATTAAAGGCTCCTACCTTTACCATTATATCAATTTATTAATGATCTTCAAAAATGTAGCTAAAACAAGTTCAGAGTAGGCAAAATAATGAAAATGCAGTTGTTTAAAAAGGGAGATAATTTTAATTAAAATCATAATTTTTATTTCATTTTGACAAGGTATATTCTAAATAGACAAAATTTTACTTGGATGCCCCTATTTCTTTCCATCACTAAAATGTTTACAACTTGTGCTTAACATTGTAACAAAATTTAAGATAATTTCATTGAGCTTAATTTTGCACCATCAGAAAATTTAAAATTTGATATTCTACTCCTCTGAAATAGCTCTGAAACTATTTTCTAATTTGAATTAATGGTTACTTGTAGAAAAGTTGACTACATGGTAATCAGGCTATATTGGTTAATCACTAGAGGAAGAAAAGCTGTTTTTGGAAGAATTTATTGGTGTATGAGCAAGACCAACTCACAAGCTAAATGAATCCTAAAGGGTATATTTTAAAGTATGCGAGTGAGTTGGTGAGTTCACACAAGGATGAATACTGGAAATTCCACAAATTTAAGAATAATTTTTATTTTCATTTTCAGGCCTTATATTTACTTTAATGAATGCATGTACAGATACTAGATATTTTCATTAAAAAAATGAATGATAACATCTGAACATTAAAAATTGATGCAACCAATAGTATATGAATTATTTACATGTGACAAGATGACAAAGACTCGTGTGCTTCACAAACAAATATATAGAATGTTTTAGCTGACAAATCCCTAACAAACCAGACAATTTATTTGCAATCTACAAATATGGTTTATTTGTATATATTATTTAACATGGATAATATTTTTATTTTACAGAACCTGAAGAGGTGACATTAGATGATGTGGTGAGTATATAGATAGATGTAGAATTGAAGTATTGTTTTTTACAAGTCATAAATATCCCCGTTACTATATCAGTGTTTTGACTGTAAACATGATTATGTTTTTATGTTATTTTATCTAAAATTAGTATGTATTTTGTCAAAATCTGAAAATTTAGCGATTAATACAACCTGTGTGACAAAAAAACCTTGTATCATCTATATATGTGATACAAGATGTACTTTTGTTTTAACTACCTCTTGACGTCACAATGAATGGTATAACCAATCATTTGGTGAATGACTTTCATTCTATGAATGAAATATGGCGTCATAATATGTGTGACATTAAAGACTATATTTTTTAAAGAAGTGCTTCATTGAATGTTAAATTTAAAATTCAGTTTTGTTCTGCTCTTTGTATACTTCTTAATTTTAGATAAACTTATTACATACATTTAAGTGTTTGACTTTTTCAGTAATATGTTTGACTGTATCAGTAATGTATTTGATTACATCATTTACAGTTAAATACAGCTGTTTTGTATATGCATTATTGATGTTTATGGTTGGCCTATATCACAATCTCTATATTGCATGCCTACCCATTGTTTGAAATTTTCCTGTTGTTTGGTCGTCAATACTAACCTAGGTCGACATCCGATTACCAAAAGTTGTATCCCACTCATCCATTGGGTGATGGCTGATTTTTTGAAAGATTGGTCTTATGAAAATCGGTGATGTATTAAGCAGTGTTAATGACTGTGTTTTGTTATTAGTAATCTGTTGGACTGTATCAGTAATGTGTTTGATTTTATAGTAATGTGTGTGACTGTACAGTGATATATCAGTAATCTGTTGGACTGTATCAGTAATGTGTTTGATTTTATAGTAATGTGTGTGACTGTACAGTGATATATCAGTAATCTGTTGGACTGTATCAGTAATGTGTTTGATTTTATAGTAATGTGTGTGACTGTACAGTGATATATCAGTAATCTGTTGGACTGTATTAGTAATGTGTTTGATTTTATAGTAATGTGTGTGACTGTACAGTGATATATCAGTAATCTGTTGGACTGTATCAGTAATGTGTTTGATTTTATAGTAATGTGTGTGACTGTACAGTGATATATCAGTAATCTGTTGGACTGTATCAGTAATGTGTTTGATTTTATAGTAATGTGTGTGACTGTACAGTGATATATCAGTAATCTGTTGGACTGTATCAGTAATGTGTTTGATTTTATAGTAATGTGTGTGACTGTACAGTGATATATCAGTAATCTGTTGGACTGTATTAGTAATGTGTTTGATTTTATAGTAATGTGTGTGACTGTACAGTGATATATCAGTAATCTGTTGGACTGTATCAGTAATGTGTTTGATTTTATAGTAATGTGTGTGACTGTACAGTGATATATCAGTAATCTGTTGGACTGTATCAGTAATGTGTTTGATTTTATAGTAATGTGTGTGACTGTACAGTGATATATCAGTAATCTGTTGGACTGTATTAGTAATGTGTTTGATTTTATAGTAATGTGTGTGACTGTACAGTGATATATCAGTAATCTTTTTACTGTACAGTGATGTATTTGACTATAGAAATATGCGACTGTACAGTGATATATTTGACCATTTCAGGAATCTTTAGACTTTACAGTGATATGTTTTACCATTTCAATAATCTTTAGACTTTACAGTGATATGTTTTACCATTTCAGTAATCTTTAGACTTTACAGTGATATATTTGACTATTTCAGTAATCTTTAGACTACAGTGATATATTTGACCATTTCAGTAATCTTTAGACTTTGCAGTGATATGTTTTACCATTTCAGTAATCTTTAGACTGTACAGTGATATTAAACCATTTCAGTAATCTTTAGACTACAGTGATATATTTGACTATTTCAGTAATCTTCAGACTTTACAGTGATATATTTGACCATTTCAGTAATCTTTAGACTTTACAGTGATATGTTTGACCATTTCAATAATCTTTAGACTTTACAGTGATATATTTGACTATTTCAGTAATCTTTAGACTGTACAGTTATATATTTGACCATTTCAGTAATCTTTAGACTGTACAGTGATATATTTGACCATTTCAGTACTCTTTAGACTTTACAGTGATATGTTTTACCATTTCAGTAATCTTTAGACTTTACAGTGATATATTTTACCATTTCAGTCATCTTTAGACTGTACTGTGATATATTAGACCATTTCAGTAATCTGTAGACTACAGTGATATGTTTTACCATTTCAGTAATCTTTAGACTGTACTGTGATATGTTTAATCTATAGACTACAGTGATATGTTTTACCATTTCAGTAATCTTTAGACTGTACACTGATATATTAGACCATTTCAGTAATCTTTAGACTACGGTGATATATTTGACTATTTCAGTAATCTTCAGACTTTACAGTGATATATTTGACCATTTCAGTAATCTTTTGACTTTACAGTGATATGTTTGACCATTTCAATAATCTTTAGACTTTACAGTGATATATTTGACCATTTCAGTAATCTTTAGACTGTACAGTGATATATTTGACCATTTCAGTAATCTTTAGACTGTACAGTGATATATTTGACCATTTCAGTAATCTTTAGACTTTACAGTGATATATTTGACCATTTCAGTAATCTTTAGACTGTACAGTGATATATTTGACCATTTCAGTAATCTTTAGACTTTACAGTGATATATTTGACCATTTCAGTAATCTTTAGACTGTACAGTGATATATTTGACCATTTCAGTAATCTTTAGACTTTACAGTGATATATTTGACCATTTCAATAATCTTTAGACTTTACAGTGATATATTAGACCATTTCAGTAATCTTTAGACTTTACAGTGATATATTAGACCATTTCAGTAATCTTTAGACTTTGCAGTGATATTAGACCATTTCAGTAATCTTTAGACTTTACAGTGATATGTTTTACCATTTCAGTAATCTTTAGACTTTACAGTGATATATTTTACCATTTCAGTAATCTTTAGACTGTACTGTGATATATTAGACCATTTCAGTAATCTGTAGACTACAGTGATATGTTTTACCATTTCAGTAATCTTTAGACTGTACTGTGATATGTTTAATCTATAGACTACAGTGATATGTTTGACCATTTCAGTAATCTTTAGACTGTACACTGATATATTAGACAATTTCAGTAATCTTTAGACTACAGGGATATATTTGACCATTTCAGTAATCTTTAGACTTTACAGTGATATGTTTGACAATTTCAGTAATCTTTAGACTGTACAGTGATATGTTTTACCATTTCAGTAATCTTCAGACTTTACAGTGATATATTTGACCATTTCAGTAATCTTTAGACTGTACAGTGATATATTAGACCATTTCAGTAATCTTTAGACTTTACAGTGATATATTTGACCATTTCAGTAATCTTTAGACTTTACAGTGATATGTTTGACCATTTTAGTAATCTTTAGACTGTACAGTAATATTATATGTTATTCCGGTCTTAGACAGGGTATATAATGTCACATTCACGGCTTAGGATTTATATTCCATGAGCCGAAGCCGAATGGAATATACGTCCTAAGCCGTGAATGTGACATTAAATACCCTGTCTAAGACCGGAATAACTATTATATTATAGCTCACATCTTAAATTAGGAATATTTACGGGAAAAACAAATATTAAAGAAAGAACTATGTAGCGCAATTTCTTTTGGATACGTGATCAAGTTATCCATATTTGTTTGGAAAATATACGTTTAAAATGAACGCATAATATTTAGAAAAAAATGCATTTTTATTAATAGTTTTTATAAAACAAAATTACACTCTGGAATTGGGCAAATTACGTTATTATTGATAAAATCAAAATATATTCAATAAATATTATCCCTTATGGCACCCCATCATTACTTTTATGACGCTTAGACGATCGAGGCCCATTCGGGATTTATAACCAAAGTTTATATAAAAACACAAACTATATTTTTGTTGAACATCAAATTAATAAAAATAAAAAAATATTATATATTAAATAACAGCGAAAATATATCTTTTTAAAATATTAATCTTCTTCTGTTCAATAAATAACCCTATTGTATCCTTAAATGGGGAAGTGTCAAGGTAAAAGTTTGCGAAGCACCAAATTCAATTCGGTTTTGATTGATGTGTGGATGTCGACGTGGATAAGTTAATTAAACTGAGAAAACTAGTTATTGACGGTAATGTCACTTTGATGCCATTAAAATGAATATCATTGGATTTTGATTTTTGGACGATGGAAATCAAAATGAATATCAACGGATTTTGACGATGTCTTTACTGAAGAATGAATGATGATGCAGTGCAGGTACATGTTTATTAAATTTCAGTGCGATTGAGATCAAGTTTCTCTTTTGTTGTTTTGTGGATTGACACACTTTTATGGAGGACAACAAAATCATACAGGATTTTTGACCTGTGACTGACATTATTGACCCAGAACCAGCCCCCCTTTCCGTGCTTTCTATCGCTGATATTTGTTTCTTAATTTACACCCTTTCTGTTATTTAAACAAATATATAACATATCATTTTTATTTACGTCGTATAAAACAAGTTCGGGTTAGACATTGTTTCACTTTGTTACTTTTTCAATCGAAGCGGAACGAAGGCAGCCATGATGATTTGTTTTCCCAGGGGCCCCATACGGGATAAAAATATGCTTTATGTATACGGCTGTAGACGTATACATAGCCTGATGTATACGGCATGCTAACCAATCAGAATGCAAGGTTTTTATGTGAGCTATAATATATTTGACCATTTCAGTAATCTTTAGACTTTACAGTGATATGTTTGACCATTTCAATAATCTTTAGACTTTACAGTGATATATTTGACCATTTCAGTAATCTTTAGACTTTACAGTGATATATTTGACTATTTCAGTAATCTTTAGACTGTACAGTGATATTAGACCATTTCAGTAATCTTTAGACTACAGTGATATATTTGACCATTTCAGTAATCTTTATACTTTACAGTGATATATTTGACCATTTCAGTAATCTTTAGACTGTACTGTGATATATTAGACCATTTCAGTAATCTTTAGACTTTACAGTGATATATTTGACCATTTCAGTAATCTTTAGACTTTACAGTGATATATTTGACCATTTCAGTAATCTTTAGACTTTACAGTGATATATTTGACCATTTCAGTAATCTTTAGACTTTACAGTGATATATTTGACCATTTCAGTAATCTTTAGACTGTACAGTGATATATTTAATCTATAGACTACAGTGATATGTTTGACCATTTCAGTAATCTTTAGACTTTACAGTGATATTTTTTACCATTTCAGTAATCTTTAGACTGTACAGTGATATTAGACCATTTCAGTAATCTTTAGACTTTACAGTGATATATTTGACCATTTCAGTAATCTTTAGACTACAGTGATATGTTTTACCATTTCAGTAATCTTTAGACTGTACTGTGATATGTTTAATCTATAGACTACAGTGATATGTTTTACCATTTCAGTAATCTTTAGGCTGTACAGTGATATATTGGACAATTTCAGTAATCTTTAGACTGTACAGTGATATATTTGACCATTTCAGTAATCTTTAGACTGTACAGTGATATATTTAATCTATAGACTACAGTGATATGTTTTACCATTTCAGTAATCTTTAGGCTGTGCAGTGATATATTGGACAATTTCAGTAATCTTTAGACTTTACAGTGATATATTTGACCATTTCAGTAATCTTTAGACTACAGTGATATATTTGACCATTTGAGTAATCTTTAGACTACAGTGATATGTTTGACCATTTCAGTAATCTTTAGACTACAGTGATATGTTTTACCATTTCAGTAATCTTTAGACTGTACTGTGATATGTTTAATCTATAGACTACAGTGATATGTTTTACCATTTCAGTAATCTTTAGGCTGTACAGTGATATATTGGACAATTTCAGTAATCTTTAGACTGTACAGTGATATATTTGACCATTTCAGTAATCTTTAGACTGTACAGTGATATATTTAATCTATAGACTACAGTGATATGTTTTACCATTTCAGTAATCTTTAGGCTGTGCAGTGATATATTGGACAATTTCAGTAATCTTTAGACTTTACAGTGATATATTTGACCATTTCAGTAATCTTTAGACTACAGTGATATGTTTTACCATTTCAGTAATCTTTAGACTGTACTGTGATATGTTTAATCTATAGACTACATTGATATGTTTGACCATTTCAATAATCTTTAGACTTTACAGTGATATATTTGACCATTTCAGTAATCTTTAGACTTTACAGTGATATGTTTGACCATTTCAGTAATCTTTAGACTGTACCGTGATATATTTGACCATTTCAGTAATCTTTAGACTTTACAGTGATATATTTGACCATTTCAGTAATCTTTAGACTTTACAGTGATATATTTGACCATTTCAGTAATCTTTAGACTGTACTGTGATATATTAGACCATTTCAGTAATCTTTAGACTACAGTGATATGTTTTACCATTTCAGTAATCTTTAGACTTTACAGTGATATATTTGACCATTTCAGTAATCTTTAGACTTTACAGTGATATATTTGACCATTTCAGTAATCTTTAGACTTTACAGTGATATGTTTGACCATTTCAGTAATCTTTAGACTTTACAGTGATATGTTTTACCATTTCAGTAATCTTTAGACTTTACAGTGATATGTTTTACCATTTCAGTAATCTTTAGACTGTACTGTGATATATTTTACCATTTCAGTAATCTTTAGACTTTACAGTGATATATTTGACCATTTCAGTAATCTTTAGACTGTACTGTGATATATTAGACAATTTCAGTAATCTTTAGACTTTACAGTGATATATTTGACCATTTCAGTAATCTTTAGACTGTACTGTGATATATTAGACAATTTCAGTAATCTTTAGACTTTACAGTGATATATTTGACCATTTCAGTAATCTTTAGACTGTACTGTGATATGTTTAATCTATAGACTACAGTGATATGTTTGACCATTTCAATAATCTTTAGACTTTACAGTGATATATTTGACCATTTCAGTAATCTTTAGACTTTACAGTGATATATTTGACCATTTCAGTAATCTTTAGACTTTACAGTGATATATTTGACCATTTCAGTAATCTTTAGACTGTACAGTGATATTAGACCATTTCAGTAATCTTTAGACTTTACAGTGATATATTTGACCATTTCAGTAATCTTTAGACTACAGTGATATGTTTTACCATTTCAGTAATCTTTAGACTGTACTGTGATATATTAGACCATTTCAGTAATCTTTAGACTACAGTGATATGTTTTACCATTTCAGTAATCTTTAGGCTGTACAGTGATATATTAGATAATTTCAGTACCGTTAATCTTTAGACTGTACTGTGATATGTTTAATCTATAGACTACAGTGATATGTTTTACCATTTCAGTAATCTTTAGGCTGTACAGTGATATATTAGACAATTTCAGTACCGTTAATCTTTAGACTGTACTGTGATATGTTTAATCTATAGACTACAGTGATATGTTTGACCATTTCAATAATCTTTAGACTGTTCTGTGATATATTTGACCATTTCAGTAATCTTTAGACTTTACAGTGATATGTTTGACCATTTCAGTAATCTTTAGACTTTACAGTGATATATTTGACCATTTCAGTAATCTTTAGACTGTACAGTGATATATTTTACCATTTCAGTAATCTTTAGACTGTACTGTGATATGTTTAATCTATAGACTACAGTGATATGTTTGACCATTTCAATAATCTTTAGACTGTACTGTGATATATTTGACCATTTCAGTAATCTTTAGACTTTACAGTGATATGTTTGACCATTTCAGTAATCTTTAGACTTTACAGTGATATATTTGACCATTTCAGTAATCTTTAGACTGTACAGTGATATGTTTGACCATTTCAGTAATCTTTAGACTACAGTGATATATTTGACCATTTGAGTAATCTTTAGACTACAGTGATATGTTTGACCATTTCAGTAATCTTTAGACTACAGTGATATGTTTTACCATTTCAGTAATCTTTAGACTGTACTGTGATATATTAGACCATTTCAGTAATCTTTAGACTACAGTGATATGATTTACCATTTCAGTAATCTTTAGACTTTACTGTGATATGTTTAATCTATAGACTACAGTGATATGTTTGACCATTTCAGTAATCTTTAGACTTTACAGTGATATATTTGACCATTTCAGTAATCTTTAGACTGTACAGTGATATATTTTACCATTTCAGTAATCTTTAGACTGTACTGTGATATATTAGACCATTTCAGTAATCTTTAGACTACAGTGATATGTTTTACCATTTCAGTAATCTTTAGACTTTACTGTGATATGTTTAATCTATAGACTACAGTGATATGTTTGACCATTTCAGTAATCTTTAGACTGTACAGTGATATATTGGACAATTTCAGTAATCTTTAGACTAGCGATATGTTCTACAATTTCAGTAATCTTTAGACTTTACAGTGATATATTTGACCATTTCAGTAATCTTTTTGACTTTATCAGTGATATGTGAAACTATATAAGTAATGTGTGACTGAAAAAGGGTATGTTTGACCATTTCTATGATCTATTTGACTGTGTTAGTGATTTATCTTGCAATCATTGCATTTCCTGTACAATGAAAGTTAGCAAAATAACTCTTTGCATATTAAGGCAGTTCTGAATAAAGTCTCTTGGTGGCCTTATCCTCACTTATTATGGTATTTAGTGTTCTGTTCTGGTTTGTGACATTTTGTCAAATATGATATGTTTGTTATGTCAGGCTATCACTATATACTGCTACCGCAGATTTGGGTTTTTTCTCCAGGTACTCTGGCTTCCTCCCCCAATAAAAACAGGATGCCATGATTTATCTGAAAAACAAACAAACAAACACAATATACTGCTGTGGCATAATTACACATTACACATGGCATAATAACACATATGTAATTATGCCACGGCAGATATAGTGGTTAATGTCTTTGTCACAATGTAGCACATGTTTGGTCAAAGGATGAGGAGTATTATACAGTATAACTCACTCCTAAAAATATATAGAAGAGATATTATAATTATATACATCTGTATTATGATATTATAATTGCAATTTATTATCATTTTCACAATATAAAATTAAAATCAAATTACCCTATGCATTAAAAAATATAAATATTTTGAAATGTCATCTGTGCTAGGCAAGGGCTATAATAAGTCCTCTATTGATCATCAACATAATTTCTAGCAGGGAAAATGAACCTGTGTTTGTTCTCAATTTGTATGCCCCCGTATGAATTTCCATCAAGCTTTTCTCAGAAACCGTACATGAGAACAATTTGAAATTTGGTAGGGTAGTTCAGTATCACAAGTTGTACGTCATAAGTGACTTTCAGACCTGTCAGACAACAACTTCCTGTTTGGGACTGGGCTGATATGAAAATGTGTGAACATGAGTATGAAAAGTTCCGTCAAGCTTTTCTCAGAAACGGTACATGAAAACAATTTGAAATTTGGCAGGGTGGTTCAGTATCACAAGTTGTACGTCTTAAGCGACTTTCAGACCTGTCGGACAACTACTTCCTGTTTGGGACTTCATTTAGCGGGGCATCTGTGTCCCATGGACACATTCTTCAATTTTTTTCTAAGGCTGTTCTTTGACAATGATTTACTTCTCTTCTAAAAAAATTAAAATTTGCACCTCTATGCTATATAAAAATGCTAAATATCCCTGTCCCTATATTAAAAATCCACCATGTTGCAACATTGTTAGATTTTACCCAAAATTTACATATTAAGTCCACAACTATTGTAGGTTTTCTTTATGAAATTGATTTAAAAAAGACTTAATTAATGCATTGTAAATCCATACTAAATTGATCATGAATGTAAATTCCTAAGTTGTTTTATCACAGGAATAAAAAGTGTACAAATTTGTAGCTTTTTAAACTTGATCTGATATTGAACTAAAATATTAATGTATTTTCAAATGCCTGCAATTGACACCTATTGATTTGTCTGCTATAAACATTTAAAATTGGTGTCTCCAGGTTTGTTCTCTAAACTAAATACAACAATGACTTATTTAATCAAATATAATAAGGTATAGTCCAATTGCTAAGTGTCCTTTCCTGTAGTCAAGGTGCTTGTTATAATATTGGGGGCTAATCCTTTTATGAAGGCTAAATATGTTATGTAGTAGTTCTCAGTAACATCTGATTAATATAGAAATATAATAACAACAATAAATGATGTCTTTCTATTCCACAAATTGTACATGTACCTAATTATATACATTTTTTAATCTGGAATTGACTTTAAAGAAGTGTTTTGGAAAATCTTAGGTTAAACATTCCAGTTTTATAAAATGATCAGAATTCATTACAACAGTCCCATGTGATCATGATTCATTACAACAGTCACATTCGATCATGATTCACTACAACAGTCACATTCCATCATGATTCCTTACAGCAGTCACATTCCATCATGATTCCTTATTACAGTCACATTCCATCATGATTCCTTACAGCAGTCACATTCCATAATGATTCATTACAACAGTCACATTCCATCATGATTCCTTACAGCAGTCACATTCCATCATGATTCCTTATTACAGTCACATTCCATCATGATTCCTTACAGCAGTCACATTCCATAATGATTCATTACAACAGTCACATTCCATCATGATTCCTTACAACAGTCACATTCCATCATGATTCACTTATTATGGTATTTAGTGTTCTGTTCTGGTTTGTGACATTTTGTCGAATATGATATGTTTGTTATGTCAGGCTATCACTATATACTGCTACCGCAGATTTGGGTTTTTTCTCCAGGTACTCTGGCTTCCTCCCCCAATAAAAACAGGAATGCCATGATTTATCTGAAAAACAAACAAACAAACACAATATACTGCTGTGGCATAATTACACATTACACATGGCATAATAACACATATGTAATTATGCCACGGCGTATATAGTGGTTAATGTCTTTGTCACAATGTAGCACATGTTTGGTCAAAGGATGAGGAGTATTATACAGTATAACTCACTCCTAAAAATATATAGAAGAGATATTATAATTATATACATCTGTATTATGATATTATAATTGCAATATATTATCATCTTCACAATATAAAATTAAAATCAAATTACCCTATGCATTAAAAAATATAAATATTTTGAAATGTCATCTGTGCTAGGCAAGGGCTATAATAAGTCCTCTATTGATCATCAACATAATTTCTAGCAGGGAAAATGAACCTGTGTTTGTTCTCAATTTGTATGCCCCTGTATGAATTTCCATCAAGCTTTTCTCAGAAACCGTACATGAGAACAATTTGAAATTTGGTAGGGTAGTTCAGTATCACAAGTTGTACGTCATAAGTGACTTTCAGACCTGTCAGACAACAACTTCCTGTTTGGGACTGGGCTGATATGAAAATGTGTGAACATGAGTATGAAAAGTTCCGTCAAGCTTTTCTCAGAAATGGTACATGAAAACAATTTGAAATTTGGCAGGGTGGTTCAGTATCACAAGTTGTACGTCTTAAGCGACTTTCAGACCTGTCGGACAACTACTTCCTGTTTGGGACTTCATTTAGCGGGGCATCTGTGTCCCATGGACACATTCTTCAATTTTTTTCTAAGGCTGTTCTTTGACAATGATTTACTTCTCTTCTAAAAAAATTAAAATTTGCACCTCTATGCTATATAAAAATGCTAAATATCCCTGTCCCTATATTAAAAATCCACCATGTTGCAACATTGTTAGATTTTACCCAAAATTTACATATTAAGTCCACAACTATTGTAGGTTTTCTTTATGAAATCGATTTAAAAAAGACTTAATTAATGCATTGTAAATCCATACTAAATTGATCATGAATGTAAATTCCTAAGTTGTTTTATCACAGGAATAAAAAGTGTACAAATTTGTAGCTTTTTAAACTTGATCTGATATTGAACTAAAATATTAATGTATTTTCAAATGCCTGCAATTGACACCTATTGATTTGTCTGCTATAAACATTTAAAATTGGTGTCTCCAGGTTTGTTCTCTAAACTAAATACAACAATGACTTATTTAATCAAATATAATAAGGTATAGTCCAATTGCTAAGTGTCCTTTCCTGTAGTCAAGGTGCTTGTTATAATATTGGGGGCTAATCCTTTTATGAAGGCTAAATATGTTATGTAGTAGTTCTCAGTAACATCTGATTAATATAGAAATATAATAACAACAATAAATGATGTCTTTCTATTCCACAAATTGTACATGTACCTAATTATATACATTTTTTAATCTGGAATTGACTTTAAAGAAGTGTTTTGGAAAATCTTAGGTTAAACATTCCAGTTTTATAAAATGATCAGAATTCATTACAACAGTCCCATGTGATCATGATTCATTACAACAGTCACATTCGATCATGATTCACTACAACAGTCACATTCCATCATGATTCCTTACAGCAGTCACATTCCATCATGATTCCTTATTACAGTCACATTCCATCATGATTCCTTACAGCAGTCACATTCCATAATGATTCATTACAACAGTCACATTCCATCATGATTCCTTACAGCAGTCACATTCCATCATGATTCCTTATTACAGTCACATTCCATCATGATTCCTTACAGCAGTCACATTCCATAATGATTCATTACAACAGTCACATTCCATCATGATTCCTTACAACAGTCACATTCCATCATGATTCACTTATTATGGTATTTAGTGTTCTGTTCTGGTTTGTGACATTTTGTCGAATATGATATGTTTGTTATGTCAGGCTATCACTATATACTGCTACCGCAGATTTGGGTTTTTTCTCCAGGTACTCTGGCTTCCTCCCCCAATAAAAACAGGAATGCCATGATTTATCTGAAAAACAAACAAACAAACACAATATACTGCTGTGGCATAATTACACATTACACATGGCATAATAACACATATGTAATTATGCCACGGCGTATATAGTGGTTAATGTCTTTGTCACAATGTAGCACATGTTTGGTCAAAGGATGAGGAGTATTATACAGTATAACTCACTCCTAAAAATATATAGAAGAGATATTATAATTATATACATCTGTATTATGATATTATAATTGCAATATATTATCATCTTCACAATATAAAATTAAAATCAAATTACCCTATGCATTAAAAAATATAAATATTTTGAAATGTCATCTGTGCTAGGCAAGGGCTATAATAAGTCCTCTATTGATCATCAACATAATTTCTAGCAGGGAAAATGAACCTGTGTTTGTTCTCAATTTGTATGCCCCTGTATGAATTTCCATCAAGCTTTTCTCAGAAACCGTACATGAGAACAATTTGAAATTTGGTAGGGTAGTTCAGTATCACAAGTTGTACGTCATAAGTGACTTTCAGACCTGTCAGACAACAACTTCCTGTTTGGGACTGGGCTGATATGAAAATGTGTGAACATGAGTATGAAAAGTTCCGTCAAGCTTTTCTCAGAAATGGTACATGAAAACAATTTGAAATTTGGCAGGGTGGTTCAGTATCACAAGTTGTACGTCTTAAGCGACTTTCAGACCTGTCGGACAACTACTTCCTGTTTGGGACTTCATTTAGCGGGGCATCTGTGTCCCATGGACACATTCTTCAATTTTTTTCTAAGGCTGTTCTTTGACAATGATTTACTTCTCTTCTAAAAAAATTAAAATTTGCACCTCTATGCTATATAAAAATGCTAAATATCCCTGTCCCTATATTAAAAATCCACCATGTTGCAACATTGTTAGATTTTACCCAAAATTTACATATTAAGTCCACAACTATTGTAGGTTTTCTTTATGAAATCGATTTAAAAAAGACTTAATTAATGCATTGTAAATCCATACTAAATTGATCATGAATGTAAATTCCTAAGTTGTTTTATCACAGGAATAAAAAGTGTACAAATTTGTAGCTTTTTAAACTTGATCTGATATTGAACTAAAATATTAATGTATTTTCAAATGCCTGCAATTGACACCTATTGATTTGTCTGCTATAAACATTTAAAATTGGTGTCTCCAGGTTTGTTCTCTAAACTAAATACAACAATGACTTATTTAATCAAATATAATAAGGTATAGTCCAATTGCTAAGTGTCCTTTCCTGTAGTCAAGGTGCTTGTTATAATATTGGGGGCTAATCCTTTTATGAAGGCTAAATATGTTATGTAGTAGTTCTCAGTAACATCTGATTAATATAGAAATATAATAACAACAATAAATGATGTCTTTCTATTCCACAAATTGTACATGTACCTAATTATATACATTTTTTAATCTGGAATTGACTTTAAAGAAGTGTTTTGGAAAATCTTAGGTTAAACATTCCAGTTTTATAAAATGATCAGAATTCATTACAACAGTCCCATGTGATCATGATTCATTACAACAGTCACATTCGATCATGATTCCTTAATACAGTCACATTCCATCATGATTCCTTACAGCAGTCACATTCCATCATGATTCCTTATTACAGTCACATTCCATCATGATTCATTACAACAGTCACATTCCATCATGATTCCTTACAACAGTCACATTCCATCATGATTCATTACAACAGTCACATTCGATCATGATTCACTACAACAGTCACATTCCATCATGATTCCTTACAGCAGTCACATTCCATCATGATTCCTTATTACAGTCACATTCCATAATGATTCATTACAACAGTCACATTCCATCATGATTCCTTACAACAGTCACATTCCATCATGATTCCTTATTACAGTCACATTCCATCATGATTCCTTATTACAGTCACATTCCATCATGATTCCTTACAGCAGTCACACTCCATCATGATTCCTTACAGCAGTCACATTCAATCATGATTCATTACAACAGTCACATGTGATCATGATTCATTATAACAGTCACATTCCATCATGATTCCTTAATACAGTCACATTCCATCATGATTCCTTATTACAGTCAAATTCCATCATGATTCCTTACAGCAGTCATATTCCATCATGATTCATTATAACAGTCACAATTGTTGTCTTTAAGAATGCATTAAAATACACAAAAAATAGTTTAAGTGGAGTATTTCACCTGTCTCGTGCAGACTTGATAAGGAGTTTTTGACCTGTCTCGTGCAGACTTGATAATATCTAACCTGTTGTTATAGGATCAAGAGGTTTTTTTTTATTTTCAAAGATGTAAAATAATTTCTTTGAACATGGCATGTTAAGAACTATAAAAGAACTTTTGTGTTTGAGATTTAAGTCTCAATGAGTATTTAATGTGAAGTGAAAAGTATAGTTCTGTTTTGAGCAATTAAATATGTATTGTGGGTAACAATCAATATTCGTTTATAGGCCTTTGAAGTGTAATTTTGTATTAATTACTAGTTTACTGATAAAACCTGCACTGGCTATACAAGAAAAATGGCATATACACGTAAATGTAATTTCCTATAAACTTAAACCTAAAATGTTTCCAATTTATTGATGGCAGAATCTTTTATGGCCAAGAATATTGTACATATTGACTTTATTTTAAAATATAAGAGTAAGCATATTTCTCATTATAAGACAGAGCAAATAAAAACTCCAAGGATAATTGATAAACATTTAAATTTAACAGTCAATATCAAACCTTGAAGTTTATACATAGAATATTATTGTTATCATGATTTTATCTGCTTCCGAACAATTTTTAAATTTATTATGAACAAATCTTGACTGATAAACTTAACTTAATGTTTGGTATAAACTATTGGTGTCTTTCATATTGACTGGTTTTGTAGGCCTATTTAATGTCTTAATTTGATTTTGTTCTTTAGAAGTAATCAGAAATTATTATAAAGTATTCCTTGAATACTAGCAAAAATTATTTATTTTATGTTTTGTTTCTAATTTTTTTATACTTCAAAGAATGTACATTTGCAAAATGTGAAAATTTCTTATCCATGTACTGATGGCAGTCTGATTTTGTTTGATAAATAAGACCATCCGGAAATAAGTGTAAAAATATTTACCAGGGATTTAAGCCAACAAATCACCAAAATAAAATTGAAATAAAACATTTTTCTCAAGTGGGAAATAATACATGGGATGTAACTCTGAAATAAATTTAATTAAATTGATGGATTTATCTCCCTTATATTATGCCATCTATCATTACATTTTACATTTTATATTTGATCATTCTAGTTTTGTTTTCAAAACGTTTGGCAAAATCTTACATAAGACAAAATATATAGTTGAACAAAACAATTTGTTTACCGGTATTTTTTCTTTGATTTCCTTTTGCTCAAGAGCTTGCATGAGTATGTGAGAATATCTTCTTATTTGTTTCTAATTTAAAGTGAGAATTATAATGGATAAAAGTGACTTTTTTCTGGGGAGTACACAGGGGATTTTTCTTACTACCATGTAGTGTTAATTTCTAGTTATCAATTACTTTTGACCAAAAACATTATAACAATCACTGGTCAAAACACAAATTGAGGGCAGTCACGTGGTCAGAGTCCCCCTCATGACACTTGTGGCTATCAAAGGTTTCTTTTGTTCAATCGTCTTACATACAAACACGCAAAAGTGGAAATATTATTGTTCTCTAAGTGGAAATTGATGCAGTGTGTAAAATTATTATGCATGCTATCACACTAAAACAAATTGTTGTAAGGACAATTCAAGTCACCCATGAATATCAGTGCAGTTAATAGACATTTAATTTGATGGCATTTTTCATGGCAAATAAAATACCATGCCTTATCACATAGTGTGCCTTATCCCAAGATAATTAATGCTGTCAGAATATTGAATGATATTTAATTAAGCTTAGTTGTTAGGCTCCTATAACAGATAACATTTAATTGTTTTAGTAAAGTCATTTACCTGGAACATTTAACACTTGTTCAGACAGTAAGGTGACAAATTTCAACATAGTTTAAAGGAGCTACAAAAACAATGCTGGATATTAAGTGACAATTACAAACTTTTGGTCTGTCAGATTGGATGTGATAATATTAAATGAATACAAAGGAACCAGAGGAAGCAGAGTTTGTTATTGTTGAGAAATCATTAGCAGAGCCGGTAAATACGCCTTGTTTTTATTGGAACAGTTGGATAATTTGGTTTTGTTATCAATAATTCTTCGAAAAACACACTGGATATGGTATACAAGTGTGATCATTTTACTTAAAATTAATAAATGTAGAAATGTTATAGAAATATTAATATTTCGAATAAGCGAGAACTTTTCATACTTAATTGTTTTCTTGTATCACTACTGAATCAAATTGGAAGCATTAATGTGTTGCTGAATTGGTTTGTTTATTTCACGGTGGGGGGGGGGCAACTAAGGACACTTTTAGGTACAGGTCTGCGGACGGAGATTTGAAAACCCACCCTATTCATATATTTCGGATGTTATAAAACGGGACCTTATCATATATTGAATCATTAAATCAGACCTATTCATTTATTTTATTACAGCACATCCCCATTGGCAAAATAGTCCATTTCACTACCAAAATGATCAAGTGATGCTAATGGAACACTTTGTTTGTAAAATCACTGTGCTTTACATAGGCATAGCATGCTTAAGATGAGAATTGAGGCATGGATATATTTAGATAATTTACAACTACCCAATGATATATTTTTCAATGTTAAAAGCTTCCTATTCATATATTTTGGAGAGGTAAAAAGTGACCCATTCGGGCCACACATCCGTATTACCCAATATATACCAAGTTCCCCCCCCCCCCCCCTTGGTTTATTTGTTTGAATATAGTTTAGAATTTTCAGTTATATCCAGTTTTTATTGTTTGGGGAAGCTTGTTGCTTATTTATCAATGTTTCTGTGTTTCATAATCTGTTTAATTATCAGATTCTTCTCGACTTGAAGAAAGCATTTGATGTTGTTGACCATTCTATTTTATACATAAATGTAATACTGGAGGTAAATTTACACTTATGTATATATGTACTATTAAGTCAGAAATTGTTTGTATTCTTGATAGTAATCACAGTTTTACATGTAAAATAGCAATTGTAAATTTTATGTTTTCTCACGACGGGCAAGCTCAGTCACTTCTTTCACTTTAGAAGTAAATGTATTGAAAGTGAAATAATTACCTCAAATTACAAAAATGTTTACAATTTTTAATTGCATAACTTCACAAAGCAATAGACTGGTGGAGGGAAATACTGTTCTGTACTAGTGAAGTGATATGCCCCAAAAAAAATAAAAATAAATAAATAAAAGTCATGATTATTAATTGGTGTGTTTCTTAATTTTGAATATGTTTTTTTAAAAAGTAATCTCTCAATTTACCCCCAATGTGGACAAGACCTTTTTTGAAGTTACATTTCTTCAGTGTTACAATTAACAAGCAGTTTCGTGTTATAATAATTTAATGATTAAACTAAAAACATTTCAACACAAATAGAACAGCATGATGTACTAATCGCAAATCATATAGAAAATTTTAAATTTCCTGAATATTTTTTTAAAGAATTTTGTTGTTGCTTCTTTCTTGCAACAAAATTAATGATACCAAGAAGTGAATGTCTTGACAAACAACTTCTCTTTGCAAATTTGGGAGAGAAGCTACGACTTAAGAGCGCTCAGGAGCAGACGTAAGTTAACGAGTGATTTCACACCTAACATACGGCTACAAATCTTTGTGATTAAAAAAATCGACGCAAACTTACTTTATGTTTACATTTACTATTTTTTAAGAATATACTTGCTGGTACCATACTCGGGCTTCAATTATCAACTCTTTACAAAATGAGATAAAGTTTACTGGTTACATGTCTCTCCTGGTACCATACTCAGGCTTCATCCATTAACTGGGGCTTAGATAGCTAAGTGGTTAAGGTAGTTTGTCTGCTATTGATCACATGGTCTGTGAACACAGAAGTTACAGGTTCTATCCAATGTGGGCAGGGTGTACTCGACTCCAATATTGACAAGGATTGCCAGTTTTCCTACCTAAAGTTTACTGGTTACAGGTCTCTGCTGGTACCATACTGTAGCTTTTCAACAATGATATATATTTGAAAATGTTCAATCCAATTAAGAATAAGCTATGGCTATTGTTTCCATTTTGTATCCATAGACTGCATGTTAATCCATATTAACATTTTTTCTAAGTAATCAGGTCTTGTTTCCTAGTAATTTCTGTCACTCCTAATTAGGCCTTGTTTCCTGTCACGTCTAATTAGGTCTTTCCTACTCTTCCCTATCTCCCTTTGTTTATACTTAAGTCACATAATTATTTCAAGTTCTTTAACAATTTATTGGTATAAATAAAAGTTTGGTAAATTTACCTTTCTGTGGTTACATGTATGTTATTAAAGCTTTTATTGAAAACTCAATGTATAGGACAGAGCATTAATAATAAACAAACAGTTGAACTTTAAATTTTAAATAACATTTATAATTATAGGTAGGAACTTGAAAGATTTCAAAGCAGATAACTGAATTTTAAAGATAGACGTTATTGATCTGTTCATTTATAGTTTAATTGAACTCGTGTTAAAACTGAACAGTTGCTTTATTCATGTAGAAAGTTTTGTATAATGCAGTATGACATTGCCACCAGAATTTGCTCACATCTTTCATTTATGCTTTGTTGGGTTGAATTATAGTCTCAAGAAGTTGTATGGGTTTTAGGTTAAGTACAATGTATGGTAGCTAGATAGTAAAGTGGTTTGTAATAGTGGGTTAGTGTGGTGGTATATGATAGCTAAAATCAGTAAACATTTGCACATTGTTTGGCCTATCTTAGGTCACTAGCAATACAAACATGTCTTCAATATACAAATTTCAGAGGATATATTGATGGTATACTTACATGGAGTACGGGAGATGGTATAATCATGTCTGGTTGGAGTATGGGAGATGGTATAATCATGTCTGGTTGGAGTACGGGAGATGGTATAATCATGTCTGGTTGGAGTACGAGAGATGGTATAATCATGTCTGGTTTAATTTGATATACATTTATTTGGTATTTTCTTAATTAACACTAAAAACACAGTTGTAAAAATAGTTGACTAGCAGGCAGAATAGTTGACTAGCAGGCAGAATAATTGACTAGCAGGCAGAATAGTTGACTAGCAGGCAGAATAATTGACTAGCAGGCAGAATAGTTGACTAGCAGGCAGAATAGTTGACTAGCAGGCAGAATAGTTGACTAGCAGGCAGAATAGTTGACTAGCAGGCAGAATAATTGACTAGCAGGCAGAATAGTTGACTAGCAGGCAGAATAGTTGACTAGCAGGCAGAATAGTTGACTAGCAGGCAGAATAATTGACTAGCAGGCAGAATAGTTGACTAGCAGGCAGAATAGTTGACTAGCAGGCAGAATAATTGACTAGCAGGCAGAATAGTTGACTAACAGGCAGAATAGTTGACTAGCAGGCAAAATAGTTGACTAGCAGGCAGAATAGTTGACTAGCAGGCAGAATAGTTGACTAGCAGGCAGAATAATTGACTAGCAGGCAGAATAGTTGACTAGCAGGCAGAATAGTTGACTAGCAGGCAGAATAATTGACTAGCAGGCAGAATAGTTGACTAGCAGGCAGAATAATTTGGTACAGGTCAAACTAAACATATAATCTACAGTGTATCCTGGGCAAAGCCTTAAAAATGTTCTTTTTTATTATATAATCAAAAACTGTCGACTTGAAATGAAACTCAAGGTGTGTCAGTAATGAACAAAAACATTTCTGGAGTAATCTCCCCTTCTTTCTTTATAATACGATTAAAGAAGATTAAAGGAAGTTAATTTTATAAATTTCCTTTGAGTAAGCAGTTTAGGTCAGAAAATAACAATAGATTGACTTTGTAATAAAATTTTTTCCCATTTTTTCTCTTCCACGTAATTAAATTTGTATACAAAATAATAAACAAAAAAATTATGTTGTGAATGTGAAAAAAATTACTACAAATTGGAAACAAAACTTTAATATAAAGCTCAAAACTACTAAACAAAGTTAATTTTATAAACAAATTAGGTGACATTTTAAAATCAGCTTAATTTTAATCCAAAGTAAAATCTTATAAAATTAAACAGATTAACATTAGCAGTTGTGTAGTAACATTATGAAACTTTTATTTGAATTTTTTTGCTTTAATTTGGATGAAATCATTGAATCATAAATTAGTGAATTGATTGAAGATAGAAGAAAAATACTAATTTCTTTCTGTGACAGGTATTTAAATGTGGATTATGTGTACCTGGATTTTACCTGCTGGACTCTCGTTAACTTTTACTTGATGTTTGTAAATGGATTTATATTGGCTCTTTAAGCACTAGCAACCGAAGGTGTAAATAGTTTATGGTGTCAGATTTTAATGTTTTTGTGATAAAATGTGAAAACTAAATTAAATTGTATCATTAAGTACAAGTAATAGGGATTTTTTCTGTGAAAATGGAATTACATAAAGATTCGGGAATTATAAGAAATCATTGGAAAACTTTGGTAAGTTATTTGTTTACTTTGGACGTTTACCTATGACTTATGTCAGCTATAGAAAAATGATAAAACAGATATCCTGCAATGATCTGTTCAGTATCAATATATAAGGAGACATAGTTTCTTTAAAAAAATCTGTAGTCATTCAGGGTAGAAGTTATAGTGTTGTGTCTTAGAGAAAGTTTTTTGTTGTTATATGGGATGATAAAATTCAGGAGAAATATAGTGTAGATTTACAGAACTCTGACCTTAACTAACACAAAAATTATGTAGACCATTTAAAATGAATTTTTTTAAAGAAATTTTGCCCTTATTGAAATCTGTTACATTTGTAAGTTTTCATGTGCCTATAACCTGGCTGATTTAGTGAAATAAATGGCATGGACACCAAAGCAGTTTACGGGGCGATACATGTAGAGGGTCTGGAGAATGCCACACTGAAAGTAACCTTGTACTGGGTGGATACATGTATAGGGTCTGGAGAATGCCACACTTAAAGTAACCTTGTACTGGGTGGATACATGTAGAGGGTCTGGAGAATGCCACACTGAAAGTAACCTTGTACTGGGTGGATACATGTATAGGGTCTGGAGAATGCCACACTTAAAGTAACCTTGTACTGGGTGGATACATATAGAGGGTCTGGAGAATGCCAAATCCTGCATTAGTATTCTTTATTGGATTAAACATTGTCAGGTTGTATTAATGTACAGTTATGTGATGTATCACCACATATTATTGCCCTTTCCTGATTTCTGTTGAATTCTTGTCCAGTTTCTCTATCCAGTAATGTGTGACAGTACATGTAGCTGGAGGAAAATACAAACAATTAGTTGAATTCTTCTTAAACACCATAATTTCTTGTATAGACGGCACTGTCATGATTATTGACTGTACAAGGAACAGTGGTCTTGCTTGAAACATTTATAAGGCAGCCCTAAATTGTGTACAGTTCAACACGACTTCCAAAACATGAAATCAATAAAGGTTTAGAGAGGTGCTATGACTTTGAAGTTATGTTATACATTAAGTGTTGTTGCTCAAATATTGTTGAATTTCATTCCTTGCAAAATCAATTGACTTACAAACTCATGCAATATAATATTTTGCTCAGACAATTGACTCACAAACTCATGCAATATAATATTCTGCTCAGACAATTGACTCACAAACTCATGCAATGTAATATTCTACTCAGATAATTGGCTGACAAACTCATGCAATGTAATATTCTACTCAGACAATTGACTCACAAACTCATGCAATGTAATGTTCTACTCAGATAATTGACTGACATACTCATGCAATGTAATATTCTACTCAGATAATTGACTGACAAACTCATGCAATGTAATATTCTACTCAGACAATTGACTGATAAACTCATGCAATGTAATGTTCTACTCAGACAATTGACTGACAAACTCATGAAATGTAATATTCTACTCAGATAATTGGCTGACAAACTCATGCAATGTAATATTCTACTCAGATAATTGACTGACAAACTCATGCAATGTAATATTCTACTCAGACAATTGACTGATAAACTCATGCAATGTAATGTTCTACTCAGACAATTGACTGACAAACTCATGCAATGTAATATTCTACTCAGATAATTGGCTGACAAACTCATGCAATGTAATGTTCTACTCAAACCAATATTCATGCAATAAATCTATGATATATACTCTGTGTATGGTATAAAGAACTTATATTTTGATCTGAATTTGTGATAAAGTGAATACAGGTGTTTAAATTCCTGTCAATTTTGCTATGAATAGCAAATATATGACATTCTTATAAAATATACTCTCATATTTCTTCATGAAGTGTCAAGCTAAACAGGATATAACACTCCAGCAGAATTTAACCTAATATCCTCTTATGCATTGTGATAATTCCTTTGAAGACTATAATCAATTTTAGCCTCGCTGTAGTAGGTCTGAAATTTCCTCTAATATGATTTGCATTCTGTTATTTCCTCTTGAAACTATAATACATAGTAATTTATATTGTTATGCACAAACATACTGCTTTAAGGAACAAACTGAACAATTTAAGCTTTTAAAATGATTTTAATTGCCTAAGTCTCGTAGCAACAGGCCCTTTAGTCCAATAAAAATCTACTTCAACTATCTACTGTATGGATACCAGATAAACTGCTTGTTATTTCAGTTATTTATGATTTTACAATTGCAAATCAATTTAATATTAAAGTGAATTTTAAGATTAAAATTCAACAAGTTATAGGTTTTTTTAAATTTAAGTGCTTTGCTTTTTAACTTATCAAGTAATTTTTCCAGCAAACAGATTTAGATAATCGACAGATGTTTATTTAAATAGATTCCTTTGATGTAGTGTATGTATATAATTCTGTTTTATGTGCACTGCAGAGTTGCATAATCTTAAAAAAGACGGGTCTTATGATCTTAAAAGCTGCAAAGCAAGATACCTTTCCCCACTGTATATGGAACAAAAACCAATCCAAGAACTGCAGTAGAGAACGAACTCTGTACACCAATCCAACAACTGCAGTAGAGTACCGACTCTGTACACCAACCCAACAACTGCAGTAGAGTACAAGGTCTGTACACCAATCCAATAACTGCAGTAGACGAACTCTGTACACCAATCCAACAACTGCAGTAGAGTACAAGGTTGTACACCAATCCAACAACTGCAGTAGAGTACAAGGTCTGTACACCAATCCAACAACTGCAGTAGAGTACAAGGTCTGTACACCAATCCAACAACTGCAGTAGAGTACAAGGTCTGTACACCAATCCAACAACTCCAGTAGAATACAAACTCTGTACACCAATCCAACAACTGCAGTAGAGTACAAGGTCTGTACACCAATCCAACAACTGCAGTAGAGTACAAGGTCTGTACACCAATCCAACAACTCCAGTAGAATACAAACTCTGTACACCAATCCAACAACTGCAGTAGAGTACAAGGTCTGTACACCAATCCAACAACTGCAGTAGAGAACAAGGTCTGTACAACAATCCAACAACTGCATTAGAGTACCAGGTCTGTACACCAATCCAACAACTGCAGTAGAGTAAAAGGTCTGTACACCAATCCAACAACTGCAGTAGAGTAGGAGGTCTGTACACCAATCCAACAACTGCAGTAGAGTAAAAGGTCTGTACACCAATCCAACAACTGCAGTAGAGTACGAGGTCTGTACACCAACCCAACAACTGCATTAGAGTACCAGGTCTGTACACCAATCCAACAACTGCAGTAGAGTACCAGGTCTGTACACCAATCCAACAACTGCAGTAGAGTACAAGGTCTGTACACCAATCCAACAACTGCATTAGAGAACGAACTCTGTACACCAACCCAACAACTGCAGTAGAGTACAAGGTCTGTATACCAATCCAACAACTGCAGCAGAGTACGAGCTCTGTACACCAATCCAACAACTGCATTAGAGTACGAGGTCTGTATACCAATCCAATAACTGCAGTAAAGTACGAGGTCTGTACACCAACCCAACAACTGCATTAGAGTACCAGGTCTGTACACCAATCCAACAACTGCAGTAGAGTACAAGGTCTGTACACCAACCCAACAACTGCATTAGAGTACAAGGTCTGTACACTAATCCAACAACTGCAGTAGAGTAAAAGGTCTGTACACCAATCCAACAACTGCAGTAGAGTACGAGGTCTGTACACCAATCCAACAACTGCATTAGAGAACGAACTCTGTACACCAATCCAACAACTGCATTAGAGTACCGACTCTGTACACCAACCCAACAACTGCATTAGAGAACGAACTCTGTACACCAATCCAACAACTGCATTAGAGTACCAGGTCTGTACACCAACCCAACAACTGCATTAGAGAACGAACTCTGTACACCAATTCAACAACTGCATTAGAGTACAAGGTCTGTACACCAATCCAACAACTGCAGTAGAGTACAAGGTCTGTACACCAACCCAACAACTGCATTAGAGTACCAGGTCTGTACACCAATCCAACAACTGCATTAGAGAACGAACTCTACACCAATCCAACAACTGCATTAGAGTACCGACTCTGTACACCAACCCAACAACTGCATTAGAGTACCAGGTCTGTACACCAACCCAACAACTGCATTAGAGAACGAACTCTGTACACCAATCCAACAACTGCATTAGAGTACAAGGTCTGTACACCAATCCAACAACTGCAGTAGAGTACAAGGTCTGTACACCAACCCAACAACTGCATTAGAGAACGAACTCTGTACACCAATCCAACAACTGCATTAGAGAACGAACTCTACACCAATCCAACAACTGCATTAGAGTACCGACTCTGTACACCAACCCAACAACTGCATTAGAGTACCAGGTCTGTACACCAACCCAACAACTGCATTAGAGAACGAACTCTGTACACCAATCCAACAACTGCATTAGAGTACAAGGTCTGTACACCAATCCAACAACTGCAGTAGAGTACAAGGTCTGTACACCAACCCAACAACTGCATTAGAGAACGAACTCTGTACACCAATCCAACAACTGCATTAGAGAACGAACTCTACACCAATCCAACAACTGCATTAGAGTACCGACTCTGTACACCAACCCAACAACTGCATTAGAGTACCAGGTCTGTACACCAATCCAACAACTGCAGTAGAGTACAAGGTCTGTACACCAACCCAACAACTGCATTAGAGTACCAGGTCTGTACACCAATCCAACAACTGCAGTAGAGTACAAGGTCTTTACACCAACCCAACAACTGCATTAGAGTACCAGGTCTGTACACCAATCCAACAACTGCAGTAGAGTACAAGGTCTGTACACCAATCCAAAAACTGCATTAGAGTACCAGGTCTGTACACCAATCCAACAACTGCATTAGAGTACCAGGTTGGTCTGTACACCAACCCAACAACTGCATTAGAGAACGAACTCTGTACACCAATCCAACAACTGCATTAGAGTACCAGGTCTGTACACCAATCCAACAACTGCAGTAGAATACCGACTCTGTACACCAATCCAAAAAATGCATTAGAGTACCAGGTCTGTACATCAATCCAACAACTGCATTAGAGTACCAGGTCTGTACACCAATCCAACAACTGCAGTAGAATACAAACTCTGTAGACCAATGTAACAACTGCAGTAGAGTACGAGGTCTGTACACCAATCCAACAACTGCAGTAGAGTACAAGGTCTGTACACCAATCCAACAACTGCAGTAGAATACAAACTCTGTAGACCAATGTAACAACTGCAGTAGAGTACGAGGTCTGTACACCAATCCAACAACTGCAGTAGAGTACAAGGTCTGTACACCAATCCAACAACTGCAGTAGAGTAAAAGGTCTGTACACCAATTCAACAACTGCAGTAGAGTACGAGGTCTGTACACCAATCCAACAACTGCATTAGAGTACCAGGTCTTTACACCAATCCAACAACTGCATTAGAGAACGAACTCTGACACCAATCCAACAACTGCAGTAGAGTACGAGGTCTGTACACCAATCCAACAACTGCAGAAGAGTACAAGGTCTGTACACCAATCCAACAACTGCAGTAGAGTATGAGGTCTGTACACCAATCCAACAACTGCAGTAGAGTTCGAACTCTGTACACCAATCCAACAATTGTAGTAGAGTACAAGGTCTGTCACCAATCCAACAACTGCAGTAGAGTACGAGGTCTGTACACCAATCCAACAACTGCATTAAAATACAAACTCTGTACACCAATCCAACAACTGCAGTAGAGTACAAGGTCTGTCAACAATCCGACAACTGCAGTAGAGTACGAGGTCTGTACACCAATCCAACAACTGCAGTAAAATACAAACTCTGTACACCAATCCAACAACTGCAGTAGAGTACGAACTCTGTACACCAATCCAACAACTGCAGTAGAATACCAACTCTGTACACCAATCCAACAACTGCAGTAGAGTACGAACTCTGTACACCAATCCAACAACTGCAGTAGAATACCAACTCTGTACACCAATCCAACAACTGCAGTAGAGTACAAACTCTGTACACCAATCCAACAACTTCAGTAGAGTACAAACTCTGTACACCAATCCAACAACTGCAGTAGAGTACAAGGTCTGTACACCAATCCAACAACTGCAGTAGAGTACGAGGTCTGTACACCAATCCAACAACTGCAGTAGAGTACGAGGTCTGTACACCAATCCAACAACTGCAGTAGAGTACGAAGTCTGAACACCAATCCAACAACTGCAGTGGACGAACTCTGTACACCAATCCAACAGTAGAAATGATTATACTTCAAAATGATTCTTCTTTTCTGAACAATCATTGATGTGAAAGAAATTGTGTTGATTTGTCAGTAGCAATTAGAAATCACTTCAGATTACTATAATATTAATAATATAACTGTGTACAAATAAAACACATTAATTAAAAAGTAATTCAATGTAACCAAACAAATATCCACAGGAAATTAATCCTTCAAAGTCAATCAGTGTAATAGCATCAACATATTAGAAGTCATTAATGAAACTCCTCATGTCCACTGTTTTACAAGGAGACCTGAACTTGTACAATGAAATATTGTTAGTGTGATGTCATCTAGTCCAAATTCTGTTTCACATTGATAGGAACAGTAAACTACTATTGATTTTCAAGCATTTAAGTTGCATAGTTGTTGCTGTATATGGTATGGAAAATAATCATGTGAGAGCAGAGAATAATTATTTCTTCCTTAAATGGCCGATTTCTGGTACAGATGACCCAGTACAGATGAGCTCACGCGCACACATCTGTACTTGCTGCGTCATCCAATCAAAACGCCAGAAACAAGAACGTTGTTATGGAATCATTACAACGTTCTTCTATGACGTTCTTGTTTCCGCCATTCTGATTGGACGTCAAAGACAATGGAGTCTACAACAATGGAGAGTCTATATGTTATAGCGATGTAAAAGTTGTTGGTTTACGGAAGAAATATGTACTTTCATACATGTCCGTGTGAACTTTCACTTGTGATAGAAATTTTTATGTCTTTTGGCTCGTTCCGCTGCGCTCCACTCGCAAAAAGACATACAATTTCTATCACTCGTGAAAGATCAACCGATTTTTCCCAAAAACATATGAAAGAACCTATTATCTTTGTATACACTTTGTGTATGTTAAGAAGAGTATGACTATATCTTTGTATACACAGTGTGTATGTTTAGCAGAGCATAACTATATCTTTGTATACACAGTGTGTATGTTAAGTGACCAATACTATAACCTTGTATACACAGTGTGTATGTTTAGCAGAGCAAAACTATAACTTTGTATACACAGTGTGTATGTTAAGAAGAGTATGACTATATCTTTGTATACACAGTGTGTATGTTAAGAAGAGTATGACTATATCTTTGTATACACAGTGTGTATGTTAAGTGACCAATACTATAACCTTGTATACACAGTGTGTATGTTTAGCAGAGCAAAACTATAACTTTGTATACACAGTGTGTATGTTAAGAAGAGTATGACTATATCTTTGTATACACAGTGTGTATGTTAAGAAGAGTATGACTATATCTTTGTATACACAGTGTGTATGTTTAGCAGAGCATAACTATATCTTTGTATACACAGTGTGTATGTTTAGCAGAGCATAACTATATCTTTGTATACACAGTGTGTATGTTTAGCAGAGCATAACTATAACTTTGTATACACAGTGTGTATGTTTAGCAGAGCATGACTATAACTTTGTATACACAGTGTGTATGTTAAGCATAGCATAACTATAACTTTGTATACACAGTGTGTATGTTTAGCAGAGCATAAATATAACTTTGTATACACAGTGTGTATGTTAAGAAGAGTATGACTATATCTTTGTATACACAGTGTGTATGTTAAGCATAGCATAACTATAACTTTGTATACACAGTGTGTATGTTTAGCAGAGCATAACTATAACTTTGTATACACAGTGTGTATGTTTAGCAGAGCATAACTATAACTTTGTATACACAGTGTGTATGTTTAGCAGAGCATAACTATAACTTTGTATACACAGTGTGTATGTTTAGCAGAGCATAACTATAACTTTGTATACACAGTGTGTATGTTTAGCAGAGCATAACTATAACTTTGTATACACAGTGTGTATGTTTAGCAGAGCATGACTATAACTTTGTATACACAGTGTGTATGTTTAGCAGAGTATAACTATAACTTTGTATACACAGTGTGTATGTTTACTAGTACACATCACTTATGAATAATATACTATCTGTTGGTAGGACTTCAATCGATCAATTTAATTAATCAATCAATCAATCAATCAATTTAATTAATCAATCAATCAATCAATCATTGAATAAGAAGCTTCTATGCTTATCATGCAGCAATACATTTTTGGTTAACTATTTTTTCTTCTATATTTGCAGGAAGAATTCCTCATAACAGATGATTTGTTTGTGGAGTACTTCAATGCCTTCCTGGCATTACCAGTAAGTCAGACTATTGCAGTTCATCTAACGCATTTCTAAAATAAAAGTTATCTTTGAGCTTTGAGATTTAGGAGTTGAGTGTAAACTAGTACTGTTTAAATGAGTTTTTAAATTAGAATTACTTAAGAGACACACTGTATACAAAGTTTTATCTTCACTCTACATGGTATAAAGATTCAACTCCACACACCCAACCACTTTACTCTCTCTACACACCAGGATTGCTATAGTCTCCACACATCCCAGGCTTTAGTTGAAAGCAAGCCCTAATGCCATTTTTGTTTTTTGCCAAAACAGTGCTTTTTTAAATATTCTATAATATTTTAAAATATAAGTCTTCAAGGTATATTTTGCTTTTATTTGTTTTATTACTACAGAACTATCATATATAACACGAGTAGATAAACCTTTAATATCAAAAGGGGAAATTATACCATGATGGTCAGGCATAAGGCATACAAAATTCCTGACTCTTATATGAAAGTAAAACAGACAACAACACAAAGTGGAGTTATAGGATGAAATTAACAGAAAAATAATAGAAATAGTTTAATTTAACCATGGAAAAGTACACTGAAACAATACGCGTCTGATGTACAATGTAGTCATCATTTAAAGCATGTTGTATTCAGAATTGGACACAAAACCAACAAAATGTGAATTTACTATTTTATAAAACTTCTGTTTATGAACTAAATCAGGAGATAATTAACTAACTTTATTGAACAGTTAACCAATAGTTGGGAAAAACACAATATTTGTTTTAGAATTTTTACAAAAAGAAACAAATTGATTAACAGTCAGTATAGAGTGATCTCTGTGTAAATTGTTGTCACGTTAGAGACCTTGGCTACCTATTGTACAGTGGAAAGCTGCAGGAAATGTCAGCAAAAATAAAATTAGTTTTGTTATAGATCAGCTTTCATACTACAGAAACACTATTTGCAATTAATTGACCTTGCTGCTCTCTGCTTTGTAGAAATCATAGATTATAAGAACCGGTAATACCACTTTTATATAGGCATTAGTTAAACTACCATGTCATCTTGGGTCAACATCTTCTCAAACTGTTGTAAAAAACACTGTAATTTATTCAAAAGTTAAGAAGCTCACTTTAACTTTTAAAATTCTGAGAGAATTCACTTGAGATGTGGTTTTAATTAAAACATGAAGTTGACCTTTTTAACATTGCCAGCAATGAGTGTCAGACTTTTTAGTTGCTAAGGACAGTTGAAAATACTCTGCCAAAGTGATGTTTCCCCCTGTGTCAATCTCCTGACTAAAAGTTATGTTGTATATATTTGTTTTATTTCTGTCAATACTTATATGTGCTTAATCTAGGGTTATGGATCTTAGCATGACTTATTCAATTACACCTTTTATCTGGGATAGCGTAAAGGATTTGTCCACAAAAAGATGTTTGTCTAGCTTTGTTGGCTGTGTTTTTCTTATGTGTTGCTATTGACACTTTAAATTAAAATGTCTTTCAACTTTTAATATCAAACAATTTAAATTTGAACACAATGGCAGTACTATAGCACTTTTGATACAACATGAATGGTTAAATGATGTGGTTTTTGACAATGGTAGATAGATATTACACGTATCATTTAATACCAGTTATGTTTGATTCAATTCTGAAAGAGAAAAGTCCTAATACACAATAGTCTGTTTGTAATTTTCCACAAAGATGAAAATGATCACAAGAAAAAGATTATTGTAGCCATTCTTCAGCTAACTTTTCACATTCTGTTTTTTTGTTTGTTTGACTGTTTTTTTTTTGGTTTGGGGGAGGGGGGGGGGAGAGGTAGGAAGCCAAAATACTTGTCGAGGACTGCCATTCTTGGGCAGAAATGTTTTGTAGTTTTACATTATACAGAGTTCATTCCCATTATCAGGTCCATATATGTTGTGTATTTTCATGTAGTCATGATCAGGCATAAAAGATGGATCCCATGGGAAATCCTTGTTTCTGTTTGGTCGACATTTCTGTTGTTTTTCATTAAGTGATTTAATTCTGAAGTTTGTGTTTCTGGTTTATTCATGTACCTTATTTTAAAGTTAAAGTATTCAGTGATATAAAACTGGTTGTTATGTAAAATTCCTGTCAGAACTCACAGTCAGTAAACGACATTAGGAATAAGCTTATATACACAGTAACAAACATTCTATGTCCTTTTCAGTCATTCCCAACTCCATTGTGTTTCAACAAGGAGAAGACGGGCTTTGAAGTGGTCACAGACGCCAGGAAAGAAATTGGCAAACAGATTAAAGCTGCCATCAGGTCACAGAAGAAGCCATCCAAGATCTACAAAGTCGTGAAGCAGCACAGTTTTATTGATATCCCACTCATACCTATAGTAGAACCTGAGGGTCCCGATCACATTGAAATCAACACTAATTATACAGTTACAGTATGTACTTAAATATATATATATATATATATATTGAACACTTTTTTTGGCAATAGCCTATTTGATACATTTTTATTCTGTCACAAAAAAAGTTGAATTTCTAAATACTAAATAAGTGCCCCTTTTGTTAACTATCTAATTTTGAATTTAAATTATTTGCAACTATATGTCAGGTGAGTGCAATGAAGTTACCAACTGTACAAAAAAATGGAACAATGAGAAATAGTAGATTTATCTCATTTAGTGACATTTTAACTAATTCACAGTCTTTTTAGGAAAAGATTATTTCACATTGATAAAAACATCTACAAGACCATCATAAACTCCTATTTTGTTATATGAGGGCTTTCAGTATTTACCATAATTTGTATACAACATGTCATACAAAAGCATATCTTTAAATATCAAAGTTGACTTAACGAATTGCCAGTTTTCCTACCAACAGTCAGGAGTTTTCTCCAGATACTATCGTCCCCCAATATAAACTGGATGCCACGATGTATGCCGAAATATTGCTGAAAGTAGCGCTAAACACCATTCAAACAAACAGATATAAAGTTGTCAACCAGTCATAACATTTTAAACTTTGTGTTTCATACCTCAAAAACACATGATTCTAATATGACATCCTGCTGTAGCTATGTAAACATAGCTGTGTTAAAATTCCAATAAATTTAGTTCACACATGCGTAAGCTGTGTGTTTTGTGTAAATGTAAAAACTGACTTAAAAAATCCAGTTTGTTATGTGTTATACATTAATTATTGTTATTGTTAATAATGCTGTTATTTTTAGTCTGAATTCTGAGATTTGTATGATTAACATACTCCCGATATATATTATTTTTCTAACAACTCTACATTAGAATTAATGTGATGTCACAATTTGAATTTCTACATCATAATACTCTCAACTGTAAATTGCAAACTGGAACAATGCAATTGTGTTCAGATTTCTCAATATTTTTTGTGTAAAAGGTACATATATTGAATAAAATTATGAGGATAAATGTTTATGACAATTTTATTTGCTTTAATTAAGTTACATACTGTTTGGGATAATTATCTTATTAGTTGAAAAAAAAACAATAATATCATTGAATATGTCCTCTTAGAGCCGCTTCAAAATTTTACAGCATTTGTTAGACATATTCTAATTGAAATAGATTATTGCAACTGGCTCTATGCAAATTAGTACATCGTCAGACTTTATATTTGTCTACATTTTATACCTTGCCATGGCTTGGTCTAAAATATTGACAAATATAAGGTCTGACATGATGTCCTAATTCGCATAGAGCCCACTTGCAATAATCTATTTCTTAAATAATTAATTGACGTAAAATTCTGAGATCTAAAAAGTATACTGCCATATGTCCGAGAGTCAATTTATTTCAATATCTCATAATCAAATATGGATTTAATTATCATTTGTCCATAGTATCATCTTCTGTTTTCATTGACATATACAACTGTTTATCTGTGGTTCTAATTAATATCACCTAATAGGCCAAAACAAACAAAACATGCTAGATTCTTGTTAAACTTTTTGTAACAGTTTGGGGATGAGGAGGGGGGATGTAAGGTGAGAGAGACCCATTGGGGATGAGGAGGGGGATGTAAGGTGAGAGAGACCCATTGGGGATGAGGAGGGGGATGTAAGGTGAGAGAGACCCATTGGGGATGAGGAGGGGGATGTAAGGTGAGAGAGACCCATTGGGGATGAGGAGGGGGGATGTAAGGTGAGAGAGACCCATTGGGGATGAGGAGGGGGGATGTAAGGTGAGAGAGACCCATTGGGGATGAGGAGGGGGGATGTAAGGTGAGAGAGACCCATTTAAGTATTGATTTCTAATTTTGGGCCATTTTAAAGGAAATAAGGATGAAGATCATGTTTTCAGTTTAACAGCTTAATATAACAATGTAGATTTTCTGACTGTTTGTACATTTGTCCATTTATTCGTTCATTGGTTCGTCCATCTGTTTGTACATTTGTCCATTTATTTGTTCATTGGTTCGTCCATCTGTTTGTACATTTGTCCATTTATTCGTTCATTGGTTCGTCCATCTGTTATATCCTGCTTCAGTTTGTCCATTTATTCGTTCATTCGTATGTCCATCTGTTTGTACATTTGTCCATTTATTCGTTCATTCGTTCGTCCATCTGTTTGTACATTTGTCCATTTATTCGTTCATTCGTTCGTCCATCTGTTATATCCTGCTTCAGTTTGTCCATTTATTCGTTCATTGGTTCGTCCATCTGTTATATCCTGCTTCAGTTTGTCCATTTATTCGTTCTTTCGTTCATCCATCTGTTTGTACATTTGTCCATTTATTCGTTCATTGGTTCGTCCATCTGTTATATCCTGCTTCAGTTTGTCCATTTATTCGTTCATTCGTTCGTCCATCTGTTATATCCTGCTTCAGGTTTACCTTTGCATTTTTTTATGAAGATGACTTCACATCTTAACGAAACCTGGTATGCAGTTACAACATGTTTAAATCTCTTCTTTGGCAAATATCTGTATGGCTGTGCCAAATTTGTTATGCTAGAGTGAACAAAAGGTGGGTGTTTATGATTATGTGCCAAAAGGGGCATCAATGTCGCTTAGAAAGATTTTCTGGTTTTATTATGGCCATAAGGGAAGAGGAACCCTTGAATAACTTCAAGCAATCAGTTTCCTTGATTTAAAATATGTATTTTTGAGGTTTTCTGCATATTTTAGTACCTGACCATGTGGTAATTTATATTATAATCCAGTACATATAAAAGTGTTACCAGATCGGCTGAATGAAGGGATTAATTCCTGTGACCTTATATGGATGTATTATATTTTCAGACTTTGAACAAAGAGCAAGGTATACACTGGGTAAAGGAACGGAGAATGCCTGCCTTTCTAGAGAGTGATCTTTACATGGAATATAGATTGTCTAATTTAGTATCACAGGCCAAAATCACTGGAGATCAAGGTGAATATGTTCTTATGAGGATAGATTTTAAACCTAAAGTTCATAAACAGAGAAAGAAAGCAGTGGAGGAGGAAGTTGTTGTTGATCCCAAGGAACAAATGATGAAGGAAATGTATGTCTGTATGGGGACAGCTTCCACGACAGATACAGAAGCTTGGTTCTCAGCTGCTACCATGGCAACAGAAACCAGTGTTACCTCATCCTGTCTTACGAGACCAAGAAGTGCTGAAATGGTGAAGCGTCCAAACAGTGCACGTCCTGTAAGTGCATACAGTTCTGTGGATAGTTATAGACGGACAGAAAGTGGATTAGCATCTTCCATTAAAAGTTCCAATTACACCAATTATACCCTTAGTTCTCAGGATAATGAGGATGTATATTCTAGTAAGTTATTTGCAGTAAGTGGTAAACCAATGACACCGAGACCAACTGATTCTGTTTGTGCAGTCTCCGAGGATTATAAGGACACACGTCGACGTCCTTTCAGTGCTACGGTTTACTGTGTACCTAAACTGGACAATAGCGACAATGAATCCGGATTAGATATTGGAGATGACACAGATTCTGTTGATTCAAAAGAAAAAGATGAGGAACCAATGGAATTAGCACAAAATGAAGGTAAACTTTCATCACGGAAAGGAAGTTCTGATAGCATTGTGTTTAAAAACATTGATGATATTGGAACAGCTATTGTTGGAGCCGTCTTAAAGAGAACTTTGTCATCGTTATTGAATGTTGATGAAGATGAACTGCCATCAGAACTTTTAGAAAAAATTCCTGGATCTGAACTTTCCAGAAGTATATCATTGGAGCATTTAGATAAAATATCATTACAAGAAGAAGTGCAATTGTCTGTAGAAGACCGTGAAGTTTCTAAGGTAACAGAAGAAAGTTCTCCAGAAGAAGAGAAGAAAAATGAAGATGAAAGTGATGCAGACTCATTACTGGACAGTGAGGAGGATTACGAGGAGTGTGATACATTCTTTAGAAAGCATAAAATGAAAACATACAAATTAACAAACAAGAAAGGAATAGAGAAGTTCAAATCATTTCTCAGTGGAACTATGGGAGAAAAACACTGGAATTTGTGGTTGGACATTGATAAAACTAGGTTCATGTTGGATGATCAGGCTATATATAGGTAAGAGAGAATTTGTCATACACACATGTATCTTTAGATAAATAGATGGATTTCAGATGGCATTTATTTACTCTTAATTTATATCCATACATTGCTTTGATACACAAATGGTAAATACATGCAAATAGACTTAAATCCTTGAGATGATCATGTGGTCAATTGTGGTCCAGATACCTTAATGACATTAGGCTTCAGATCCAGCAGAGGGCCGTGACATTTAAATAGGACTGTTTACAGAGTTAATACATGTTGTGTCCAGCAGGTGACCTTGACATTTAAATTGGACTGTTTACAGAATTAATAAATGTTGTGCCCTGAAGATGGCCTTGACATTAAAATAGGACTGTTTACAGAGTTAAATACATGTTGTGTCCAGCAGATGGCTTTGACATTTGAATAGGACTGTTCTCAGAGTTAATACATGTTGTGTCTAGCAGATGGCCTTGACATTTAAATAGGACTGTTTACAGAATTAATGTTGTGCCCTGAAGATGGCCTTGACATTCAAATAAGACTGTTTACAGATTTAATACATGTTGTGTCCAGCATATGGCCTTGACATTTAAATAGGACTGTTTACGATTTAATACATGTTGTTCCCTGCAGATGGCCTTGACATTTAAATAGGACTGTTACAGAGTTAATACATGTTGTCTCCAGCAGGTGACCTTGAAGTTTAAATAGGACTGTTTACAGAGTTGATACATGTTGTGTCTTCTCAAACAGAAGAACATTAAGAAAGGAATGCAGACATGGACAATGAAAATTTTATCAAAGCTGTTTTCATTGGATTTGTAAAACCAGTATCAATGCTGAATAATTGAATTTCACTATTTCCAATGTTTGTTGCCTGACACAGTTGTTGTTGTTTTGAGGGTACACAATTTCAAGATTTTATTTTTTGTTTGTATCGACTAGTTGCAACAAGGAATTGTCAAATTCTGAGAGTGACCTTTCCCCTCCAAACACAGTAAAGTTAATAATAAAACAACAGTACTTTAAATGATGTGTGTTTCCTAAAAATAGGCATCATTTGTTCATTATTTGGTACCATGTTTGAAAATAGCAAGCAGCACAGCTTTTGGCAGCAGATCCTACAATTCATAGTTAATGACAGCAGGTTTTTTAATTATTTGGTTAATTACAAACCATTACAAAGAGTAATTGATGCACTTCAACTGCCTCTTCCTATATAATATTAATTCTTTTCAGACATTTACAAGAGATGAGAGAGAAGTATTTTATTCCTGGGTCATTGTTTGAACTTACAACAGAACAGAAAACCAATCTAAACTTGTTGAAACCATCATCATGGAGCAAACAACATCTACTAGAAATCCAGAACAAAATTGCCGAGCCTTTGGTTTTGTACTGGTAAGACATTGTTAAATGATTTTTATGAGAAAATAGAACTAGTGAAATAAGTTTAAATTTATAAGTTCCATATATTATTTAAAAAAAAATAATATACTTAATGCAATTACTTTAATTGAAAGTTTGTCACAAGTTTAGTTATAATACTGTATTGTTTGATAATTTCAGGGCTCCAAGATTTTTATTAACCCAGCTAAGAACTACTGATCCAAACAGACATGCATTATACCAGAATCTGATGCATCTGAAAGCCAAAACGGATGCATACCCAACACGACCTGCTGCCAAACTACTGCCGTTACGACCTAAGTCCTGTATACCAAGGTTTAGACAGGCTCCGGCAATAGAGGTGAAATATAATTAAAATAATTAAAAACTAAATCACTAAAAGTATAGAGATGAAATATAATTAAAATAATTGATAACTAAATCGCCAAAAATGTCTCATCAGCAGACATATGGCTTGAATTCTGAATGTTTTGTAACAACATTTCTAATAGCAGGTGTAATACTACTTTTATTTGGTCTTTACAGTGCATACTGTTTGAAGTTCTATGTCACTTCCACTCTCTATAGTGGTCCCAGTTTTGATTGATAGACACAGAGAACCTGGTGATCATCCATACCTTGTCAGCTGTTGTCAACACCCATGATCAAATAGTAGATCTAACCAATGACCTCTTTTGCCCTTGGATCCCTGTGAAGCCTTGTTGTATAGTCTCCTATAATGAATCTTTATATACTGCAAACTATACCATTTGTACTATATGTTCAAATTAATGATACATTCTTTTGGCCTATAATACAAAATGGTTTAACATATCATGTATCTTGGTTTAAGCATTTTTTTCTGTCAAGGCATATAGTTATATTTTTGGAAAACGTTGATGTGACTTATTTTGCAGGAAGTGCATTCTGCTGCGACACAAGATGCACCACAATTTCTGACATCACCTCCTGTTGGTTTCCGTAGAAACTATTCATCATCTGCATTTACTTACGATAAGTTACAACAGTCATCAAAACAAAGTAAAGATGAGAAATCAACCATTAGTCCAAAGTTATCTGTACCAAAGACAACAAGACCTCAGATTTCCAACTCAAAGTCGAGGTAAATTACATTGAAAATTTGTAAGAATTTTAATATCAGATTTAATGCTGTAGGATGAGTCTTCATATCATATGCAAAAATCTAACATAAATGACCATGGTATTGTCAAGTTTAGAAATATGTTTGAAAAATATCATTAAAAGATATTAGTTAGCTGAAGTAATAATTTATTATGTCACACACTGATTTGGGGCCTCGGTGGCAGAGTGTTTAAGGTAGTCTGCTATTGATCATGCCTCGGTGGCAGAGTGGTGTAGTCTGCTATTGATCATGCCTCGGTGGCAGAGTGGTTAAGGCAGTCTGCTATTGATCATGTGCCTGTCAACACTGAGATTGTGAGCAGGGTGTACTCGACTCCAATCTTGATCGACAATTAGGATTGTCAGATTTCCTTTTCAAGGTTTTCTCCTGGTACTTCAGCTTTAACCCCCAATATAGCTAAAAAAATTGCTGAAAGTGGCATTTAAACAATTCAAAAAAAACCAAACAAACTGTATTATTTATATTTTCAGGCCTTCAACAGCAGGCTCATCAAGACCAGTGTCGTCTAAAACATCTTCTCGTCCAATATCAGCAAAACCAGCATCATCTTCTGCTCCTCCAGTTTCACCGTCTGCTCGTCCTGTATCAGCTCATCCTGGAGGAAGTAGGTCAGGAACCACTACTGATACATCACAGAGACAGAGTCGACAGCGTCCTTTAACTGCAGGGTCTGTACGATCAAAGCAGTCTGATGAATCTGATTTTATTGGTGGACATCGTATGGAAGCTTTGCTGCAAGCTTTACATCATGAAAGAGAGGCTGGAGGTTTCTTTAAGAAATTTATCAACAGAAGTGGCAACAAGGTAGTTACTTCTTTTTACTCCTTGTAATCTAATCTTCCTTTTAATGGAAGCCTTGATTTTTAAAGGAAAACATTGATGCTGTTATATCATTAGCTAGTATCTTGTTAGTAAAAATGGTGATGAATGTTATTTTTATTTGTGATCTTCGGACAAATTTCTTGCCTTCCTTTTTTATCAAATTTTTGTGTAGTCCATATGTCTTGTCTTTCTAGCCTTTCTTTAACCCTAATGTTTGTTTCCGATGGTTATAAGTAGTAGTCCCCTCTCCAGAGGCTATATTGCCTCACCAAGGCCACTTCACATAATATTGGTATAAGGCTTCATAACAAAATATTCACCTTTTAACTAGCCACATATTTTAAGTGCAGAATAGGCGGTCTTATAAGGGAGATAACTGTATTCATTTTTAGCAATGTAATAATCATTAGCATATACATTTTTTATTGTATTTTTATTAAAGAACAATACTAATTTGATGTGCTTCATAGGCTTTGAGACCACAACTATGATAAAAAAATGAGTTATGTATGAGCATAAAGCATTGACAAGGGCATGTTTTGAAGGGCTGTTCCAATTACAAAACTATAACTCTCATCGGAAAGCTATTATGAATGACGTATTAATATTATAAATTGTGACAAACGCTATAATTATCCCTTGCAATATATTTGTGTTACATTGACGGAACAGGCAGTTTAGGGCGGAAATGTTGTTTTCTATCGGTACGTAAATATCATAAATGTACCTTAATTGTCTTATTAGAATAGAAATAATTCACGGAGGCTGGGATTTATGTCATTATTTTATCCTTCGCAGTTGATTGGGATAAAAGAATACAACATAATTGGTCACCCGTTGTAAAATAATGATAAACCACTGCCTCCGTGAATTATTTCTTAAATCTAGATTTTATAACGTAACTACAGGTATATCTGTAAATCTGTTTTAGGTCTGGATCAACTGTCTAAATTTCTGGACAGAAGTTCAGGATTATCATTGGCTGTTCTACACTGAGTTTATAGATCCATACATCCTACAGAAAAAGGCTAAGGTAGTCAACATTTACTCAGGAATAGATATAGTACAAGAAGATTTAGATTTGCTCAGATAGTTTGGAAATCATGTGTTTCAAAGTCTTCAATTAAGAAGATCATCAAATATTATTGTTTAAATTTATCACTGACTTATTTTTATTTTTTTCTTTTAATAAACAACTAATAATTGTCTCTCTTCTATTTACATGCATATGTCATACATGTACCTATATATGTATCACTTGGCTCTGCCCTAGTCCAACATAAGTGTCATAAGTTATAACATTATCAAGCTGTTATTGTAATGTTGTTTTCTATGTTATACATGTCACCAATTATGATAATCACTTGTTTGTAATTTCATGCTCTATTCTAGGGCCCTTGATTGGAATAAAGATATTTGTATTTGTATAGTAAATGTAATTTATGATTCATATAGTTATACTAAAATGTCTGTCAATTACAGTCGCATTTTGTTATAAGGATAGAGTGTTAAATGTGAAAACCACCAACCACAGTAATTACATTTCAAAGATGGTAAAGGCATTTGTTTTTTTTTTAAATAGATTTTATTACAAAATTTATAACTAATTTATAAATCATTAATATTTCAGACAATATACTCCAAGTACATTGTAATAGGAGGACTATGTAATATAGGATGCAGTTACAATATACGGCGGGAGATAGCTCGATGTTTACAACCTCCATTTGAAGAACTATTTGACACGGCAGAGGAGTATTCAATTAAGGAATTGTATGTCGCTTGGACACAAATGATTACCGTAGATATGAAGACCTATGGAAAAGTGAGTATATATGATTTCAAATATGAAAATTTTGAATTTGATGCCTACATAGTTAAAGGCATTTTATTGTTCAAAATCAAAAGAACTGTCTTAACTTTGTGGTAATAAGGAAGGAGATATGCATATGCCTTATTCAAAATTTAGCCACAAGGCTGGCATTCCCAGCCAGTGAAATCAGCATCGGTCTTCTATATGATAGTATAAAGAAAAATGTGATGTGTTTGAAATTGATAATCAGTGTTTAAAATGTGGTGGAAGTTTTAAATGCAAAATAAAAAAACCAATAAAAATGTACTATGTAAATGTTAATAACTACAAAAAACATAGATTTATTGTTTTGAGGAGTATTATTAAGCAGTGGAACGTAACAATCTGAATCACACATGCACTTTGTGATATCATGTGCATAAAACATGGCTCCTTAGTTACAAAGATAGATTTGACTTTGTTTATCTAGGGCTAATTTATTGCCAAATGTTATTATACCCCCCGCAAACTTATTGGGGTGGGGGGGTATATAGGATTCAACCTGTATGTCCGTCTGTCTGTCTGTCTGTCTATCTGTCCGTCTATCCACATCCCTTGTAAGCGCTTCTCCTCCTAAACAGCTAGACAGATTTTGATGAAACTTTACATGAAGGAAGTACATCATATGTAGATGTGCATGAAGAATTTTTATTGCTGTCGGATATTATTCAGGGGAGATAATTGGACTTGAAGCGAAGCCGGGGTATCCCTTTGTGAGTGTGCTCACAGTCCACAATTGTTCTTTTATCTACACTGCTAGATACACAAAACTGTTCTGATTCTATTTGTGCTAGTGAATTTGAATTCAGATTTCCAAATTCTGCAAGTTCAGTCTGACTGGCTTATGGGTTCCTTTTGTGAGAAATGAGAATTATAAGTAGGTTAGAAGTATCTGCATATGTTGTTCAAGAAGACATGCTTTCTTTTGGAACTTTCAAATGTTATTGCATACTTTGTTTTCAAAGTGTCTCAAGAATTGATATTATAATTATTTAATGCACAATATTTGGGAAACAGATTATTTCATTAATTGCTTTCGTGTGTTAATCCATTACAAATATTTTTGTCTGTAAAGTTTCTCAATTATAACAAAGATAACATCGTATTTACACTGCCAGAATTTCATTTCAGATACCAAGGGGGATAACTCAAAATATTATAGTTGATTTTTTTTTTAATTAACAGGTAGAATTAATAGAAGTAGTGAAGCATTTAGAAACAAGATCAAAGTATGTCCTCAATTTACAGAAAAGAGGTTTAATAAAAGAGGTAATTGTGGATAGCAATTTCTTGGATTATTTAATCAGCAAGTGCTTGAATTTCTAATGTTAGCAAATGTTTGTATGTGATTTATTTGAAAAATGAATAACAACTAAAACCACTGTGAATATTAAAATCTAAGTGATTTTAAGTTAAAACTTTTTTGTTTTATCGTCATGAAATTAGCATGGTTAAACAATATTCTGTTAATTGTCCAGTATTAGTGTAGTATTTCCAAAGTTCACCACCGGCTGTCTTAGAGTGGAGGTCCGCCACGCTAAATTTTTTCTCACTATGCTTCATTTCCAAGTGCTACTTTATAATTCATGTCCACCACCTTTGAGATACTAATAGAATCTTTAGACAATGTGACAACATTCCCGGTTTCACATTTTTACCACAAGTGTATTGCCATCATTTAATTTGTAACTAGAAAATAATAAGCAACAGCAATTCTCGAATATGTTAATTTTTGTAATCGAAGCTTGGTTGCACATTATTTTCTTTTGTATGGAAGTTCTGAAATTTTCTTGGATAAAAATTATTATGAACACAGAAATAAAATACTTCTTCAGAAAACCATAAAAGTGCCAATAATAGAGGGTTACACCATGTACTAACCTATTATATCCACTCCCAATTACACTGCAAGGAAACACACAATTTTATTTCATCATCCATAAGGGAAGTCTCATAAGGTGTAGGGCAGGTTTTGTAAGCTTATAAAAACCTTTCTGTTAGTAATCTATGCACAACTATTAAAAGAAATTCATTTATTGAATAATACTGGTACATGTTGGACATTAAACTAGAGCTGTTGGTTAAAAAAAAAGATAAAAACATGTGTAGCAAATATTTATAAATGTTTGCATTCAGTTGGTATTAGAGAATCAACATGATTTTTCCACTCTTGAATTTTTTTTTACTCTGATTTTAATTTAAATGGAGCACCTGGCTGAGGAAAAGGAACTAACTTCTTAGAAAAATTCACTGTATTACACAAGTAATGTATGGATGGTTTTGTAGTACTTTTTGGCTAGTAGAAGTGTTGTCCTTTTAGGTGAAGCTTGGACAGCCAATATTTTTATAAATGTATAACATATACAAAACAATGCATGCCAGGGGTAAACTGTTTGTCTCTCCGTAAGTCCGCCAGTTCATCATTTCGATAAAAAAATATCTGTGGCAGTTTTCTAAGCAACTATATAATGTAGAAGCCTGATATTTTGCATATTGCTTTATCCTATAGTACCATATGGTGTATAGCGATTTTTTGCTCCTTGGTCGTCTACTTCCTATTTACTGACTACTAAGATTTTTACACATAGATGTGAAAGCGTATCACTAGTGACCATTAGTGCACAGTCCACACTTGTTATATTGTGGTAAGAGTCAATGGAAGCATATATTCAAAGTTCTTGATTAAAGATTAAAGGCTGTAACCAATAAGCTGTTGATTGTGTAACGTTGTCAAAGAGACACATGTTGCTCATGGTTCATTAAGATGTGAAATAATTGTGGCTACTAGATTGTCCATTTAATACCAAAGTTTAATTATTGTACAGTGGGTTGCTCTTTTTTCTGCAGACAGTGGATATACTCTGTTAGTATTAAATACAAGATAATATGCGAGTACTTATTTACAACAAGTATATCTAGTCAGCTCTTTTTCTTTTTTATGTAAATGCTTGATTCTCACCCTGTGGAACCATGATTGGTAATGAAGAATTTGTATTGTATTGTATTCAGTTTCAGTTTCTATTGAAAATGAGAAAAAAACATCAGAATAAGACTAATGCTTCTTTTAAACCGTGGGTTTTGTACTCCGCTCCCCATTTTTCATCACATTTTCACAGCAATTAAAAATGATACTATACTGAAATTTTGACAATAGCTATGCATAAATCATGCCATATTTAGGGATTTATTTTCAGACCTGTCTGAAATTATAGAGTGGGGTAACATCAAAAGCATGAGCTTACAGTTATACTTGTTTTTTTCTGCAGAGAGTTATGACCCCTGAAGATCCTATGGAGAAATATGAAGACCCAGTTTATGACCCAAGTCTTCTGGACAAGATACCTGATGAATATAAAGATTACACACTGGAAAAACTTGTTGGAAATCGCATAGAATTAGAAAATTTCCAAGTTTTCCTCAAAGAGAATTATGCCGACACAGATTTACTATGTTGGATGGCTATTAGAACATTTAGAAATATACCATATACAGACGAGAAAGCTCGTGATGAATTAGCAACTTCTATACGAGATAGATATCTGAATCAGAAATACTTCTTTGGACCTAACAGTCCTGCTGGAAAAAAGGGACAAGAAAAGGTTTGCTATAATTCTGCATTTAATATGAATAGTTAATTTAAGGATCAGTGTATTATTTCATATTTGCTCAGTTGTATGTATGACCTTTTGACCTTTTTTATACTCCCCAAATGAATTCTGTCTGTCCCATGTTTGTGTCTAGCCTAAGAGTTTCAAATTATATAACACAACTGACATCACATCAAGACAAAGTGTATTATTCAACATTCAGGTCAAGGTCAAATTGCTGAATGGAAGCAAATGCCCATAACTTTGTTGTTTTCTGATGGATTATCAGATTATGAGGCACATGGTATCATCACACAAGACATGTATCATGTGCAGCATTCATGGCTCTACCTGGAAGGTCAGGGTCAAAGTGCATCCTTGAAACAAGTGTGGCTCAACTTGTTTGTTATTGACAGGTTTTTAAATAATGTTTACCTAGTACCTCAAGGTGACAATGCAGTATTGAAGCAAAGCAGTTTTCAACCCTTTACTTTGTTCTTTATTTTAGGTTTCTAACATTAGACATAATTGGAGAACATAGGTATATTTTCTTTGAAAACATTTATACCAAATTTAAATTCATTTGATATGTCATTTTATCCAGGTTATGGCTGCAGCCGGGGGATATAGTCAGTTGTTTAAAAAGAGACCTCCAAATGAAGTGTTAGTTGAAGCTCAGAAATACATTCGCGACAGACTAGAAAAGAAATGGCTTCCGCTGTTCTTGGCTACATCTGAGTTTGCTGAGAGACAAAGACCAAAAGCTGGCATGGATGATGTTGTTGATGATGTCCTAGTTATAAAGAAAAAGAGATCACATAATATACAGAGAGTAAGTGTGGATGTTAGGAGGATCATTTGTCTTATGTTATGCTATATAGCCTTTTAACATCATAATATACAGAGTTAGGAGGAAACTTTGAGGATCATTTGTCTTATGTTATGCTATATAGCCTTTTGTCATTATAATTTCATTAGTACTTCATTTCCTCCTTATATACTGCACATTATGGTTCAAAGTATAATTCTTAATCAGTCAGTCTCAAATAAGTTCCAAATTTTCATATTCCTATTGTCATTATGGACTAAATGTGTTTTTTTTATTTACAGACTCTTGACAACAATAAATTCATTTCCTCCTCCAAGGATGTGATAGTGTTCCGTAAGGGCTTACTAAATCCCGTTACAGAGCTACAGTTCAGAAGATACGTCTCTATTTATGGGGACAACCTAGAAAATGATGTTCTTTTCTGGAAAGAAGTTCAGGCTTTCAAGGTAGGTTAACCAAAGGCTTCTGTCTGCTGTTTATTGAACCCTTTGTTCTGACTTCTGTCTGCTGTTTATTGAACCCTTTGTACTGACTTCTGCCTGCTGTTTATTGAACCCTTTGTTCTGACTTCTGTCTGCTGTTTATTGAACCCTTTGTTCTGACTTCTGTCTGCTGTTTATTGAACCCTTTGTACTGACTTCTGCCTGCTGTTTATTGAACCCTTTGTTCTGACTTCTGTCTGCTGTTTATTGAACCCTTTGTACTGACTTCTGTCTGCTGTTTATTGAACCCTTTGTACTGACTTCTGTCTGCTGTTTATTGAACCCTTTGTTCTGACTTCTGTCTGCTGTTTATTGAACCCTTTGTACTGACTTCTGCCTGCTGTTTATTGAACCCTTTGTTCTGACTTCTGTCTGCTGTTTATTGAACCCTTTGTACTGACTTCTGTCTGCTGTTTATTGAACCCTTTGTACTGACTTCTGTCTGCTGTTTATTGAACCCTTTGTACTGACTTCTGTCTGCTGTTTATTGAACCCTTTGTTCTGACTTCATGTTTATTAGATGTTTGTTAATTATCAAAGTAAAATTTTCTGTAAAATCTACATATACAATAAAGATGTAATGTTCCAACTATACAACCAATGTTTCTAAGTTGACAACAGAGGGCATTTGAACACAACAAAACCATTTTTGAGGAATAGCTCAATTGTAATTAAACATTAATTTGTATTGTAGGAACTCTACCATGTACACAGTGATGAAAGTTTGATATCTGAGAAGGTTGGAGTTATAATCAGCTGTTTTATTGACTCCCAGATACCTCCTAATATACAGATAGACATTCCATCAGAAATGGCAGAGAAAATTGTCGAGAGGAAGTATGAAAGAACACCCTATTTGTTTAGAGAGGCTCAGGTAAATACAGGTTCTTTGTTGTCTTCTCTTCGTCTTTTTGGTCAGTTTTTTTTTGTTTGAATAGTGTTTAACGCCACTTTCAGCAATTTTTCAGCTATATCGAGTCCAGCACACCCTGCTACTTTTATTTTAAGACTACTGTGCTATTCAAAAAAACTACTTGCAGAAAATGTCATTACATTTAGTATATCACACTGTGATAAAGTACTTCAGTTCTAATGTTCCCTTATTGTTAATTTTGTTAAAAATTGCTAGTTCTGTAATTAACGATAACGGAACATTAGAACTGAAGTATTTTTTAGCAGTGTGATATATATGTCATAAAAGAATGGAAGTCACACCACATTAAGCATAATACAATATCTCTTTTTTAGTTTACTGTTTTTCGTCATCTGTACCGTTACTGGGAAAAGTTTTGTCAGTTTAGAGCAAATCATGCAGAAGAAAAGATTCTACCTACAATTGAACGAATTCGTAAACATGAAAGAGCAAAGCAAAGAGCAGAGCAACAAAGACTAGAAGAACAAGCCCTCAAGGTACCAGTAATATTGTTAATAATTTATATGTGAATAGTTGTAGAAGTAATTATTGGTTTAGAGTGAGTTTATAGGAACTGTGTGTAGGAAATATTAATCTATAAAGGGAGAGCACTGATGCTCAAAAATACAATTTACATGACAACAGAAGTTCATAACCAAGTTTTACGGTAATAATTTTTCCTAGATGTTCATTGTATGTAATGATATAACATAAACACATTATATATTTTTTATATTAAGAAATTACTATATTATTTACTTTTATAAAAAGTTTTATAAATACAGTGAAAATACTTTTACATTGTTTTCAATTCAAGGAGGCAGAGGAAAAGAAGGTAAAAACTGTATCACATGATTTTGTCATACTAATGTCACATGACCCAATCACATGTCATTTTAATTAATACTTTGATTATGCCAAAACATAAAGATAAAACAAAATGGGAAACAATTGTTTTTGTTTCACAATTTGTTTTGAAAAAGCTACAGAAGAAAGTGTTTAACATGTCATCATAACCTGAGTAATTATTTTTAATAATTGAAGTTAACAGTTAATGATCACATGGTCATTTAATGTTGTTTTAAGTTTGCAAAAATGATTCCATTTTTTGATGTTTTGTGGTGTAATTCTTACAAGTGTGTATGGTGTTACAAGTTGCACGTAAGACTGACAATGAAGTCGCTGGTACATTGTAATACATTTTCTCTCATTTTTGCGTTATATTTAAACCGCTTGATGGGTGTGGAAAAAATAGTTCTAGTCACTAGTGAAAATGCAGTTGTCAGCAGTTGTTTGGTTAATAATAATAACGTCATAAACAAAACAACTTCCATTTACGTCATATTAAAGTTTTGAATGTAAAAATGGGGTTGGGAGAGTTTGTACTTCATTTCGCAAATGTACTACTTTTAAAAATTAGAGAAACAAAATCTTACATTAGTACTCTTGGATTATTGGGTTTCTGCAATCTTGTTAGTTAAATTATGAAAATTTAAGTCCTCATCAAGGCTCGGCCTTAAAATTCCATAAATTAACTGTCTCAATTGGAGAAGTCTGATAATCCACTTGTACCAATGTAAGATCCTATATGTGTAAATTTGTTAAGCATAGGATGTGTGAGAAATAATAAGATCTGGAAGGAGCTGTACAAGAGATATATTTCTGGAAAGAACAGATTTTTAATTGACATTGTCCTAGTATCACTGGTTCATCTTTCGTTTGATATGTGTTTTGTATGAAAGATACTAAAAATCTTAAATAATTGTGGGTAATTAGAATTTATCAATTATGTCATAAGGTAGATCAGAAGGGGTGGGGGTGTCTTCTGATATTTTGATTTGACTTCTTCATATAGTTCAGTTATAACATAACATTTATTTTAATTAGAAATAAATAAAATCAACAATTTGATGTGAAAAGTGTATTTTGAACCAAAAGGTTGGTGATAAGTTGGCCATATTTTAATAAAGAGAAACCATGCAAGTTTAACATTACAAATTTCTATTTTATACTTTTAATTTCAATTGTCAAAATAAATAAATTATATCTAATACAATCGGGGGGGGGGGGGGTAAAGTAGTCATCTACCATTGCACATGTGTGGTCTGTCAACACTGAGGTTGTAGGTTCGGGTCTCACTAGCATGGCATACTGCAAGCTTAATTGACAAGGATTGCCATTTTTTTGACAAGCAGTCACCACATATGCTTGCACTTTTTAATAAAAAAAATTTCAGAAATATTTATCATAAAATTGTTTAATCCCCAATGTACCTTAAAGTATATACAAATTCTATTATGTACACAATGCACATAAAAAATGTCTGATTTTTTATTCTCAATATCACATACCATACAATATGGTTTGTATTCATTAACTATTGATTCTTTACAGTGATTATTATTTAATAGGGAATAAAACTCAGAATGAATTCATATTTGAGCTGGGAGCTATATGTATGTTTATAAAAATGTAATATACATGTATAATGATAAAAAGAAACCTTTATAGGGAACCAGACTGGTTGTTTTATCCCTTTAGACATGTACATTTCAGCTGACCCAAAGGAAAAAGAAACAGAAATTTGTGAAGGGAGTAAGTTAACTGACCAGGCTTTCCTTACATGTTGCTTTATTATAATGACTAAAACAATGCTTAATTTTGTGGATTACTGTTTAAGGTTGTTTAAGATTTAACCTTTACACAGCATGGTAGCTTTTTAACTTATCCTTAGTTTGAGGACGACATTACATCAGTATCCATTCCTTAGGACCCAGTAATCTTTTACAAAATGAAGGATGTTCATTATACAATCATAGGAATGATTAATTTGCATTGAATTTTACAGCTAAATAATTATCTTGATTTTGTCATGAAGTCAATGAAATGCTGTTTAAAACAATTTGTCTTAATTTAACAAGACCATATTTGTATAACTATTAAACAAGAGTTCAAATGTGATGGTCAGTCTGATCTGCTTTAAACCCACTGCTTCATTGATAAGCAAGCAACATTACCATGGATATGCTTGGGTTTGTGTGGGTGACATTACCATGGATGTGCTCGGTTTGTGTGGGTGACATTACCATGGATGTGCTCAGGTTTGTGTGCATGACATATTATAGTTTGAATCACATGTGCTGGACATATACAAATTAAAACCCAATGTGTTGGTCTTTGATGCAAACATAGCACACAGTTTTGTTACTCTTATTTGTTAAAGTCTACTGGATAGTATATAGCGTTAATTGTTATACCTTCAGTCAGAATTATGGGATAGCTGAAAAATCTATTAATAATTATATAACGGTAATGTCCAGTTATAGTTATATTCAGAATAGAAACGAAAGATATATGTGTCAAAACAAACAAATATACCGTGCTGTAAGCTAAGGTGCTATGTCACGTTGATTACAGTATCAGAAGTACATGCATAGCTGATTAGACATATAACAGTTGGGATCATTCCTTATTGTTCATCCAGGTCATTACACAGTTTATACATAACTGCTCCCCCTCACTTGCTCATTCTACCAGATACCTTATTTGCCTGTAAAAATATTTTTATTTAAAACAAAAATCTATTTACAATTTATGACTGGAACAGTAAATATATGTGCAACTGTTAATGTTTCTATATACATCAATATTGTCTTTAAAGAAATAGATTTATTTTTAAAACAAGCCACTTGTCACTTTGTGATTTGATCTGGAGTAGTTATATTATGTAAGAGGTGGTCTAGCAGTTAGAAGATATATAGCCAATCAAATAGACTGAGCTAACATCTTTAGCTCACATGGTTTTCACTCAGACTATTTTATATTACTCTTGAAGTATTTTTTTAATATTGGGAAGCCATGCATAGAAGACACATATCTCAATTTTGGGGTTTAGTATTATGGGAAATTTGACTTTAATTACCAAGATGCACAGATTTTGGTGTTATATGCAGGAGAGCTTTATACCTGAATGGTATACAATTACCTGAGACAATAATATCTCAGGTGACCATCTTCTCACTTCTGATCACAACAAAGACAAATCAATAATTACACATTGGAAAACGGCCAATACCTACTTAATTTGTACAATTTATTTTGAATATAAGGCTGACAGTCAATATATTGGATATAAAAAATGGATGGTTACAAGTACAATAAAAAATGAAATTAATTTTTAATTCCTAATGGATTCAGTTTATATGGAAAGTAAAGGCTGATTATTGAAAATCCATTTTATGATTTTGGATTTATTTTAACACAGGATAGATAAATGGATCCTTTATTGTGCATGATATTTAATATGCATGTGTAGTTGCATGTTTCCAGTTCATATGTTAACATCCAGCATGATATCCACTGCCGCAGAAAGCATGACAATCTTCCGACAAAGAAAGGCTTTCAGATTATCTAAAGTATAGGATTTTATTATGCATGCTTTTTACATAAACTTAGAGAATTGAAAAGGATTGTTAATAATTCTTTAAATTAAATTTAAACAAAAATACTAGGCTCAAGTGAAACAATTTTTTGAGGTTAAAGTTAACATACGTAAGTATGGAAGTATTTGTCAAACAAGCAATCACAAAGAAAAAATTCTAAAGATTAGCTGTTTAAGATTTCTTTTTTGCTGTAAATTTGTGTAGAGTGTTGCAACATTTGTATTTTTCGTTGGGTTATTTGGATAATTATCTGTACTGTTAGCTTAACTGAATTTTACCTGTTAAGCTGAAAGTTTATAACATAGTTTTAGGTAGTTCATAGTTTTGACTGGAATATCTTCTTATGTAAGAATGTTAAGGGAACCAGTCATTATACTTTGCATTTACCAATGATATGAGTTATCAGTAGTATATTTGCTCTTCTAAATCGCAATGTGAATGACCAAAGTTTTATTTTAGCTGATTATGTCCAACATTCCTTGCTGGGCGTTAAACAATCTATCAACCAATCATTATAAGCCATTAAGATGTGTATCTGTAATCTGTAGTTTTAAGGACAATATGAAATGGTCCATTGCAGTGTTTACCTTAACATATTTTTATCATGAGTTATGTTATAATGGTAATTCCTTTTAAAAAATGAAGTCTGTGTCTTAGAATTTATCAAACAATTTATTGTTATTATTGAAGAGAGCAGAAGAACGTGCTGCCTTAGGACTTCCACCAGAGGGCGACGAGGATGATGAACTCCAAGATCAGATTGCACACTTTAGTCACCATGATGATGATGAAGAAGAACATGGAACCATGGAGAAGAATAAAATCTCGTGGTCATACTCTAATTATATGGCTGCCTTGGAGAAGGAGGATATATTGAACAATACTGACGAAAGTACATTTGAATCGCTACTCAACTTTGGTATGTATATATTAAACAATACTGACGAAAGTACATTTGAATCGCTACTCAACTTTGGTATGTATATATTAAACAATACTGACGAAAGTACATTTGAATCGCTACTCAACTTTGGTATGTATATATTGAACAATACTGACGAAAGTACATTTGAATCGCTACTCAACTTTGGTATGTATATATTAAACAATACTGACGAAAGTACATTTGAATCGCTACTCAACTTTGGTATGTATATATTAAACAATACTGACGAAAGTACATTTGAATCGCTACTCAACTTTGGTATGTATATATTGAACAATACTGACGAAAGTACATTTGAATCGCTACTCAACTTTGGTATGTATATATTAAACAATACTGACGAAAGTACATTTGAATCGCTACTCAACTTTGGTATGTATATATTGAACAATACTGACGAAAGTACATTTGAATCGCTACTCATCTGTGGTATGTATATATTAAACAATACTGACGAAAGTACATTTGAATCGCTACTCAACTTTGGTATGTATATATTAAACAATACTGACGAAAGTACATTTGAATCGCTACTCAACTTTGGTATGTATATATTGAACAATACTGACGAAAGTACATTTGAATCGCTACTCAACTTTGGTATGTATATATTAAACAATACTGACGAAAGTACATTTGAATCGCTACTCAACTTTGGTATGTATATATTGAACAATACTGACGAAAGTACATTTGAATCGCTACTCAACTTTGGTATGTATATATTAAACAATACTGACGAAAGTACATTTGAATCGCTACTCAACTTTGGTATGTATATATTGAACAATACTGACGAAAGTACATTTGAATCGCTACTCAACTTTGGTATGTATATATTGAACAATACTGACGAAAGTACATTTGAATCGCTACTCAACTTTGGTATGTATATATTGAACAATACTGACGAAAGTACATTTGAATCGCTACTCAACTTTGGTATGTATATATTAAACAATACTGACGAAAGTACATTTGAATCGCTACTCAACTTTGGTATGTATATATTGAACAATACTGACGAAAGTACATTTGAATCTCTACTCAACTTTGGTATGTATATATTGAACAATACTGACGAAAGTACATTTGAATCGCTACTCAACTTTGGTATGTATATATTAAACAATACTGACGAAAGTACATTTGAATTGCTACTCAACTTTGGTATGTATATATTAAACAATACTGACGAAAGTACATTTGAATCGCTACTCAACTTTGGTATGTATATATTGAACAATACTGATGAAAGTACATTTGAATCGCTACTCAACTTTGGTATGTATATATTGAACAATACTGACGAAAGTACATTTGAATCGCTACTCAACTTTGGTATGTATATATTAAACAATACTGACGAAAGTACATTTGAATCGCTACTCAACTTTGGTATGTATATATTGAACAATACTGACGAAAGTACATTTGAATCGCTACTCAACTTTGGTATGTATATATTAAACAATACTGACGAAAGTACATTTGAATCGCTACTCAACTTTGGTATGTATATATTAAACAATACTGACGAAAGTACATTTGAATCGCTACTCAACTTTGGTATGTATATATTGAACAATACTGACGAAAGTACATTTGAATCGCTACTCAACTTTGGTATGTATATATTGGTATTTCTGAAGGTTTCAATGGTGATTATTTTCAGTTGTAATATTAAACTGTTACAACTAAAATTCTATGATGTTATAACAGTTATATCAGTTCAATTCATTTATTTCTTCATAGCAAATTTCAATTTAATTTTTATTTGATGTTGACCTATTTCATCATACAATGTTTCATCTATGCCAGCTGTTATCCACCAGATTATGTGTCAGATTATTGTACAGCAGAGCAGAACAGCATTCTCCTGGTAGCATGCAATATTGCTAAATTCTGCACGCTTAGTTTTGGTTACAAGAAAATTACCTGCTAAATAGTATAAATTCACAATGATTCCAGTACGTAATATTATAGGGGCTTCGGTGGCCGAGTGGTTAAGGTAGTTCGTTTACTATTGACCACGTGGTCTGTCAACACTGAGGTTGCGGGTTAGATTCTGACTGCAGGCAGTACCCGACTCCAATCTTAATTGACAAGGATTGCCAGTTTTCCTAACACAGGTCTGGGGTTTTCTCCAGGTACTCCGGCTTCCTCCCCAATAAAAACTGGACACCATGATATAGCTGAAAAATTGTTGAAAGTGGCATTAAACAACATTCAAACAAACAAAACAAACAAACATTGTAATGTTATATAGCAGTATTATTCCAGTACGTAATATTATATAGCAGTATTATTCCAGTACGTAATATTATATAGCAGTAGGATTCCAGTACATAATATTATATATCAGTATGCATTTTTTCTCATCATATATTTCAATTATGAATGTAAACATGCCTTTTTATGGACCTTGTAGAATGATATTGAGTATGGAATGGACACCTGTCATTGTGTACATCGAATGCTGCAACCATCAAATAACTTATTTCCTACTTTTATTTGACTGTTTAGGCCAATGAAAAACTTTGTCAGGAGATCATACTATTGTTGGTCTTAATAAATTTTGTGTTGTATACTTCAGGAGGTGAAAAGAGCAGTGAAAATGCAGATGAGGTTTCTGTAAGTAAACAGGAGGACACAGAGTCCAAGAAAGAGACCAAGTCAGAAGAGACCCAAACTGATAAAAAGTATGTACCTTTTGTCAGAAACAATTCTGTGTTATTCACCTAGTTGTGCTCTATTATTCACCTAGTTGTGCTCTATTATTCACTGAGTTGTGCTCTATAATTCACTGAGTTGGGCTCTATAATTCACTGAGTGCTCTATAATTCACTGAGTTGTGCTCTATTATTCACTGAGTTGTGCTCTATAATTCACTGAGTTGTGCTCTATAATTCACTGAGTTGTGCTCTAGTATTCACTGAGTTGTGCTCTGTAATTCACTGAGTTGTGCTCTAGTATTCACTGAGTTGTGCTATATAATTTACCGAGTTGTGCTCTAAAATTCACCTAGTTGTGCTCTATTATTCACTGAGTTGTGCTCTATTATTCACTGAGTTGTGCTCTATTATAAATTCACTGAGTTGTGCTCTATTATTCACTTAGTTGTGCTCTATAATTCATTGAGTTGTGCTCTATAATTCACTGAGTTGTGCTCTAAGTTTTGCTCTAGAATTCACTGAGTTGTGCTCTATTATTCACTGAGTTGTGGTCTATTATTCACTTCATCATGGAATTTAAAAAATACTTCTAATTGATATGAAAGGTCAAAGATCTTGTGGAAATATTGTTGCAACTATTATTGTTAGAAGTTTAAAATTGATTGGATGATAACCCATTCTGTTGCTTTGTATGCTTAATTGTTATTAATCTCTACAAAATAAGTACAATGAAAAATGTAAAAAAACCAGCTCAGAGATTGTAAACATTTTCGTGTATGCATAGACAAAAATTAAAATGTCAATAACTTATGGCATTCTTTTACAGGAAATCCACGAAATCAGCCAGTCCAGAATCTGACAAAGGTAAAGGATCTAATTACCATCTATAGTTAACAATTAAATGTCAGTTGTCACAGTGGACATCTACTCTAAACCACTGTTAAATTATAGACCCATAAAATGTACTATTTTATATAACAGCAGACTATTTTTAAGGATTGAGGTTTTTGTCAGTACTAAAACGGCAGACTATTTTTTAAGGCTTGAGGTGTGTCAGTACTAGAACTGTAGACTGTTTTGTGGGGTGTGTGTCAGTAATAGAACTGCAGACTGTTTTGTGTGTGTGTGTGGGGGGGGGGGGGGGGAGTGTGTGTCAGTAATATAACTGCAGACTGTTTTTTTGGGGTTTGTGTCAGTAATAGAACTGCAGACTGTTTCGTGTGGGAGGGGGGTATGTGTGTCAGTACTATAACTGCAGACTGTTTTTGTGGGGTGTATGTCAGTAATAGTACTGCAGACTGTTTTTGTGGGGTGGGGGTGTGCGTGTGTCATTACTATAACTGCAGACTGTTTTTGAGAGGCGTGTGTGTGCCAGAATTATTAATGCCTATCTGTAACTTCTTTTCGGTCAATTTAGTTTCTTTCTCTTCATTATATTATTGCTGTTTATGTTGACTATATGTTTGTTACTATGGTTACTATAATATTGTTACTACGGCTATTATCATACTCTGCTTACTTTAAAGGTTTTTCTTTTGTTCAGGTGGAAACAAAAAGAATTCTCAACAAAAATCTTCAGTAGAATTTTCCAAAATGGCCTCCCTTGAGGAAGAAGTTGAAGCAGAAGAAAACAAGAAAAAAACAAAATCGAAGGTCAAGGGTCAACAGTTGCTGGCTGAGAAAAAACACTGAACTTATTCATTTTTGAGGAAATATAGTCTTAGATGAAAAGTTGTTAGGGAAACCAGTTAAAGACAAATAAAATACCTGACAGTACATACCGTGCTATCATCCACATTGCTCACTATTTATCTTACTATTATCCAATGTAAAATGATGTCCCTCACTATTTATCTTTGTTTTAAGATTGTTAAATTTCAATCCACATGAAAATTAATTTGTTTTAATGGTTTGTTATCAGTCTACTACATATAAATCTATGTACATTGTAATTATCACACCTGTCAGTGACATAGCTAGATATGTAATATGCAGTCCATGCAAAGGTGACAGTAAGGGGTCAGGGTAGAGGTGAGGTTCTTGGCAGTCCTGGTAGAGGGTCTATTAGGACCATCCCCCCCACCCCCCCCCCCCCCCCCCTGATGGCTCCAGAGATTTAACATTTTCTGGGATTAAATCTAGACATGTACTTTATAAAAACATCAGAGTTCCAAGCCTGTTTTCATTTGGTTTTAATTGAAATCAAAATTGTTTCTATGCAAGTAACATTTTTCATACATACAGATGGTATGGTAGCTACATCACTGTAGGCACTTCTCTACAAAATATTCATAGCCAAATAACACTGTGAAGATTTATTTCGCTCGACTTTTTATCTCGTGTTAATATATATAATGCTTAGTAGGAAGAATTTGTTGTTATCGTCTTCTAGATTGTTGTATTAATGATTCTAATTAGTTCTCGAGAAAATATTTTAAATTTGTGATAGTCTTTGTGCCAAGGTTTGTTGTGGAGTCATTGTATGACTGTTATAACCTGTAGTCCGTCCATTTGATGACAAATTAAAGTTTCCAAGATCCTGTTTGGTTATGCTACAATAACATATTAGAACATTACAAATGTATGTGTTATCATTATTTTTTATCTTGTCCATTTTAGGTATATATTTTCTTGTAAGGATGCTTTATCTACTTGCTTTCCGTCCAATCAGAAATATTAGATAAACAAGCAAACTGTGATTGGTTAGAAACTTTTTAAGAACCTTTACATATTTATATTTATAATAAATTATGCAAATGTGATTGCTTTTCTTTTAATATTTGGAAACTACTGAGTTATGTACAGACATTGATTGTATTAAACTCTGTGGCCGCTTGGTTAATGTAGTCCATCTACTACTGATCATGTGGTCTGTGAACACTGAGATTGCAGGTTCAAGTCTCCCTGACATGACTCCTATCTTAATTGACAAGATAGCCAGTTTCCTGCCAAAGTTCTGGTTTTCTCCAGGTACTCTTGTCTTCATCCCCTAATAAAAACTGGATGCCATGATCTAGCTTCAAAAATGACTGAAAGAAGCATTTAACAACATTCAACAAACAAACAAACAAGCAAATTGATGTAATAAAGTTGACCAGTTACAAGCCGAGTTGTCTCCCTGTACTCCATGTACCTCTACTAATTAAACTTAAGAAATCCGTTAAAGTGGTGTTTATGTACATGTATATTTTTAACTTTCGCACCTTCAAATTGTTGATAAATATTAGCAGTGTTCTCATAGTGTTGTATTATACATATCCCCAATGGCTACCATTTAAAATGTTCACCAGGATAATACTACAATCCCAGGCACATGTACACCGCCTGAAGGCTTATTGGAGGAGGGCTAGAGGCCAGGCACAGGTACACCGCCTGAAGGCTTATTGGAGGAGGGCTAGAGGCCAGGCACAGGTACACCGCCTGAAGGCTTATTGGAGGAGGGCTAGAGGCCAGGCACAGGTACACCGCCTGAAGGGTTATTGGGGGAGGGCTAGAGGCCAGGCACAGGTACACCGCCTGAAGGCTTATTGGAGGAGGGCTAGAGGCCAGGCACAAGTACAACGCCTGAAGGCTTATTGGAGGAGGGCTAGAGGCCAGGCACAGGTACACCGCCTGAAGGCTTATTGGAGGAGGGCTAGAGGCCAGGCACAGGTACACAACCTGAAGGCTTATTGGAGGAGGGCTGGAGGCCAGGCACAGGTACACCGCCTGAAGGCTTATTGGAGGAGGGCTAGAGGCCAGGCACAGGTACACCGCCTGAAGGCTTATTGGAGGAGGGCTAGAGGCCAGGCACAGGTACACCGCCTGAAGGCTTATTTGAGGAGGGCTAGAGGCCAGGCACAGTTACACCGCCTGAAGGCTTATTGGAGGAGGGCTAGAGGCCAGGCACAGGTACACCGCCTGAAGGCTTATTGGAGGAGGGCTAGAGGCCAGGCACAGGTACACCGCCTGAAGGCTTATTGGAGGAGGGCTAGAGGCCAGGCACAGTTACACCGCCTGAAGGCTTATTGGAGGAGGGCTAGAGGCCAGGCACAGGTACACCGCCTGAAGGCTTATTGGAGGAGGGCTAGAGGCCAGGCACAGGTACACCACCCGAAGGCTTATTGGAGGAGGGCTAGAGGCCAGGCACAGGTACACAACCTGAAGGCTTATTGGAGGGGGGCTGGAGGCCAGGCACAGGTACACCGCCTGAAGGCTTATTGGAGGAGGGCTAGAGGCCAGGCACAGGTACACCGCCTGAAGGCTTATTGGAGGAGGGCTAGAGGCCAGGCACAGGTACACCGCCTAAAGGCTTATTGGAGGAGGGCTAGAGGCCAGGCACAGGTACACCGCCTGAAGGCTTATTGGAGGAGGGCTAGAGGCCAGGCACAGGTACACCGCCTGAAGGCTTATTGGAGGAGGGCTAGAGGCCAGGCACAGGTACACCGCCTGAAGGCTTATTGGAGGAGGGCTAGAGGCCAGGCACAGGTACACCGCCTGAAGGCTTATTGGAGGAGGGCTAGAGGCCAGGCACAGGTAGACCGCCTGAAGGCTTATTGGAGGAGGGCTAGAGGGGGTCCATTAGCATTTTAGCAATGTTTTTCCCAAACAGATAACAGTAAATTTAAAATAATGATAACAGGAAACAATTTACATGAGAAAACAGATAACAGTGAGTTCAAAAACTGAAAAAAAAACGGTTAACAGTGCTCTGACTATTAACAGCAAACAGGGTTTTTATTGTCTCGCCTGCGACGAAAGTCGCTGGAGGCGAGACATATGTAAGGGAATCCGGCGGCGGCTGCGGCGTAAACACTTGGACATCTTGCTTCATATATTTGTAAGCCCAAGCCCTAGGTCCATCTAATTTGGTCCAGAGGTAGCTTATGATGAGTACTTGCCAGTCAGTCACTTGTCACCTGACCTTGACCTCAATTTCACGGTCCAGCGACTACGTTAAAGTTTTTGGGTTACGGCAGTTCCTCTGTAACTACGCATGGTAGGATGACAATATTTGGTATATAGGTTGCTGATGACTAGTACATGACTGTCTGGTAATTGTCACCTTATCTTGACCTCAATTTCACGGGCCAGCGACTACGTTCAAGTTTTTGGGTTACGACAGTTCCTCAGTAACCACGCATGGTAAGATGACAATATTTGGTATATAGGTTGCTGATGACTAGTACATGACTGTCTGATAGGTGTCGCCTGACCTTGACCTCAATTTCACGGTCCAGCGACTACGTTAACGTTTTTGGGTTGAGACAGTTCCTCTGTAACCATGCATGGTAGGATGACAATATTTGGTATATAGGTTGCTGATGACTAGTACTTGACTGTCTGGTAATTGTCACCTGACCTTCACCTCAATTTCACGGTCCAGTGACTACGTTAAAGTTTTTGGGTTATGGCTGTTCCTCTGTAACCATTCATGGTAGGATGACAATATTTGGTATATAGGTTGCTGATGAATAGTACACGACTGTCTGGTAGGTGTCACCTGACCTTTACCTCAATTTCACGGTCCAGCGACTACGTTAAAGTTTTTGTATTAGGATAGTTCCTCTGTAACTATGCATGTTATGGTGTCAATATTTGGTATACAGGCTGCTGCTGATAACTAATGCTATTTACGTAATGCTTATGGCGAAATTTATTTTCGTTACTGATGCGGAATGCAGGCGAGACATTTTTCTGTGTCCAAACTTGTTTTCATTATAACAGGTAACAACAGTGTCAATTTTTAAGAAAACAGATAACAGCTAATGGTTGAAAAACATTTGCTTTATTAAAAATTGACAAGCGTGTAAATACCCAAAACACGTTAACAGAAAAGTTCTTGCCCCCCCCTCTCCCCCTTCATAATGGGAAATATATACTAACGTCCCAGGGCAAATTAAGTGGTCTTGTTCTGATTAAATAACCTGACATTCAAATAGCCAATGATTTAAAATACAAAGTTTGTATGATCATCGGAAAGGTATTCAAACATAGGTTCTGACGTGTATCTGGCTGGGATGCAGTAATTATCTATTGTGTGAAATTCCGGCTGAATCTGAATTATGCTAACACATTTAAATTATTAAGTTTTTGTAATTGACTTGGGCATGTTTCAATCCGATCAGATAATAGTTATGAGGGTCCATCTGAAACAAATCCTGATTGCATTTGTAGTGATTATCTAACTCGTAATTGTGGTCGTAAAACTGACGGAGGCACGACTTTTTTATGTGATTTATTAATTTAATTTGTAAAATGTAAAGTTTATGGTTCCGGGGCTATTACATTAATCAACTTAGGCATACCGTAAACTGTAAGAAGTATGGGTCAAGACCTATTAAATTTAAAAGAAAGACGGACCTATAAACTGTAAATTTTATGGGACAAGGGCTCTTTATAATAAAAACACTAAGACTGTGGAGCTTTCGGCCGTGCTTCTGACACCATTAATGGAAACACTAAAACATCTTTCAGAGTTGTGAACAATTAGAGGTGTGATAAATTTCTTGAAGTTATAGACTTGCTTCAAGCCTCTTTGAATTTTTTGCTATTAGAGAGATACAACTTTATTATCAACATTTCCTATGCTGTCAGCTAGTGTACCTTTGTAAGGGACTTGTGGCAAGTCAATAGAAGTTAGTGTGATAAAGGTTCAAATCACGAGGAACGGTAATCCTATACATAGCTGCAAAAAAAAATAATTATATGCGAATTCTTTAACACAGAAAGAGAAAATTAAACCATATCATTATAATCACCTGTCTATTTACAAATTAAGTAAGCAGGGACATATTAAAAATATTAAGGAGGCTTTTAAAATTTACACATGTATATTTCCGTTTAACATTGATCATGTTAATCACAGCAGGTACCAGCAGCCTCAAAAGAAAAATAAAGAACAAATATATTGCTAAAATCTTAAAAAATGCAAGTTTAATTTGTAATAATTAAGTAAATTTGTAGCGTTCATATTAAAATAAAAGTAGCTTAAACAAGAGTTCACAGTGGAATTATTAATATTACGTTACATCCGGACCTATAATTATAGACAAAGCGGACCTACAATGTTAACTTAAAGGGTCCGGGCGTACCCGGACCTGTAATTATACGAGACCGGTCATTTAAATGTGCATTCTTTCCAAGAACGTACATGTGTAATTGCATGTATTCTCCGTGTGATTCTATTTTAACTATGTCACGAAATAGAGATCATCTTTAATTTCCCATGGAAAAACAACTAAATGTATATGGTCAGTTAGGTATAAAACAAAATAACTGTTCACTTTTTTACGCTACTTGAAATCAACATTTTTCAGCTATATCGTGGAATCCAATTATTTCAATTATTTTGTTTGTTTTTTGTTTTTGTTTTTTTTTTTTGGGGGGGGGGGGGGGGGGGCTTAGGGAATGTTGTGGGTGAGGATGCTGGACTACCACAGAAGACCCAGAACCTTGGGAGTGAAAATTTGACAATATGTACCTTTAACATCCTCCCAAGTCAGGGGTTCTGAGTCCGCGTTCGCTCCATGATGATGGAGCGAACGCGGACTCAGAACCCCTGACTTGGGAGGATGACCTTTAAAGGAAGGAGGATTTTAAATGTTTGACCTAAACTCCCTCCTCGAATCTATAGCCGGAATAGTATCTCGACCTAAATGTTTGCTTAGAAAGATATGATTTATGTCCTGATGTTTTTTTCATTCACATTTGTATACATATCGAATTGAACAAAAAGTAAACCAAATTTCAATTACTAGCGTAGTGCTCACCCAGAAAAAAAAGTGGCACGGTCGGAGACGTGATCAGTATTGACACTTCGTGTCTCTCCCAGCCCGCGGCGAAGCGTGATGGCTTTATGGCACTTAAAGTGAATGAATAAAAACTTCAATTTTAACCAGTTGAAAACATGCATTTTTGTTTATTTACAAAAAATAAAAAAAATAAAAAAATAAACTAGTGCTGTTTTCCATATACCAGCAATTTAAAGTGGTACGGTCGATACCGTACCGGCCGTACTGCTTGCTACGGCAGTGTGGAAAAACAACGTTTATTAGGTTAACATTTTGAAGCATTTTTGTGAATGATTTAACTTTAATCTTATTTTTACCAAGTAAAAGGTTTAATGGAAGGATTGTTTTATAGATTTCGAACAACGAATCATTATTCACCTGTTAAATCGGAAAGTTGGGAAAATTTTGAAAGAGAAAACCGCCTTTGCCATTTTTGTGATAAAATAGGCGATGAAAACCTTGAATGTAATGTTTTACAAATTCAGCGTAAACTGTACCGATGATAGAAAAACAACTATACAAAGAGACACAATACGTTTAAATTTTCTGAAATTATGTCTAACACATGTCCGTCGCTGTAACGAAATTATTTTAAAATTCATTAAAATAATAAATAATAAGATTTGTTCTCCTGTCTTTCACTTTTTTCTGCAATAATCTTTCTGTTTGTTTTATTTATGATGTGTTTTTTTCTGTACCGATGTAATGTTTACTGTGTGATAATAAAGATTATAAAGACAGAATATTATCAATAGACTTGTTAAAATATTAATTCCAGTATACTTGTGACACACGTGCTGTGACAACATATGGACATGTATTTTAATTTAGTTTCGATATTTACTTTGTAATTAAAAAGATATTTCAATTGGCACTTTTAGACATGAAATGAATAATTAATAAAGAAATTTGATTGGTTAATTTAGAAGACATTCTAAGTTGGAACCTAAAATTAGTTTGTTCCTTGGTAGCAATTCACTTAATGCGTTGCTTCCAAGAAATAAACAATTTCCAAAGTATTTCATGGATTGTTTTCAGGTTTCCAGTGAATTGGAAATCCAACCCAGCCAACCTAACCACACACTCATACTAACCCTTATTGAGGCAAATAGACGTCAAACCCTGCATTCATATATAAACTCGTATCGACAATAAATAGACTAAGTCACACCTTGTCATTTGCATATCTCCGGTTCCAACGGACGAAAAGTGGTAGCTAAAACATGTTGCCATAGACGAGAGAAAAGAAGGAAGGTGATAATTTGGGCTGACAAAATACTGATTTATATTAACTCTTGGACAAAAAACAATTTTATCTGAACGATTTTATTTTCCAAACAGAAACGAAAACAAGTCTGTTTACAAAATTTTGATATTTAACGTACTATTCTAAAAAGATCCCGTATGAAGCGGGGAGTGGAAGTACGTTATGACTATTAGTAAGTACTATTATGGCAAAATCTAGCCTCCTTAGTCAGGGGCGTAGTAGTCCGAGAATCCTCTGCAGTGCAACTCTTAAAAAGCGTAGGACGGCAGAGAATTTGTGTTTCGGACAAGGGACGTAAAGCTGCCTATACGGGAGTACGCGGCTGAATCCACATGATATTGACAAACAAAAAATATTGCTATCTATCCCTACAATAAAAAAAAGTCTGTCCATTTTCAGTACTCAACAAGCGCCTTAATTAGAATTGTCCAAATTTACCAAATTGCACCCTGAGTCATTTTGTGAATCAACAATGTGACTAGTCTAGCTTACGCCCTGTCTGTATTCTTAAATCAAATCCGTCCTTATGATATTTATCAAAGAGCCGTCGAAAAAACTCTTCTATACCCTTTATACACTAACAAAATTTCTATACTAGTTCATAGCGTTATCGGGTATATGTTGTTTTGATTCAACAAAAAACAAATCGTTTAATTATGTTTTTGAACTAACCGAACAAATAATCCTTTGGGTCTCTTACATATCTTGGTGATAATTTTTTATCCTGTTTACACATCAGATGATCATGCCATAATCGTGAATAAAAAACTTGCTTCTATAAAGTTGTCATATTTTGGTGTTATGTGTTTTCTGATTTAACTACCATATTAAAATACATGTTTCTTTTATATATATATATATATATATATATATATATATATATATATATAGAGAAGGCAAATTATAGATTTCAAAAATATTTAAAGTCTTTTTTACTTAAGTCATTCTTTTCCGTTTTATACTGTGACATTTTGGCGGGAAGTATAATCAATTGGTTTCCCCTTCGGATGCCTCTAGTCTTTTCTTACCCAGGATTCTAAAAGAAATGGCGAACATTTAAACTGATAGAGCTCTAGAAATTAGTTAATTACAGTGGACTATATGCATCTTTTCAACTGAAAGTTAATAATACAAGTCAAGGTAAACATTATATTTACACGTATGAGTGCTGTCAGTTTTAAAAGATATCATTTTGATGAAGAAAACGTTAGGTATAATCACGTGTATTTCCATCCCGGTTGGTTTTGCTCTGCAAAAAGAGTTGCCCTACTTTTAAATTTTGTTTATATAATGGAAACTACAGTTTTAAGGTTATTCACAAAAGAAGTGTAAAAATGCTTTATTTATATTTTGGTGAAGTTTTACATTGTCTTTTTGAAAACTTTGCTTGTTGGAAAAACTTTGCGGTGATGGGAAAGTTGGTGAAGCTGGAAGATGCTTTTTTAAAGTCCCGCTTAGTTAAAATATTCTGGGGTGGGGATGCAAGTTTCGGGAAAGGTTTGGGGAAGGAATGCCAGGTTCAGATAGAGTGAAGTTTAAAAAATTGAAGATACTATTATTTTTTAATGTTTAAAATAATTTGCTAATAAAACATTAAAATGGTGAACACAAAGCTTCCAATTTTTTAATAGAAATGTGTTTCTTTATTATATTTGAACCTGAAATGCTGACTTAACCATGGTAACAAAGAGTATTATTAACTTAATAGAATATTTATGAGGGCTGTAACTGTATATGTACTAGTATTTAACTTGCCATGTTTTATTTTCATAAGTTAACATTTCCAAGTATTCTATTGGGCATCTTTATCTATGATAAGTTTTGGAAAAACCACAATAAATACACAAGACAAAACAGCCATCCAAAAATCATTATGTTCAATAAATAATCAGCTGTTACTAATATATAAATGCCAAGTTTGTAAATTCCATAGTAAAATGTAAACCTAGACGCTTCATTCAGAGTATCATATGTACAAATTCTGTTGAAGTTGAAGGCTGAGTTGTTATATTTAGTAACAACTCATTTAATTATTTTGTATGAGGGGTGTGTACATAATAAGTCTAATGACCTTCAGTTCTTTCCTGGAGTGTTTGCATGAGTTCTATACATTTATAATTGGCCCTTTAATTGTGATCAATGAATTGACAGGACATAAAACAAACTGAATACACCTCATTGATAATACAAAAATATTAGAATAGAATCACTCAAGTTAACATCTTTTCATGATAATTTTGTATGACACGAAATATCAGCCATGGCAAAGATCTTTTTTATATTTTTTTACTTAGATTTCCGAGGGCTTTTGTTCAGAATACCAGTTTATGACACGACAACTGTACTCAATATAACTAGTTTCTGAAGTTTGCAGTATGTCTGATGTCAGAAATTGTATTATAAAGATTATAGAATTTTCAATATATATACTTCCAAATGACTTTAAGTTTTATGAAATCTAACATGTTAACACTACATTGTGAATTTGTCTACAGTCAGTAGCATACTGTGGAATACATGTCTATGTGTTTAATATACAGCTTATTTCAGACTAATTGTGTAAAATATCACCTGCAAGCCTTATTAGAAGCATTTTTAGTTAGTTATAAGTGGTGTATTGTATGTTGATCACCAATATTTTACAATGCATTTATGTAGCGAACATTAAAAATCTTGATATGTTAATGTATTTGGCCATAGTAGTACATGTACATGTATGATCTAGGTAAGAGTACATCTAATATTGTCTAGTTGTGCATTGGTAGGAGAGCTGACAGTTAAACAAAAAGAATATGTAAAATAAAAAAAGAAGAAAACATAATATACCAATTCACAATGAAAAATAAAGTTTAGTATGTCACATATAACGGTATATATTATTATAAGTTCATAATGAAAAAAATCCTAGATTATCATCCAGACTTCCCAAATTTGTTTAATTTCTAAAATCACATTTAGAAAAAAATGATGACATAAATTCAGGAAATATCTAGTATCGTGTCCAATTTAAGTTCTTTGATATTCATTCATATCAAAAAGGAAACATTGTTTTCACTGAACTTTAAAAGGCCCAAAAGTACACATCTTACCACAAGTTTTCATTGATACCATCTCACCTCAGGTATTCATTGATACCATTCCACATCTCACCACAGGTATTCATTGATACCATTCCATATCTCACCAAAGGTATTCATTGATACCATTCCACATCTAACCAGAGGTATTCATTGATACCATTCCAAATCTCACCACAGGTATTGATACCATTCCACATCTCACCAGAAATTCATTGATGCCATTCCACATCTCACCAAAGGTATTAATTGATATCATTCCACATCTAACCAGAGGTATTAATTGATACCATTCCACATCTAACCAGAGGTTTTCATTGATACCATTCCACATCTCACCACAGAAATTCATTGATACCATTCCATTCCACATCTACCCAGAGGTTATCATTAATTTATACCATTCCACATCTCACCACAGAAATTCATTGATGCCATTCCACATCTAACCAGAGGTATTCATTGATACCATTCCACATCTGACCAGAGGTTTTCATTGATACCATTCCACTTTCACCACAGGTGTTAATTGATACCATTCCACATCTCACCAAAGGTATTCATTGATACCATTCCACATCTCACCAAAGGTATTAATTGATACCATTCCACATCTAACCAGAGGTATTAATAGATACCATTCCACATCTTACCAGAGGTTTTCATTGATACCATTCCACTTTCACCACAGGTGTTAATTGATACCATTCCACATCTCACCAAAGGTATTCATTGATACCATTCCACATCTAACCAGAGGTATTCATTGATACCATTCCACATCTTACCAGAGGTTTTCATTGATACCATTCCACTTTCACCACAGGTGTTAATTGATACCATTCCACATCTCACCAAAGGTATTCATTGATACCATTCCACATCTCACCAAAGGTATTAATTGATACCATTCCACATCTAACCAGAGGTATTAATAGATACCTTTCCACATCTTATCAGAGGTTTTCATTGATACCATTCCACATCTCACCACAGAAATTCATTGATACCATTCCACATCTCACCAAAGGTATTAATTGATATCATTCCACATCTAACCAGAGGTATTAATTGATACCATTCCACATCTAACCAGAGGTTTTCATTGATACCATTCCACATCTCACCACAGAAATTCATTGATACCATTCCATTCCACATCTACCCAGAGGTTATCATTAATTGATACCATTCCACATCTCACCACAGAAATTCATTGATGCCATTCCACATCTAACCAGAGGTATTCATTGATACCATTCCACATCTTACCAGAGGTTTTCATTGATACCATTCCACTTTCACCACAGGTGTTAATTGATACCATTCCACATCTCACCAAAGGTATTCATTGATACCATTCCACATCTCACCAGAGGTATTAATTGATACCATTCCACATCTAACCAGAGGTATTAATAGATACCATTCCACATCTTACCAGAGGTTTTCATTGATACCATTCCACTTTCACCACAGGTGTTAATTGATACCATTCCACATCTCACCAAAGGTATTCATTGATACCATTCCACATCTAACCAGAGGTATTCATTGATACCATTCCACATCTTACCAGAGGTTTTCATTGATACCATTCCACTTTCACCACAGGTGTTAATTGATACCATTCCACATCTCACCAAAGGTATTCATTGATACCATTCCACATCTCACCAAAGGTATTAATTGATACCATTCCACATCTAACCAGAGGTATTAATAGATACCTTTCCACATCTAATCAGAGGTTTTCATTGATACCATTCCACATCTCACCACAGAAATTCATTGATACCATTCCATTCCACATCTCCCCAGAGGTTATCATTAATTGATACCATTCCACATCTCCCCACAGAAATTCATTGATGCCATTCCACATCTAACCAGAGGTATTCATTGATACCATTCCACATCTCACCAGAGGTTTTCATTGATACCATTCCACATCTCACCACAGAAATTCATTGATGCCATTCCACAACTAACCAGAGGTATTCATTGATACCATTCCACATCTCACCACAGGTATTCATTGATACCATTCCACATCTCCCCAGAGGTTATCATTAAATGATACCATTCCACATCTCACCACAGAAATTCATTGATGCCATTCCACATCTAACCAGAGGTATTCATTGATACCATTCCACATCTAACCAGAGGTTTTCATTGATACCATTCCACATCTCACCACAGAAATTCATTGATGCCATTCCACATCTCACCAAAGGTATTTATTGATACCATTCCACATCTTACCACAGGTATTCATTGATACCATTCCACATCTCACCACAGAAATTCATTGACAACATTCCACATCTAACCAGAGGTTTTAATTGATACCATTCCACATCTCACCACAGGTATTCATTGATACTATTCCACATCTCACCAAAGGTATACTATTCTATGTCTCTCCACAGGTATTCATTGATACCATTCTATGTCTCTACACAGGTGTTTCTTTGACACATTTCCACCACTGACCACATTATTAATTCATGATACCATGCCACATGTTATAAATTAACTATACTAGCAATAATATTTAACAGCTTGCAACATACCTTCCACCTTAAAACCATTCCACATCTTACCACTTATAGCAGGCTATATGAATTGCATAGGTTTTTGTTGTTTGAATGTTGTTTAATGTCACTTTCAGCAATTTTTCAGCGATATCATGTTGTCCAGTTTTTATTGGGTACCCGGAAAAAACCTGTGACCTTCGGTTGGAAATCTGTTTTGACATACCACATGATCAATAGTAGATACACTACCTTAACCACTCGGCCACTGAGGCTGCCTTAAGCATAGGTATCTTATCATTAATATAACTCCATCAATACCTTGTCTTCACACAGGTTTTCTTTCAGAACTATACCACACCTTACCACAGGTCTTGGTCTCACTAAAGGAATTCCGACAATAAAATTTTATTGGGACTTGACTTTTGTGTAAAGTTTTGATTGCAACTTAAACAATTTAATATTTGTAAAACAGATAAGTACAAGAAATAAAACTTAAAGCATTTTAAATATGATGGAACATTTGTCCACATTTTTTTTAATGACATGGCTTGACTTTAACTGGTATTTACAAGCTTCTATGCATACAGTACAGGGGCCTTGTTGAACAAGTGGGAAGGGTACATTGTAGTTCGTATACTATTTATCACATGGTATGATAGCACTCAGATTGCTTGTTCAAGTCTTATTGCGAGTATGGTGCACTCGACTTCAATCTTAATTGAAAAAGAATTGCCAGTTTTCGTACCGATTTTCTCAGGGTACTGTCGCTCCCTCCCCCAATAAAAAGTTGATGCAATAATTGAGCTAAAAAATAAGTGAAAGTGGCGTTAAAACACCATTCAAACAAACAAACAAACAAAGCATACCATACAATTATGTAGTTTACTTTTGAATTCCCATTATTAAGGAAGGACTAGTAACAGACTTTAGTTTTGGTACTATTGTAAATTATGCACACTGTTAATAAACGGGATATTTATTGTAATATGGCTCTATAACCATGACAAGCTACCTGAGCATTTATCATTATTATTTTAGACACTTTGTAAAGAAATTTTTATTTAAAAGTGCTATTCTATGAAAGGTAGGGATTTAAAATTCACTGCATTCTTCAGATGTATGCTAACAAATATATTATATTTTTTATAGTTTGACAATGATTGTTGGAACATAAAGGAAGTAACCAGAAGAAATCTATCACAGGTGAGTCTGATTTTTGATCTTTTACAGGTGAGTCTAATTTCTGATATTATCTAGATGTCTTAATTACTTTGATTGGTCTGGAAATCTTTATTAAAAAGAGAGAGTTCAGTCAGTGTGTTTATTGCTAAAACATTTTGTAATAATTTTGTTACGTTCAAATCTGGTACCCTTTGTTAATCTGTTAGAGGTACATGTATCCTTTTGTAATGTACATGTACTACCATCTGTATTTTAATGTGCTACATTGTTTCACATGTGTTTCTGTGTACTGATAACAAGGGTAGTCTTTCTCCTAATTACTGAGAAACAGGTGTATGCTAGGAAATTCATGGTCGATTTATGAAAGATGAGAATCTCTGGGAGGGGTTTAGTGTGGGAATTTATGAAAGCTGAGATTCTTTGGGAGGGGCTCAAACTGGCAATGAATGAAAGTTTTTCTAAAAATTACTTGTAAAAAATAGTGGGCTATATGAAGGGAACTACAGTAATATACTAGGTTGATATCAACATGTATAGGTATAGTAAGCTGCTCCTCTTACATGCAGGCTGAAAGAAATGAAACAAATGTGTAAAAGTAATACATGTACTTTACTATCAGGTTTGTGTGAGATAAGAACCATGGGTTATGTATCGTGTATAGTTAAGAAATCAGGAAGTAAATAGAAAAATCAAACATATGATCCATGACATTGCAGTCCCATTACAAAGAACTTTTCCAAGAAATATTACATGCCTGTTTTTCATAAGTCAGATTTTTTTGGATGTCGACTGATTATTGATACATAAGGAAAAGGTAAGAATGGCTATATCATTCCACAGGAATCCAAAACTATAGAAAATTCCAGATTGAGATAAACATGAAACTAAAAAGAACCAAAAGAGAGTAACCTGAACCCAATTGAAAGCATGAGTTCACTCAGGTGCTCAAATTGAGATGAGTGCATGCCTGTTATTAGACATGTTACTTATAACGCCCTGTGGAAAGTCATGTTCAGGGAAAAGAAAGCACACTTATAACCATCAGAAATGTAGAGTGAAGAAGGCCAAGCTAATGACAAAAATATAAAAATATGATTAATATTGAATTTAGTATCAGGGTACATATACAATTTTTCCAAAGAGGGTCAGATTTGTAACTAAACATGTAGTATATGGTAAGAGTTCCCATGGGTGCAGTACCAGTACTTATAATAAACACAGACTTATTATTTATGAAATAGTTTGCATATATCACAACTTATATTACAAATCTTCTTTAGTATTGTTTAAAGTATAAAAAAATGATTGAAAAGCTAACATCATTAAATATTGTTATACTTTAAGAAAGACTTATTAAACTTAATATAAAAAAAATATGGTTTAAATAAAAATATTAAATTAGACTGGTTTTTATAAGATTGCGTTTTATTCCACTGAGCCCTACTACAACTAGTGAGCAGAGAACCCAGTACTGCTGAGCATCTGTTGGCCTAGCCGATCTTCTTTTACTGATATGAATTTACTAGTCAGTATTAACAGAAAGCAGCAATAATCAGTAGCTTGTGGTTTCTACTATATACAGGTGTCCATAAGGAAGTGATTTCAATTTTTGAAAGTGTTAAACAATATACATGGTTAGGGTCCAATTACGCTTGTAATTTTGTAAGTGTAAAATGACCCTATCTATGTTGTTTTGTATAACATGTTCAAAAATTGAAATACCTTCTTATAATTTATTTCTAAAATAAACACTGCCTGATATTTTATCCTTAAATTCATCAACATAAGCATTTGAATTGAATGTCAGCTTAATAATCATCTTAGCAACATAATTAAAAATAGAGCTTAGTTGTTAAAAGAGCTTAGTTGATAATTTCATCTAAAAACTACCAGTACTTCTGTTTTATATGTAAAAAAAAGTCTTGAATGCCATTGTTTTATATTTTAAATATTTTAAATAAGAAAATAGCATTTATTCATTCCCGTCTTCCAATGAACTATATTTTTGTATAAGCAATATTATCCATCCCCTTGTGAGCCTCATATGTAGAAAATTGTATTTATGATAAAGAATGTACATTATCTGCAGTAAATTGACTGCTCAGCTGTGTTTTGGCAGTGGTACCTTTAGCTGTGTGATTCATTCTCTTAAAATCAGTAACAATTGTTGCAAATATCACAGGAACTGTGAATTTAATTTGATTGCAAGTCACACTTCAATTCTCAGTCCAGACCTGAACATGGAGTTTATCATATTGTCAGTTTATGTCATGCGAATCAGTTTACATTTTTTATAAAAAAAGAATTAGGTATGTAATCTATATGTTGGGAAGTATGTACAAAAAAATGAAACATTCAACAGAAATAAAGTGTTATAGTATATAAGAACACAATTAAAACTTGTTTCTGGGAAAAAAAGCTAAAAACACAAATAAATGTTTCTCATATCTGACAAAACTTTCTGCTAGAGATGTAATGCTCAGGTGTTTCAATTATAACTTGTTGGTTTATTACCTGGTAGAAACACATGAAATTTGTCAATTATTCCTAATTACTTTGGTTATTCCTGGTGAAATGTTGAAGAGAGAAATCCCTTTTTACATATACATACACTGTTAGAGACAGAATAAGACTGCTTCAGGTAGGCGACTGATTTTTCTAATTAAAAGGTGAACAAATCTAATAATATTTTTTTTTAATACTTTTCCTATTTTAGCATCTGTAAAAACTGCAAAATTAAATTGAACAATTGAAAGAATACTCCTATGACATCACTGCATGTACATAAATTTTAAATGTAGTTTTTAGAATGACTGCAATGTACAGTATGTTTTATATAACTGCTAAATTAACATGGTGGTATTAGTATTTTGTAGTAAATGTCTGCCTTGTAGACTTTTAAAGCTGTGATTGAAAATAGCTCATCATTCGTCATCTGTAAACTTATTTACTTATTTAAAAAAGCACATTATGCTCTACAAATGTTCCTAATAATCAAAAGTTGTGTAATTACTTTCTGTAGGAGTTATTGTCCTTAAATTACAATTTTTCCTACAGAGTTTTCAGATTTTACAATATCACTTGAAAACTATAATGGCTAGATGACCATTTTAATTTACTAAAATGATCAGCAAGACAATGCCTGCAAATCACTTAATTGGTCCAAAATTGCCTGACCACTCCTTTTTAGGTATAGTTATTGCCCTTTAATGATGATATTTTATAAAATTTTGGATTTTGTCCTATAACCTAAAAAACATGCATAGCAATTATCTGATATTTATCCTTTTTTAGCTCACCTGGACGTGAGCTTCACCTGGACTGAAGGTCCATGTGAGCTGTTGCCATCGCTTGGCATCCATCATAAACTTGTTAAAAAATCTTCTCCTCTGAAACCACTGGGCCTATTTTTTAATCTTGGCTACAGTCATCCTTAGGATTTTTAGTTTCACATTTGCACCCAGGGTGTTAATCAATGGACAAAGATGGCCACTGTTATTAAAAATAGAACATGGGTGTCAATGCACGTTTTTGATCAATATCTCAAAAATTATAATAGCTATAGAGAAAACATTACTTCATATTGATCAGCACATTAAGGTCTACAAAAGTTGCTATTAGTGTGAAGTTATGTAATGGCTTTCTGTAGGAGTTATTACCCTTTAATGACGATTTTTTACAAAGTTTTTATACCCCCGCTCGACAGAGTCGGGGGTATATAGTGGTCCTCATGTCCGTCTGTCCTTCCATCCGTTCGTCCGTCCACATTTGGTTTCCGGATGATAATTCAAAAAGTTTACATCCGATTTGAATGAAACTTTGGGATATTGTTATATATCAGGTTGGTAAGAAGCCTATTGATTTTGGGGGAAATCCGTCAAATTTCAAGGTCACAGTCCACGAAAAACGTTGGAAATTTTAACAAAAATGTTGTTTCCGGACAATAACTCAAAAAGTTTACATCTGATTTGAATGAAACTTTGGGATATTGTCATATATCAGGTTGGTAAGAAGCCTATTGATTTTGGGGGAAATACGTCAAATTTCAAGGTCACAGTCCACGAAAAACGTTAGAAATTTTTACAAAAAAGTTGTTTCCGGACAATAACTCAAAAAGTTTGCATTCAATTTGAATGAAACTTTGGGATATTGTTATATATCAGGTTTGTAAAAAGCCTTTTGATTTTGGGGGAAATCGGTTAAATTTCAAGGTCACAGTCCACGAAAAACGTTAGAAATTTTTACAAAATGCAGGGGTATTAGTGATCGCTAGATCGACTTTGTCTAGTTGGTATTTACAATTTAACTTGAAAACTATAAGAGCTAGAGTGAAACTGTAATTGGCAAAAAATGATCAGCAATTTAAGACCTACAATTCACTTCATTGGTCTGAAATGTTCAGGTGACTCCTTATATGAGTTATTGCCCTTAAATTAAATTTTTTGATGAAATTTTCTGTTTTTGTCCTGTAACTTAAAAACTGTAATAGCTAGAGAGAAACTCTAAGTGCACAAATGAGCAGCAATAAAAGCCCTACAATTCACTTAATTGGTCTGAAATTATCAGATTACTTCTCATAGGAGTTATAGCCCTTTAATAAAAATTTGTGGTGGAAATTTTAGTTTTTGCCCTGTAACTTAAATAACAGCTAGATTGAAACAGTAAGTTGCACAAATGATCAGCAAAGCAAGGCCTACAAACCATTGCTTAGTCCAAAATTGCAAGATGAATATTTATAGGAGTTATTGCCCTTTAATTACAAATTTGGACAAAAAAAATCAGTTTTTGTGTTTTAAATTAGTCTATAACACCTGTTAATTACATTAAAGGACAAGGCCAACAAATTATTTAATTTTCAGAAATTGTCTGATGGCACCTTTTAAGAGCTATTGTACTTAACCAAAATTTTAGAAGAAATGTTTAGTTTTTGCACATTAACTTATATAAAAGCTATAACATCTATATTGAAACTGTAAATTGCAAAAATTAAAATATAGTTGAATCCATTTGTTTTCCAGGTGAGCGATTACATGCTCCTTGGAGCCTCTAGTTTCATTTCCTTGTTATTTTTACTTGAATTATCATCACTCAACTCTTTTTTTTAACATTATTTCCATAGCCTGTACTTGCTGTTGTGCAGGCAGTATATACATTTAATCAAAATGCAGAAGTATTCTTCAATTATTGCCACATGCTTTCTTTGAGTTTTCTAGAAAACTAAAAAAATTGTGGACCTAAAACTAATTATTTAGATATATATAATAACAACAATTAAAAATAGATTGTTTTTGATTTGCAAACATATTTTCTCAACTGTGTACTCTAACTGACTTCAGACATGTGGTACATATGTATTTATAATATTTGGTTATTTGAATAATTGCCTAAACCCAAATTAATTAGCATGCTGACACTTCCTGGCCATTTTCAATTTGTTTAATGCTACCTGCTGCTAAATGGAAAACAGAAAACAATAAACAAAGTTGTCACCAGAGGATGTTCATTATTTTACAAGTATATGGAGTTGGCAAACATTTTGACTGCACAAGTCTTGCATTTATTTGTTATACATATTTTTTTTGGTCAATAGGTCCTTAGTAACATTTGTGCATATTTGAAAGCCTAAATTAAAAATAATGTTAGAAGGCATTGTCTAAAACAAGAATAGATAACTAGATTTGTTTTAGCTATTATTAAGATAAATAAGTAATTAATCAATCTACTTTGATAACCTGAAATAATAATAAATTATAACGATAAAACAATAATTAATTACAACAAACATTCCATTGAAAATATGAAACAGGTATATAACCCTTAAACTGACACTGAAACAGGTATATAACCCTTAAACTGACACTGAAACAGGTATATAACCCTTAAACTGACACTGAAACAGGAATATAACCCTTAAACTGACACTGAAACAGGTATATAACCCTTAAACTGACACTGAAACAGGTATATAACCCTTAAACTGACACTGAAACAGGTATATAACCCTTAAACTGACTCTGAAACAGGTATATAACCCTTAAACTGACACTGAAACAGGTATATAATCCTTAAACTGACACTGAAACAGGTATATAACACTTAAACTGACACTGAAACAGGTATATAACCCTTAAACTGACACTGAAACAGGTATATAATCCTTAACTGACACTGAAACAGGTATATAACCCTTAAACTGACACTGAAACAGGTATATAACCCTTAAACTGACACTGAAACAGGTATATAACCCTTAAACTGACACTGAAACAGGTATAACCCTTTAACTGACACTGAAACAGGAATATAACCCTTAAACTGACACTGAAACAGGTATAACCCTTAAACTGACACTGAAACAGGTATATAACCCTTAAATAATATTTGCTTTGCATTTATTTTTAAGGATATATAAAATATTATTATTATGTTAACTTACAACAGTATAAAATGTATCAAAATATAGTTATTTTTGTCTGCTGCACAAGTGTAAAGCAGAAGCCAATATTATTTAAGGAATACTTCAAATTTCTGAACAGGTTATTTGATGTAATATTGTTTAGGTCTGTTTATGCCTAATATACCGCGAAGCGCTTTATGAATGGTGTAAACAGATCCTAAGCATATTATATTGTATAACCTGTTCAGAAATTTTAAATGTTCCTTTTAACAATTTTTATAGTAAAAACATTGATCATGGAACTATTTGAATTTTAACAGCGAAAGAATAGGTCAATGGTCAAGCAAGTTATATCTTATAATATGGGTTGCTCCATTTGAATTAACCAATCAGATTTCAGCTCACAAAGTAAATTAAATTATATTGTTTTAAAAGTAAACTGAAAACTATTAAAAAAATTGATATCCAATTAAAAATGCCATCTAAATCTCAATCAATCAATCAATGTATCTGATTAATTTATGCCTTTGTTTTTGCAAACAATGGACGCTGCTAATAGATTTGCATCCTGACTTTGATATAGGGTTGCTATGTGTATTTTCAACCCTCAAAAATGTATACTCATAACAATTAATGACTTTGATATAGGTTGATATCAGGCTTTATTACATGAATAGAAATTTGTGTGTTTTTGATTGGTCTAAAAACAACTTTTGGGTCAGGATAAATGGCAACAGTACTAAAATGACATAAAGTGTTTGTATGCTGCATGATTCCGCTGCATAGTAGTCAAGTGGAATATGATATTGACCTGGTTTTTATGTTTTAGCCAATCAGAAAAGCTGTCTTAACAAATTCATTGGTCCAATCAAATTGATTGTATTAATTGTACATCGTGACAACAACAAATGGGAGAAACGTCAGCTCTGCGATATGTTGATTCTTTTTTATTCTTCTCAATATTTGAAACTGGAATTTCAGGATTACCAACAAATTGATATCAAAATGCAGTATTAAATAAAAAATGTTAAGGGTAACAACAATTACAATATGTAAGCAGGGGCTCCAATAGAAAATGCATCCTGTTTTTCTGATCAAGAGAGATGGTGGTTTTATTCATGTAATAAAACAATTAATGACTTTGATATACGGTCGCTATCAGGATTGATCAGCCCTCAAAAATGTATATTCACCTCGCCTAGCGGCTCGGTGAATATTACATTTTCTCTTGCTGATTAATCCTGATAGCGACCTATATCAAAGTTATTAATTGTATATTATCAGCCAGAGAAAATGTAATATTCACCAAGCCACTAGGAATGGTGAATATACATAATAGAGGGCAGCAAGATCCTGATAGTGAATGTGTATCAAATTTAGTAATTGTTTTATTACATGAATAAAATCACCATCTTCCTTGAACATAGGATGCTTTTTCTACTGGAACACCTGCTTACATTTTGTAATTGTTGTAATTCTGGCATCCTCACAAGTCAGGGTTTCTGTGTCCACATGTGTCCACGAAACCCTGACAAACAGCTAGGAAATTCCTGGATGAGGTTTTTTAATATGACCTCAAACCTTCAAAATATCAACCAATGAAATTGCTTGAAAGAAGCAAGTGTTTGGAAGTAGAATATACAACATGGCGGCAGATGGATTGATCGATAAACAAGACTAATCACAATCCTAACAAGCTATTAACACTATTGTACAAAATACACTGACTTTCACGTGGTCTATGTAACACATCCATTTGTTTATTTACAATCAACATCAGGATATCCCCTAACCATGTTGTGCATAGAAGCGCGTTTTTGATTACTTACATGCAGGTATTATGTAGCCAATCAGAATAGTGCCTGGAAATTTCCTAGCTAAGTTTGTCAGAGTTTTGTGTACAAGTGTAGACACAAAAACCCTGACTTGTGAGGATGTAATTCTGTTTACCCTTAATGTTTTTTATTTAATACTGCATTTTGATATTGATTTGATCATAATCCTGAAATTCCAGTTTTATCACATTTCAGATATAGATAAAAGTACAAATAAATAAATAACTATATTCTTAAATTTTGTTGTGTTTATACTAGTATGCGGTATTTTCATACTATTCTAATAAGATTCGTTTATAAACTTCCATATATATATGTTGTAATGATATTAATTTTAACTACAATTATTTTTAGTAATATGATATTAATTATACAGGACTAATAAAAAATAAAACTGATACTAAAATAGCATATGTGTAAACTGTATTTGGTAAAATGCAAATGGCACCGTTATGTAACCTTAAGTTATTCAAGATTGCAATCATTGAGGGATTAAAATAAAATGTGTAGATCAAAATAGACGATGTTACAATGCACTCATTTTTTATTTTATTTATTACAATCAACCTGTTGCAAAGGTAATTCAAAACCTTTTTGATGTTATAACAAATTGTCAATTCAACAGAATTTGCATTACTATTGTACTGGTTTTACAACTTGCAAGACAATCTTTCCAGTTGTACTGACTGCACTTTGATTATTGCAATTTTTAAGTAGATTTTTTGCAATAAAAAAAACATGCATGTGAACATTTTGATTATATAACTATTATCTTTGGCAGTAAAATGGTCAAAGGTTCAAATTTTCAGTATTTTAATGTGCAAGAAAATTTTACATTTTGTATTCTATTTTGATAGGATTTTTAAAGTAATATTAAAAAAAAAACAAAATGTCATAAGTATCAACAAATTGATAATTGTGTGGTTTTTAAGATATAAGGAGACAAATGAGCCAAATTTCTGTTTTCTGAATTAAGGTAAATATGATATTTTTTATCTGATTTTGATAGTACTTTGTTTTTCTTGGATTCCTATTGAAATATGTCAACAACTTTTTTACTATGGTTTACAAAATATAAAGGGTATACATATAAAATTATTATTTTTAGCATCAAATGAGAATACAGCAGAGGAAATGCATGTTTTTTTTCAGTTATAATAAGTCATTACATGTAATATAATTCTGATGCCTAGACAAGTCCAGCGGGTCATTGTACAAGTCGCATGTGTAACTTTTTAGCTTTCCTAATCCGAAGGGTCATGTTAGCTATAGCCATCACTTGGGGGCAGTCGTCAGTCTCCTCTTGAAACTGCACATATCATCAGTTAAATGTCCTCTACAAAGTTTGCACACAGTACGACTGCAGACCAACTGACATTGGCCAACTTGGCTAAAAATAGAACTGGAGGGGGGTGGGGTTAAAATACAGTTTTTGCCTTACAGTTCAAAAAGTAAAACAGATACAGGAGGAGTTATTGCCCTTTAATTATCAAAATTGATGCTTTTTGTCATTTTGTCTTCAAAATCTGGAAAATTATTAGAACTAGAGAAAAAGTTAGCAGTGCTTAATTGTTCAGCTCTATGATAGATATGAAAATGACCAGGATCAAGATGAACCCTTTAGGAGTTATTCCCCTTTAACTGTTTTTTTTTCATCAAGTTAAATGAATGTAAAAAAAAATCCTCTCTTAAGCCAATGAAAGGACTGTTTTGAAAATTTCCACACATCATCTTTAGGATGTCCTTAACCTAAATCACACAAATCATTACAGCTGACCACCAACATGGCTATTGGCTTAAAATAGAATGGGGGGGGGGGGTCGAAGATATTTTTTGGCTTATAGTTAAAAAACATAACATATACAGGAAATTTGAAGTATGCCTTCCTTAGCAATAAAAAACTCTACAAGATTCTCCAGTGAAGATATATGACATTGCTTTAGAGGAGTTATTTCCCCTAAATTGTCAAAAATGCTGATTTTATCATTTTTCCACTATATCTTTTCCATTCAAAATAATACTGCTCTTCAAGATCTGCAAAAATGATTACAAGTTCATATGCTTTGGACAACTCTTTTAAAAGAGTTATTACCTTAAAACATCAAAATAAATGCTTTTTACAGAAGTGTTGGACAATTCCTTATAGGAAAGAAAAGCTATATTAAAAGGAAGTATTGTCAGGTTCAGGTGAGTGATACAGGCTCCTGGGAGCTTCTAGTAATCTTCAGTTGACTGTCTCTTTGCAGGCAATGTTTGTATGATGGTAGGTGTCACATTTCAGGTTCTTTAGTCATTATATAATTGTAAAAAATAAAACGAAGTGAAGTATGTTAAAATTTGGTGTACTATTACAATGTAAAGATTTATGGATTAAGTGTCTTTTTCATTTGAATATCAGATTTCGATTTGTTCTGTTTTTAATGCTTTTTATAAGGAAGTAAACTTTTGACAGATTAGAATAAAATGCAACTTCATCACACCTGTGTCTTTGAACAAACCAAGCTAGTGGTAAATTGATGTAGGTCTATATTTTGATTTGGTAAAAATGTAAATCAGAATGCAGCTAGTCACATGATAATGTGTTGTTACCATTCACTTTGCTGTTTTTGTTTTCCTTTTTTATAGTTTCTGTACTGCATCACACTCCAAACTCTTAAAACGTTATTTTCATCTTCCTTTTTTATATTAAAATGGACAAGTCTTTAATGATAATAACATGAATACAGGGAAATAACTCTACTGGAAAAAAAATTCATTAAATAAAAGTAAGATACATTACTTATCTCCCTGTAAATGTGTAAAACATGGTTATTATAGATCATTTCTTTAGTTTTATCACTCCGTAAGAAATTTTTTAGCCATTTAATGGTGTCCAGATTTTATTAGGAGAAGACCAGGTTAAAGCATCATCTTTTTGCAGGAAAACGGTCAGTTAAGGTTACCTGCCATCAGTAAGGCTCGAATTAGCAACTTAATTGCCTTGGTATTGATGCAGATTATCCTTCCATTTCAGCAGCATGGTATAAATTAAAGAATGATTGGTGCTACCATGGCAACTTTAACAAAGGAGATAAATGGGAGTAGCCATGGAAAACGTTCGGTCTCTCCAGAATCTGTTGACGATGACCATGAGGTAAGAAAAATTTATATTGTATCTAAGAGAGATCATTGTAACTTTATAAAATTCCTACAATTATTGTCAAGTTATGTCTCTTTAATATTAGAATGAACATTTCCGTTGCTATAACAAATACAATACAGTGTCCATGGTGACAGAACACAACTTAAGCAACAGTTATAGTCAGTTATAGGTGTTTTCGATAGCTTTGTTATTTTTATTTGTGCTTGTCATATACACTACTATTATTTGTTATATATAGAACCAAAACCTCAAACATGTCATGATTGACAACTCAAATAGTAATTTCTTCTAATACAAAGTAGGTACTCTTTTCCTTTTTATCTTTACCTTTTTATATGCTGTTTTCTGACATTTTTCTTAAGCCCTTTCATAGCTGGCTACTAAAAGTATTAGGTTTCATGATTAGCTCACCTGACCCGAAGGGTCATGTGAGCTATTGCCATCACTTGGTGTCCGCCGTCGTTGTCCTTGTTGTTAACTTTTCTTTAAAAATCTTCTCCTCCAAAACCACTGAAGGGATTGCTTTGAAACTTTGCACACATCATCAGTAAAATGTCCTCTGCCAAGTTTGCACAAATCATGGCCTCAGACCAACCATGGCTAAAAATAGAACAGGGGGTAAAAATACAGTTTTTGGCTTATAGTTCAAAAAGTAGAACAGATACAGGAAAACCAAAGAGACCTTCCTTCTTCAGCATCAAAAGCTCTACAAAACACTCCATTGGGTCAAAGTTGTATGACCACTCCTGGTAGGAGTTATTGCCCTTTAATTGTCGAAATTGGTGATTTTTGCCATTTTTGCCTCAAAATCTTGAAAACACTGAAAGTACTGCTTTGAAACTTTGTACACATCATCTGTCAAATGTCCTCAACCAAGTTTGCACCAACCATGGCCACAGATTAACCAACGTGGCCACCATAGCTAAAAAAAGAACGGGTCAAAATACAATTTTTGGCTTATAGTTCAAAAAGTATAACAGATACAGGAAAACCAAAGAGACATGCTTTCATCGGCATCAAAAGCTCTATGAAACACTCTTTAAGGTCAAAGTTGTATGATGACCCCTTATAGGAGTTATTGCCCTTTAATTGTCGAAATTGATTATTTTTGACATTTTTGCCTCAAAATCTTGAAAATTATTAGAACTAGAGAAAAAGTTAGCATTGCTTAATTGTTCTGCTCTATGAGGGCTAAAAAAATGACCTAGGGTTAAGAATGTCTGATGAACCGTTTAAGAGTTATCCCCCTTGAACTGTTTTTTTTAATCGGTTTTAATTGATTTTTTAAAAATCTTTTTCTCTAAAACCACTGAAAGTACTACTTTGAAAATTTGTACACATCATCCCTCAAATGTCCTCAACCAAGTTTGCACCAACCATGGCTGCAGATTAACCAACATGGCCACCATAGCTTAAAATAGAATGGAAGGGGGGGGGTAAAATACAGTTTTTGGCTTATATTTAAAAAAGTGTAACAGATACAGCAAAACAGAAGAGACATGCCTTCATCTGCATCAAAAGCTCTATGAAATACTCCATTGGGTTGAAGTTGTATGAGGACTCCATATAGGAGTTATTGCCCTTTAATTGTCAAAATTGATTATTTTTTACATTTTTGCCTCAAAATCTTGAAAATTATTAGAACTAGAGAAAAAGTTAGCATTGCTTAATTGTTCTGCTCAATGAGGGCTACAGAAATGACTTAGGGTCAAGATTGTCTGATGAACAGTTTAGGAATTAATCTCCTTGAACATTTTTTTAATCAATTATATTTGATTTTAAAAAATCTTCTCCTCTTTAACCCATTAAAGGACTGCTTTGAAACATTGCACACATCAGCTTTAGGACGTCCTCTACCAAACTTGTGCAAATCATGACACCTGACTACCTACATAGCTACGTTGGCTTAAAATAGAAAATGGGATGGGGGCGGGGGAGTCAAGAGAGTTTTCGACTGATAGTTAAAAAAGTATAACAGGTACAGCAAATTTGAATTGAACCTCCCTTCTCCCTCTAAGCATCAAAAGCTCTTCCTTATAGGAATTATTTCCCTTAAAAGGTCAAAATTAATGACTTTGGCAGAAGTGTTGGGCAATTCCTGATAGCAAAGAAAAGCTGGATAAAAAAGGGTTGTTTGGTTTCAGGTTCAGGTGAGCGTTACAGGCTCCTGGGAGCCTCTAGTTAATTTCTGTTAAGGTAACTTTTTTTGTTGTCTGCACTACCCAGTTGCCATGTTCAATGTTTGCTTAGCAGCATCACATGGCATGAAATGTCTGCACTTCCCAGTAGCCATGTCCAATGTTTGCTTAGCGGCATCACATGGCATGAAATGTCTGCACTTCTTGGTAGTCATGTGTAATGTTTTGCTTAGCGGCATCACATGGCATGAAATGTCTGTACTTCCCAGTAGTCATGTGTAATGTTTTTATTTTTAAAAACTCATAAGAAAGGTTTGTCACATTCCAAATGGCCATTAACTCTTTTCCATTACATATACTCTTAATGGTATTTTGTGTGATTTACGTGGTTAAATATTTGGTTAAAAATTTGTGTTGATATATTTCTTTTCAATTGTCTTAGTCTTTCTACTACGTTTTTTCAGACTTACTACAAATTTATAAAATGGCTTATGCTCTAAAGTGTATATTACGCCACCCTTTTATATAAAGTTAAGGTTAAAATTCATTGCAGATCTTTCTCTCATGTTAAAATAAATGATGTATTTCACCATTCTTGTGTACTACCACATCACATGTGTTATGCCATTGTTAGCGAAAACACCATATTGTCCCTCACTGCAAAGTTGTAGCCCTTCCTTCTTCTATCCATCCACAGCACTTTTTGTGGATACAACCCCTCTGAAACAGCTTAAAGGATTGCTTTGATATTTAGCACTATTAATTGTTATGATGTGTAGATGTGCATACTCTACCCCCATTTCGATTCATCAAATTTTGTCCGAGTTATGGGACTTTGATCATTTCAGTAATATAGTAGATAATACAGTGGTAGATATGTGGACACAACTATTATGAAACCACTTAATGGATTGCTTTCGTATTGGCTGGGATTAATTTTTATGATATGTAGATGTGCATACTCTAAGGCCATTTTAATTTTTCAAATTTTGTCGGAGTTATAGGACTTTGACCATTTCAGTAATTTAATATAATACACTGGTACATCTTGTGGCCATATCTCATATGAAACCAAAAATGTTTGGATTTTAGTTTCAGTTACCTCCCATGTAGTATGATACTGCAGGGGGACATTTAGCTACGTGTAGCAATCTTGACCTTGTGTTTATTTCTTATACACTATTACTATGTTCAATTAAGTGTGTATGGTGCAGTTAAAACTAGAGATATGGATAAAAACGTAGTGAAAACCTGACCTTCAGTACTTATTAAATTCAGTATAGAACTATTTTGTCTGTTTATCTACCAATAAACAAGAACTATTTTGTCTGTTTATCTACCAATAAACAAGAACTATTTTGTCTGTTTATCTACCAATAAACAAGAACTATTTTGTCTGTTTATCTACCAATAAACAAGAACTATTTTGTCTGTTTATCTACCAATAAACAAGAACTATTTTGTCTGTTTATCTACTAATAAACAAGAACTATTTTGTCTGTTTATCTACCAATAAACAAGAACTATTTTGTCTGTTTATCTACCAATAAACAAGAACTATTTTGTCTGTTTATCTACCAATAAACAAGCTATCAATAACACCTTAACCCACGATACATTTTCATGCAAGAACATTTTCTCAGCCACTGAAAACATAATGTCCAAGCAGGTAACATTATATAATTATGGCCTTTTATGAGGGTAATATTCATAATTATTAAGTTATTTTCTGAGGTTTGCACACTTTGGAGATTTAATTATGATTATTATTACCCGCTGTAACTGTATTATTCTACTTAACTAAACAGGTATATGTGAATAGTTTGATGGGGACTGCAGTGATAACACAGTAACCCTTCAGATTTGGTACACTTTAACAAATAACTATTTACCCAGGGAAACAATTTTAGACATTAACATAAGAATAAATGTCATAAAAGATTGGAACTCTCCAAATTTGAAACTGTTATTTTGTCTGCATGCAAATTCCCTAACATTTAATTTATCTACATGCAGTTTTGAGCAAGACAGAACTGTTATTACTCCAAACATCTATTTTATTGTGGTAGTTTTCTCTATAGTAAATTGTAATAATAACATTTACCGGTAAATGTGTAGTTCATGGAAGGTTGATCCTTATTATATATTATGTAATTCAATAGAATGCTTTGTATTAGTAAAAATATAATAGAATTGTAAGAATATTGTTCTATATTGATAACAATTTGTACATAAAATATAGAAAGTTGTTAATCAAGGAATCAAATGTTGTAATATGTATGTGAATCAAGTATAATAAAGCTGTCTGAACAGTTTCTCTATTAATGTATAGGCAAGTGCATAGTTCACAAAGGGAGATAATTTTTGTGGTAAAATAAAACAATTTGAATTATCTCCCATTGAACACACTATAATACTAAAATGTGGTGTTTTTCTGTCATTGGAGGTTGAAGAAGAGTTATGCATCTGTATGTAGTCACAATATAAATGTGTGTTAAGATAAACTCATTGTTTACAGTGTGTAGTTGTGTGTGTCCAGTTGTACTTAGATTACACTGAGTCTTTATAAGTGTGTCCAGATAATCCATTAATGTTAATGTTATAGCTAAAACATTATTCTCCTTATGCCATTTATACAAGCCTTAGAAACAGGTAGTAATGCAATAGTCTGCAGAGTATTTCATAGTGAGTACAGATAAAATGTGTATTTTCCAACAATGTATGAGTATTGGTATTTTCCTGTATCCATAAATACATTTGATATCTAAAAAGCATGAAAAGATGCATTTCTAGACAATTTAGGGCCAGTAGCAGTGACTAGACAATTTGGGGCGTATTACAGTGACTAGACAATTTGGGGCGTATTACAGTGACATGATGTCACAGTCAAAGATTGTATTCGACAACATGTTCTGAACCAGAACAGAATACTAAATATCATTGGAAGTGATGACAGGGGTACCAGGAGACTATATTCAGTTACTAAACCAATAACAACATGTTCTGAACCAGAACAGAATACTAAATATCATTGGAAGTGAGGACAGGGGTACCAGGAGACTATATTCAGTTACTAAACCAATAACAACATGTTCTGAACCAGAACAGAATACTAAATATCATTGGAAGTGAGGACAGGGGTACCAGGAGACTATATTCAGTTACTAAACCAATAACAACATGTTCTGAACCAGAACAGAATATACTAAATATCATTGGAAGTGAGGACAGGGGTACCAGGAGACTATATTCAGTTACTAAACCAATAACAACATGTTCTGAACCAGAACAGAATACTAAATATCATTGGAAGTGAGGACAGGGGTACCAGGAGACTATATTCAGTTACTAAACCAATAACAACATGTTCTGAACCAGAACAGAATACTAAATATCATTGGAAGTGACGACAGGGATACCAGGAGACTATATTCAGTTACTAAACCAATAATAACATGTTCTGAACCAGAACAGAATACTAAATATCATTGGAAGTTAGGACAGGGGTACCAGGAGACCATATTCAGTTACTAAACCAATAACAACATGTTCTGAACCAGAACAGAATACTAAATATCATTGGAAGTGACGACAGGGGTACCAGGAGACTATATTCAGTTACTAAACCAATAACAACATGTTCTGAACCAGAACAGAATACTAAATATCATTGGAAGTGAGGACAGGGGTACCAGGAGACTATATTCAGTTACTAAACCAATAACAACATGTTCTGAACCAGAACAGAATATACTAAATATCATTGGAAGTGAGGACAGGAGTACCAAGAGACTATATTCAGTTACTAAACCAATAACAACATGTTCTGAACCAGAACAGAATATACTAAATATCATTGGAAGTGAGGACAGGGGTACCAGGAGACTATATTCAGTTACTAAACCAATAACAACATGTTCTGAACCAGAACAGAATATACTAAATATCATTGGAAGTGAGGACAGGGGTACCAGGAGACTATATTCAGTTACTAAACCAATAACAACATGTTCTGCTCCAGAACAGAATACTAAATATCATTGGAAGTTAGGACAGGGGTACCAGGAGACTATATTCAGTTACTTAACCAATAACAACATGTTCTGAACCAGAACAGAATACTAAATATCATTGGAAGTTAGGACAGGGGTACCAGGAGACTATATTCAGTTACTAGACCAATAATAACATGTTCTGAACCAGAACAGAATACTAAATATCATTGGAAGTGAGGACAGGGGTACCAGGAGACTATATTCAGTTACTAAACCAATAACAACATGTTCTTAACCAGAACAGAATACTAAATATCATTGGAAGTGAGGACTGGGGTACCAGGAGACTATTCAGTTACTAAACCAATAACAACATGTTCTGAACCAGAACAGAATACTAAATATCATTGGAAGTGAGGACAGGGGTACCAGGAGACTATATTCAGTTACTAAACCAATAACAACATGTTCTGAACCAGAACAGAATACTAAATATCATTGGAAGTGAGGACAGGGGTACCAGGAGACTATATTCAGTTACTAAACCAATAACAACATGTTCTGAACCAGAACAGAATACTAAATATCATTGGAAGTGAGGACAGGGGTACCAGGAGACTGTATGCAGTTACTAAACCAATAACAACATGTTCTGAACCAGAACAGAATACTAAATATCATTGGAAGTGAGGACAGGGATACCAGGAGACTGTATTCAGTTACTAAACCAATAAAGCAAAATTTATTTGGATTCCCTTTATAGTAGAGGAAATGTAATGATTGCAGGATAAATTTAATTAAAAACTTAAGTAATAATAATTTGGTAGATGATTTAAACTCATGAAATATACAACAAAATGAACACAATTCAGTTCAACAAAACAAAATAAAGCAAGTAATAATGCCTCCCCCCCCCCCCCACTTCAAGGGCAGACATATTGTTTTTCTCCTGTGTGTCTGTCTTTTACAACAAATTTATTTCGCTCAACTCCTCAGAAACTGGTCAACCAAATTTTATGAAACTTTATATGTAACAAGTGTCCTCAAAATCTTGTGGTAGTTATGGTCATTTCACCTTAGAACTTTCCAACAATTCCTCATAAATCATGGTTTCTACTCAACTCCTCTAAAACTACTGAAATAAATTTTACGAATCTTGGTACATAGCAAGTACACCATATGAAGTTGTGCATATTACCAGGAAATTTTTTTCCTCAAAATTTTGTTGGAGTTATGGCTCTTTGTATTTAGAATTTTTCCAGAAATTCCGCACAAATCATGGTTTCCGCTCAACTCCTCTGAAACTACTGGACCAAATTTTATGAATCTTGGTATGTAGCAAGTACACCTTATTCAGTTGTGCATATTACCAGGAAATTTTTATCCTCAAAAGTTTGTGGGGGTTATGGGACTTTGAACTTAGATTTTTGTCCGTCATATGGGGAATGGGAGGAGACATCCAAACTTTAATTAATTTTACAGTTCAGTTTTTTTTTAGCATAAAGTCTACTGTCTTCTTACTTAAAAAGGTCTTTTGTTACAGGTAGCCATATTTATGTCCAATACTTGTGTATTTGGTGGGATTAATGTGTATTTAGTGGGATGCATGTGTATTTGGTGAGATAAATGTGTATTTGATGGGATAAATGTGTATTTAGTGGGGTAAATGTGTATTTGGTGGGAGATTTGTATGTTGTAGGAAACATGTATGGTGTATTTGGTAGGATAGAATGTGTATTTGGTTGGATACATGTATATTTGAAGGGAGACATGTGTAATTGGTTTGAGACATGTGTATACGTTGGGATAGCTGTTTATTTTTTGGGAAATATACAATATTCATCCTTTGTCAGAAAATATGAAGTTTATTTGTACGAGCTTTAGAAACAGGTAGAAATGCAGAGCACTGCCAGGCATTTCTAACCTGTTTTGCGGCGAGTAAAAATAACACTCTATGAATATTGTTTTTATCCTGACACCATAAAATACATTTTAGAATAAAATAAAACATGACAAAATTGAACTTTTCTTACTTGAAATTTTCTATGCATATTCTAGTGATAACCTGACATCACTAACAATAATTAATTCCTCAACATGTCATAGTCCAGAACAGAAAACTAATATATCATAAGACGTGAGTAGAAGAGTACCAGTAGAATCAAAAATGTATTCTGCTACCTTTACTGTACAGCAATTGTAAAGATTGCAGGAAAAACATGTTTATTTGGCAGGATACTGCTATATTTGTGTGTGTTTAGTGGGATACATGTGTGATTGCTGGCATACATGTGTGTTTAGTGGGATACATGTGTGATTGCTGGGATACATGTGTGTTTAGTGGGATACATGTGTAATTGCTGGGATACATGTGTGTTTAGTGGCATACATGTGTGATTGCTGGGATACATGTGTAATTGCTGGGATACATGTGTGTGTGTTTAGTGGGATACATGTGTGTTTAGTGGGATACATGTGTAATTGCTGGGATAAATGTGTGTTTAGTGGGATATATGTGTGATTGCTGGGATACATGTATGTTTAGTGGGATACATGTGTGATTGCTGGATACATGTATGTTTAGTGGGATACATGTGTAATTGCTGGGATACATGTGTGTGTGTTTAGTGGCATACATGTGTGATTGCTGGGATACATGTGTGTTTAGTGGGATACATGTGTAATTGCTAGGATACATGTGTGTTTAGTGGGATACATGTGTGATTGCTGGATACATGTATGTTTAGTGGGATACATGTGTAATTGCTGGGATACATGTGTGTTTAGTGGGATACATGTGTGATTGCTGGATACATGTATGTTTAGTGGGATACATGTGTAATTGCTGGGATACATGTGTGTTTAGTCGGATACATGTGTGATTGCTGGATACATGTATGTTTAGTGGGATACATGTGTAATTGCTGGGATACATGTGTGTGTGTGTTTAGTGGGATACATGTGTGTTTAGTTGGATACATGTGTAATTGCTGGGATACATGTGTGTGTGTTTAGTGGGATACATGTGTGATTGCTGGGATACATGTATGTTTAGTGGGACACATGTATATTTAATGAGATACATTAAAATTTGATGGGATAGTGTATATTTGGTTTGTTTGAATGGTGTTTAACATCAGTTTCAGTAATTTTTCAGCTATATCATAAATGTATAATGTCCATTTATAATTATAGATGTTGTTACATTGTGAAGTTAATTTGACTCTCTTTGTATAATACATTGAACTTGTGGTTGATAGGAAGGAATGCAAATTTTTGTGGTGGAGATTTCTACCTTTTATTATTTTTAGTGACACATTTTGAATTAAGTTGGACGTTGAACTTAAAGTCTTGAGAAGGATAAACCCCTGATGAGAAAATTATAGGTCTTAAGTGTCAGATGTACTGTTATAAAATTGTTAAAATATGTCTACAATAAAAAAATGAACTGAAATGCTATAAATAATACACCTGTCAGAGCATGAGTGCTGCTATCGCTTGTTATATGCATGTGTTCAGCAGAAGATTTTAAGCCAGCTACTCACGTCTTAAGAAGTACTAAACCTGTAAAGTCTGAAAACAAATACTTTTTATGAGGACAATTAAACAGGGATTCTGATATAGCCCTTCCATATTCTGCTAGCACAGAGGGGAGATAATGATAAACAGCGATCACATAAGATCGAATGTCACCCCAGCTGTGGACAAAATCTGTACGAAATTTTATGGTTATCAATAAAACAAGAAAGAAGTACTTTTTTACATGAAACACTAAATCGCTACTGTAGTGAGGGGTCATTTCCACAGTCATAACTTACACAAACTGTCAAACTTAAAAGAAAATTACCAAGTTGTTTTTTAAAGATGAAAAATTTTCTTCAGATGTTCTGATAAGACATTTATTACATTTCTTCTACACGTCATTAAGTTTTAGAGAAATAAATTTGGCGTAAATTTTAGCCAACAAAAGTACATTGAATACTGTACAGTAACAATTAATAACACAGCAGGACAGGGTGCACCTTGTCATAAATCAGGACAAAATTTAACAGGTTGTTCTATAATATATATATATATATATATCACAAAAAAGAAGCTTGGTTGGTTTTTATTATTCAGTATATTTTGGTCCTGTTATATTTAGTTGTGTTCCGGGTTGACGTGATGGTAATTTTACTTTGTCATAATCAGGTGTTATTTGATTGTTGTATCATATCCTGGAAAATGAAGACAATCTATGGAAAATGGCTTGGACATCTGTTTTCATTGTTTATATTTTGATTATATCATTGAATCTGTACAGAAGTTATGTTATACAATAAAATATGGTATGGTTGTTTACGTGTACTTAAATAGGTTATCTAGTAAAGGGGACAAAAAATAGTTTCCATATGATTTTCTGTTAGACTGAAAATCAGAACAATGTATCCCAGGGAGAGACAGGAAACACAATCAGTACTGGTATATTGTAAACGTTTTACGTAAATATTGATAAGTTGTTCAAATAGCAGAACAGTTATAAAGCAAGAAGGTTAGGTACTTACTGTACATGGTATTTATAGCACCTGTTTCTGATTTGACATTTGTCAAACTGATTTCCAGTCAATACTGGTACCCTTATTGTTACTATCAGTTATGTAATTAACTCTGTACATTGTTTCTGTTATTTACATTGATCCAGTGATTTATGTGGGTTCCCTAGACAACTCATTTGTATGGTATTAAAATAAAGTTTTTTAGCTGATGGCTGTAGACCAACCATTACATGGTTTGTTGTTGTCATTTTCCAGATGCATGCTCCTTTGGGGTTCATGAAATATGTATCAGAAAGTATGAGTTTAACATGGACAAAATTCCATCTGTCATCGCCAACAATCAATCATTCATCGACATTTTGTTTCTCTAATGGTAGAGCAATATTATCAAAACAAAACAAAAAACATGTTCTGCTTATGTGAAAACCAAACAAGTCATTATAGTGGGTTACTTAGAACAATCTGACATCCAGCATTAATTCTTTCAGCATTCCTTGTTTCTCCACTTAGTACTGGCAGTATATTAGCGAGCACAGCTCACAGCGGGCAGCTTTGCTGCCCGCGAAGAGCGGTGAGCTCTACGGCAATTACGTGTCATGTGATCAAAATGAAATCATGTGATCAAAATCTGCTTAATGCTGATATTGATTTTTTTTCGTCCGGAAGTTGATATCGTCAAAAAACTGGAACAAAGTGAATGAAGAAAAGTACTAAAAATAATTTTAAGAAAGACTTGAAAATACAGTTGACATCGATAAAAAATAAATGTTACATTTAAAATTAACAACAAACATTTCATACTATTTTTTTTTGCAATCTTTAAATCGATCTTTAAAAACTGACAATCAAAACAAACTTAATGTGATGTCACAGTTACAAAGAAAGACGTCACGTGACTACTGGAATTTAGAGGCACTTTTATGGTGATATGAAATAATGTCAATTATGAAATGCACATTATATATTGATAATAAAGGACTATATTGGCTCGCATTTTGGCAATGCCTACTCCATGTTATTATATATATTAGGATCTCACAATAAAGGAGGTTTTGGAAAATACAAATCTATATACTAATTCCCTATACAAATCTATGGACTAATTCCCTATACAAATGTATGATTTATCCCATTTTCTACATGCTTTTTATAACTGGCATCAGACTGCAACACAAAGCATTCTGGACAACTTACCAGACTGTACCATGCTGTCGTAGTATACATTATTTGTTTATGGTGTTTGCCTCATTACATTACAGACATAGCATTGAAACTCTGAAATTTTACAGTCATCAATTAAATATACAGTCACAATAAATCCTAACATATATTTTTCATTACAGAATTATAACCCATGGCTATTGTGTTCCACATATTTGGGTGTTTTTTGTAGGAAATTTTGCCACTTTTATTGTTCAATATAAACATCAACGTTGAAAAGAATCTAATGACATAGCTATGGAATAACCAAAATCTTGTATTGAACAGTTTTACCTAATTTTAAACATTCTGGAAAGGCGGTAGTTAAGAATGGTGTTGGAAAATTGGGTAGTGTTTTATTCTTCCTGTTAAATAGTATATTGAATTGCTAATTTATAGCTTTGACAAAAATATACCTTCGATGACAGGTCTTAAGCAACCAATGTATGTTTATGTAATAAAAGGCAAAGATGCTACGTTTAAATCTTGAATGAAAATGCAGACTTTTAATAAATCTGAGTTCACGATTGGTTTGACCAATTATGCAGTGTACTGACGACTGGTCGTATTCAACTTTATAACTCATAATATATTTACTGTATTCCATTTTTTTTATCATTTTTCCGACGCAGTCGGTATTATATTCACTTTTTACCCTTTGACCTCATGACACTTCACCTCTAGTAATTCTGTTTCTTGATTGGTTAAAAACCAATTGGACATGGGGTTCGGAACAGGGTGGTAAATTGGACAGGGGCTCGGAACAGGATGGTAATTCACCTTTCAAATTGTGTACTATTATTATTAGATTTTGCCGTCTGTTTGTTTATAAAATTATTTCATAGTGCAATTTAAGTATAAAGAACGATAGAGATGAGCTGCAGTTTGTAAAATTTTATATCAAACAACTTGTACAAAAAAGTTAAATATTTTTTTATTTGAAATACAGCGCAAATTAAATGCATATTAACACGCTGGATTTTAGCGGGCTTTTATGGAGGATAAAAAAGACGAAGAGAAGAAATTTTAATTAATTTCTAAATACAAATTTACAATCATTTTATATTCATGTTGATATTAAATCAAATGTATTATTGTTCTTGGGCGTCCGTCGTAGTACACACATAGATAGAGAGTTGTGGCTCTAATTGTAAAGTATACTTTGCTTATTCAGTAAATTTTAAGCTATAAACATTTTATTAAAAAATTTCTAATATTCAATTTGTTTACGTTATTGTATAACTGCTTTGGTGCTCGCAGAAAAACTTCATTTCTATATCTTAGGCATTGGGTTTCAATACATAATAGCAATAAACTTTCTGGAATACATGTACATGTACAGCAAAGTACATGTAGTTGTATGTACGTGTACATTATCAATTTTAGGTTAACTGTATGCTTGATAAATCTGTTAATATCGAAAACATGTAAATAAAAGGGGTCACACATGTATAAATGAATAATTTCAAACTCGTTTCACCTGGGACTAGTGTTAATTTATAGGTTCATGATTTCATTCACGTAGTAATAATTGTCCGTCAGTACTCCACCCCCCAAAGAAAAAAATTTCTAACAAACATTACTGGTCTATTGAAACGGGGAATTTGTATGACAATAAAGGCGATTCGTAGTTCAATGCATAACTCAATTCCATTTTTTTTATCATTTTTTATTATATTTCTTGCTATTTTAATTGCAAAAAATTATGTGTAAAAGTGCAAATGAAAGTTTGAAAGTAGACACCTCCATCACAAGTTCTGTTTCCATTCTACTGGGTACCATGGGACCTGTATAATTTCTCTGTATAGATTAGTGGCCTTAGAGAGGCAACAATTAGTTCATTTTTATGTTCATGTTTTCCCTTTACTTATCAGCTGTTTACAAATTAATTCTACCTCTTTTCTACCTCTTTTCCTTCCCTCTCCTGTCAATAGGTAACTGATAGAGGTATACAGCTATGACAAAAAGAGGTAGTTTAGCAATAAGTATATTTTATTAAGGCCTAGCCACTAAAAGTAGCTGAGGCCCTGTTTTAATCAGTCTGTCCATCTGTCCAGGCATCTGTGTCTGTCCGTAACAAGTCATGTCTAGGCTATAAATTTTTTCTCATTTGAGGTAGGCTTTTGATATTTGGCTTGTTGGTAGATCATTTCAAGGAGCATACCATGTTTGGTGACCTTTAACCTCAATGTCATATTATTGCTTTCTGAATGCAGATTTTTAGTCTAAGCTGTAACTTTTTCTTTTGAGATAGGATTTTAATATTTAGCATGTGGATAGATAATTTCATGGCATGTATCGCCTACCATGGCTTGTTACCTTTGTCCTTGAAATTTGGCCTCAGGTCACATTATTGCTTTAGTATCCAAGCTTTAACTTGTTTCTTCTTTGAGTGTCTGATATTTAGCGTGTTGGTAGATCTTTTAATAGCAACATGGGACATACCATGGCTGGTAACCTTTGACCTCAAGGTGACATTATTGCTTTCTAAATGACAAATTTGTATATGGAATCCTGTTCTTACAATTTTGTAATCAGAAGCTATTTACAGTTAGACCAACGGAGATGAATACCATCTCACTGATATATAGTTTATCCTACCTCATTTCTCCCAAAATATTGTACATTAAAACATTAAATATTAAATTATATAATTATATTAAATTGTTTTCCTGTAGAGGCAGTGATACAGTTAATATGTTTCTGATCAAATACATCATTTCTGTCCCCTATCCTTTTCAACAAGAAGGCTAAAAAGTAATTATGTTTAATTCAACAGCCTCTGCAGATAATAACATCCTCCAGAGTTATGACTTCGTTCCTCTTCCTGCCCTCCCCCTCTAGTCTGTGCAATAAATCAGCCTCAGCAGGAGGCTGACACAGAATTAGTAAGACAGGTAGTTGAACAATTAGTCTGACATGTTAACTCTGTGTTTAAAATCATGGAAGAACTGCCAAGTACAATCAGAAGGCAGATCTAATGAGAAAAACACTAAGTCTGAATTCTCCAAATGTTTTTCTAACAATATATAATGAGATAAAAATATGGCCATTTCTTGTAAATCTTTTATCTGTAGTTTACAGTGAATCTGTCACACAATAAACATACATTTTCACTAATGATCTTGCACTGCTCTGATCTTCCCATTCACAGTTTCTGTCAACAGTACCTGCTGTCTGCTTCTTGTGTCCAGTTGTAAAGATATACATTTATTGTAAAAAAAAGTGTAATATTAATAGAATAAGATATCTATTCAATAACCCTGTCTCTGTATTGAATGGCCACTATTTCTTTAAAAATTTGATGGTTTCCAACATGAACAATATGAGGTAGTAGTCAGTTCTGTTTTTCTTTACCAGTTTATCATTTCCAACAAACAGACATTTAAAACCCTTCTGTATTCTTAGTTAGCTCAAATGGTGAAAATCCCTTCTGTATCCAAAGTTAGTTAAAATGATGAAAATACCTTCTGTATCCTTAGTTAGTTAAAATGATGAAAATACCTTCTGTAACCAAAGTTAGTTAAAATGATGAAAATACCTTCTGTATCCAAAGTTAGTTAAAATGATGAAAATCCCTTCTGTATCCAAAGCTAGTTAAAATGATGAAAATCCCTTCTGTATCCCTAGTTAGCTCAAATGATGAAAATCCCTTCTGTATCCTTAGTAAGCTCAAATGGTGAAAATCCCTTCTGTATCATTAGTAAGCTCAAATGGTGAAAATCCCTTCTGTATCCTTAGTAAGCTCAAATGGTGAAAATCCCTTCTGTATCCTTAGTAAGCTAAAATGGTGAAAATCCCTTCTGTATCCTTAGTAAGCTCAAATGGTGAAAATCCCTTCTGTATCCTTAGTAAGCTCAAATGATGAATATCCATTCTGAATCCTTAGTAAGCTCAAATGGTGAAAATCCCTTCTGGATCCTTAGTAAGCTCAAATGGTGAAAATACCTTCTGTATCCTTAGTAAGCTCAAATGGTGAAAATCCCTTCTGTATCCTTAGTAAGCTCAGATGGTGAAAATCCCTTCTGTATCCTTAGTAAGCTCAAATGGTGAAAATACCTTCTGTATCCTTAGTTAGCTCAAATTGTGAAAATGCCTTCTGTATCCTTAGTTAGCTCAAATGGTGAAAATACCTTCTGTATCCTTAGTAAGCTCAAATGGTGAAAATACTTTCTGTATCCTTAGCTCAAATGGTGAAAATCCCTTCTGTATCCTTAGTTAGCTCAAATGGTGAAAATGCCTTCTGTATCCTTAGTAAGCTCAAATGGTGAAAATGCCTTCTGTATCCTTAGTCAGCTCAAATGGTGAAAATCCCTTCTGTATCCTTAGTAAGCTCAAATTGTGAAAATGCCTTCTGTATCCTTAGTTAGCTCAAATGGTGAAAATCCCTTCTGTATCCAAAGTTAGCTCAAATGGTGAAAATGCCTTCTGCATCCTTAGTTAGCTCAAATGGTGAAAATACCTTCTGTATCCTTAGTAAGCTCAAATGGTGAAAATACCTTCTGTATCCTTAGTTAGCTCAAATGGTGAAAATGCCTTCTGTATCCTTAGTTAGCTCAAATGGTAAAAATACCTTCTGTATCCTTAGTAAGCTCAAATGGTGAAAATACTTTCTGTATCCTTAGCTCAAATGGTGAAAATGCCTTCTGTATCCAAAGTTAGCTCAAATGGTGAAAATGCCTTCTGTATCCTTAGTTAGCTCAAATGGTGAAAATGCCTTCTGTATCCTTAGTAAGCTCAAATGGTGAAAATGCCTTCTGTATCCTTAGTCAGCTCAAATGGTGAAAATCCCTTCTGTATCCTTAGTAAGCTCAAATTGTGAAAATGCCTTCTGTATCCTTAGTTAGCTCAAATGGTGAAAATCCCTTCTGTATCCAAAGTTAGCTCAAATGGTGAAAATGCCTTCTGCATCCTTAGTTAGCTCAAATGGTGAAAATACCTTCTGTATCCTTAGTTAGCTCAAATTGTGAAAATACCTTCTGTATCCTTAGTAAGCTCAAATGGTGAAAATACCTTCTGTATCCTTAGTAAGCTCAAATTGGGAAAATACCTTCTGTATCCTTAGTAAGCTCAAATTGTGAAAATACCTTCTGTATCCTTAGTAAGCTCAAAGTGTGAAAATACCTTATGTATCCTTAGTAAGCTCAAATTGTGAAAATACCTTCTGTATCCTTAGTCGGCCTTGTACAGGCCTAAAGTTCTCTAGAAGAATGATTAGAAAAAATAAAGTATCTACTTAGTATTGTTCAGCAAGTCTTCATTAAAAACTATTTACCTTAAGTAAAATTGATTATATTTTATTGTGCAATTTCTGATCAATTTAACTTAATATGTGTTCTTAGTTAATAATCTGTTTTTCAGTGTTAAAAAATATTCAACATTCTTTTGAAACAAGGCATTTAATTTGATGAGAAAACAAAATACTGTTGGTTTGAGATGAGCTCACATGAATCTGTATAGACGTATGCAAGATCACTTCATAATACAGAATAAAAAGTTCCATGACAAGGACCTATTGTTGGATGTTATGAAGATTGTATCATACAGACATCTGGGAATTTCAGAAATATGAAACAGGTGTCAAATTATAATGATAATCTGTATATTATATTTTAATTACCTAACAGATAGCTAATTATGCAGGTCTCAGAGAAAATGAACACAGTTAAAAAGAGATGAATTTTTATTCAGAAATTAGCACCAGAAAGCCATTATGGTTACTATAAATAAATCAGAAGGTTATTGTTGACATTGGATACCTGACTCGCTCATCTTTCTAATTTTATTAATTTCTCCTCATTTATCAGAATTATGCAATGTGGAATTTTGGGAAAAAGTAATTAGTATTTAAATACTTTTAAAAAGTTTTAGATTTGTATGAGGAATATTTTGTCTTAATTTTTTCAGGTTTGTTAATCAATTTGTTCATACTTGCAATTTAATGACTTTTTGCCTATGTTTAGTGATAATACAAACACTTTAGATACAAGAAACTACTACGTGAGTGATAAGAGTCTACTCGTTCACACCACTGTAATGAAAGTCAGTTTGGGGCCATGGTTCCCTGTTGCACATCTAAGATGGCAACTATACCACCTACCATGTTTAAGACTATGCCACCTGTGTATATGGTCCTCTTGTTTTTAGTACCATGTTTTAGACTATGTCACCTGTGTATATGGTCCTCTTGTTTTTTAGTACCATGTTTTAGACTATGCCACCTGTGTATATGGTCCTCTTGGTTTTAGTACCTTGTTTTAGACTATGCCACCTGTGTATATGGTCCTCTTGTTTTTTAGTACCATGTTTTAGACTATGTCACCTGTGTATATGGTCCTCTTGTTTTTTAGTACCATGTTTTAGACTATGTCACCTGTGTATATGGTCCTTTTGGTTTTAGTACCTTGTTTTAGACTATGCCACCTGTGTATATGGTCCTCTTGTTTTTAGTACATGTACCATGTTTTAAACTATGCCAACTGAGACATACATGTCTTTGTTCAATAATTTTGTACTCGGTGCCAACGCAGGATATTCTTGGCTCAGTGCCATCGCAGGATATTCTTGGTACCACAATTTTACACTATGACACCAAGGGTTGGTACCAGACTATGTTCTTATTACCATGTTTTAATCTATGCCACTTCTGACATGTTCTTTGCTTCTAAGGTTCACAAGGGTTCCTGCAAGTACTCAGGGTATACTTAAAGCTAATCATACTGCAGAAAGGGTAACACAGTTGTTGAATGTAGCATTTCAACTAATTTTCCATCAATTATATATAATCCTAGTTTTGCTTGTAATGTGAGAAGGTTGGTGCCTGTATAACTGAATCAGTTTAATGGTTATCATATCAGCATTTGTTTTTTTGCTTATGCTTTCTTTTCCAGTAAAACTTAAAAATAGTTTTACTGCACATTAAAAAAACACACAGAAACTAAAAGATACACATAATTTTATACTTATGTTTGATGTTTTTGGAAATAAATTGTCTCAAAGAATTGGATCTATAATTATTTTACTACTACTACTAACTCGGCATTGAAAGCCTAGCTGTGCTTTTCTTGGCTAATAAGTCCCTGGGGTGCCACTCCACTGGAACTACTTCTGGCCGTTGGGACTACTTTGTCCTCTTCTGCCCTGAGTGCGATGCAGCACTTCCCCCTCACCTAGTTTCGCCTGCCAGCCAAGGCAGTTTTCCAGGGTATGGCCGGGAGATTACACTTCCCTTCTTAGAGCACATAGGTGAGAAGTAGACAGAAAGTCTGTCCTAGGAACAAGTAGTGAGACTTAGTCTAGAGAACTACTCTACAACTAATGCTAAAGCTATGATGAACTACTGCTACTAGTTGACAAGCATGGCTGTTCCCTAGTCCGCGTGAACCCCTCTACCAATTCCCTATGCCCCAAACATATATATATATATATATATATAATTATTTTAAGTAACAAAAAAATGTTGTGTTTATTATTAGTACATAAAGTAAAATGCACTTTTACATGTTTATATAGAAATTAAATGCTAAGCATGAAGTATCCTTGAGGACTTCACAATAATTGAAAAATGTCCAGAATGTAGAGTTTTTGTGTAAAATCTTTGCCGTAAACCTGTAAACTTTTGTTAGCCATTCAGAAATTATTAGACAATATTTCACGCGTACGTAAATTTACTTTTAGATCAACTCTTGCATATAACAAGATAGCATCGGGGAGAGAATCCTTTTGTCCCTTTAGATTTAAATGATAAATGTAAATTTATCGTGTCACTGTTAAATATTGTCTTGTGTTATACACCAATCTTGTATAGTAATGAGTTGTGTGCCCTTGTCCCTACTATTATTTCTCTAAGTTGTGCATTTATCCTGGCATTTTTGCCTAAATAAGTTTTGTCTGTATCGCGGCAGGAGACAGTTTTTATGGACGTGATAAATTTATTATTTAATGAGTTTCTGTTTTGTCGTTTTGTCAGCTTTCTTCCAATCTTCAGACGTTATTTAACTTTTTTTTTGGAAATGTTACACAGAGATTTATAAAAAGAATTAAGTAAAATTTGTGTAATTTGAAAACTATGTAATTGTGTAGATGGGGTTATGTCTACATTATAACAGTATAACAGTAGATAGGTCATTTAGGAGATTTCTATCACTTTAAAAAATATTCTAAGGCATTAGACAAAAAGGAAAATTACAGCATATAATTTATAAATATTTTTTCAATTTTTACATACCGAAACATATTTAGTACAGGGAAAACATTGCTTTTATATTTCCTATTATTTGAAAAAAAAGAATAAAAATAAAATTCTAGGAAATAAAAAAAAAAGTTTCTATATGCAGAAAGATTAGTGAGTTTAACAAAGGTTAAAGTCGGTACCGAAATTTTGAAGTATTTTTTCCGTTATTCAGCTCAAGGTGTTAGAGGTTGTCAAGGCATAAACACTGCTCATTAACGTGGATGATTAGTTTTGTTATAAAGTTATTGGAGGCTGAATTCCAATTAAATGCCTTACAACAATTTCCGCACTGTGACAGCGGCCCTAATGAACAACATAATTTTTTTAAGAATATTTGACAGAATTAATTGTGAAATCTGTTAATATAGTGATAGTTACTGGTTAATTATATTTCATTTAGAAATAATGAATGGGGATTCTTAATTTTACTGTCATTAAATTATTTGAGTAATTTAGAAAAAGAAAATTGCCACTATTTTTTCTTCCTTAAATTGCATTTCAAATAAATTGTTTTGTACATTGAGATGAAGTTATAGTATTTCATGGAAGCTTTTGCTAACATTTTTCTGCATGTAACTTACTGTTTTGAAACAATTGGTGCAGATTTTAGAAGAAGTACATTCATATAAAAATGATATCATCAGTATTAATTACAATTAAATTCTATGGATGTTCAAAATTGTAAAATTATACACTAGTTATTGTTCTCAAATGTGGCCATTGTTAGATCAAAAGATAAACATTGGTGTTCATTTCATACAGGTAACTAACCAGGTAGGAAATTGTATCCTCACAGGTGAGAGAGTGGGTAATCAGCTGAAAATGTACATGGGCAAACATTCACATGTTGCTGTTTCAGTTTTGTGTTGCATCATGGCTTGACAACAATAAACAGAGCTGTCTTTGTGTAGAACATTCATTCATAATACACAGTTATTTTTTAGACTTAGAACCTGTCATTTGTAATCTACTATACTGCACAGCCTTCCTACCCTGACCTCAAGATTCTTAAGGGTTAAACAGCTTCTGTTCAAGTTTCAAATAAAACCTATGTAGGCACTTTGCCTGTGTCCTGTGTGGGTGGAACAACAAAATGACTTTATAATGTTGAAGTGTTTCGATAAGACTCTTAATTCATTTAATTAGCCTATAGGTCTATAGTCTTACTATACTTCTACTGAAAAAAAATGTGTTCAGTTGAAGGATGATTTCATGATTTAAGAATAGGAAGATTGTTCAGAAATGCCAAATACACATATAAAAGAATGCATTTAACCAATGATGTAAGAAACATACCAAATAAAATGTTTTCAATGCTGCAAGGGACATAATCTCAGACAGATAACATGTGTATACTGTTTTACCAATATGCCAGTTTGAAATTTTTTAGTCCTTTTGATGCATGTCCTCTCAAATAGAATGTTTGTTGCATGTAAAAAATGTGCACATGTGAACATGTAAACCATTGAAAAATGTTTTGGACAATACAATTAAGACTTCATGACACAAGTTATATTTGATATATGAACATACACTCCATCAAAGAGAGGTCTACAATGTACATACCATCCTTCCTGCGAGATGTAGACAACTCAGTCCACATTTATTTACTATGATAAACGAGTGGACTTTTATTTCACTTTTATTCTCCCAAGAAAGACAACTAGAATCTATCAAAATTAAGTTGCAGATTTCAACCTACAAGCTAAGTGGAAGTCTCTCATCATTGGAGTTTTGATACCTTCACACAGATTCCATTAGGGAAATCGACATAAAATTATTTAACAAATGATAGGTGGCCATAGAAATGTAGTAAGGTACATTCTAGATACACCTTATAGATATGGCTGATTCAACTTAAGGATTTAGAAGTATTGTCAGTAGTGTGACCTCCTGTCATCAAGGTCATGATGTCATTGATTGTGGATATGTACAATTGATGATAATATTTATATAGATGACATCATTTTAATTCCGTCTTTGTGTATTGGTTAATGAATTGTTTTAAATTACAAAAATACAATAATCAAACAAGATCTACATTACTTTAAACAATACCTAACAGATTGGAACGTGGATAATTTGTGATGACCAATCATTCAACTGTCGAACATTTCATCTATAAATTGATGACCAATCGGTAAAGCATGGATTCGTACTGTGGTCTATTATTATCTATCTTTGTAGTTCAATGATTAATTAATTAGTAGTTTATTAACATGCACCTGTATACAGGTATGCAGTGGATGGGTACTTTGTGGTAATTGTCTATACCACCTGTTAAGACCACCGAGAGTTATAATCAGAATTAGCAGTTACAAAATGACCCACATAGATGGAATGCAGGAGTTTCCAACTATTCTGAATCAATGTGTGATTGAGTTTAAAAACAACAAAACAATCTTGGCAAATTGCCTTATTTCTTATTGGTAATGTCTGTTTCAGTATACAGTACTTGACCTTTCAACCAAGCTGTGCTTGATAGCTCATCTTGTTTTTTGCTTATATCAGTTTTGCTTGATATCTAAACAAGTCCAAACTAGGCTACATTTGATACCAGCCCAACTAGCCCAGATTAGGATGTACTTGGTATCTAAACCAGTCCAAATGAGGTTATACCTAAAGCAGTCAGATTAGGCTGTGTCTGTTATTTAAACAGTCCAAATGAGGTATTGATTAATATCAAAAACAGTCCAAATGAGGTTGTGCTTGATATCTAAACCAGTGCAACAAAACCAAGTCAGGTTGTGCTTATATCCCAACAGCCATGAAGGCAACATGTTCTTGATCAATCAAACAAACAATAAACGGGAGTTGTTAATTATCTTGGTCTGTATACCTTTTGAAAAATTTCCAATTTATCATTATAGAATTATGGGACTTTAGTCATGAAAAAGGGGTAATTTTTTGTTTTCAGACTATAACTCAATAATGCTTTCATGAATTTTCTTGAAATTTTAGGAATGGTTTAAATTGATATATGTGAGCTTCCTTTAGTTTTGGTAAAATTCTGATCTATCATTATAGAGTTATGGGACTGTTCGTGAAAAAAAGGTGCAATTTTTTTGTTTTCAGATTATAAATAAAATACTTTATCAGTTTTTTTTTAACATTTGGGAAATTGTTATTGCAATAGACGTGAGCTTCCTTTTTGTATCCATAAAGTGTATAGCTCTTGTCCTTGGTGTATCATGTGCTCATGGTGAGGGGTTAATTTTGGCAGACATGCATTTTCAGTTATTGAGATACTTATTGATTACTATACTATATATTAATACAAAATTGTTGTAATGTCATAAGGCTATTCAAATGGAGTGATTTTTAAATGTTTACAAAGTAGCATATAACAACCAATGCCTTTAATTTAAAATCCAAATAAAGCTATGTAGACTATATATTAAAAAAACAATTATTTTTTGTTTATACCATAAAACTCCATTTCAAGGTTGGAGATTTTCGTAGAATTTCAAAACAGAATATCAAAAAGAGGGAATGGAGGCACTTCTTAATCAAAGGTTTGATTTATTTCACAAATATTTCATCCATTATAGATCATCAAAGAATATTTCTCGTTGATATTCCTTGGATCTGCCTGACACGATAGATTTTTTAAAAGAGTAATTTCAAATGAGTTTAAATATTATCAATTTATAATAATCATCTGAACCTAATGATTGGATAGTTTACTTCAAACAAACAGTAAAATGGACACGAGTGTTTGTTCTTGTTAACAATAATTACTGCGACTTTTTTGTTGATTTAGTTCATAATCTAGCTAGATTTGTCTTGTCTAATATAAACAATCCCGTCCATGTTTAACAGGCCAGATCACCGAATTAACCACGTATTACAGCAGACAAAAGAGAAATCAGCAAATTTTCAAGATGTTTGCAAATATTGCTTCTCTTCCAAAAAACACCTCAATAAGCCGGCTACTAGAAATAGATTTGACATCTTGTAACTCAGTGAAGGGTGACAAATGGAGAACAAGAAATGTTTACAAATATTATTAAGAGAAGTATGTCTCGTCAAAATGTTTAGACACATATTTTAGCTACAGCTTATGTTAAAATTTGTTTTGAAGCTAAATGTTTAAACACGTATTATAGTAACAGCTAATATTGGATCCGATCAATCAGTGTTTTTATACAAGCTCTTTCAAATGTGATTTTACCGTTGTCCACATTTTATACTTCGCTTTAATTCTTGCAAGGAATAATACATTTAATCACCTTCGTCTGATGCAGATCAAAAGAAAAACAATCGTTTGACAGTGATTTTAGTTTTAAATCTTTTGTTCAAATAAGATGACATGAAATTTTGTGACAAGCGGCTGCCAAGTCGACAATTTCATTAAAATTTCCAAGGGAGTAAAATCGGTGTTGACCTATCGTCAGGTGACTGTTGTTGTTATTTCCTTGGTAAATTGACGTATCCATTTATAGATTTTTTGCCCAGAGGGGTACGTTTATAATTTTTTCTTATCATCTGTTTCCATCTAAATTTAGGATTGATTATCTGTACGAGTGTATAATCTTTTTCTATTATGATTTGTGGTGTAATTTTTAATCAATTGTTAAGCAGGGACACCTAAGTGATTACAAGAAAGAGGGTTTGTCTACCTGACGGCAACTTCAAACGAATGTAGAAAGAATTAATTTTCCTCGCTTATTTCACACTGTATGAATTCGAATGGCGCCTGTATCTTATCTGCACATAACATCTAGATCATTTTAAGCTTTATTAGGAATTTATTATGTAGAAAATTTTAGAAAATATTGCTAAATTTGGTATTATGTTACATATTTGAGGTAATAAATATATTATAATTGAAATTATTTTAAAAAATTTAAGTCGTATAATATAAAAGGCTGAATCTTAATAGTTGTTCCATACATGTTAACAAGACAGCATGAATGTGTACTGATCTTATTTTTAACCAAACTGTCATTATGAATACTGTGGAATTTTTTTATATACTGCCAGCTCTATATGACAGTTTCATGATGGGGGAGTAGGATTTGGCCTAGATTGTTACCAGGTTTTCATGAGGTAGGGGTATTACTGGCGGTGGAAGTTTTTCTGATGGGGTAGTATGAGATGCCATAGATTTTACTTATTACAGAGGAATATGTCCTTTTAAATGCTTCAATGACAATGGGGTATTAGTATTTGGATAGCATAGCTTCTACAAAGGTTCTTTGGACAGACATGTACGACTTGGGTGACCTAGCTTTTATGGAAATATACTGACAGATTGACTCCACCAGGAATCCTTATGATGGTAGAACCCACATCCTGTGAGTAAGGAGCTCGAACAATGATCTACAGTACCCAGAATCTAACTTATTTCAGCAACACAGCATGTCCACGAACCCATGTGATTAAAAAGTATTAATGAGTATGCAACATAAACCTAAGGGTGTAAGAAAAAGCCTAACTCTATAAGACCCTGGGGCAGACCAATTGTGTACCTCATAATATAGCAGAAACACACCTCCCCCAACAAGAACTACAGGGGTATAAAAAAACCTCCAATTGGGTGTCAGAAAGAACCTACCTCCAACAAGAGCCCCTGGAGTATCAGAAAGAGCCTACCTCCCCAAAAAGCCCCTGGGCTATCAGTAAAGGCCTACCTCCAAAAAGATCCCCCGGAGTAAAGGCCTACCTCTAAGAAGTCACAGCATGTAAGCAGCAGACCCATTCAAAAAGCACTGCCTCCAACAAACCCCAGACATAACCTATACTAAAAAACCTGTGATTGTAAAAATACCATACTTCTAGGAATTGGTATATGAGTATTTTATTTTAATCATTTTAAAAACCCCAAATCTTTGGAATGAAAATGCCTGCTACATCTTTATTCTATAACAGGATAAATACAACATAAAGCCCATTGTAACATTCTGTTGTTTTCCTGTTAGTTTTGAAAGGAAATTCAGTTAGTGCATGCCATGTAAAAGTGATATTATTGATATTGGGAAAGTACAAAATAAAAGATACCATATATCTTTTGTTGACAACATATTTTAAAACAATGGAATAACACAGCCTTGAAGCCAGTCCATACTGTATTGATATAGTGATTATAGTTTGCATGCTACATGTCCATCACATGGAATCTGTTATACAACAGCTTTGGATATGTTTAACATGTGTACAAATTGTATTACACCATGTATTATACTCTCTTCAAATGGTGCACCATATTTTAAATTATTATATTGAGTGTTTTTTATCTTTAATTCTCCATCTAACAGCCGACAGCTTGTCAATGAAATGTTGTTGTCCAATCTGCTAGTTTTCATGTTTTCATCATATCAGAATAACTGTCCTTAGTATTGTGTAAATGGTACTGACATAATTGTATAGTAGTGTATAGTCCAACCAGGGTTACATTATGTTGTCGTCCATGGTCCAACCAGGGTTACATTATGTTGTCGTCCATGGTCCAACCTGGGTTACATTATGTTGTCGTCAATGGTCCAACCTGGGTTACATTATGTTGTGGTCCATGGTCCAACCAGGGTTACATTATGTTGTCATCCATGGTGCAACCAGGGTTAAATTATGTTGACGTCCATGGTCCAACCTGGGTTACATTATATTGTCGTACATGGTCCAACCAGGGTTACACTGTTGTCGTCCATGGTCCAACCAGGGTTACATTATGTTGTCGTCCATGGTCCAACCAGAGTAACATTATGTTGTCGTCCATGGTCAAACCAGGGTTACATTATGTTGTCGTCCATGGTCAACCAGGGATACATTATGTTGTCGTCCATGGTCCAACCAGGGTTACATTATGTTGTCGTCCATTGTCCAACAAGGGTTACATTATGTTGTCGTCCATGGTCCAACAAGGGTTACATTATGTTGTCGTACATGGTCCAACCAGGGTTACACTATGTTGTCGTCCATGGTACTACCAGGGTTGCATTATGTAGTCATACATGGTCCAGCCCTGGTTACATTATGTTATGTCCAGGGCCCAATCAGTGTAGTACAGTCATTACAGCAGGACTCATGAGAAGGTTTTAAAATTATTTTCTCTTGGGGGATGGGTAGAAATTATAGAAGTTAAACTTGTTTACTGTAGAAAAGAAAACCATAGTTGTATATAGTAGGATAAAATAAATCTAATGATTTTGTTGTGAATTGACACATGAAAATAATACAAGTAACATCACTGTTCTCTCCCAATGTTCCTTTTTTTCTCACAACAGAATGGCAGATCTAGTATAAAATCAGGCATAATACTGAAAAATTACCAGGAAAAAATAGGTTTTTGTCTTACAGGAAATGGAAAAATAATTATAACAAGTGGCCTGGGAAATGACCACACATTGTCAATAATCAATAGTGTTAATTAAAGAAATCAGGTGTGTGCCAAAGAATTCATCAACAATATTGTCTTCTGTAGGAAGCTTTAATAAAGACTGCTGTCATAATTATAATGAAGAAAAATGATCGATGGTTGTATTGGACAATGTCCAGCCCCATGGTCCCAGTGGTTTGTCTGCCTTTGTTGACAATTATCAGATGTGTTTATTTTTTGACATCTGAAGTATTTTTGTAAAGATTTATTTCGTTCTAGTTATTATAGTGGTATAATACATTTTTTCCAATTGTTTGTGTTTTTGATGAAGAGCTAGATTTTTGTTCACAGTAAATTTTGATTGATGATGTTATTTTGTAATTATGTGGTCTTTATTCAGTTTTAAAAATATAAGAAAATTTACTGCATTTTGCGAAGTTAAATGACTAAAAGGTTCAGCATTTGTGTGTTAGAAAACAGCATGCTATAGAAAATAATGATGGAGAAATTTAGGCTGACTGTATTTAGCAGTTTCCTTAAGACTATTAAGACTAAAACTTGACAATATTCGTACAAAATAAGGTTATTACTGTATCAAACCATGAATTTTTAAATTTAATGCAATAACATTGTATGTATTTCATAAGTAAATATTCTTTATTTACAAAAAACATCCTAAACAATCCAGAAGATATCTGTACTGTTAGAAGTTTTCTATCTTATTTTATTTTCATGAAGCTAATATTAAAGAGTTCAACATTTGATGTTTGTTAATTAGCACAGCAGGTCTCATTTCATGTCATTTGTGACCAGCAGTGGTCAGATTCACTGACCATCTTGCCAACATGTCCATCTTCATAGCTGGAAATAATTAACACTTATTAGCATCTTTATTATTAAAATGTCATTAATTATCTTTTGCATCTGAAAAATTATAATTAGAGACATGTTGAGGTTAATTAATTTGTTATGAAAAAAAATTTCAGCCAATTTTGTATATTAAAAAAAATTACTTCCTTTCAAGCATGTTTAAATAAATATTTAAACAACATTTAAATCATTAGTTTTATAACTTTTTGTGTGCATAATTTGAAGTATTTTTCCAATAAGGTAGTTTTTTGTAAAAAAATTCAACAATAACATGTCTTTAATTCCATAGTATTAAATTCAAACATTTACAAAAAAAGGCAATATATCTAAACTGAACAATATGTTTGGGTGTAAGTTTACATACAACCAATTGTTTTTTGACTAGCATAGATTTCCAAATCCATCTGTTGTATGGTCGGACCCTAAATTACTAGTATTCAAATAAAGTAGAATATGATCCTTTCATTGTTTGACCTCTAACATCTTACTGGGGTAGATTTCTGTGTTTTACCGGATTAGAGTTACAGGAATTGCTCAGCGGTTTTTACTTGTTTTAGTCCTGTGGATTTACCGAGTGGTGATATTTTATTTGGTTCAGCGGAAAACTGCTTTCTTAGAAAGTTTTTATCATTGAGGAAGATGAAATAGAAATATAACATCATATTACTAGGAATATAAATATCACATCTCGGTAAGCACTTGTGTTTAATATTAATATAGTTTATGTTCTTGGTTTTCACTTGCGGAAGTTCTATTTAATTAACTTAATTGGGAATTATGTGTATCTCAAATAAGTAAGTAAGAAAGTATGTAATAATAACTGGACATATATGTAATAAAATTAATTTATTACATGACTATTGAGAATAATATTCTGTGTAGAATTTTATATAATGTATGAGCTTGTGAGGGCAATATATATTCTACAAAGAATAATATTCACTGTAGAATATATACATATCACACTCGCAATAACCAATATTCATGTAATAACATATTTATTATAAAGCAAAGCATAGATTTTGATAAAAGGTTCAACATTTGGTATGGATGATGCCATGAATTTTGAAGTATATTTACATCTGTGCAGTATGGAAATTTATTACACACTTTTTTAAAAAGTTTATTGCACTATTGCAATAAGGAAATTAATTACTTCAGGTTAGTTTCTATAGGAAATATTATGATGCCTTACAATATAACATGATTATTTTAGCTATAGACTTGACCAGAAAATAAATAATAAAAATGATTCACTTTTGTTATAATTATTTGCAGTATATTAAATTTATATAGCATAAAATGGTATAATTAATATATGGAAGCAATTTTTTCGTCATATTATTTGTTTCAAGAAATTTACAGTTTTAATAGCAATAATGTTGTAATTTATGACAATTAATATATAAGGTGTTATCCGTTTTTATATGTTTATCTTCAGATTTTGTTTTTTGGAATTTACACTTTTTTGGAACCAAAAGTTATTATTTTTTTAAAAATTATTCAAATAAACTATATTTAATCTTGTAAAGTCAACAAAACCCAGTTATTAAAATCGTGTTTAAACATAGGTTTTCTAAATATCCTTGAAAGGTTTGTTAAATTGAGCAATAATCATTGTATCTGCTAAAAATAAAATCATTTTACTTTAGGTTTTCTGAGCTAATTGCTGGCAGGAGCACCTGCTTTGATGTTTAATGAGACCAGGTTACAAACAAGAATTGTTGCATGTTTAACTGTAATCCTAGGCCTTTATTAGATGGTATCATCTCTTTAGTCTTGTAATTACTTTCGTTTGCCCAAGGAAAGAGCAATGTCTAATCATCACTAGTTTATTCTTTGACTTAACGTTTTAAAACTTTTACCAACATGATGTGAAATATTCACTGAAAATATATCAAAATAATCAGATCTGCAGACAAGATCTGTTCAAGATTTTAATTTTAGAACCGGTAGATTTTGGAATAATTACCTACGATTTACGGAGGTTGTTTATGGGTGATTTTTTCTGTCATACACATTGTGGCGATATATGGAACAATCGCATGATACTATACATTAAATTGAAAAATGCTTTTCTAACTCGGTCAAGTTTTACAAAAAAAATCACAATTTTCCCGTGAAATGGGATGGAGTTTAAACAGCCATAGGTAAAGTTGGGATGAACCCGCAGTGTATAATCTACTAGAGATTTTTATTTGATTATAATGACCACTTACATACCATAATTTAAAATCTTGCATTCTTTCAGAAATTAATGTATAAACCAAGGTTTTATTTGTACAGTTGGCAATTATTTGTGCTGTTCAAAGTTTTTTATTATTTGCCTCACTTTGGTAGGTTAACTGTAATAAAATATTAGTGAACATATGGTAAGAAATTGAATTCAACATCAATCATTCGATATTATTCATTAAATTTAGTTTTTACAAATGGAAAAAATTATTCTTGGACAGTTTATTTTATTTGATAAGTTTTAACCAAGTTTATTAAATAAACACTTCCAGTAAAAGATAATCCTCGGATTATCTTTTTTTTTAAATAAGACAAAACTTAATTTAAAGTTACAATAATATCGATTCCTAAGCCATTACAATAAAATTATCTTTACTATACAGGATGCAGTTAGGTTACCAGTACTCTTAATTACACAGAAATATTAATTTTAACATTTTATAAATGCTTTCTGGTTCCATTTGAATATTTAATTAAATTTTAACATTAAGTGATATTATAGAAGAAATTTAGTATGCAAACTAAGTTTATGAGCCCAGCGAGAGCTTAAAGCTTGTGTCTATCTTAGTTCCGATCTGACAGACTTTAATTTATCATTTAAAATTTGGATTGTTACCCATATAAATTACTTATTGCAAATAATGAAATTCTGTAAGTGGACTAAAATGCTTGAAAGATGATTTGATAATATTAATATAGCAATTTTTTAATCAGGTGTTGTGTTCCAGTAATAAACTACAACATGTATAGATGGAACCATCAATATCGTAATGGTTCATTTTATTTATGACAAACCATGGGCTTTTTCTAAGTAGATAAAAAAGTTTACTGGTCCCATATTGTGATAGTATGTGATGAATCATTACAGGAAATTTCAAATCAAATTCATAAGACAAATAACATTTTAACCCATAAATTAGACGACTGACAATTTTACAGACAAATAACAAATTGAGTCAAGATTTTCATAAGTGGGAGGAGGCTAGACTACTCTGTGATATTCCCTTTAATTCAGGAAAACTAACAATCATTGTAAATTTAAGGTAAGATTCAGACACAACAGTCAGGTTCTTACTTACAAACCTACCAAAAACAACTAAAACAAAGAAAACATTTTTATCAGTGTTGCTTGGCACAGAAATGCTACATTCCAAACTATAGAACTAAGAATGGTGTCGGGGATAAATTTTAACCAATGAACATTTTTAGCCAATCGCAGTGAAGTTGTCATGGATGGGAGGCTGGAGTCAAATTGTTCTACCATGTTTATTCTTCCCCCCCCCCCCACTCCCCGGGAAGCTTTGCGGATATAGCCTTTTAGAGCTAAATTTTAAGTGTATGGAAGCTTACTTTACCAATGAAATTGATGCAGTCACAAGCATTCAAAAACTTTTATTTCAATAATTTTTATTATACTTTTTTTTGTAAGAATTTGCAATCTTCCAGCCAGTGATGTTTCAATGATTGATTAAAGGAATAAAGACAAAATGATATGAATCAGGCGAGTTTTCCAAGAAATCATATTTAAAAACAAAAAAGAAAATTATTTAAGTGAATGGACTGTCAGACCAAAAATAGAATGAGTATGGTTGGAAAATTTTTGGACTGAAAACTACCCAGAACATATAGATGAGTATAACTCTTCATCTTCTCTTGTCCTCTTTTTATTAAAAAAAAGGAAATTGCCGTGTCGTTTGTGCACGCAGGTGCGTCGTTGCATAAATGGTAGCTATGCCACTGCAATCACATGTATACAGAAGCATATCAAATGATTGATTGATTGATTGATTAAAGGTGTTTAACGCCCGAGCAGCAATATTTCAGCTATATTCAGGCGATGAACATGAAATGGATGATAAGATGAACATGAAATGATGATGAATGAAAATGGGATGGGACACTAGGAAAAATAGGGGTAACAGATTTTAGATTGCCACTGGCAAATGGGAGGATGGATAGGGTCGGGCAATTTAGCCTCCTGTAGCGGGTTCGAAATCCCTACTCATAGCGAATACTACAGCAGCGTTCTTTAACGTGCGAGGAACGTGGCATTTTTCCCAACACGGTGCACTAATATGGTTTGCGGTCCGGTTTTCCATATAATGGCCCAACAACCCCAGCTTGCCAGGGGTACCCCATTCAACCACCTGGGGCACACATCCCAGTCGGTCTTTAGGCAAATGGACCTGACACGGCGGTCAGGGTACTGGGCGCTATTTAGTCGCCTTTTACGAAAAGCTAGCGCGACTGCGGTTTATTCTTTTAGCCACCCGGATACGCGCGGGGCTACATATGATACACAAGTTAATATTTTTATGCTGACAATTTCTAAGTCAAGTTAAAAAAAAACCAATTCTTTTTCCTTGCAGGATTTCTAGATTAATACCCCTTATAGGTGAAAAAGGCCACAAATGTTATAGTGCTTGCAAAGGCCAACTTATTTCTTGACAGATTCAAAGCAATTTTATTCACAGCCTATATAATATTCATAATATCAAGGGAAAAAGCTTCATTAGGGGATTTCATGAGTTGAAGAAGTAAAAAAAAAATAAAAAGTGTTCATTTGTGCAATAGCAAATTGATACATTGACAGGTTCGTACTTTATATTTCTTACAAGTTCTAAACCCCCGGTAACAATTTCCACAGTTATACACCTTGAGTATAGGGGAAATTATTTGGGGTATATGTCAACCTTTAAGATATGAAATAATCTTTTGAAAATGGGACAAACAAATATGCATCAACAATTTTTTTTTCACTGAATGACAAACAAATTCAGGGATTTTCCATCTCACATGCTTTATCATTTTTAAGGAGAAACACAAATTCATTTCCTTGTTTTCAGTGTTTGATATTCAGATTACCTCTTAGAACTGTTGGGATATGACATAAGATAAAACCCTCATCATTACAATTTTCTGAGAGTAATGCATCAAAGAGGAATTGGCCGGTTATTGCAGTAACTGTCATATCAGTCCAGATGAGATTACCTCAGTCCCCATTGTACTGCATTAGAGAGGAATTGTAAAAATGAGACTCCCAATTAGCAAAACATTCTCAATTCATTCAGTTGAAGTAAATACAATTTACAATGAAATAACAAAATTAGATGCTATCAAGTCCCCTGGAACTGATAACATTGGACCAAGAATACTTAAAATAAGTGCCCAAATAATTGCCACATCCTTAACATATATTTTTAGCTCATCTGACCCGAAGGGTCATGTGAGCTATTGCCATCACTTGGTGTCCGTCGTCGTCCGTCGTCGGCGGCGGCGTCGTCGTCGTCGTTAACTTTTCTTCAAAAATCTTCTCCTCCAAAACCACTGAAGGGATTGCTTTGAAACTTTGCACACATCATCAGTAAAATGTCCTCTACCAAGTTTGCCCAAATCATGGCCTCAGACCAACCAACATGGCTGCCATGGCTAAAAATAGAACAGGGGGGTCAAAATACAGTTTTTTGCTTATAGTTCAAAAAGTATAACAGATACAGGAAAACCGAACAGACCTTCCTTCTTCAGCATCTAAAGCTCTACAAAACACTCTATTGGGTCAAAGTTGTATGATGACTCCTTGTAGGAGTTATTGCCCTTTAATTGTCAAAATTGATGATTTTTGCCATTTTTGCCTCAAAATCTTGAAAATTATTAGAACTAGAGAAAAAGTTAGCATTGCTTAATTGTTCTGCTCTATGAGGGCTACAAAAATGACTTAAGGGTCAAGATTGTCTGATTAACCGTTTAAGAGTTATTCCCCTTGAACTGTTTTTTTTAATCGGTTTTAATTGATTTTTAAAAATCTCCTCCTCTGAAACAACTGAAAGTACTGCTTTGAAACTCTGTACACATCATCCGTCAAATGTCCTCAACCAATTTTGTACCAACCATGGCTGCAGATTAACTAACATGGCCACCATGGCTAAAAAAAGGAAGATGGGGGGGGGGGGGGTAAAATACAGTTTTTGGCTTATATTTAAAAAAGTGTAACAGATACAGGAAAACCGAAGAGACCAGCCTTCATTTGCATCAAAAGCTCTACGAAACACTCCATCGGGTTGAAGTTGTATGAGGACTCCTTATAGGAGTTATTGCCCTTTAATTGTCCAAATTGATTATTTTTGACATTTTTGCCTCTAAATCTTAAAAAGTTTTAGAACTAGAGAAAAAGTTAGCATTGCTTAATTGTTCTGCTCTATGAGGGCTACAAAAATGACTTTAGGGTCAAGATTGTCTGATGAAGCGTTTAGGAATTATTCTCCTTGAACATTTTTTTAATCAATTTTACTTAATTTTAAAAAATCTTCTCCTCTTTAACCAATGAAAGGACTGCTTTGAAACATTGCACACATCATCTTTAGGACGTCCTCTACCAAAATTTTGCAAATCATGACACCTGACTACCTACTTGGCTACGTTGGCTTAAAATAGAAAAATTGAAAAAAAAGGGGGGGGGGGAGGTGGGAGTCGAGAGAGTTTTCGACTGATAGTTAAAAAAGTATAACAGGTACAGCAAATTTGAAGTGAACCTCCCTTCTCCCTCTAAGCATCAAAAGCTCCTCCTTATAGGAGTTATTTCCCTTAAAAGGTCAAAATTAATGATTTTTGCAGAAGTGTTGGGCAATTCCTTATAGCAACTAAAAGCTGGATAAAAAAGTTTTGTTTGGTTTCAGGTTCAGGTGAGCGATACAGGCTCCTGGGAGCCTCTAGTTAATAGAATAATAGATATGGGTACCTATCCTAAAATTTTAAAGAATGCCAAAGTAACACCAGTTTTTAAAACTGGTGAGAGATTTTTAGCCTCAAACTATAGACCTATCTCAGTGTTGCCTACATTGACTAGGCTGATAGAAAAGCATTTATCACAGCATTTATATAAATTATTAATAAAATTCAATCTCTTACACCCTGCCCAATCTGGTTTCAGACCAAATCATTTGTGTCAAACTGCCCTTATAAACATTATTGACAAATGGCTTCAAGAAATCAATAATGGAAACATAAATCTGGCTGTTCTTTTAGATTTTCAAAAAGCATTTGATGTTGTTGATCATGAAATTTTATGTAGTAAATTGAAAATGTATGGGTTTGATAAAAATAGTATTGCACTTTTCAAATCACATCTTCATGGCAGAACACAGCAAGTCCAAATTGGAAATACCAAATCAGATCAACTTCCAATAAATTTTGGTGTACCTCAGGGTTCCATACTAGGCCCTCCTTTATTCATAATATATATAAATGATCTCCCTTTATATATTAAAAATTGTCAAACTGACATGTATGCTGATGATTCCACTATACACACATCAGGTTCAAATATCAAAGAGCTACAGGTTAAAATACAACAAGATTTAAATTGTGTAGAACAATGGTGTCATGAAAATAACATGTTCATAAATTCAAATAAAACAAAATGTATGATAATTGGAACTAGACAAAAACTTTCCTCACAAGAGAATGAACTTTGCCTTACAATTTCTTCCAATAAACTACAAAATTTGACATGTGAAAAATTATTAGGAATCAAAGTAGACCAACAACTAAATTGGTCCACTCAGGTAGACGTAGTCTGTTCCACAATTTCATCTAGAATTTATCTTCTTTCAAAAATCAAACAATATTTAAATCTTGAATTAAGAAAATTATTTTACAATGGATATATTCTACCCCTAATGGATTACTGTTGTATAATATGGGGCAGCTGTAATAATGAAGGACTAAACAGAATTTTAAAACTGCAAAAAAGAGCAGCACGACTTATTATGGATGCTGATCCATTAACACCTTCAGAACCTTTATTTAAATATCTTGGCTGGATGAAAATTGAAGAAAGAATTAAATATCACAAATGTCTACTTACTTTCAAATGCTTAAAAAATGAGGCTCCAGATTACCTCAATAAAAAATTTTCATATATTTCTGAAACGAACCCATATGCTCTAAGAAATGCCTTAAAAGGAAATCTCAATGTCCCTAAACCAAAAACTGAACAATTCAAAAAATCCTTTGTATATTCAGCCCCTTTGCTATGGAATAACTTACCACCTTCAGCCCGTGAATCTATTAGCACCAATGTATTCAAGACAAATATTAAAAACTACTTATTATATTCTTCAGACCATCAGGACAATGTATAACTTTTCACCAATTTGTATGTTACTTTCTGTATACTTCTATATTTTCTGTAAACGCAATGTATAACTTTTCACCAATTTGTATGTTACTTTCTGTACACTTGTATACTTTCTGTATATATAATGCTCACAATTTGATCAATTTATGCTGTACTACATTATTTTCCTTGGTTTAATATGAGGGCCTCAGGGAAGATTAGTGTAGCTAACTGAGTTTACCCTAAAAAAATAAAGTATTATTATTATTATTATTATTATTATTATTATTACATGCAATAACTGTCACATCAGGATGAGATTCCCTCAGTCCTCATTGTACTGCATTAGAGAGGAATCAGCCCATTACATGCAGTAGCAGTCCAGATGAGTTTCCCTCAGTTCCCCATTGTACTGCATTAGAGAGGAATTGGCCCATTACATGCAGTAGCAGTCCAGATGAGTTTCCCTCAGTCCCCATTGTACTGCATAAGAGAGGAATCAGCCCATTACATGCAGTAGCAGTCCAGATGAGTTTCCCTCAGTCCCCATTGTACTGCATTAGAGAGGAATCAGCCCATTACATGTAGTAGCAGTCCAGATGAGTTTCCCTCAGTCCCCATTGTACTGCATTAGAGAGGAATCAGCCCATTACATGCAGTAGCAGTCCAGATGAGTTTCCCTCAGTCCCCATTGTACTGCATAAGAGAGGTATCAGCCCATTACATGCAGTAGCAGTCCAGATGAGTTTCCCTCGGTCCCCATTGTACTGCATAAGAGAGGAATTGGCCCATTACATGCAGTAGCAGTCCAGATGAGTTTCCCTCGGTCCCCATTGTACTGCATAAGAGAGGAATCAGCCCATTACATGCAGTAGCAGTCCAGATGAGTTTCCCTCAGTTCCCCATTGTACTGCATTAGAGAGGAATTAGCCCATTACCTGCAGTAGCAGTCCAGATGAGTTTCCCTCAGTCCCAATTGTAATGCATTAGAGAGGAATTGGCCCATTACCTGCAGTAGCAGTCCAGATGAGTTTCCCTCAGTCCCCATTGTACTGCATTAGAGAGGAATTGGCCCATTACCTGCAGTAGCAGTCCAGATGAGTTTCCCTCAGTCCCCATTGTACTGCATAAGAGAGGAATCAGCCCATTACATGCAGTAGCAGTCCAGATGAGTTTCCCTCAGTCCCCATTGTACTGCATTAGAGAGGAATTGGCCCATTACCTGCAGTAGCAATCCAGATGAGTTTCCCTCAGTCCCCATTGTACTGCATAAGAGAGGAATCAGCCCATCACATGCAGTAGCAGTCCAGATGAGATTACCTCAGTCCCCATTGTACTGCATTAGAGAGGAATTGGCCCATTACCTGCAGAAGCAGTCCAGATGAGTTTCCCTCAGTCCCTATTGTACTGCATTAGAGAGGAATCAGCCCATTACATGCAGTAGCAGTCCAGATGAGTTTCCCTCGGTCCCCATTGTACTGCATAAGAGAGGAATCAGCCCATTACATGCAGTAGCAGTCCAGATGAGTTTCCCTCAGTCCCCATTGTACTGCATTAGAGAGGAATTAGCCCATTACATGCAGTAGCAGTCCAGATGAGTTTCCCTCAGTCCCCATTGTACTGCATTAGAGAGGAATCAGCCCATTACATGCAGAAGCAGTCCAGATGAGTTTCCCTCAGTCCCCATTGTACTGCATTAGAGAGGAATCAGCCCATTACATGCAGTAGCAGTCCAGATGAGTTTCCCTCAGTCCCCATTGTACTGCATTAGAGAGGAATCAGCCCATTACATGCAGAAGCAGTCCAGATGAGTTTCCCTCAGTCCCCATTGTACTGCATTAGAGAGGAATCAGCCCATTACATGCAGTAGCAGTCCAGATGAGTTTCCCTCAGTCCCCATTGTACTGCATTAGATAGGAAGTATTCGTTTACCATCTGTGTTGCCACCAATGTTGGTGAAAGGGGACTGTCAGTAGTAACCTGTGGTGATTGATTGATTGATATTTAACTTCCACCAAGCAATATCTTGGCTGTCGACTCTCAGATGTATTAGTAAATAACTATTTAGGATCCTCCACATGCAGATAAGCCATGGAATGTCATTCACTGTCCGGTGGACCAGATAAGCCACGGAATGTCATTCACTGTCCAGTGGACATTGGCAAGGTATTTAGGATCCTCCACATGCAGATAAGCCATGGAATGTCATTCACTGTCCAGTGGATCAGATAAGCCACGGAATGTCATTCACTGTCCAGTGGACCAGATAAGCCACGGAATGTCATTCACTGTCCAGTGGACCAGATAAGCCATGGAATGTCATTCACTGTCCAATGGACCAGATAAGCCACGGAATGTCATTCACTGTCCAGTGGACCAGATAAGCCATGGAATGTCATTCACTGTCCAGTGGACATTGGCAGATAAGCCATGGAATGTCATTCACTGTCCAGTGGACATTGGCAGATAAGCCATGGAATGTCATTCACTGTCCAGTGGACCAGATAAGCCACGGAATGTCATTGACTGTCCAGTGGACCAGATAAGCCATGGAATGTCATTCACTGTCCAGTGGACATTGGCAGATAAGCCATGGAATGTCATTCACTGTCCAGTGGACCAGATAAGCCATGGAATGTCATTCACTGTCCAGTGGACCAGATAAGCCACGGAATGTCATTTACTGTCCAGTGGACCAGATAAGCCACGGAATGTCATTTACTGTCCAGTGGACCAGATAAGCCACGGAATGTCATTCACTGTCCAGTGGACATTGGCAGATAAGCCATGGAATGTCATTCACTGTCCAGTGGACCAGATAAGCCACGGAATGTCATTCACTGTCCAGTGGACCAGATAAGCCATGGAATGTCATTCACTGTCCAGTGGACATTGGCAGATAAGCCATGGAATGTCATTTACTGTCCAGTGGACATTGGCAGATAAGCCACGGAATGTCATTCACTGTCCAGTGGACCAGATAAGCCACGGAATGTCATTCACTGTCCAGTGGACCAGATAAGCCATGGAATGTCATTCACTGTCCAGTGGACATTGGCAGATAAGCCATGGAATGTCATTCACTGTCCAGTGGACCAGATAAGCCATGGAATGTCATTCACTGTCCAGTGGACCAGATAAGCCATGGAATGTCATTCACTGTCCAGTGGACCAGATAAGCCATGGAATGTCATTCACTGTCCAGTGGACATTGGCAGATAAGCCATGGAATGTCATTCACTGTCCAGTGGACATTGGCAGATAAGCCATGGAATGTCATTCACTGTCCAGTGGACCAGATAAGCCATGGAATGTCATTCACTGTCCAGTGTACATTGGCAAGGTATTTTGTCACACTCCCTGTTGTAAGGATTGTTTTGTTAACTGGCTGTAGAAGCAAGATCCATTTTCTATACCCATGGGTTCCCTTTAAAGTGGCAGGTAGAAGCCAGGTCCATTTTCTGTACCCTATGGTTCCCTTTAAAGGGGGAGGTAGAAGCCAGGTCCATTTTCTGTACCCTTGGGTTCCCTTTAAAGTGGCAGGTAGAAGCCAGGTCAATTTTCTGTACACTTGGGTTCCTTGAAAAGGGGGGGGGCGGGTAGAAGCCAGGTCCATTTCCTGTACCTTCTGGTTCCCTTTAAAGGGGGAGGTAGAAGCCAGGTCCATTTTCTGTACCTTCTGGTTCCCTTTAAAGGGGGAGGTAGAAGCCATGTCAATTTTCTGTACCCTGGGATTCCCTTTAAAGGGGGAGGTAGAAGCCAGGTCCATTTTCTGTACCTTCTGGTTCCCTTTAAAGGGGGAGGTAGAAGCCAGGTCCATTTTCTGTTCCCTTGGGTTCCCTTTAAAGGGGCAGGTAAAAGCCAGGTCCATTTTCTGTACCCTTGGGTTCCCTTTAAAGGTGCAGGTAGAAGCCAGGTCCATTTTCTGTACCCTTGAGTTCCCTTTAAAGTGGCAGGTAGAAGCCAGGTCAATTTTCTGTACACTTGGGTTCCTTTAAAGAGGGGGTGGGGGTAGAAGCCAGGTCCATTTCCTGTACCTTCTGGTTCCCTTTAAAGGGGGAGGTAGAAGCCAGGTCCATTTTCTGTACCTTCTGGTTCCCTTTAAAGGGGGAGGTAGAAGCCATGTCAATTTTCTGTACCCTGGGATTCCCTTTAAAGGGGGAGGTAGAAGCCAGGTCCATTTTCTGTACCTTCTGGTTCCCTTTAAAGGGGGAGGTAGAAGCCAGGTCCATTTTCTGTTCCCTTGGGTTCCCTTTAAAGGGGCAGGTAAAAGCCAGGTCCATTTTCTGTACCCTTGGGTTCCCTTTAAAGGTGCAGGTAGAAGCCAGGTCCATTTTCTGTACCCTTGGGTTCCTTTTAAAGGGGCAGGTAGAAGCCAGGTCCATTTTCTGTACCCTTGGGTTCCATTTAAAGGGAAGTTAAAAGCCAGGTCCATTTTCTGTACCCTTGGGTTCCTTTTAAAGGGGCAGGTAGAAGCCAGGTCCATTTTCTGTACCCTTGGGTTCCCTTTAAAGGGGAGTTAGAAGCCAGGTCCATTTTCTGTACCCTTGGGTTCCCTTTAAAGGGCAGGTAGAAGCCAGGTTCATTTTCTGTACCCTTGGGTTCCCTTTAAAGGGCAGGTAGAAGCCAGGTCCATTTTCTGTACCTTTGGGTTCCCTTTAAAGGGGGAGGTAGAAGGCAGGTCCATTTTCTGTACCCTTGGATTCCTTTAAAGGGGCAGGTAGAAGCCAGGTCCATTTTCTGTACCCTTGGGTTCCCTTTAAAGGGGAGTTAGAAGCCAGGTCCATTTTCTGTACACTTGGGTTCCCTTTAAATGGGCAGGTAGAAGCCAGGTCCATTTTCTGTACCCTTGGGTTCCTTTTAAAGGGGCAGGTAGAAGCCAGGTCCATTTTCTGTACCCTTGGGTTCCCTTTAAAGGGAGTTAGAAGCCAGGTCCATTTTCTGTACCATTGGGTTCCCTTTAAAGGGGCAGGTAGAAGCCAGGTCCATTTTCTGTACCCTTGGGTTCCTTTTAAAGGGGCAGGTAGAAGCCAGGTCCATTTTCTGTACCCTTGGGTTCCCTTTAAAGGGGAGGTAGAAGCCAGGTCCATTTTCTGTACCCTTGGGTTCCCTTTAAAGGGAGAGGAGTAGAAGGTAGTATGGAATATGGCTTTAAATGATGGTAAGATTTATCCTTCTATAAGAAATGGTATATTAACATTAATAATGTGATCTGACATGCAGATGTGGGTCAATTTATTGTAAAACCAATATTGGTTTACATGGGACTGGTTTCCAAAGCAATATGTCTACAATATATGTAAACAAAACCTATGGATGACAAACTTAAAGTGAGTGACTCAATTGAGTATGCTGATGCCCACCCTCAAATGCAAGCAACCCAGGTGCATATAAGTATCTTAAGTACTTATTTTAGTGTTATATATGTTGGAATAATATTGCAATCAACATGTGTTTTTGAGGCCAATACTGCCATCTTTAGCATAATATAAGAACAAAAGTCTGAGTCTGAGGGCATTAAACACCCCCTGAGCATACCAAGGAAAAACTGTCGAACCAATTAAAATTTATTTTTGGCAAATAAGTTTTCAGAACATGATTGTAAAAATAAAATGAAAAATCCACACCACCAAAATAACAATATTTAAAAATCATGTATATAAAAAGAGTTAATTAATGTTTTGACACTGAAATTTACATCATAGAAGAATGCAAACAAGAAACCGTTTAATTTCTGCCACCTGTACTCACAAAATGTTACTTTTTGGCGAATCAAAATTCTGTGTATATAATATATTTGCCAATTGGTGAATAATCCACATTTTGTGGTTAGCGATATAAGCTTCATCTCTAAGAAGCTATTTTTGGCCATTAAATTTTACGTATCTGGTATTATAAACATGGACAGGAATCATCAACAATACCTTATTATAACTGATTAGAATATACATGTATTAGTAATAGAAATTCAGCGTTAAATTAATAACCAAATGAAAAACCTGTGCAACCAAATGTGCAAACACTCCCCACCATATTTGGTCGCCAATCCCAGTAACAATACTCCCGGCTATATTTAGTGGCCAATCAAACACTACCCGCTATATTTGGTCGCCAATCCCAGTAAGAATACTCCAGGCATATTTAGTCGCCAATCAAACACTCCCCACCATATTTGGTCGCCAATCCCAGTAAGAATACTCCCGGCCATATTTAGTCACCAATCAAACACTACCCGCTATATTTGTCACCAATCCCTGTAAGAATATTCCGGGCATATATAGTCACCAATCAAACACTCCCCACCATATTTGGTCGCCAATCCCAGTAAGAATACTCCCGGCCATATTTAGTCGCCAATCAAACACTACCCACTATATTTGTCACCAATCCCCGTAAGAATACTCCGGGCATATTTAGTCGCCAATCAAACACTCCCCACCATATTTGGGCGCCAATCCCAGTAAGAATACTCCCGGCCATATTTAGTTGCCAATCAAACACTCCCCACCATATTTGGTCGCCAATCCCAGTAAGAATACTCCCGGCCATATTTAGTTGCCAATCAAACACTCCCCACCATATTTGGTCGCCAATCCCAGTAAGAATACTCCCGGCCATATTTAGTCGCCATTCAAACACTACCCACTTTATTTGGTCGCCAATCCCAGTAAGAATCTGGATCCACACTTATGGCACATTTGGTTTCTGGCAATAAAATATGGCAACCCTGACAGGAGGTATGGTCACCATACCAGACTCCATCCTAAATGGGGTCAATAGGTCATAACGAGTCTAAATTAATTGGACCCCCCAAAAAAGGTCTGTTTTTAGGACAAAGCAATAAAATATTGTTATATATAGGCTATGTTTTTGTTCAGGTATTGATCAGGGAGAATAAAACTGACTTGTATGAAAATAATGCATAAATAAAGAAACTAACTTGTATGCACATGAAAAGTAGTTTAAATATCTGTCATGTGCGACATGTTTCATGACATGACTCAGCAGACAAAAAAAACTGTTCAACAGCTGGTGTCTAATTCTAAAAAAAATATATCCTGTACATTTTTTTTGTTGTATTGCCTGGATATTTTAGGAGTAGAAATTAGTGTTGGTATATGGTAGATAAGATTGACCTGGTGTCTGTCCATTATAATATTGCTGTTTAAATATTTTTTTAATCTTTACATCCTGTTGTATTGAGACATCACAATATTACATGAGACGTCATCCGAAAGTTACAAACAACATGTACTGTGTCACAGCTTTTTATTGTCTCGCCTGCGACGAAAGTCGCTGGAGGCGAGACATATGTATGGGAATCCGGCGGCGGCGGCGGCGGCGTAAACACTTGACATCTTGCTTCATATCTTTGTAAGCCCAAGCCATAGGTCCATCAAATTTGGTCCAGAGGTAGCTTATGATGAGTACTTGCCAGTCAGTCACCTGTCACCTGACCTTGACCTCAAATTCACGGTCCAGTGACTACGTTAAAGTTTTTGGGTTACGACAGTTCCTCTGTAACTACTCATGGTAGGATGACAATATTTGGTGTATAGGTTGCTGATGACTAGTACATGACTGTCTGGTAGGTGTCACCTGACCTTGACCTCAATTTCACGGTCCAGCGACTACGTTAAAGTTTTTAGGTTACGACAGTTCCTCTGTAACTACGCATGGTAGGATGACAATATTTGGTGTATAGGTTGCTGATGACTAGTACATGACTGTCTGGTAGGTGTCACCTGACCTTGACCTCAATTTCACGGTCCAGCGACTACGTTAAAGTTTTTGGGTTACGACAGTTCCTCTGTAACTATGCATGGTAGGATGACAATATTTGGTATATAGGTTGCTAATGACTAGTACATGACTGTCTGGTAGGTGTCACCTGACCTTGACCTCAATTTCACGGTCCAGCGACTACGTTAAAGTTTTGGGGTTACAACAGTTCCTCTGTAACTATGCATGGTAGGATGACAATATTTGGTGTATAGGTTGCTGATGACTAGTACATGACTGTCTGGTAGGTGTCACCTGACCTTGACCTCAATTTCACGGTCCAGCGACTACGTTAAAGTTTTTGGGTTACGATAGTTCCTCTGTAACTACGCATGGTAGGATGACAATATTTGGTATATAGGTTGCTGATGAATAGTACATGACTGTCTGGTAGGTTCCACCTGACCTTGACCTCAATTTCACGGTCCAGCGACTACGTTAAAGTTTTTGGGTTACGGCTGTTCCCCTGTAACTATGCAGGGTATGGTGACAATATTTTGTATACAGGCCACTGCTGATATTTAATGCTATTTACGTAATAATTATGACGAAATTTATTTTTGTTACTGATGCGGAATGCAGGCGAGACGTTTTTCTGTGTCCACACTTGTTTATTTGTAATTTTCTGTTTGACCGTTGTATTTGATTATTTGATGTTTAATGCCAACTCCATTGGTATCAAGGCAGGATTAACATCCATGTAAAACACTCTGCCTTACCTAGATAGTATTACTATGGTATATAGTTTTCCTGACAACATAAAACTAAAAATTTGAGATCAGGCATACTATTCAGGCTGAATTGTGAAAAAATTCAGGTTTTGGATTTGGAAGTGGTGAGAATGATTAGAATTTATGTATTAAATTGAAAAATAGTTTTAAAAATGTTGAAAAATGTTTGTAGAGGTAATGTTATTGGAAGTTTATCAATTAAATGTATTTTTGTAATTAAAACAATCAAATTATGACAGAGTTTTGTGATAAACATCTTGATGACTTGAAGATAATCATGGTCAATAAAATGTTTGAGTTGGTGAAGGATTTAGGTTTCAACCCCATTTGACTTAATACCTATCTTTGACAAATATCGTAATAAAATAGGAATAATTTATGTTTTATCATAGTTTATAATCATATAGAATTTCCAGTTTGTTTTAGTAACTGAGTTAGTTTATATTTTGGTCAGCTGTTTATGGAATATAAAACAGTTCCTGTCATTTTTATCAACTGAAGAATTTAAAAACACATTTTCCATTCTACAAAAAGATAAATTCATTTCTAAGGTACATCTTGCAAATATTTTACAGATTTCATTTTATTGTTTTAAGTTTCTGTCAATTCTATGTTTCTTAATGAAAGCTGTATCAATTTCAACAAAATCGTAAAATAAAAAATGAAATGTGCAAAAAATTGTACAGGAATTTACTAGTCTTTAAACCTCCCTAATAATGTATGTGCATATGTAAATTACACCATGAGATGAGAGAAGAGAAAGTGATCAATAACTTTTTTTTTTCATATTTATAATCAGTGCCAAAATTGAAATTTCTTTTATATATTGTTTTCATAATTTAAAGAATTTTGTGTAGGGGAGAAATTAATTTTTTGATATTATTGTATTAAGCTTTATAATTAATGTAAATTTAAGAAGTGATTTTCTATTTTCATGTTGAATTCTGTGTCCTAGCAATAAAATAATTTCTATTTCATTCCGAAATATTTGCGATTTATTAAACATATGATATCTGTTCTTTAATAAAGTAATGCTTTAGAAATAATCGTTACTTAACAACTTCTTCACCTCGAGGGAACATAACAGTTCTACAAGACATGATTTCATTTTACTTCAGCTATGATCAAATTTTACAAAATGATAAAACAGGCAATAACAAACGGTGATTTGTAATTTTGATCTCATTACATCACATTAGTTGATGATGGTACAGTTCATATTTCTCCCTCAGAAATTGTTGGATGCAATATATAATATTTCTTTAATGGATATTTAGCATGTATGATTTAATTATTATTCAAGCATTTCTATATTATTATGTAGTTGTCAGACACAAGATTTTCGTAAGAGTGAGTTCAATAATTATCATAGCTTTATTGACTTCTGACTTAACTGCACTTTGTTCATATATATAATTATTTCTTGTACATATATATATATATATATATATATATATATATTTATTTATTTGCAGTTTTAGGATGATATAATTTAATATTTCTTTGTTTGTAAGACGTTTTATGTTATAGCAATTTTTCAGTTTTGACTAAGGCAGAGATGGGATAGGTGTTAAGAAGTCAAATTTTGGCAAGAAAAGCTGGCAATCCTTGTCAGTTAATATTGAAATCAAGCACACTTGCATTATAAGTTACATAATTTGGACATCCTGAATATAGCTGAAATATTGCTTGCTGGACGTTAAACAACAATCTGTGAGCTCATTTGGGTTGTTTCCACCAGTAGCAAATGCTTTGTTTCGGTTTTATTATATTATTCTGCTGACAGGCATTTGGAAGCATTTGTACAAAAAGTTTTCCACATGAAAACTCGAGAAAGCAATGATCTTAAATTTAAAGGTGCTCCTGATGACTACTGAAGTATGATCAAGTTCAATTATGATGATTTCACTTTTGTCTTTTTGGAATTATGACCCATTATATTGCTGAAAATTTGTGGTTTCCGCATGATAGATCTTAAGATTCTGGCACTGCTTGGAACTGTACAGATCTTAAGATTCTGGCACTACATGGACTGTACAGATCTTAAGATTCTGGCACTGCATGGACTGTACAGATCTTAAGATTCTGGCACTGCATGAAACTGTACAGATCTTAATATACTGAGACTGCTTGGAACTGTACAGATCTTAAGATTCTGGCACTGCTTGGAACTGTACAGATCTTAAGATTCTGGCACTGCTTGGACTGTACTGATTTTAAGATCCTACAGCTGGTTGAAACTGAACAGATATTAAGTTCCTGGCACTGCTTGTGTCTGTACAGATCTTGAGATTCTGGCTCTGCTGGAACTGTATTGATCTTAAAAACCAGGCACTACTGGCATTGTACAGATCTTACGATTCTGGCACTGCTTGTGTAGGTACAGACCTTACGATTCTGGCACTGCTTGGCGTCTAACAGATCTTAAGATCCTGGCACTGCTTGGGTCTGTACAGATCTTACGATTCTGGCACTGCTTGGGTCTGTACAGATCTTACGATTCTGGCACTGCTGGAACTGTATTGATCTTAAGATCCTAACACTGCTTGGAACTGTTCAAATCTTAAGATGCTAGCACTGTTTGGAACTGTACAGATTTTAAGATGCTAGCACTGTTTGGAAGTGTACATATCTTAAGATACCAGCACTGTTTGGAACTGTACAGATCTTAAGATGCTAGCACTGCTTGGAACTGTACAGATCTTAAGATGCCAGCACTGTTTGGAAGTGTACATATCTTAAGATGCCAGCACTGTTTGGACTGTACAGATCTTAAGATGCTAGCACTGTTTGGAACTTACAGATCTTAAGATGCTAGCACTGTTTGGAACTGTACAGATCTTAAGATGCCAGCAATGTTTGGAATTGTACAGATCTTAAGATGCTAGCACTGCTTGAAACTGTACAGATCTTAAGATCCTAACACTGCTTGGAACTGTACAGATCTTAAGATGCTAGCACTGCTTGGAACTATACAGATCTTAAGATGCTAGCACTGCTTTGAACTGTACAGATCTTAAGATGCTAGCACTGCTTGAAACTGTACAGATCTGTAGATGCTAGCACTGCTGGGAACTGTACAGATCTTAAGATGCTAGCACTGCTTGGACTGTACAGATCTTAAGATGCTAGCACTGCTTGGAACTGTACAAATCTTAAGATGCCAGCACTGTTTGGAACTGTACAGATCTTAAGATGCTAGCACTGCTTGGAACTGTACATATCTTAAGATCCTAACACTGCTTGGAACTGTACAGATCTTAAGATGCTAGTACTGCTTGGAACTGTACAGATTTTTAGATCCTAGTACTGTTTGGAACTGTACAGATTTTAAGATTCTAGCATTGTTTGGAACTGTACAGATCTTAAGATGCCAGCACTGTTTGGACTGTACAGATCTTAAGATGCTAGCACTGCTTGGAACTGTACAGATCTTAAGGTTCCAACACTGTTTGGACTGTACAGATCTTAAGATGCTAGCACTGCTTGGAACTGTACAGATCTTAAGATGCCAGCACTGCTGGAACTGTACAGATTTTAAGATGCTAGCACTGCTTGGAACTGTACAGATTTTAAGATGCTAGCACTGTTTGGAACTGTACAGATCTTAAGATGCCAGCACTGTTTGGACTGTACAGATCTTAAGATGCTAGCACTGTTTGGAACTGTACAGATCTTAAGATGCTAGCACTGTTAGGAACTGTACAGATGTTAAGATTTCAGCACTGCTTGGAATGGAACATATTTATAGATCATAATGGTTTGGAGAGATCTTCAGACATGTTTATTTAGATCATAGCATTGTCAGAACTGTACATACCTACAGACCCGTATAAGGGATCTATGGAATAATGTCAAAATATTTACATGGAACTGAAGTATGACATTTATATTTAAATATATCTCTTTTTATAGTTATATACATTATACTATTTGAAATCTGTGTTTATTTTAAGATTATAACTCTTTTCATTTGAAGTGAATTATGATTTAATTCTTCATCTTCTCTTCAGTGCTACTTCTTTGATAACACTTCAGTTTAAATGTCATTTCTGTCATTGACCCCAAGGGTTAATGTCCATACTTCTTGACTTTAACATCCAGGTTTAGGGGACAATCTTGTAAAGAAGATTATTATCCACAAAAGGAAGAGAGACCCATTACTTATAATGACCTACTATAAATGTACAATTTTCTGACAAAACAAGTGATTTAAATAATTTAGTGTATATGTTGATCTGAAGTGAATAGTCTCAGATAAACAGATTAGGATCAATCATCCGTCAGAAATAAAGAAAAATTCTGGGTATCTGTAAGATGGTCAGAAATAAAGAAAATTTCTGGGTATCAGTAAGTTGGTCAGAAAGAAAACAGCAAAATCCAGGGTATCTGTAAGGTGGTCAGAAAGAAAACAGCAAAATCCAGGGTATCTGTATATGTAGGTGGTCAGAAAGAAAACAGCAAAATCAAGGGTATCTGTAAGGTGTTCAGAAAGAAAGCAAAATCCAGGGTAACTGTTTGTCATTAAGATGGTCAGAAAGAAAAGAAAACATCTAGGATACCTCTATGATTATTAGGTGGTCAGAAATAAAGCAAAATCCAGGGTATCTGTAAGGTGGTCAGAAAGAAAGCAAAATCCAGGGTATCTGTTTGTCATTAAGATGATCAGAAAGAAAAGAAAACATCTAGGATACCTCTATGATTATTAGGTGGTCAGAAATAAAGCAAAATCCAGGGTATCTGTATATCAGTGAGGTTTTCAAAAAGGACACAAACAATATTATTATAAAGTTTTATTCCAATTTGGAAAGACAAAGGGTAAAATTTAAAAAATAATAAAACAAATATAATCAATCATCTGGAACGAACATAAAACTAATGATAAACACAACCTCGACAAGGTTGGAAATAATTTTATACATTTAAAAATCTTAAAGATTCTTTCGATATCCTGCTGGTATTTTTGTGGTTTTTTTATTAATTGTTTTATATAAATATTTTGATTGTATCAGTATATATATTAGTTAATACCTATGTAATATAGATTATAGTGTCTTAGCTTTTGACTTTAGAAATGGAAAAATTGTTTTAAGTACACAAATTAGGAATTAGAAGGACATCCTGGCATTGAAATGTGTGTGCTTTTTATTTTGACTTTCTTTAATCTTTAAAATAGTACACCAGATTATGTGTAACAAGAAAACATTTCAAAATTTAAAAATGATTGCAAGTAAATGTAATTATAAAGTTAACTTCAATTTGTTTCCTGAAACATTTCACCATTGAAATCAAATCAAAACAAAGGATTATTTATTTAACTTGATGTGTTTATTGGTATCCTATCTATGCCAATTAATGACCAATTTCTCTATTGCTCTGTCTGTAATAAAATACCACCATCTTAAACAAAGATGGCTTCTTACAGACTCATCTTAATTAAAATTGTCATTAATGTTGCTTAAATTTGTGTTGATTAAAATGTTTGATGTTTTAACAACTGACATAAGCCTATACAAGATAAAAAGTTTTTATTTTATTGGGAGTTGATCCTTTCACTTCATTAGTTCCCCATCAAATTTCACAGCTGCCCTGATAGGCTAGTAATTAACTCCGCCCCCTAGCAGAGTGACATCGCTAATCAATAGAATATGTTACATGGTATTCAGACTAAACTCCTCCCAAGGCTTGTGTTTAACGACTTTTATAAACCCAATGACAAGACAGCTAGACTAAATGTGAATATTAATTAGCGCTGATTAACGTGAAGTTGATCAAGCTTAGTGGGTTGTGCCCGTGTACAGAAGGATTAAATTCCAGTAAAAAGTAGCAAATTTGTGTATTATACCTATTGGTTTTCATCAGGAACATTCTGAGATACAGGTAAGATACCCTCGGACAGGTCTGGGCGTGGGGGTGTTATCGGATACCCCTCCCTGATCTAATCACAGACAATTTGTTCTTTTTTTTCCTGTGTTTTTGAAATTATATGATGAGGAATTAGTACTATCTATAAGGTAAGTGTAATATCTATTTGTATTTCTGGATTATTTTTCGATTTTGATACATATCAGGTCCCTTTTTAAACACGGGGTCAGTTTCAATCCAGGTGTTGTGTTACAACTTTGTTACTTTCTTGCCAAAAATCATCAATGGCCAGTGGCTGTATGTTGTCAAATTAAAAATGTTTTGAAATTTAATCAGCTGAAAAGAGGTTGTTAGTTTTCGTTTGGTATGAGATGACATTTTTTCTCATTTTGTCCATTTTCAGGTCATTGAGACAATTCTTAGAGTTAATTTTTGATAACTTCCTGTAGACAAACTCCTGTAGGTCTTCTTTATTTACTCTAAACATTTTTTGGTATAATCCTTTTTAGTCTAATTAGGATCTCAAAGTTGATTTTAAACATACCCATTGTCAGAGACACTCCGAGTAAACATAGCACGACTCTTATTTAAACAGTTGGGAGGACAAACTTTTGTCAGGCTTGTTTGCATACAATTATTAGTCTTTTAGACTTTTCATTTATTTAATGTAAATTATGGTTCTTCACAATTTTGGTATTTATCATTTGTTTGTTTTTTATTTTTTAATTTTTTTGTTTGATCAATGATCTTAAATTTAAATTTTGTTAAAGATTAAAAATAGTGTTAATCAGTATTTTATATGGTGATGTTATTTTAAGTTACTTGAAAATATTGAAGGTATTTCGGTATTGTAATATATTTTGAGGCATTATTTTATTATAAATATAATATTATATACTAAATAGTTCCTCTGTTATAGGTTTAATCAGGTCTATTGCAAGAGTGTAAACAAATATTTTAAACAAAACCTTTTTTTAATTAAAGAAAATTGATGTAATTTTGTGTTTATTTACCTTTGATGTGCAGCAGAAATAATTTACAAAAGTCTCCTTAGTGAGCACATAATACGAACTACAACATCAAAGGACCTAAGTTAAAATAGTCAACAATAGAGTAAAAAATAGGCATAAATGATTATAAATAATTTGTATGAATTATTATACATTAACCTTTCTGTAAAATTGCTGTAATGGACCACTTTATGTTGTAAAAGGTCTAAATCCTTAATATTCTGTCAGTCATAATAATTATATCAGAATAATTAGGAACGGATGAATCTCTATTTCTGATATGAGAAAAATACCATATTAATATATACAATGTATTTTTAATCATTAAACTTAGAAGTATACATATATTTTGAAAAGTGGAAATATAAATAACATTTTTTAAAAATAAAATTTTAGTTGTACATTTCTAGATTTAAACAATCACATTTCCACATATCAATTTTCACAAATAAATTTAGCACAATTAAATAAAAAATCCCAATTTCTCTGTCATACAGAGAATACTTTTTTCTAGTATATTATACAAATCAGTTGAAGTAACCACAATTAGAAAATGGAAATGTGTGATTCAAATAAAATTTGATGAAACTGATTTTTAAACACAAAAACTAATCTGATACATAAGGAAATGGAAATAATATATTCTTTAATTTTAAGGCTGTTTTTAGTTTGATGACCAATGGAAATAAAAAAATATCATATTTACATTTATTATTTGATCGTAAGTTCTAAACGGAAATGAAAGGATTTGATTATTGTAATGTGTGACTTCTGAAAATTCATTTAATATTAAAAACTGATACTTATTTCCAAAATCTGCTAAGACAATATCCGAATTTGATTAGGTGCTAGATGAATTTAATTACTTTTGGCTATGTTATCCTTTGTTTCTGGTGAAATCAGATCTTTTCCATTTCCAGGTGATTTTTCTTTCATTTACACCTTCGGTTAAATCGTAATGAACATGATATAAATCCTAGTGAGTACTGAAGTGGTCATTTACTGGTCACCTGTCTGGGTACCAGATTCACCTGTCAGGTATATTCTTTGATGTTATTAAACGTAAATAGTGTCTTTATATTGGAGGTGTTGTTTCTGGAAGGCTAACTGTTATTGTAAATAAAATTATAATAACACCATAGACCAGTAAGTAGACAATTAGTTCTTATAATCAAACAGGGTTTTACTCAATTATTATTATTATTATCTCAATAATTTCTGACATAACATTTTACACGGAATTAAACACTCATTTTAAAAGGTATGGAAATTCTGTATAATTAAAAATTTTTTTTTACCCACATGCTATTTTTATTGTCTTGTTTTTAAAGATGTTTAATTTGTTAAAGGTTTTTGAATTTCATAAATACATCTTTAATTATCTCCATCTGTTTGACACAAGTTAATGATATAGTCGGAGACCTTTTCTTTTAAATTATATACGTTTTGTTGTATAACAAGAGACACTCCAGAACATGTACAATTGTTTTAAAAATGTCCGCTTCAGTTGTCGTTTTTGTTTTTGTTCAGCAAAAATCTGTAGATCACAGCAAATGTTTGTTTCTTAATATAATCAGCTGTGCATACCTGAAAAAGATCATATCATTAAAAATCTCTGACAAAAGCTTTCTTTACATTGATTTTCAAAAGTGTTCTGATTTGGTCTTTTTCTAAACAAAAACAAACACAGCCTTAAAAATTAAAAGACGAAGTTGAAAATATCTTGACAAGATAAAAAGTTAAACACTTAACTAGATGATAAGAACTACCTTGATTTTAGTTCAACATTGCCATTTAAAATTTTGACCAAATTTTCTTCAATTTGGACTGTAGAAAAAAAAAATTTATCATTTAAATAAGTTAGAATTGTAGCAAAACTTATTTTATTTGAAAAATAATTCATTGTTTAGCAAAACAATTATTGAATATCTTTATATGTGGAAAATGTAACTTTTTTAAATTTCACATGAAATTTGTTTTTTTAATTTGCACCGTTTATCAATTAAAATTATTTTTGAAATATAAAAGTCAGTTAATTATGTATAACACCAATTATTATCTAATTTACACAATGGGAAAAATTGACCAGAAAAGTGTTTTTTTTTTTTTTTTTTTTTTTGCATTTCTCTTATTTTTAACTTCTTGAAGTGCCAAAAGGAAAAATGTTTCTACTACAAATATTTATTTGTGATTTATGTATTAATTTTGACAAGTTTATCACTAAACTTGCTATAAATTCATTTTCCTGCTGGTGTGTTCAGAAATCTTTGGATTATTTTGATAATTTAAAACAGATGTTTTCTGCTGTTTTAAAAACGTTTTCCAACAGAGGTGTAGTCACAATCATCAACACTGTTTCCTAGATTAAGTAAATAAACAATTTTTGTTTTCTTTGATGAAGGGTTTTTAAGGATTTATACAAATTGGGTTTGACCAGATAACTTAAACAGTCGAAATAACAAGAACAAAACAAATTATCTATAAAAATGTTCAAAACATCATCGATTAAATACTTATACTAAATAAAAATCTAAATTTATAGTTAATATTTAATACAGAACTGAAAGAAATAAATGAATATTTTTTCATCCTTTCCATTTAAATACAGTGTACGTCTTTTTTGAAATTGTTTGCCTAATTGTTTAATTAAATGATTATTAATTAGTACTATCCCCAGATATCCCACTGAGTTGTCAAGTATTTCACATGTGGATTTACTCATGGTTAATCAGCTTCCAAATCTCTCTGCACAGCTCTGACACACATGTTTGACCTAGTATCTTCATGTTTTCTTGAGATAATGGCTGTTTAGCCACGTTTTTGGGGAATTTTTGTGTATTTTTATTTCATGATGATACTTGGGAGCGAAAATCCAAGTTTTGCTTGGTTGGATGACTCTCCCCCTAGTTCTCCACCACCGGTAAGTTGTGTTTACACCCCTCAAATAACTCATCTAATTATACAGTCATTATGTTCATATCTATTGCATAGCAGTTTGATTTAATTGCAATAAAATTGATATTTATTTGTGAAGATAACTGTTATCTACATGAAAACAATCTTAAAATATTTGTAATTGTTTGAAAAGAAAGCTGAAATGACCTTGACATTTCCTAAGACAATGCATTGACAGGTGCTTGTTGTGGAAATACACAAGTCTACATACACGTAAATACACTTACATAGTACACAAATCTGAAATATGCATTCGGAAATAAATGAAATGATATTTTTTAAAACAAATTGTAAGAAAAAAAAATAAAAGAATGCAAATAGTAATGAAACAAACCACATGTTGCAAAAAAAATGTTTTGAATGAACAAATGTTGAGTACTATTTATGCCAGGAACTGTAATTATATCTGCCTTGTTATTTTGCTTAAAAAAATAATAACAACAATGTAGAAAGCAGAGTAGATAGAAGTAAGGAATGGGAAGAAATGAAAAATAAATAATGAACTATACAACTAATAAATAGGTGTTTTAAAATGTCAACCCGTCGTAAATGAACATTGTTGAGAAAATAACAGTTTCTTTATAAACTTAACAATGAAGTCTGTGGAGAGCCAGCGGTCATTTTCTTGACATTTTAAATGACTGTTTTCTGTATTTGGAGAATTAAAATCACAGATTTAATGACTTTTTTGAATGATAGGTAGAGATTGACTGGACTCTGTATTGTGTACGTGTTAGGTTTTGCGAGAAGTAATAAATAGTTAGGGTAGATGGTGATAGATAATGTATTTATAAGAAACCACAAGTTTTACTGAAATCTTTTTGTTATTTGTAGGTGAAGCGAGCAAGAAAAGATAACAGTTTGGACAATAACATTGTTGATGATCAGTAAGTTCTTTAAATTAGGATAAAATGGCCGTGATTTCTGGGTATGTCAACATCAGCGGAGTTTGTTTTAGTTGACCTTAGGTACATGTCATTTTTGATACAAGTTTGAAGGTATACATAATTTCCTGGCATCATTTGTTGACAGGTACCATGGTTTTTTGTTTTTACCATATCATTGTTGTTTTGCATCTGTTTTGTATGTAATTTTTCTTTCCTTATTTTTTAGAAGAGGAAGTAAAAAAAAAAGTTAAATATTCTAAAGAGATGTTTGGGTTATAAATATGGTCTTACAACAAATATATGTGTTATACGGTCACTGTTACACTCTGCATCTGCAGTAGCCATTTAATGGTTCAGATGAATGTTTGAATGAAGGAAATTACAAGGTGAACTGACCTTTCACCCCTAGTAACTAAGGACAGGAAGTGTAAGCCATAATAGTCGCAGCTTGACTGGCAAATTGTACTGTTGTCTGGAATGTTATACCTGAAGCATTTCTAAAATTAAAAATCTTAATGTTGAACATTTTGATTTAAAAGGACAGCAGACAGGGACTTAAACCTACCAGCATTTACACTATTATTTTGTCGTACTGTTGTTATAAACTTCAGTAATATACTTTTTGTTGAAAAAATGAATTACTACATATTTTTTTTACTCTTATGATGATGAGTTTATAGAAGGCCTGCTAAAGAAGAAATTAAAAGAAACTGGCCCTGTTAATGTTTTGTCCCTGAGCAATGCTTAATTAGGTGACTTTTTACATTCAATCTATCCAAGCTAGCTTGAAATCAAAGACACAACCAATACACTTAGGTAGGCCTCTTACTTTGACCTACTTCTAGAAATAGACTATTGAAAACTACATACTAGAATCTACCACAAATTTGATGACTTCAACTTTCCAATTGTCAACTTCCTGTTCATAGATAGCACCATTCCAGCAGCTCTGGTGTATGGTGTGTATATTTCACAACTTATATCTTTATGTTAGATTCTGCGATCGGTATTCCAATTTTCTAGAACAGTCACTGCTGCTGATTTAAGCTACTCAAACAAAGGTGTGTTGTACCGAGGTTGATGTTATGGATCCAAAAGTTTGATGGTTCTGACTTTGACTTTTTCCTAGATATTACAATGAGCAACTTGACTATTGCATCCATGGTTTTTATTGGGTTCAGGTTACTCACTTTCTGTCAGTGTTGGAATTGGTCCGTTTCCTTGCTGTTTTTCTTTAAAAGATGTTCTCAGTGTTTTTCCTAATTTGGTCAGTATATACAGGTCTGTAGGAATCCAGTCTGTGGTCAGTATATACATATCTGTAGGAATCCAGTCTGTGGTCAGTATATACAGGTCTGTAGGAATCCAGTCTGTGGTCAGTATATACAGGTCTGTAGGAATCCAGTCTGTGGTCAGTATATACAGGTCTGTAGGAATCCAGTCTGTGGTCAGTATATACAGGTTTGTAGGAATCCAGTCTGAAATAAGAGATGGGGACATGTAGGAAGTTCTTCAGGAACACTTAAAATCAAATTATACTTGCACCACTTTTCATAAAATGAAATTTGAATACTGACATATCATTTTAACAAAATTTTATCTTCCCAGTCATGTAGCATCCCAATCACAAGTAATAGCATCAAGATAAGTCAGTATTTGCCTACTGTCCTTGTTAAGCTGTAGTTCATTAAATCGGTCAGACTTTTTCAGGATTGTTTTAAAGTCTGTGCACACTTAATGACAAAAACGAAAATTATTATGACATTTTTGGCCATCTAAGAATGACTTTATTTCAGAAATGAACATCTGAGATCATGGACATAGGATTCAACAAATTGAATCCTTTAATTCTCAGATCTACAAACTGAAGGTAGAGGGGGCTCACTGTACTTGTTTATTATATATTTTGAGACAGTTGTGAAAAATTAATTACCACACCAGGAAGGTGTAGTCTTCAGAAAGTTGTCTTTAGAATTACGTAAAAAGGGTTGTTCAATATCTTTAACATGGTATACTCATATGTTTCAATGTTGATGAGTTTTATAGCCTTTTGTTTTATGTTAAAATACAAATGTAACAAATGAATTTGAGATGGTTTGAAGATTTAAAGTGACTTCCGAGATAATCTACTCAAGTCAGGTCAAAGTCAACTTTATAAGGAATGTACAAGGTTATTTAGACACACCCGTCCTTTTGTTTCAACCATTTCATCAGGTTAGTAGATATTTCTATTATTTTGATATTTCTGTGATTGGTATCATTTGTGGTAGTGCTTTCAAATTCTGTGAAAAAAAATGTGTTGTTTCAATTCACTCCGTAGGCTTCCTAATACAATAGGTTGAATGTTTTATTTGTACGTTTTCTACTGTTGGCATTGTCATGTGTACTAACTATTATAACTCGTGTACCTGGAGTTTTTATCCAGGTGATGTAATTGTTTCTGCTACCTGGGTATGTCTGAAATGTTCAGGTGTGCATTGACCACGATATTAATCACACATAAGAACAATACATCTTTTCTCTGCTAGCACATTTAAACTAATCATTGATGATTTGACTTCAAAGTTACAACACACCTGTGAGGGAGGCAGCCTAGACAATAGATCAGGGTCAGTACACAGGTCGTCATGATCCATTACATTTGCAGAGAAGAAGTAATTGTTTTCATTTCATAAGAAAAATTCCTACCTGCTGAAAGAATCTATGATGTTCATTTCAGGATTGTCTGTATGGGGTTTAATGCCACTTTCAACAATGTTTCAGTTATATAATCACAACTATTTTTTGTTTGGGAGAAGAGTAACCCACCTTCAGCTTGAAAACAGTGTCAATCTGGAGGTCGGAGGTTGTAAGTGGTACTATATATATATATCCTACTTCCTCTGAACATAATGATGTCTTAGTTTCTGATCACCATATGCCAGCCTTTGTTTTTTTACCATTACTAAATACACTGGTCTCCTAAGGCTAAATAAACACCATTTCCAGAAGTAAAAATAAAACAGCCAAGGAATGAGGAGATAATTAATTGGATTCTCTTGGATTATGGTGATATAATTGTCAGTTTACAGGGTCATAAGGGACTATATCTCGGAACAATTTCAATCTTCGTCTTCCCATTCACAGCTATTTTTACGAGATTTGTCCCCATTTATTGTCAACAGATCTTTGTTTGGTTTAAAACATTCTTGTTTCATCAAACTCATTTTATGTTTGTCAATAAAATATTTATGGTTGCAAAAAATCTGCTTAATTTGTAACTAGCAATTGTAAAGATGGAAGCTATTGTCCTCTATTGAAGTTCTGTTGGATTAATTGTCACGACGAGCAGCATTTATGTAAATGTCGGCTATTCATGAAGGTTGTAGAAAATGTACTGAATTTTAATAACAACAAGCACCTGCAAGTTTACTAATATGTTATTTCAAGTAATTATGTGTAAGGACTTATTTATTGACCTCCTTCATAATTGTTTTGAGGGTAAGCATAAGCAAATATTTAAAGTTGTCACCCTGTTTAAGACACTACTGACAGTTCTAATACTGCCGTATCAATCTTTAAGTCACCCTGTTTAAGACACTACTGACAGTTCTAATACTGCCGTATCAATCTTTAAGTCACCCTGTTTAAGACACTACTGACAGTTCTAATACTGCCGTATCAATCTTTAAGTCACCCTGTTTAAGACACTACTGACAGTTCTAATACTGTCGTATCAATCTTTAAGTCACCCTGTTTAAGACACTACTGACAGTTCTAATACTGTCGTATCAATCTTTAAGTCACCCTGTTTAAGACACTACTGACAGTTCTGCCGTATCAAGGCAAACACAATTAAGTTGGTGACCCAATGGTATCAATGGCTTCATCCTATTACAAGGTCTGTGGAGAAAATAATACCTTAAGATAGAGAAAGACTTCCATTTGAACTCCCACTAAAAATGCATTATTTTGAACAAATAAAAGAATTTGGCACTCATGGTGGCAGCCACTGGTAAACCACACAGTGGACACAGTCATTCATTGCCAATTGGGCAAGTGTGAGCTGTGTGAACTCCATGTATCTTGTGATAGTCTAATGCATTGCATATTTTTTATAGGGGGGGGGGGGGGTTTCAATTGGAAGTCTTACCTAAGATAGTAGTTCTGTATATATTTAATAGTCCTTTTATATAACTGAAAAACCTACCAAAAGTGGCTTTAAAAAGATCAATTTCCTGAGTTTGGGGTTAAACTTAAATCAATCAGTCATCATCGATGGCGATTAAACTTTATTCTGCTGTAAAATCTTAGAAGAAAGTGTTGTAGCATTGATTGTACAGAACATTTTGATGCTGTTTTAATTTGTCTGATATAAACGGTTAATGGCGCTATATAGCATATGTCTGCTGTCTAATTTCCGATATGTCAGCTAACCATTTTATCCCACAATCCATAGTAACGAAAGAAAAATTGTGGATATAAATTGTTATTTCCTACTAATCAATAACTCTAACCCTATAACTATTGAGTGAGAAAAGTTGCTTTTTAAGAATTTAAGACTTTATCTTGTTTATTTCTTGGTCATTAAAGGTCAAAGGTAAAGTTTATAGTAACACATTACCAAATTTATATTTGATGTGAAAATGACAATAAGGAAGGAATAACCTGTAATTTCTTTGCAATATAGGTTACTTCTTAAATTTACAATGACTGTAGATTATTGTTCTACTTCTAAGTGTTATATATTCAAGTAATAAAAATGGAATTTAAAAGTTGTTTATGACCACCACCGACTTTGTTTCAGAAATAGTCACAGGAGTGAGAAATGCACCTACAGGAAAGGAATGTCTTCATACAATGTTTTATAAAAGTACCTGGTTATTATGTTTGTTAACCACAAATTGGATTTAAAAGTTACATAGATATTATAAAGGTCAAACTGGGTCATTCACATTCTTTCTTGATGTTGTTAAATCAATGAACAAGAAAAGTGGCTGTGTTCATTCAATAAATGGCAAAAAATATCAAGGTTTTCCTCAATTGATTTGTTATTTTCATGTTGTTTAGTATTTATTTGTTGTTTTTGTCTTGTCTCATTTTATAGATGTCATCCCTCACTGAATATTTATAGGACGCCATGTTTTCTTTCTAGTTTTGTGTGTGTTTTCTTTCTTTTTTATTGTGAGTCTTGCCATGTCCATGTTATTCATCATTAGATGTCCTGTCTCGCTGTATATATATCCGTAGATATCCCGGTCTCACTGTATCTAGATGTCCTGTCTCGCTGTATATATATCTGTAGATATCCCGGTCTCACTGTATCTAGAAGTCCTGTCTCGCTGTATCTAGATGTCCTGTCTCGCTGTATCTAGATGTCCTTTCTTGTATCTAGATGTCCTGTCTCGCTGTATCTAGACAACCCTGACTCACTGTATCTAGATGTCCTGTCTCACTGTATCTAGATGTCCTGTCTCACTGTATCTAGATGTCCTGTCTCGCTGTATCTAGATGTCCTGTCTCGCTGTATCTAGATGTCCTGTCTCGCTGTATCTAGATGTCCTGTCTCGCTGTATCTAGATGTCCTGTCTCGCTGTATCTAGATGTCCTGTCTCACTTTATCTAGATGTCCTGTCTCACTGTATCTAGATGTCCTGTCTCGCTGTATCTAGATGTCCTGTCTCGCTGTATCTAGATGTCCTGTCTCGCTGTATCTAGATGTCCTGTCTCGCTGTATCTAGATGTCCTGTCTCGCTGTATCTAGATGTCCTGTCTCGCTGTATCTAGATGTCCTGTCTCACTGTATCTAGACAACCCTGTCTCACTGTATCTAGATGCCCTGTCTCACTGTATCTAGATGCCCTGTCTCGCTGTATCTAGATGTCCTGTCTCACTGTATCTAGACAACCCTGTCTCACTGTATCTAGATGCCCTGTCTCACTGTATCTAGATGTCCTGTCTTGCTGTATCTAGATGTCCTGTCTCGCTGTATCTAGATGTCCTTTCTTGTATCTAGATGTCCTGTCTTGCTGTATCTAGATGTCCTGTCTTGCTGTATCTAGATGTCCTGTCTGGCTGTATCTAGATGTCCTGTCTCGCTGTATCTAGATGTCCTGTCTCACTGTATCTAGATGTCCTGTCTCGCTGTATCTAGATGTCCTGTCTCGCTGTATCTAGATGTCCTGTCTCGCTGTATCTAGATGTCCTGTCTCGCTGTATCTAGATGTCCTGTCTCACTGTATCTAGATGTCCTGTCTCACTGTATCTAGATGTCCTGTCTCACTGTATCTAGACAACCCTGTCTCACTGTATTTAGACAACCCTGTCTCACTGTATCTAGATGTTTGTTTTATTTTTCTTTTGTTGTAAGTTGTTTTATACTTATTTGGTTTTGTTGTTATTTTTAGACTCATTGAAGTTCCCACATTAACAGATAACCAGTCCTCATTAGACAGTCAGTCATCTCCATTACCAGACCAATCGGAGGAAGACAGTTCATCCACAGAACTCCCAGCAAACTGTACCACTAATGGTAAGCCATCACAATGTCTACAAAATTACCAGACATTAGGTTTATGAAGGGACTTGTCCATGTTCACCTAATATTTAGGTAATTTTATAGAATTCAGGACACAATTTTTTCGTTTGTCTCCCTCCTCATGTTTACTTTTGGTTTGAACCTTTTTTTATGATGATGACAGTATACAGTTACATCATGATGAGATCTCTGGCAAAATCCTGTGTTAAAAAGTATATGCTTGAGTGAACTCATAAAAAAGGGGGGTGGTGTATACCAATATGTGCCAGGAGGGACCTCAGTATTGCTGAGACACATTTTCCTGTTAGAAGGTGTTTCAATACATGAAAAGTTACTTAGATAAAAAAGTATTAGATGGTTTTTTATTCATTAATAAGGAATTTGATATAGGTGTCATCTTCTGTGTATGGTATGATGGTATGATACCAAAGTGTGGGGAGACTCCAAACATATAAGTTGTCTAAGGGATATTAACTATAATTGGTGATATCATAATGCCATCAATCTGTACAATATTTAAATAATATGTAAAAGGAACCCTTGAAACCCTGTATGACTCATTAATTGAAAATCTTTGATTTCTTTATTAAAACCTGTTTATCTGTGTTATCTAATTATTGATTCTATTCTGATTTAATAAGGCATGAAATTTATAATTACCTGGACTTTGACAAGGGAATTAACATTCAACTATATCTAGTGGGAGTAATTAATTTCATAGAGTTCTTTAATCCTTAGGGAAAGTGACAATTGATATTAAAATAATTAGAAGGTCAAATATTTTTTTTTCAATTTTAAAAATTTTGATGATAATAATTATTAATCTTTCAAAGGTTTCTGACCTTTAAATTAATGAGGTCTTCAACTTTAAATAAAATGTTTGGATAAACAGAACATGAATCATCAGAAAAAAACTTTTAACCACTGCTTATACTGAGAACTATTGTATTTGCTTACATTAGTCAGTTATTTTACTGCTGCTAATCATGTTCTACAGGGATTTTTTTTACAGTAATTATGTAGGGATCTTTTATTGCAATTGTATTGTGTAGGGACCTTTTATTGTAATTTTGTTGTGGATTTTTATTGTAATTTTGATATAGGTCCTATCAATTTTATGTTCCATATCCTCAATACAGCTACATACCAATAGAAAAAAGAGAATCAGTATGTACCAGTAGGTTGAGGAATGTTCCAATAAAAATTGATGTTACATCTGCTTGAAAAAAAGTCTAATTGACCTTACCTGAGGTCGAATATGAAATGTTTTTTGTCCTTTATATTCAGCCCATTGTACTTTTTACGTTGTGCGGAGGCTAGAGGCTTTAGTAAGTGAAGCTTTACGTTGTGGGGAGGCTTTAGTAAGTGAAGCCTGTATTGTAGGTGATCCATACTTAGAAGAGATATCAAATCTTGTGTTTTGAGTATTTTTGTAAACAATTGTTGTTGTTTTTTTTTTTTTTTTGGAGGTGATTTGTAATAATTACATTGAAACATAAAAAGACATATTGTTCTGATCAGCTGACAAGGAGTTTCCGTGGTAATATATTCCTCTGTCGTCTCTAATATGTCTTGGTCATGCAACGCTCTGTAATAATCCATTTTCTTCGAAGCCAAGGATTTTTCTCTCTGTTGAGATTTAATTAATTTTAGAGAAATTACAATAATTGCTGTCATCAATTCAAGTTATATTTAATCAATTTTTGTTTTTCTGAATTAATCTGTATGTCATATTTGATGAATCTTTCGATGATTGGGCTAGGAAAACTATTGTGCTTGATCGCAATAACCGCACCGTATGGTCACGTAATTATTCTACAGATCTGTCATATGCCAGGGCTAGTTGGTTGTAAGAAATGGATGTGATTATGATAACAAATTTTGTCATGATAAGGAGTCAGAACATCTTGACAGAAAGTCATTTTACTCGGTATGGAAGGGTTTGATTCAGTCTCCTAAGTTTTGTGGCCATGGAGACAGGGATTTTGTCTGTAATTTCACACAAAGAACAACACCAGAGGTTTGTGTTCATATAACAGATTTGTTTCTAACCAAATGGTGTCTGTAGAATTGTGGTTTGATTAATGATCTAGAATAAGTTTAATTTAAATTCTTATTAATTGGTCCTTAGAATACTGGAGTCTTTTTTAAGTTAATCAGTATGTGTTATATTTTCATCAGCAAATAAATAAACTGATCTGTTATCAATTATCATCATTACAGACCTAATATGTTATTGTACATTTCATAGGTGGTTTGTCAACTGAAGATGGCGCCACTTTCACCAGTGATGACAGTTGGGTAATCAGTACTGTTAGTTCACCTATTATAGGTATGTCATATTTTTTCAATATATAAATTATTTCTTTCAATAATTTTGTGACATTTTATCAGAATTTATTATATTTTTTCATTCCCTTCTCCTTAAACAATGACCTTGACTACAGGTATTTATGACATTGACTACAGGTATTTTTATTGTTGACCAATCAGTGTGTGACTTCCAAATCAAAAATGCTGAACTGACCAATTAATGGTCAGCAAATGATTATGTTCCATGTACGAATATCCACCAGTCAGGGTTGAAGATCATATTTGTTGATTACTCATTTAAGTACAGACACTGACTTATCACTATGAAGTACTACTGTAAACAAACTATTGTCCTTTTTCGCAAACCCACTAAACACAAACCAATTAACGACAGAACAAACATATTACAAAAGCTAATACAGATACTGGTAATAAATGGATTCAGTCCTAACCAGAGCTGTTAATTAAGCCAGACAGACACTTTCACTTTATAGTTCCTGATCAGAAGAGTACTTGTTAATTATTACATCCTCTTTAAGTGCTGGTTTATAAACTGAAGTGTGAACACTTCAATTCATCTTAAACAATTTACACACTTGCATGAAGGAAGTGGAACGAAGGTCATCCTTGAAATACATGTAGTGTCAAAACATTTGTGAGCCTCGCTTTAGTTATGTTTATCTCTGCATTGATTAGAAAATCCTGTTATAAGTATATATATTTTATGATGCAAGAGGTCCCGCCATGGTGACTTTAGGTCATAAGTGGAACAGTAAACTGTCTTACAATGGAGTTTAGGAATTTTTCCTGGAATTAATTTCAATGAATTATAACTGGAAGGTATACAGATGTATGCATGGAATGGAATGTGTTCTAAATTTATCTTTGATAAAATTTGTATTAAGAGGAATACTTGAAATAAGAGCACGAATGGACTCTTCAGTTCATTACATGTAGAATGTCTTTAAATCCATGTTAGTGTTTCCTTAGCCATATAAAACAATATATATATTGTATATTTTTTTTCAGTTAAAAGTGAACCGACAGTAAACTCGTCTACACTTTCATTAACTATTCCATCCACAGAGGAAGTCAATCCTCTAACAGGTAACTCCCTTATAAATTCATCTACATTTAATTTTCAACCATGCATTTTTGGACTAGCAGAAGTTTGGCATTTAGGAGAGGTTTGGCAGTATGTAAATAATTTTCCCAAACACTGTTCATATTTTAATTGTTACCACTGATGATTGGGTGCAATACAATTTTACATGACACTTTGAGTTATTTGTCATTGTGTAACATAAATGTCCAGATTTTAGTGGTCAGTACCTGGCCGGAACAACTGACCCTGGGGAAGTAACTGGTTAATTAATTGAAATGTATGTTACAATATTTGACAAGCGATGGTATAAATTTTGTACTTTAAGTTTTTTTCACAGCCACAACATTAGTAGTAAATCTTTGTTTTTCTTTTTTTAGCATCCACAAGTGATCTTGATAAATCCACTGACTTAGTGAATCCTACAGATTTGACAAACTTTTTAAATAGGTAGGTTTAATAACAAGCATTAGTTTTACATTGTTACTGTGACTTATTGGTTTTGATTTTGTTTTTTATTCTTTAGACAACAATTTTAATGAAAATAAACGTTATTTGTTTCAGTGCAGCAATACCGATTGTTGTATCCTCACCAGACGGAGTTCAGATTATCACGACAGCAATGAACACATACTTAGGACAGAACGCTACATTTCCTAACTCAGGATATTTTCCACCACAGTACGGAGCTTATGGTGTTTCTTCTGATTGTAAGTCAGATAATATTTCTTTTGTAAAATGTTGTCAATACATTTGATTCCATTATTTCAGCCAATTGTTTACATATTTTCATTCCTACAAAGGGATACAGCTTATTGTGGTAGTTTATCCTATATTTGCTAATAGTCACGGGAACTTTTTCTGTGGTTCATCGGTGGTAATGTGTCCCCATGGTCTGTGGTTCATGATGGTACTCTGTTTCATTGGTCTTTGATTCACCTGGCTATACTATGTGCCCACGGTCCGTGGTTTATAAGGATACTATGTCAAATAGAATCTTGTCCCCAGTGTCTGTGGTTTACCTGGGGTATACTCTGTCCCCAGGGTCTGTGGTTTATTGGGGTTATCTGTCCCCAGGGTCTGTGGTTTACCTGGGGTATACTCTGTCCCCAGGGTCTGTGGTTTATTGGGGTTATCTGTCCCCAGGGTCTGTGGTTTACCTGGGGTATACTCTGTCCCCAGGGTCTGTGGTTTATTGGGGTATACTCTGTCCTCAGGGTCTGTGGTTTATTGGGGTATACTCTGTCCCCAGGGTCTGTGGTTTATTGGGGTTACGGTTCTCTGCAGTGAATCATAGTCATGTATAGTAAATTGTGAAAGTGGTGTTAAACCTCAGTCCATCAATCCACGACTATAGTGAAAGTGGTGTTAAACCTCAGTCCATCAATCCACGACTATAGTGAAAGTGGTGTTAAACCTCAGTCCATCAATCCACGATTATATAAGTGTTTATGGCTGACAAATTTGTAAACTGGCATAAGACCAGATTCTGTTTATCCCTCTGTCTAATATTTCATTCATTGATATCTCCATACTGTTATGGTTTATTAATCTTGATATCTTCTGCTGGACTGTCACATAGCAATTACTGAATGTTTGTTTGAATGATGTTTTAACGTCACTTTCAGCACTTTTTCAGTTATATCATGGCGTCCAGTTTTTATTGGGGGAGGAAGCCGGAGTACCCGGAGAGAACCCCCCACCTGCGGTAGGAAAACTGGCAATCTTTGTCAATTAAGATTGGAGTCGAGTACACCCTGCCTGCAGTGGGAATCGAACCAGCAATCTCAGTGTTGACAGACCACGTGATCAATAGTAGAAGAACTACCTTAACCACTCAAGGCCCCAATTACTGAATGAAAGCATCTGTATATAGTATTGTGACCCCCCTCCCCCAATATGAGCATACTTACATTCAATAACTCAATGAAAGCATCTGTATATAGTATTGTGACCCCCTCCTCCAATATGTGCATACTTATATTCTATAATTAAATGAAAGCATACATCTGTATATAGTATTGTGACCCCCTCCCCCAATATGTGCATACTTATATTCAATAACTCAATGAAAGCAATCATCTGTATATAGTATTGTGACACCCTCCTCCTCCGATATGTGCATACTTATATTCTATAATTCAATGAAAGCATACATCTGTATATAGTATTGTGACCCCCTCCTCCTCCTCCAATATGAGCATACTTATACGGTACTTGTATTGTGAAACCTCTCAATCAGGGCATACTTGACTTATATATATATATAACTGAGATACCCTCAGGCACATTTCTATATATAGAACTGTGAAACCCCCTCTGTGAGGGCATACTTCTGTCAAGAAAGTTCAAAATTCAAGTCTGTTTTGACAACTATTGATAAAAACCATTTCAGAAACCCTTACTGATAAAAAAAATATTACCTAGTAAACACTGTTTTAAAAAACCAACTAAACCTAAATAGTCAGAAATTCCACAATAACAAAAAAATCTAATAAGAGGACATGTAAATGTTTTAAGCAGCTATAAAACATCTAGTAAACATTGTTGTGAATGATTTATTTCCGCTCCATTAACTTGCCATTTATATTAATTTGCAAACTATACCAGGAGCGGATGCTAATGATGAATGTGTAAGCATCTGTTCCATATTTTAATGTCCCGTTCATTTTTTTCTTTATGATGAGAAATAACATTGTATTGTTCATGTAAATGTTTATGATACTGATCAAAAATGGTGGTCAGATGTAGCAGCATGCCTATAATGGTGGTGTTAACCAGATAACAGTTTTGGTCACATGACCACAATAGAATATATTACGTCAAATTACTTTTTTCCTAGATTTGTAGATTTTATTGTATTGAATTCTGATTGCCTTCTTTTATTTAAAGATAAAGAGTTTAAAAACAGCATGTTCATTTTATAACAATTCAACAATCATGATCCAAAGCATTTTTCTTAATACAATGGGCAGGACACCCGAATAATTTTTTCTGTGTTTCAAATATTCAGTCATGCATTGAAATGTATTTTTACAAACATGATATAAGGATTTTCCAGTTTGTGTTGACTTCCGTTTAACCAGATAGGAGGGTTTGAAGAGAAAAGTGCGGGGGAGTTTTTAACGTCCTACACCGACAACCTAATGCCCTTGGTCCAACATAAAGTGTGACTTTTTGTAATCTTTGGTGGTTTTTTTCAGGAACTCTAGATTCCTTCCATCTATAGAACCGATTCCCAAAAATAATGCTGCCAGTAGCATTAAACTCCATCTTTGAATTTATAACCTGTAATAGTACACTAGTTACTCATAGTAAATAAACATTGAATGCCATCAATACGACTGGATAATTAGAAAAAACACATCTTCCCACTGTGATTGGTTTGTAAATAATTATCCCAGGTAAATTGTAGGTATATTAAGTCAGCTTCATGTGCAGGTGTTTTTGGATAATGGATGATTTATTGTTGGTAAAGAGTTTAAAACCTGACAAATGTAACATTAATAAGCTCTTACCATTAATAATAAATCTGCAGCTTGGATTATTTAGTCTTTGATTTATATCAGTTACAGTTTTTCATTCTTGTTTCCATTCAATTTTTTAACTAGAAAAACTAATTATTAAAATGCTGGCACTGCCTACCCCTATTCAAAAATGTTAAGAAAATAATAAATTTATTGGAGTTATGAAAAGTAAACTTTTAATGTTTTCCTTAGATTTGTCAACTTTAATATGCGTTCCAGTTTCATTAATTGAAAAATCATTAAACTATAGAAATTATTTGAAGCGTAAAATGCAATGAATGATTTTATAGCAGAGACATGGCCAGGTAAAAAATTTGATTAGCTGTTTATGGCAGGTAAAACGAACTCCCGGAGTGACAGGATGAATTTGGTGTCGTGACGGACGCAGTACATATTGAGCTTTCGTCCTGGACATTTGTTTAGCTTTTGTACAGTGAATGGTAATCATTATTTGCACATGCAGAGCTCCATTTTCTGTATAAATTATGTCTTTTTAGGTTTCTTAGTTCACCATTGTCATCGTCTATTTAGTTTCTACTACACCATGATGGCCGTCATTTTGAGGGATACTTGACATGTCCAACTTCAATCAAATCTTAACTTTTTAACATCAGAATAATATTCAGTTACTTTCAATATTGTTTGCAGAATTGTACATCACTGAAAACAATACAAATTCTACTTTTAAGTCAATATGACGATCTGAAGATATTAAAATGATTTTTAGATAGAACAATAAAAATATAACCCAACTGAAATAAACACTTAACTTCTATCACATGAAAATTGAGTCACCCATTAAAGGAATACTTTGTTATTGTCATAGTTTTTTTAAGAATCAGTTAATTTATGCCCATAAAGAAAATGTTTATGTTTTTGAATAAAAAACTTTAATATTTATCAGAACAAATATTATTGTTCTTTTCAGTAAAATTGAAGACACAGACCACAAATCAACAGAATTATTTTACAGGGTTCCAGGCAGGGTATAACACAGGATATGGTTTCAGTAAGTAATCTTTGTAGTGCATTGTTTATTATTTAGTTCTTTATAATTCACATTTTTCTGGAAGCATGTGGTTGGTATTACCTTTTATAGGGACATACTAACAAAGTGTAACCTTTAAAAATAACTATGAGCTTGTTATAGGAAGCCTAATATATATATATATATATTACAGTAGAGAATTTCAACATTCCATTCTCCTTTCACTTCAGATCCCCAGGTACCATATACTTCAGCTCAGACAGCCACAGCCTATCAACAGTCACCAGTAAGTACCCTAATGCTTATTTTATAAATTTTGATAAACTACAGTTTATTCAATTTTTATGTCAAATCCATTCAGATAATTGTACTCATTGCAGTATTACAGAAACAGATTTTAACACTTTCCTTTTTGATTTCAATATTCATTTAGTTGATTGTTAATTTTGAAACTTAACAATATAACTTGAGTGGATAAATGTCCTAATCTATGGGAGGATGTAGTAGAATGTATATGTATAGAAGGACATGTAGTCTAGAATAACAGTCAGTTCTACTTCTGTTATGGAGAAATTTGTACATTTTATAAAGCAAATATTGATTTATTTCTTCAAAAAGATGCTTTTTCATTAAAAAAAACAACTCAATACCATTGTCATCTAATTTCAATTACAAAATTATTGATTGTACAGTTCTCTTAAAAATACAGAAAAACAAATATAGGAACATGTGCCTGTTTTTATTATTAAAATGGGATACAAATGGACTTGTATTGAAATGCATCGCTTCGTCAATTTCTGCAGTCTGCCCAAAGTTTTGATTATTGACATTTGTGTCTCCTCTACTTTTTCTATTGGTGAGACTGTTAAACATTACATTTATATCCTTTTCCATTCTTTTGGGAGATAATTTAACCTGATAACAATGTGACTTATATGGGTTATTTATTAAATCTATAATACAATATCAAGGTGGAAAATTAAAATGATAAAAATATCAGAGGTTTAAATCTTCCACAGATATAATGTGTTATTCATGATTCCTTTACAGACTCAATAGGTTTAGAGAAAATTTATGTATCTTTCAAATTTATTATATGCAATAAAAATGGAAATTTTTAGAAAATTTTTCAGCAGAATATTAGACATTTTTGACATGTATTAAAAACTTGATTAAAGTTGGAGTAATTTACTGAAAGATTATAAGATTATATGTAAATTTGGTAGATGTGTTATATAAAATAAATTCACGTCATCTATAAAATTATTATTGATAACCTCCTATGACTCTATGCATACCCACAGAATTAAAGAATCATTTTGAAATTATTAAAATTTTAATAAAACTTGAGGTAAATCATGGAATTTATAATTTAAATTAAAAAGTGCATAAATTGACCCAATAGTGATGTACTATAATATATACTGTGTGCTATCGTGAAAGGGAAATATCAAGATTGTCTTCCTTCTTTTAATGTTATATTATATCTTTATTAAATATCAGTTTTGTACAGTTTTAATTCTGTGAAATATTACAAATATTTTTAATAAAATATGGAGAAGATAAGAAGTGTTTACCCCTTATATCCAGTTTGTCATGATACCTTATTAACAAATTTCTGTGGTAGATTGGTGCATTATTTTGTCATGATACCCAAGTGGTAATGTCTTATTAACAAATTTCTCTGGTAGATTGGTGCATTATATTGTTTTTTTTCAGGCTAATGACTTTTTACTTCCTCATTCAAACCCATACCCATATGCATCTTATCAACTTCCAACCAATGCAGCTCCAACCGCACCACCAAACTCACAGGTGTACACGTTGATGGAAACACCTACAACAACAGGTAAGTGTCTATTGAATTGATATAGAGTTATACAGTTGATCAGGTGCATGATACTGATAAGCAGAAGTAGTACCCAGTATTGTTTCCTAAGTGAAGTAATAAGGATCTGTTCTGTTTCTCAATGTTAAGTTGTAGTTAGAGTATGACATCTGCTGGGTTTTTTGTTGTAAAGGTTAGATGAGTATGACCTGTACTGAAGGGATTTAGAAGAGTATGACCTTTACTGAAGGTTAGTTAAAGTATGACCTCTACCGAAGGTTAGATATAGTATGACATCTACTGGTTGTTTTGTTGTAAAAATTAGAGTATGACATCTACTGTAGGTTAGCCTGAGTATGACCTCTACTGGGTGTTTGGTTGTAAAGTTTAGTTAGAGTTTGACCTCAGCTGGCTGTCGGTTGTGAAGGTTATTTAGAGTATGACCTCTACTGGGTGTTTAGTTGTAAAGGTTAGAGTTTGACCTCAGCTGGCTGTTTGGTTGTGAAGTTTATTTAGAGTATGACCTCTACTGGGTGTTTAGTTGTAAAGGTTAGAGTTTGACCTCAGCTGGCTGTTTGGTTGTGAAGGTTATTTAGAGTATGACCTCTACTGGGTGTTTAGTTGTAAAGGTTAGAGTTTGACCTCAGCTGGCTGTTTGGTTGTGAAGGTTATTTAGAGTATGACCTCTACTGGGTGTTTAGTTGTAAAGGTTAGAGTTTGACCTCAGCTGGCTGTTTGGTTGTGAAGTTTATTTAGAGTATGACCTCTACTGGGTGTTTAGTTGTAAAGGTTAGAGTTTGACCTCAGCTGGCTGTTTGGTTGTGAAGGTTATTAAGAGTATTACCTCTACTTGGTGTTTAGTTGTAAAGGAGTTTGACCCCAGCTGGATGTTTGTTTGTGATGGTTAGAGTATGACCTCCACTGGGTGTTTGGTTGTGATGGTTAGAGTATGACCTCCACTGGGTGTTTGGTTGTAACGGTTAGAGTATGACCTCCACTGGGTGTTTGGTTGTAAAAGTTAGAGTATGACCTCCACTGGGTGTTTGGTTGTAAAAGTTAGAGTATGACCTCCACTGGGTGTTTGGTTGTAAAAGTTAGAGTATGACCTCGGCTGGCTGTTAGTTTGTGAAGGTGTTTATTGTTACATCTATGTACATGTTATGATGGGTCTGTACACATATACTTTTCAAATAACAATCATATTTAGGCATTAAAAATGTCTAAGCTTGAAAAATATTATTTTTATGAATACATACATGTAAGCAGCAGTAGTACAGTGACCAGGTTAAGGTCACCATAGTAATAATAATAATAATAATAATAAAGTCTTTATTTAAAGAGGGTTACACAGTTAGTGTTATAACTAATCTTCCCTGAGGCCCTCATGCATAAAACAAGTACAAAGCAATCTTATTTAAAAGTTTACAATTCAAAATGAAAAAGTGTATGTATATAGTACAATTAAAATCAAATAAATCACACATCACTATAAATTCTACTTTGAGTCAGATATTTTTTGACACCATACTTAAAAAGTTGTGTATTTTCAGTGCTTTTTAAATCATGTGGCAATTCATTCCATAACGTTGGTCCTGAAAACACAAATGACTGTTTGTAAAATTCAGCTTTAGCCTTTGGAATAAAAAGATTACCAGCTAAAACGTTTCTCGATGCATATGGGTTATGTTTAGAGAGGTAGCTGAATTTTTGTGTTAAGTATTCTGGAGCCTCCCCTTTTAAAACCTTATGAAGGAGTAAATATTTGTGATACTTGATTCTTAGGTGGACTGGCATTATACCCAGCTGTTTAAAAAGAGGATTAGATGGGGACAGTGGGTCAGCATTTAGTATTAACCTTGCTGCTCTTTTTTGTAATTTTATTATTCTATTTAAACCATCTTTATTACAACCTCCCCACACAACACAGCAGTAATCAATAAGTGGCAAAATATATCCATTGTAAAAAGTTTTTCTTGCTTCAATATTAAGGAAAGATTTGATCTTTGATAACAAAAAGATTCTAGATGAGATGCTATTACAAATCACATCAATCTGCTCTTTCCAGTTAAGATTTTCATCTATCTTAATTCCTAATACTTTTTCACAGGAGGAATTCATAAGGTGTTCTGAAAACAATTCCAATTTAGGCTGAATAACTTGAGCAGTTAGTTTCTGTTTTGTTCCAATAACCATACATTTAGATTTGTTGGGATTAATAAACATATTATTTTCTTTACACCAATTTTCAACAAAATTTAATTCTTTTTGCATTTCATTTTGTAAAAGCTGGGTACATTTTCCAGATAAATGTAATGTGGTATCATCTGCATATAGATCAGTCATACATTTATCAAGATACAAGGGTAAATCATTTATAAATAAAACAAACAGTAAGGGGCCTAGTATTGATCCTTGGGGAACTCCAAATTTCACTTCTTGTTTTCCTGAGAAAACATTACACAGTTTAACTTGTTGAGTCCTTTCTGATAAGTAGGATTTGAAAAAATTCACACAGTTATCAGAAAATCTATACATACCAAGTTTTTTACAAAGAATATCATGATCTACAACATCAAAAGCTTTCTTAAAATCAACTAACACAGCAAGGTTTACATTACCCTCATTCATTTCATGTAGCCATCTATCTATAATGTTAATAAGGGCTGTCTGGCATGAATGATTTGGTCTAAATCCTGATTGTGCTGGATGTAACAGTTTAAATTTTGATAAAAATAAGGCTATGTGGTTAGCAACATGTCTCTCTAATATTTTTGAGAGTGTTGGAAGTACTGATATGGGTCTATAATTATTAGCAGATAGGCGGTCTCCAGCTTTAAATACTGGAGTAACTTTTGCATTTTTGAATAATTTGGGATAATAACTGGTATCAATTATTCTATTTAAAATATAGGTCAGTGTGGAAGCAAGAAATGGGGCACATAGTCGTAATATTTTTGGACCAATATTATCACTTCCTGTTGATTTAGTTACATTCAATTTCATTAATGCATCAAATATTTCATTTATTTTCACTGGAGGGATTGAAAATTTTTCTTCAGATTTTTGCATTTGTTTTTCTACAAAATTAGATAGCTTTTCCAGATTCAATGGTGTCTGTGTAAGACCATCTCTTAATTTGTCAACACAAGAGGTAAAATGTTCATTGAAAGCATCAGCTAGCTCTTTTTTGTCATTAACTATGGCATCGTTTACCTTAATTTCATGTGGAGTACTAAAAGTTTGTGGGTTAAGACTGTTAATACATTTCCATAGATTTTTTGAATTTTTAGGATCCTTTGTCATTTCAGTAAAATATTGTTTTTTTGAATTTTCAATAATATATTTAGTTTTATTTCTCCAATATCTATATTCATCCCACATACCATATGCTTTATATTTATCTCTTAAAATTCTGGCCTGATTTATTTCCTCACTGTACCATTCAGGCTGCTTATCTCTTTTAACTCTTTTGGTAATTAGTGGGGCATGTTTATCTAGTAAGGAATTTAAAATATTATAAAATAACTCTAGACAGATTGATGGATCACTTTCATACTCTATTTCATTAAAAGGTGCCTTTTCAATATCTGACAAAAAGAGGTTCTCTTTAAAGTTTTTAAAGTTTCTATATTCAATAGTATTATGGGCTTTCTTTTTATGAATTCCTCTTTCCTTTCTTGTTAAACAGACAGGATAGTGGTCACTGATGGCAATTTTACTTACATGTGATTCATGATAGTTACCGATTATGAACTGACTTATAGATGTTACTCTGTTGAAGGTCATTAATAATAACTCATTTAACAGATTAAAAAACAGATAACAGTAGTTATGCCCAATAAATGTTTTAATGAACAAAAATATTTTGTATAGACTAACATTAAACCAGTAGTATTGTCTGTTTTTTCCTTTTTGTAAAAGCTTGCAAAAAATTAAGGATAAAAATTGATTTTTATTATTAATGTATATTTTGACCTATATTGTTATCCAGACACCTTTAGGCTCTTCGGAAAATAGAAACAGGAACAACCATTGTTCTTTGTTTAATAAAAACCACTCATAAATTAATATTGGATATTATAAACAATAAATTTTTCTTATGGTTGTAATTGTGTTTTCATTTGGTCACTGGATCCTGTGGATTATCTGAAGCTACTGTCATTGACAAGACTTTGACACTGCCACAAGCTTTGTCAATTACCGTGACAATGAATTAGAAACGACAGGATTTTAATAATAACTGTGTATGTGTAATCGCCAGCTTTCTATAGGTGGATGTCAATTTGATCGATGGAGTCTTCAGTATCTGACACAAATTGTTTTATTCTATTTTTAAAGCTTTGAAAAAAATAGACAAAATAAATTTTGTTTAAGTATGTGTTTTAGATTAATGATAAAGTCCTTTTGATAAGCAACTGTATCTAAAGTAATAATTAGGTTCTTTATAAAATTCTCTTTTTTGCCTTGAGTTATACTGTAATCTTTCATTTTTGTGTGTGCGACATTTTGTGGATATTGACTTGGTTATTTAAAATTTGTTCAAGTATTTTTTTATTTAAAATTTTCAAACTCAGGACAAAGAAAATATGATATTAAAGACCTTCTTCATTACTTATTCAGTCATCGTCCCAAAACTGGTAATGTAGTCTTGGATCACTTTGGCCTTTCAATACTAGAATTGTCAATCCATATACGGTACTTTTTACATTGACATCTATGGTTTATACACTTTTACATGAACGGTAAATTTTGAAATTTAGTGTATTGTTTAAGTACACAATAATTTGAAGGACATAAAAAATGTAAGTAAGACGGATTTGTTCCGACTTGTCTTTTGTCCTTAACCGATGAACAGTTCAGCTTAAGCTCCATAATATTTTCACCTTTAACTCCCTAAATCTCAGTGGTTAATTTTTGTCAAAATTTAAATGAATTATGGGTGATTAGTTCCACGAAGACCTTTAATTCTCTCCTGCGGTATTGTCTGTTTTGTACCCTGTTTGTTATTTATTGTTGACTGTGAAGTTTTCACATGCAGAAAATGTAGCCCAATAACAGAGTTCGGTTGACCGCACTGTTTATGTTTGTGTATCCACCGTGGATGTTTGATTCTTTCACATGATAAAGCTTTTGTACGCTTTTCAAGCATAATTTCATGCCCACTTCTCCTGCAAAGTATCTTTAGTGAATTAATGACTTAAAACAGTTTTTTATTGAAATTTTTATGGTAACATGAATTTACAGATTCATTGTCAATTAATGGAGACAATTCCTTGTCCACGAAAAGCCCCCAGAACTTTTGATCAATAAAAAAAATATTTACAATTTCTGATTTTTTTAAACACTGAATAAATGTTTATCATTAATAGAAGTAGATTTATAAAGGTCTTTTTAAATGCTTGAATTACAGAATTGATTTAATTCTGTTTAGTTTTTTTTATCTCCTTTTAATATCTAGTGGTATAGTTAATGTATATATATCACAGATACAATTTTCTCCCAAATTTTTTAGCAGTTAATAATAATAATAATAATGTTTGTATATATTGAACAGTAATCCAGTTTGTAGCTGTGAAATACACAAATATATATTATTGTCTGAGGCTTCACTTCAATGAAGATAAACCAAAAATATATGCAATATTTACATGAAACAAAATTTTAATTTTAGTTATAAGAAATATTCCAAATGGTCAAAGATTAGTCGAACCAAGTAAGTTTACCACCATTTGCATTGTGGGTAATCTATGGCTATGTTTCATTAAACAGAACAATAAGCCATTAGTTGCCAACCATGTATCTCTGCTTTTCCTCTCTTTTTACAAAATTTAAATGTCTATTTACTTATGTTTTCCACAGGTGACTGTTCACATTCAGCCAATTTGTAGCTCTTACATAGCAGAAATAATGAAAGCAACGCTTATTGAAATAAACATGAGATATAGAGTTATTTTTAATCGTTGCGACAGTCATTGTATTACATGTATCAATATTTTCTAATGAGTAAGAAAATTTTTGTTTACATCAATTTAAATTCAGTAGTGACAGCTGCAGCTTTAATGGACACATCCCCTGTATTGTTTTAGTTCTGATTCTTCTCTTTTTGTTTATTTGTTTGTTTATTGTTGTTTTTTTATTTGCTTGTTTGTTTTAGTAGGTAGGGGAGACATGTATAAAATGGAATTAGGGGACATGTATAAAATGGAATTAGGGGACATGTATAAATTGGAATAAAGTAATGGAGACAGTTTTCATTATTTCCTATTTTTACCAGTGAAATTTGGGTAAATGTTCAATACTCGTCTATATTTGGAATTTACCTCAAATTGAAATTTACTTGTACTTATTTTCCTTGCCTAATTTATGGTTACAATATGACATTTAGACACTATTTGTGATTTGTGAGTGCATGCTTTTGTTTGACAGAGAATTTTTCCCTCCTCTTTATCCTATAAATGTTTTGTCTATAATATTCTTTCTTTCAAAATTTTATTTTATAAAATAATGTTTGATATATCAAATTAGTTTTTTTATAAAACAGATATTGGATATCAATTATGAAACAGACAAACGAAATACACATTTATAATTGATAAACATTTTCTGTAGAGTTTGTCATTATGATATCATTATAAAATCAATACCTAAAGGTATGGTAAAAAAATATGTCATATGGCGTAGTAAGCCATGACACTGGAATCGGACGAAAATTAGTTTTTCTTGTCAGTTCTCGGTGAATAATGCAAAAATTGTGTAAATAAATTCTCAGATTTTAGTCTCTTAAAAGCTTTTTTGTTCAAAAATGTCTTTTTGGGATAAAATATATTGAAATAAATTCTGGCTGCAGACAGGTCTACATGTTTGAATGTTTAGAAAGACCAATGTTATAATGTACTGGTAAGGGGTTAACATCCCATTGGTTCAATTAGGTCATATCTGGATAACTAACACAAGGAGTCATTTTAATTTGTATATTTTCATTAATGGATTTTTGACAATGTTTTCGAAGAAACTCAATCAGAGTTTGGTATTGAGGTTAAAATGAAGTAGTTTTAATATATTTTGAAGAATAAATTATTAAAAATAATATTAATTTATCAAAGAAGCTTCACAGCGACAATAATAAAAAGGGGGGAGCATTTAAAAGATTCAATTATTATAAGATTGCAAAGAATAAAAATTCTAACTTTAAACATAGTTCTATGAACTGAATAACTCTTTATGGAGGAATTAAACCTGATACTGTACTCTAACTGTAGAAAACTAGAAAATGTAATAAATTCTGCCATGTATTTGTAAAAGATAGGGAAGCCTGTTTAAATTATTTTTCTTAGAGGCTAATTTGATAAAAGTTGTGATGATTTTTTTTGTTTTTTCCATTTAAAATTAAGTGTATTTACATTGTAATATGATCAGGTTACACCACTGCCGATGTTCTATAAATAGATTTTAGTCTTATATTGCCTAATTTTGCACACAGTTTGCAATGTTAAAATGAATTTTGTATAAGGGTACTAATGCCAGTAAAGGTTATAAAGGGTCTTTTCAGTATATAATATATTTCTGTTACAGCAGACACTCAGTATTCACAGATTCCAAGCCCGTCACCACCATTATCTACCAATAGTACAAGTAAGTAGTCACCACCATTATCTACCAATAGTACAAGTAAGTAGTCACCACCATTAACTACCAATAGTACAAGTAAGTAGTCCCCACCATTATCTACCAATAGTACAAGTAAGTAGTCCCCACCATTAACTACCAATAGTACAAGTAAGTAGTCACCACCATTATCTACCAATAGTACAAGTAAGTAGTCACCACCATTAACTACCAATAGTACAAGTAAGTAGTCCCCACCATTATCTACCAATAGTACAAGTAAGTAGTCCCCACCATTAACTACCAATAGTACAAGTAAGTAGTCACCACCATTATCTACCAATAGTACAAGTAAGTAGTCCCCACCATTATCTACCAATAGTACAAGTAAGTAGTCCCCACCATTATCTACCAATAGTACAAGTAAGTACTCTAATAAAAAAAACTATGAAAGATTGACATTTATTCCTTAAGTGACAGTAACATACTCTAAGCTTAGATTTCAAAGTGTATCAGTAGATATCAGATTTGACATAGTGTATCAGTAGATAACAGATTTGACATAGTGTATCAGTAGATAACATTGGTTTGACATAGTGTATCAGTAGATAACAGATTTGACATAGTTTAACATTGGTTTGACATAGTGTATCAGTAGATAACAGATTTGACATAGTATAGTCTGTCTGTAGATAACATTGGTTTGACATAGTGTATCAGTAGATATCAGATTTGACATTGTCTGTCTGTAGGTAACATTGGTTTGACATAGTGTATCAGTAGATATCAGATTTGACATTGTCTGTCTGTAGATAACATTGGTTTGACATTGTCGGTCTGTAGATAACATTTGTTTGACATAGTGTATCAGTGGATATCAGATTTGACATAGTTTGCCTGTAGATAACATTGGTTTGACATAGTGTATCAGTAGATATCAGATTTGACATAGTTTGCCTGTAGATAACATTGGTTTGACATAGTGTATCAGTAGATATCAGATATGACATAGTTTGCCTGTAGATAACATTGGTTTGACATAGTGTATCAGTAGATATCAGATTTGACATAGTGTATCAGTAGATAACATTGATTTGACATAGTGTATCAGTAGATATCAGATTTGACATAGTGTATCAGTAGATAACATTGGTTTGACATAGTGTATCAGTAGATAACAGATTTGACAAAGTATAGTCTGTCTGTAGATAACATTGTTTTGACATAGTGTATCAGTAGATATCAGATTTGACATTGTCTGTCTGTAGGTAACATTGGTTTGACATTGTCGGTCTGTAGATAACATTTGTTTGACATAGTGTATCAGTGGATATCAGATTTGACATTGTCTGTCTGTAGATAACATTGGTTTGACATAGTGTATCAGTAGATATCAGATTTGACAAAGTCGGTCTGTAGATAACATTGGTTTGACAAAGTGTATCAGTAGATAACAGATTTGACATAGTCTGTCTGTAGATAACATTGGTTTGACATAGTGTATCAGTAGATATCAGATTTGACATTGTCTGTCTGTAGATAACATTGGTTTGACATAGTGTATCAGTAGATATCAGATTTGACATAGTCTGTCTGTAGATAACATTGGTTTGACAAAGTGTATCAATAGATATCAGATTTGACATTGTCTGTCTGTAGATAACATTGGTTTGACATAGTGTATCAGTAGATAACAGAATTGACATAGTTTGTCTGTAGATAACATTGGTTTGACATAGTGTATCAGTAGATATCAGATTTGACATAGTTTGTCTGTAGATAACATTGGTTTGACATTGTCTGTCTGTAGATAACATTTGTTTGACATAGTGTATCAGTAGATAACAGAATTGACATAGTCTGTCTGTAGATAACATTGGTTTGACATAGTTTATCAGTAGATATCAGATTTGACATAGTTTGTCTGTAGATAACATTGGTTTGACATTGTCTGTTTGTAGATAACATTGGTTTGACATTGTCTGTCTGTAGATAACATTGGTTTGACATAGTGTATCAGTAGATATCAGATTTGACATAGTTTGCCTGTAGATAACATTGGTTTGACATTGTCTGTCTGTAGATAACATTGGTTTGACATAGTGTATCAGTAGATATCAGATTTGACATTGTCTGTCTGTAGCTAACATAAATTTGACTTAGAGAAGAGTATCAGTCGATAACTATTCTGACATTAGTACATTAAATGTCTTATTTTGAAAGTTTAGAAAGTAGATGATGTTTTTCTAGATTAATTATACAATGATATTGTTTCAGAAGGCAGTAGAAGCAGAAGTCGAGCAGGCAGGAGAACCAATCCTTCCCCAGGACCAGAATCAGATCTAGAACGTGTATTTGTGTGGGATTTAGATGAAACCATCATTATTTTTCATTCATTATTAACAGGAGTTTATTCACAACGATATAGCAAGGTTAGTCTGTTGTTTGTTTGTTTGTTTCATGAATCCACACAGCAGATTAAATCATTTCTGGTCTTTCTGACATTACAGAAAGTAGTATGCTAAAAATTAGATCAGTTGATGTGCTGTATTGAAGAAGATCATAAGTGAACAATATCAAGTATTGATTGATTAATGGCATTTAATACCAGTGTCCTTCAAAATTTTACACTGGCATATTGGCTAGTGTTACATGTCATAGATGTCTATTAGTGTATGCATACAAGTAGTAGTTCTAATTTATGACCTTGTGTACGATTATTTAAGATTTTAAATCACAAAGACAATTGAGTAAAATAGTAGAATAGAACTGTAGAGTGTTTTGTTAATGTTGTCCTTGATTCATTGGTCAATAAAGTGGAAGAGTCAACATTTAGGACAATTATCGTAATTACTTAATGAGGTTTGGTATTTAAACAAGTGTTATTTCCTCTGGTTAAAATGATCATTTAAAAAGGTACATCACCCAAGAGACATTTGTACCTGGACTGAGACAATTATTGTTGATAGTTACCTAGGTATTAATCTCTTTGATGTTTTGTTACTTTTCTGTGCCACGTTTCTATTTTAACCATGTAATTCCGACTGGCTGCTTCAGCCTAATTGTATTTGAATAAGGCCATTGTTGAAAACACTCAATAACTGTTTCATATTTTGCGACTCTCATTCTTAGGTTCTTTGTTTGCATTTTTCGTAAATGCAATGGAAAAAATATATTTTGTTTCCGATGTGTTAATGGTGAATAATATATGTAATGAATTATTCTTTCTAGAAGTCTTTGTTTAGTTATCATGGAAATGATGCAGTTGAATTATGGGTATAATTTTCATCACTTGTGTTAATATTATTGGCTTTAAGTTTTGATTGAAATAATAGAAGATGAAACAAACATTTCAATATTTTAAATAATTGTACACCTTTTTAAATAGAAAAATTAAATATATATTTTTTTTATATAATGACTGCGTCTAAACAATAATATATAAGGTTGAATTGAACGATGTGTATTTTCTGTTTCTATAAATTCAGTTATTTTCCTTATTAGAGATGTCCCTTTCTCTCAAAATATTTTCTAATTTTACAATGTTATGGCCACTCGTAGCCATCCTCACAATCTGATTAAGACATTGTGGCCACTCATAGCCATCCTCACAATCTGATAAGACATTGTGGCCACTCATAGCCATTCTCACAATCTGATAAGACATTGTGGCCACTCATAGCCATTCTCACAATCTGATAAGACATTGTGGCCACTCATAGCCATTCTCACAATCTGCTTTGATTAAAAGCAATATTCAGTGCAGAGATGTAATATTTCTTTACCACCATCTGTCATAACCCACAGGAAAAACAAACAAATATTTTATCTGCAGATTGTTTGTGTATTAATTTTGACAACCAGCAGCTGTTCTTATCTCCCCTAGTGGAACTCTCTTAAGTTAATTTGGACAATTCTCACCTTATCCAAAGTAAATCTGTAAGTGGCTATTGATGTTTGGATAGATAGACAAAGAATTGTAAATACTATTGGGTGTTGAAAGTTTTCTGAAGAGGAATAAAAATAAATGTAAGATATGAATGTAAACAGCAGAAGTCAGCACGGCCTGGCTACCTTGATAAGTCCAACATACATGTCAAATAAGCACTGACTCTGTAATAACATAACTGGATAAAATAGCCAACAAAAAAGAAGCCATGAGTTTCCTTTTCAAACTGTTAATAGTTATGTTATACATCAGTTGTGTAACAGGGGTATCTTCTTTGATTAAACAAACATTTAAACCAATATTGGTAAACTAAATAAACTGCATTAAAAATAATGATAGGGTTTTTTGTTTGAAAGGGGTTTAACACCACTTTCATGGCCTCAGCTCAGTTTTTGTTTGGAGAGGAAGTCAGTATACTTTCTGCAAACCACTGACCTTCGACAGGAAAACTGGCAATCTTTGTAAATTAAAAATCATGATGGCAAAAAATCTGAATAAAGTTAGCTAACAGCTGATAATAACAGGACTCTACTTAAAAAGTGCCAAGTATTTCCATCACTGGTTGTTTTATGAGATACATTTTTTGTCAATAAAAAAGGCTCTCTGTTTTGAAATGACTCATTCTGCATTTTTCCATAAATAAACATTTATGTATTATAATGATGAATATAAATAAATTACTCATGGAATGTCAGTAAATATTTCTGAGTTTAATTTGTTAATTAATAGAAGCATTTACTTTGTGCCAGAAATTTTGTCCTTTTAAGCATATAAATATTGTATTTAAATTGAATGAATAAATGATTGTTAAGACCAATCAGACACATTCACCCACAAATAAAATGTCATGTTTGGAGTAATTCGTACCATTATAAATGTTTGCTAATTTTATATTAAAATTATGCCACATTTTATTAAATGTTTAAAATAGAAAACACTAAATGTATTTTTTTTCTTCTTTTATTAGCTCAATTAACTAAAAAAAGCTGAATTTCTTTATCAAATGCTGTAGAATTATTTTGTGTGCTAATTGCTTTTATCAAGTTTTTGTCAGCTTGTATTTGATAAATATTGTTGGTATTTAGATGGATTGTACAGAAAGCTTTCAGGGCTTTGGCTGAAAATCTAATTATAGCAACTTGTTCACATATAGAAATCACATGTAATTATTGTTTACGACTTCATCTAAAGACACTTATTTGTAAAATCATCAGAAATTACAATCCTCTTTAGATTTGGTTAACAACATGTCCGCTGATTAGCAGACTGATTATCAAAGCCACAAATGGGTTCTGTACTCCTCTGTAAATGTTAGATTATAACCAATAAAAAATAATCTGTTGGAAAATCTGTCGAGTCAATGGTGAAAATCTTATCATAAACTTTCATCTTCATAAAAGATGGCAATTAAGTGAGTCGTCTATCATCAAAGTCCTTCAGTATAAAAGAGTTATATTAATTGGCCTAATTATATAAAATAAATATAAACTCACCTGCTTTAAGTATATTGTTATATTATGTCATGGAAGGACTATCAAGTTACGTTTAAAAGCTGCCTTTACTGTGTAATAAAAGGGAACATTGGTATCATCATGGTCTTGATTGAAAAATGTTTTAAATTGTAATATTTGTCTTTTATTTTATTAGTATTATATTTCTTAAGCATTAACTATAAATATTAGATCATAATAATATATTATTAATATTATTATTATTATTATTATTATTATTACAGTGGCTTATTTTTAAAATTTTTCCATTATTGTTATCATATAAATACAATTCTTTTTATGTTAGCCTGAAAAAATTAACACAAAATAAAACAAACATTTTCCTGAATACATCAAAATTTCCTGTGAACAAAATAGACAATTATTGTAATTAATAGTACCATCCTAATGTTATAAATAGATAATTGACATTTTATTGGAATTTGTCAGTTAATAATTACTTGGAAGTGTATCCTTCAATAAATAATTGACTATCTGTAAGATAATCAAATGATCATCTGAAGAGAAAATTACTGTCATACCCCAGGCCTTAAGTATTCCGAAATATTGAATCCAATCAATGTGAAGATGCTCTCCAAGGCTTGATAACTATTGTAATATCAAGTACTTTGACAGTGTTCTTCACAGACATATAATGCAGCTAGAGTGTGCTTGCTGGCTGGACAACAATTGTGTTTTGATGCAAAGTTCACACACGCCAGAATTCTAAATTTGTTAAATAAATTGTTATTAAAATTTATATAGGTAACTATACTTTATACATTTGGTGTAAGATCATGGTTTGGTAACACAAATAATTTCACATTAGCTTAATAATGAACAACCACATTCAGATTACCATTTATGAAAGCTAATGTAATCTGTTCTCTTCTTCTGCTTCATTTATTTAAAAATTATACTTCAGGACCCCCAGCAGACTGTACAGTTAGGATTAAGGATGGAGGAAATGATATTTAATCTAGCAGATACACACTTATTTTTCAATGATTTAGAGGTAAGTTATTCTTGTTAGACTTTTTGTGACCATTGAGTCTTATTCTAATTAATCAGTAGAGAATTAAAAATATTTTAGTGCATTTGTTTTTTGTTTTTTCATGAATACACATTAACATCAGGTTTATTATTACCTAGGTATTAATATTTATTTTACACTAATTTATGGATTTTGTTCCCGATATTTATGTGAAGTTTGATATTGTCAGTAAATGTTTTATTTTATTTCAAAATACTAGTGAATGCAAAAAAATTTACTGCTCATTTTTATTCAGAAAACAAGAAAAAAATTGTAATCTCTTCCTGGAAATCAGTAATAGATTTTCCTCCCAAATTCTGTCATTTCTCTGTAGGGGAAGTGTCACTATAATATTGGTATTTTGTGATTGGTACCACATCAGAATTCCCTGCTGATCTTTAGTTATAAATTGGCATTTCACAGACAAACCACTTAACATTTCAAATAAGCCTGACCTGTTACTACACCCTATGTTCCGGGAATAGTGAAACCTTTGAGTGACACTTCTGATAAATATCTAGAAATTAATTAATATTTGTGAAATCCCAGAGGTGAACAGTTCCTAACCCATGTTTAGGAATTGAATAATTATTATGTTGAGAGGACAATTGGTTTTGTCTCCAGGTTGTGAGTTTTTGATCATATGACCATAGTTAAAAATGTCATATGTTCATTAAGGGTCAGACTTTTCATCAATAGTTGTAAGACATATATTGGTATTGTTATCAATATCTACTCGTAAGCTATCAATTATGTTTAAATTATAAAATACAAAAAAAATGTGTTGACTTTGCAGCTGAAATGAAGAAATTTTAAACAAAGTAGTATTAAAATTATTTATTTAAATATTGCAGTTTAATTATTGTAATTATTGTAAATAAATCACTTTATAATTTATAATTTGAAAGATATATTATTGCACAGTAAAGTAAAAAATTCAGGTTACAAATTATTGTACATGTAAATTTGCTTTATCTTTTCACAGAAACCAAAAATAATATTTGTTTTTTTTTTAAATTTTTTTAGGATCTTGTTCTCTATTTTCCAATAATAAAAAAGCAATAAATTAAAACTTTTAATCAAGAAAAAATGGAATGTACGAATGTTTTTTCTGTCTACAACGATGACATCAAACACAATACCAAAATGATTTAAATACACATCGGGGTAATTGATTTTGGCGCTTATCATATTCAGAATGAGCTTACCTTACTTAAAATGTAAATGAATTCCTCCCCTTATTCTCCAGGAAATCTTGCCTTAGGTAATGTCATAATGACAGAGTATAAACATTAACCATTTTAATTGCTTGGTGAAATTCTCCGTCTTTTGTTGGAAGAGGAAATATTGTAACAGGCCTGAGCGTATGGAATAAATGTTATAAAGCTGATTCTACCCAACAAGAATCTCATATTTAGCCTGCAGCTTGTTATATTTTTCAAATTAAATGAAAATTATTCCTTAGTACAAAAAAGATACAAATTGAAATAAGAAGCACTATCACTGGACATAAGAGGCAGAGTCTGTGGCATCAGTTGAGGTTGTGCCATAAAAGGCAGAGTCTGTGGCATCAGTTGAGGTTGTGCCATAAAAGGCAGAGTCTGTGGCATCAGTTGAGGTTGTGACATAAAAGGCAGAGTCTGTGGCATCAGTTGAGGTTGTGACATAAAAGGCAGAGTCTGTGGCATCAGTTGAGGTTGTGACATAAAAGGCAGAGTCTGTGGCATCAGTTGAGGTTGTGCCATTAGTACTGAGATCATTTGAAGCCATGTGAGTCCATCAGTATTAATATAAATAAAAAGGCTATGAGGCCCTCAGTACTGACATTATTTGAGTCTGTGTGAGTTTTTTGATGTCTCTTGAAGCTGTGGGAGTCCATCAGTATTGAAATCAATAATAAGTCTGTGTTAAGCCATTACTATTGACATCATTTGAGGCTGTGTAAGTCCATCAGTACTGACATCCCTTGAGGCTGTGTGAGTCCATCACTATTGACATCATTTGAGGCTGTGTGAGTCCATCACTATTGACATCGTTGAGGCTGTTTGAGTCCATCAGTACTGACATCCTTTGAGGCTGTGTGTTTTTATCTCTATTCGCATCATCTGAGGCTGTGTGTTCATCTCTATTTGCATCGTTTGAGGCTGTGTGTTTTTATTGGCATCGCCTGAGGCTGTGTGTTCATCTCTATTGGCATCATTTGAGGCTGTGTGTGTTTATCTCTATACACACAGCCTGAGGCTGTGTGTTCATCTCTATTGGCATCATTTGAGGCTGTGTGTGTTTATCTCTGTTGGCATCGCCTGAGGCTGTGTGTTCATCTCTATTGGCATCATTTGAGGCTGTGTGTTCATCTCTTTTGGCATCATTTGAGGCTGTGTGTTCATCTCTATTGGCATCATTTGAGGCTGTGTGTGTTCATCTCTATTGGCATCGTCTAAGGCTGTGTGTTCATCCCTATTGGCATTGTTTGAGGCTGTGTGTGTTCATCTCTATTGGCATCATTTGAGACTGTGTGTGTTAATCTTAATTGACATCATTTAAGGCTGTGCCAGTTTATGACTATTGGCATCGTCTGAGGCTGTGCCAGTTTATGACTATTGGCATTTTCTGAGGCTCTGCCAGTTTATGACTATTGGCATTGTCTAAGGCTGTGTGTTCATCTCTATTGGCATCGTATAAGGCTGTGTGTTCATCTCTATTGGCATTGCTTGAGGCTGTGTGTGTTCATCTCTATCGGCATCATTTGAGACTGTGTGTGTTAATCTTTATTGACATCGTTTTAGGCTGTGCCAGTTTATGACTATTGGCATCGTATGTAATATTTTCAGGTTACATTATTAACTATTTATACATACATGATGTATGGCCAAACTTTACTAAATATTAAAGTTAGTTCTTGATGAAGTAATTTATAAATCAAACTTTTGTTTACATTACATGTTTTTGGTAGATGAGGGTATTTTATTTGGTGTGGTACTATTTTGGACATTAACAAAATTGTATTTTATGTAGAATTAATTTGTTTCCTGTTAAATTGCTACTTTTATATATAGTACATTTAACATATTTCAGACACAATAAATAAAGTAACAATTAATGTATAATCACAGCAACGTTTCAAAGAGATGTGTCAGCGTCATCACCAAACAATAATGTCAGTTATACACTGTCACAAAATATATGGACTTTAAAGCACATTAAACCATTCCTCTAACAATGATACCATGGAGTAAAATATATAATTATTTCTTGCTTCAATGAATATTTTGTCTGTTTCACAGGAATGTGACCAAGTCCACATTGATGATGTGTCATCTGATGACAATGGACAAGATTTAAGGTAAATTCAGGTGACCCGAGGGTCCTGTGGGGTGGGGGTATCAGAATCTTGAAGTTTATATTTTGAAGGTAACATGTGAAGAGGGGTGTTGGATTCTTATGGATTTGTGGATATAAGGATAATTGGAATTGTCAATCTAAAGTAAATTCCTGTGATCTAGGTAACCTGGTCAATTCCTGTGATCTAGGTAACCTGGTCAGTGAAGATTTGTAGATCATTGGTGAATTCAGGTAACCTACAGATCCTGAGAGTTGGTGGTGGGGGTTTTTGTTGGTCTAAGGTAAATTCAGTTGACTTGAGGATCCTGTGGGGTAATGGAATTGGAGTTTTAAGGATTTGTAGATATTGAGTGAATTCAGATTACCTAAAGATGGGGTTGGGCTTTTAATACAATTCTATAGAAAAGTAATTAAGGTCAGATTGTACATTATTTGTGATAAAAGTTGTCAGTAAACTGTCTTTAAGGATCCCATGCAGTGGTAATATCTAACTAGGTCTAAGCATTCTGCGGGCTGTAATCCACTGTCCTTAAGGATCCATTGCAGTGGTAATATCTAACTACCTCTGGGCATTCTGAGGGCAGTAATCCATTGTCCTTAAGGATCCATTGCAGTGGTAATATCTAACTACCTCTGGGCATTCTGAGGGCAGTAATCCATTGTCCTTAAGGATCCATTGCAGTGGTTATATCTAACTACCTCTGGGCATTCTGAGGGCAGTAATCCATTGTCCTTAAGGATCCATTGCAGTGGTAATATCTAACTACCTCTGGGCATTCTTAGGGCAGTAATCCATTGTCCTTAAGGATCCATTGCAGTGGTTATATCTAACTACCTCTGGGCATTCTGAGGGCTGTAATCCATTGTCCTTAAGGATCCATTGCAGTGGTAATATCTAACTACCTCTGGGCATTCTGAGGGCAGTAATCCACTGTCCTTAAGAATCCATTGCAGTGGTTATATCTAACTACCTCTGGGCATTCTGAGGGCAGTAATCCATTGATTTATATAAATGAGGTGTGTTAATTAATGTTACCAGAGGGTTGTATATAATAAAATTTATAATCAAATCAAAGCTACAGCTATCAGGTTTAAGATGCTTTCCATACAGAGGAAGTTATCCGAGGTTCTGCAGTCATTGTAACAATGACAAGAGTATACATACATTTTCTAAGGATATAAATGTACTGGAGTGTCACAGATGAGTGTTGTGATGTTTAGGTGGCAATAGGAGAACTGGATACAGGAGAATGGGAAAACAACCAATCAACATTTTTGTTTTTTGGAATAGACACTCAAGCCTCAAGAACAAATATAAGTTTAACAAGAGAACTACTTAATTGTCATGTTTTAACTTCAGTGCAAATGAACATTGTTAAAACGAGAAATTAAACTTGCGTGATTGACTGGTGTCAGAAGTCGCTAAAAATTCCAAAAATACACAAATATAATTATTCTCCATTCAACCCAGTTGTATATTTTTGTTACTGAAATCGTCAACAATTCTTTGCTGGTGACATACCAATAAAAGTCAGTACTACTCGGTGGGATATGGTACATTATAAATCATATTCCATTTGCGGTTATTGGATAGATTAATAGATTACGGAGATGATGAATTTTTTGACATGACAACATAAATTAAATGGGAAATGCCAGAGAGGATCCTATTGTACAAATTTGAATAAGTGATAAATTTATATACCCGTCATTTTCTATCGAGTCATGGTCAGGTGGGCTCTACAATATTTATACGTTTTTTATTTATGACTAGATCGTTAATGGACTAATAAAAATAATTCATTAAATTTTTATACCAATTTAGGTCATTAGAAACACATCAATTCTACAATGATATTTCAAATATTGTTTTTACACCCAATATAATGCCTTAATACCTGATTAAAAGTGGTCTTTATTGATATTTTTTATATTTGTTATAGATAACTATTCCCATGATAGAGGTATTAAACATTTATTTCACTTTAAATACATGAAATATGTTTTCCTTAAAATTAGTTTTAATGAGATTTTTATTATTTTATAATATATAAAACAAATTAATTGCCCCAGTGGTGTCCATATATTTACTTACCGAATAAACCTTTTTTATTTAAACCTTACATTTTTAACCACATATAGACTGCAGTTATAGACTTTATACTAATCATTGTGGGATTTTCAATTTTTAAAATATTAAATGTATTTTGCAAGATCATGCAAAAATATGTTCAAACAAAAGAAGGTTGTGTTTTAATTCAAGTAAAATGTAATTTTTAAGAAACACCTTTGATGATGTAAATATCCAAACAGATGGTGCAGTCGTATGTGATAAGAATTAACTATTATGCATAGCTCCTTGTATTAAGAACTTGACATGCCAAATTCTTGCAGAATTTATTGGACTATAAATCGTTAGAAATCATGATGACCCTCGTTAACTTGATTAACCAAATAGTGATGATTAATACTTTCACACTTTTTGATAAAAACATTTCAGAAAACATAAAAAGCATTTTCTTTGATGTTGATAACACTACTTTAGGAGGTTAACATGAGAAAGATAAGGATCTTTTCATTCCAATATATCTTGTTTTATTTGTTAGTTTTTAGATGGATTATATCATTTACAGAAGCAGGTGTCTATAGTTTACTGGTAATAAATGTAAAAACTGCAAATACTAAAATATTTTTTCTAAATATACTGGTTTTTTCATGAAGAAAGAAAGATAAAAATATATTTCTATACTAACATGTTATCTTGTCCTGTAGATGTAATTTCATGTTGTAGGTTTTTTACACTACGACTTTATCAGTTTAACTTAACCCAAACCTTGAAAATTAAGTGATTTTTAATCATGAATTTATTTGCATCTTACAGTTCAGAAAGCCAATGCTTAAGAACATAATGCCTTTGCCTTTTTAGAGGATCCCCTGCCTTTGTACAGGATGCCTATGTCTTTGTAAAGGATGCCTAGGCCTTTGTACAGGATGCCTAGGCCTTTGTACAGGATGACTAGGCCTTTGTACAAAATGCCTAGGCCTTTGTACAGGATGCCTAGGCCTTTGTACAGGATGACTAGGCCTTTGTACAGGATGACTAGGCCTTTGTGCAGGATGCCTAGGCCTTTGTACAGGATGCCTAGGCCTTTGTACATGATGCCTAGGCCCTTGTACAGGATGACTAGGCCTTTGTACAGGATGCCTAGGCCTTTGTACAGGATGACTAGGCCTTTCTAAAGGATGCCTAGGCCTTTGTACAGGATGCCTAGGCCTTTGTACAGGATGACTAGGCCTTTGTACAGGATGCCTAGGCCTTTGTACAGGATGACTAGGCCTTTGTACAGGATGACTAGGCCTTTGTACAGGATGCCTAGGCCTTTGTACAGGATGACTAGGCCTTTGTACAGGATGCCTAGGCCTTTGTACAGGATGACTAGGCCTTTGTACATGATGACTAGGCCTTTGTGCAGGATGCCTAGGCCTTTGTACAGGATGCATAGGCCCTTGTACAGGATGACTAGGCCTTTGTACAGGATGCCTAGGTCTTTGTACAGGATGTTTGTGCCTTTGTAAAGGATGTCCAGACCTTTGTACAACATGTTTGTGCCTTTTTAAAGGATGCCTAGGCCTTTGTACAGGATGTTTGTGCCTTTGTAAAGGATGTCCAGGCCTTTGTACAACATGTTTGTGCCTTTTTAAAGGATGCCTAGGCCTTTGTACAGGATGCCTAGGCCTTTGTACAGGATGTCTAGGCCTTTGTAAAGGATGTCCAGGCCTTTGTACAGGATGTTTATGCCTTTGTAAAGGATGCCTAGGCCTTTGTACAGGATGTTTGTGCCTTTGTACAGGATGTCCAGTCCTTTGTACAGGATGTTTGTGCCTTTGTAAAGGATGCCTAGGCCTTTGTACAGGATGTTTGTGCCTTTGTACAGGATGCCTAGGCCTTTGTACAGGATGTTTGTGCCTTTGTACAGGATGTCCAGTCCTTTGTACAGGATGTTTGTGCCTTTGTAAAGGATGCCTAGGCCTTTGTACACTATGTTTGTGCCTTTGTACAGGATGCCTAGGCCTTTGTACAGGATGTTTTTGCCTTTGTTAAGGGTGCCTAGGCCTTAGAACAGGATATCTGTGCCTAGTTTTAGGATTCCTTAGCTCACAGTCCACACTTGTTGTTTGACATTTCTAACTGATCATCTGTTTTATTTTTTCAGTGGTTATAATTTTGCTGTAGATGGCTTCCATGCTGCAGCTAGTAATCCTAATGTTTTAGCTGGAATGAGAGGAGGTGTAGATTGGATGAGAAAACTAGCTTTTAGATACAGAAGAATTAAGGAAATATACAACAGCTACAGGAATAATGTGGGAGGTCAGTATAATGTAGGAGTTCAGTATAATGTGGGAGGTCAGTATGATGTGGGATGTCAGTATAATGTGGGATGTCAGTATAATGTGGGAGGTCAGTATAATGTGGGAGGTCAGTATAATGTGGGATGTCAGTATAATGTGGGAGGTCAGTATAATGTGGGAGGTCAGTATAATCTGGGAGGTCAGTATAATCTGGGAGGTCAGTATAATGTGGGAGGTCAGTATAATGTGGGAGATCAGTATAATGTGGGAGGTTAGTATAATGTGGGAGGTCAGTATAATGTGGGAGGTCAGTATAATGTGGGAGGTCAGTATAATGTGGAATGTCAGTATAATGTGGGAGGTCAGTATAATGTGGGAGGTCAGTATAATGTGGGAGGTCAGTATAATGTGGGATGTCAGTATAATGTGGGAGGTCAGTATAATGTGGGAGGTCAGTATAATGTGGGAGGTCAGTATAATGTGGGAGGTTAGTATAATGTGGGAGGTCAGTATAATGTGGGAGGTCAGTATAATGTGGGAGGTCAGTATAATGGGGGAGGTTAGTATAATGTGGGAGGTCAGTATAATGTGGGAGGTCAGTATAATGTGGGAGGTTAGTATAATGTGGGATGTCAGTATAATGTGGGAGGTCAGTATAATGTGGGAGGTCAGCTGCATTTTCTTATGAGTATAGTTATCTCCCTTTTGGTGGGTACAACTTTAAACATAAACAAAAAAAAAAACACAAACCAAACAAAACCAATATGGTTTAGCAGTTTGTAAGATTTTAATGTTACGATATTTTTTTTAGGTTTAATTGGTCAGCAGAAACGTGATTCATGGCTACAAGTACGACAAGATATTGAAACATTAACAGACAACTGGCTCACATTAGCATTGAAATGTTTACAGATTATTAACTCAAGGTATTTAATATTCCTTTTTAGATATTTTAGACTCCTTCATCATGCTTTTCACACATAATGAAGAGTTTTTACCAATTTAATTTTGACATTCATGATTTAATATTTGAAAACACCACAGAGGAATGATATTACAAAGTTGATGATGAAATGAAGATTCTATTGTTTTGTTTGGATCCAATTACATTTTCAAACAAAATCCCAAACTTTTGAGCATCAACATTGCATGCCATTTCCAACTTATAAAGACATGTGCTTTGCAACCTGGCCATTTCAGACTCTTTGCAGTTTTTTTACTGGTCTCCTGCTACTGTTATCTTAGTTTTTTTACTGGTCTCCTGCTACTGTTATCTTAGTTTTTTTTACTGGTCTCCTGCTACTGTCATCTAAGTTTTTTTACTGGTCTCCTGCTACTGTTATCTTAGTTTTCTTACTGGTCTCCTGCTACTGTTATCTTAGTTTTTTTTTACTGGTTTCCTGCTACTGTTATCTTAGTTTTTTACTGGTCTCCTGCTACTGTTATCTTAGTTTTATTACTGGTCTCCTGCTACCGTTATCTTAGTTTTAATACTGGTTTCCTGCTACTGTTATCTTAGTTTTTTTACTGGTCTCCTGCTACTGTTATCTTAGTTTTTTTACTGGTCTCCTGCTACTGTTATCTTAGTTTTATTACTGGTCTCCTGCTACTGTTATCTTATTTTTCAGGTCTAATTGTGTTAATGTACTAGTCACAACCACACAGCTGGTTCCAGCTTTAGCTAAAGTTTTATTATATGGTTTAGGAGGTGTGTTCAATATAGAAAATGTATACAGTGCTACAAAAATAGGTAAGTTTGTCAGTAGGAAAATAGATTGCTGTAGCTGCCATAGCTGTTTTGTAGTGATTTCATTTTGTTTCACTGAGGATAACAGTTGAGCAAATGCATGATGGTTATGTCAAACACTGTAAAGCTGGGTCAGATCTACTTAAAAATCCAGAAAATTACTTCCCTTGGTACTGCCAAACAGTGTAAAACTGGGTCAGATCTATTTAAAAATCTAGAAAATTACTTCCCTTTTCTTGTTAGCGAAATTTACTTAGAATTTATCTATATCAGAATTTGAGAATTTTTTAAATTGTATAATTTCAATTTGTAAATTGTTGTAGGTAAAGATAGTTGTTTTGACAGAATAGTGGCAAGATTTGGAAGGAAATGTACATATGTTGTCGTTGGAGATGGGCGAGATGAAGAAGCAGCATCAAAACAAGTGAGTTATCTCCAGTTTTATAGAAAAGTATTACCTTATTATAGTTGTATAAAATGTTCAAGGGGTGGGGGGGGGGGGGGCCTTGGTGTCCCTGTTGTTAAGGTAGTTCGTCTACTATTAATCACGTGGTCTGTCAACACTGAGATTGCAGGTTCAAGTCTCACTGCGGGCAGGGTGCGCACGACTCTAAGGTAGAATAACATTCATACATTCATTCAATCAAAACAATAAAATGTGTTTACGACAATCATCTATTTGTGCCTATAAAAACTGCATTATTTGTAAAATATTCTTCCTTTATTTAGTTAACCTGTGGACGTTTTACTGTTTAGTTTTTTTTTAAATATTACAAAACATCATACTGTTATTTATTACCATAGCACATCCAGTATGAACTGTATTACACAGAATAATAAAGATTACATTGGTATGGCTTATACATAACACTTATATTTTTCAAGTTTTAAATGTCTTTGATTAATTTGATTTTTCTTACTATTTAATTATACTTATTTCTAAATATTGTGTGTTGCAGATGAATTTTCCATTCTGGAGGATTTCCAACCATTCCGACCTAGCTGCCTTAAATCACGCATTAGAATTAAGCTACCTCTGATTTGTGATAAGGACAGTTTCAATCTGCCATCATGAAAAACTTGCCTCGATTCCAGACCATGTGTGATGTCATTTCCCATTAAGCAATAGACTGTTTCCTGTCAGCATTGCATCATGGGATAGTTGTGCCATGAACTGCCATTGTAGACAATTGGACCATAGGAGGTTACAATAACCTTGACATTAACCAAAGATTAGTGAGCACGGGGAGAAAGCTTTGTGTTGTTAACTTTGTTGATATTTTTTTTACGTCCGTAAGAGATTTTATAAAATTCTATATTGTAAATTGATATTTAATTGTAATCTGTGAGACCACATGTTGTTGTGTGGGAGTTCAAGGTCACGGGATTTGACCTTGTTAGAATGAATCCTGCTTTGTTTGACAAAGGTTTTATGTATGACTTGTTGTGACCTCTGACTTTGTTTGTAAAAGTGCTTTATGTTTTATTTTGTCATCAAATCATTTTAATTTTAAACTTCAGTGTATGGATTGATATTTATCAGTCTGAAATCTACATTCTGTGGAACTCTTATTCTTTAGATTTTATCTTCTCTCCATCACATGTATTGTGCAATATATAGTTCTTCATTTTTACAACAAATATTATACAGTTTTTATAGAAACCTGTAGAAGATTTTAAAATTTACTTTTAAAATTATTTTACTTTAAGATTCCTAAAGTTACAAATTAATATATGTTTAATTCTTAGATGTGACATAATGAGCATCTGAAACTAGAAATGGGTGCTGTATGTAGTCCTAGACTCTAGCACAGTATAGCTTTAAACCCTATCAGCTTTAAACATGAAGTGTAGATTTCTGTTGAAGTATGAAGTGTAGATTAAAATCAATTTAGCCATAAAGTGTAGATTTAAGTCATATTAGAAATAAGGTCTTTAACCATTTGTTTGTGATGTCGACCAGATAAAACCAGATTGTACAGAGTTATATATATATAGTATTTATATTCTTTGGTGCTTTTTGCCATAGATTTCAGCATTCATTGAAACCAAAGCCCAGTTGGTCATTGTAAATACCAGTAATATATCCACAGTGTGAACATATCAGTGTATTGTATATAATTTGTTTACGCAGAAGACAATCAATTTTGACAGAATTGTACTGATAATCAAAGATTTCTGTTTAAGAGGAATGTTACAGCTGTCTCATCTGAACAAGGCTATATTTTTCTTTTACAGTTCTTGATGGTGAATTACAAAAACTTCAATTTACACCTACAGAATTTCATGCTATTCTAGGTAGGCCTACTTGATCCAATGATTTAAACAAAGGGCTTGTTTAGAGTTGACTGGTGAGATAACAATTTGTTTTTCATGTGTCCGATATTGGTTTTAGAACAGTTTTTAAAATTGGAGGTTTTGATGAGTTTGCCGCAAATCGAGAACTGAGGAATATAATTATGACATTAGGATGTGAAAACAATTGCAGTTGGAAATATTTTGGGGTTTTTTTTTTGGCAAACATGACTAAATATAGGTATTTTGAGGTAAGACAATATCTAAAGAAGATACAGCCCTGACAGGTGAAATATATGTACCTGGTGTAACACCTGACAGGTGAGATGTACGTGCTGTAACATTCCCCTATTCTCTCTCAATCAATTATATAATGGCTTTAATTAACCACAGTATTTATGATGTAGACTGGTTGTGAATGAGTATCTGCAAAGCTTTTTTTTATTATGCACATATAATATTGTACAATGTGTTAATTGGTGACTCCTATTTTGTTTTAAGATACTTTGTGTCACATTTTTAATGATATTAACAGATTCAGTATTCCAAGAGAGAACAGATGTTTTTATTTTGTGAACAGAACTTTCACTTTATATCCTATATTATATTCTATTATTAGGTGCATTATTGATAATGCACATGTGGACTAAACTAGATAAAATATTGAAATTCAATATACATGTACCAGTAAAATGTAAATCATTTAGCATTGAAAATTGATGAGTACATTTACTTTACAAGGTTGTTATTTTTTTTAATTTTACACATTGATGAAAAGTGATTAAAAAGATAATTTTATCACAATTACCACAAGTCTAGCATACATACTTTAATCATTAAAATTTAATTACAGACTCAGTATATTTTACAGAAACATATTGGAAGGAAATTAAACATTAATATGTTTTAAACATTTTATTGTTTTCTATGTGAGGCTGGAAATTGCCATTAATTTTTACATGTATAAACATGCATTTTAATTTTTCGCTATCTTGTTACTGTTTTTGATACTTAATTATTAACAAGAAATTGATTCCTTTTCCAATGTGGCATTTTTATTAGGTTTCATGTTAAAGAGAATACTTTGCTCTCGTTTACCTTCATTTAATACTAATTCATAAAACATTTGAAAACCTTCACAATACAGGGATATGATGTTAAATAATTCCTGTTCATTTCTTGAATTGTTGATGTTTTGTTAATGTTATATCGGTGTCAGTATCACCATGGATACTGATGTTGTACAATTTCATTGGTCATTGTATTATATCAAAGGAGATATTTCTATAATAACAGACAAAATTTGTCAAGCATGAAATGATAATGCAATAAAAAGATGTACGGAATAACTCTATGGCTTATCAATGGGATGACAGATGACAGGAATGGTAAAAAAATGGTAAGATGGGGATGAAGCTAAAAAAAGGTCCATTCTCAGATTTTAGAAGACTTTACCAAGAAGGGTTTGAGGCTATCTCGCCGATAAGTTTGGCCACAGTCTGAATGTTTTGAGGCTGTCTCTCTTATTTGATCTTACCACAGTCTGTCAGTTAGGTGACAGTCTGTGTAGTCTTTCAGTATCCTTTACCAAAGGGAAAAGTCTGGGCCAGGGCATGTCTATATGTTATGAGACTGTCTCTCTGATTTAATTGATTGTTGTTTAACGTCCAGCAAGCAATATTTCAGCTATATTCAGGATGTGATTTGTCAGGATGACAGTCTGTCTACATGTTTTAAGGCTGTCTCTCTGATTTGTCAGGTTGACTGTCTACATGTTTTAAGGCTGTCCCTCTGATTTGTCATGATGACAATCTATCTACTTGTTTTAAGGCTGTCTCTCTGATTTGTCTGGATGACAGTCTGTCTACATGTTTTAAGGCTGTCTCTCAGATTTGTCAGGATGACAGTCTCTCTATATGTTTTAAGGCTGTCTCTGATTTGTTAGGATGACAGTTTGTCTACATGTTTTAAGGCTGTCCCTCTGAATAGTCAGGATGACAGTCTCTCTATATGTTTTAAGGCTGTCCCTCTGATTTGTCAGGATGACAGTCTGTCTATATGTTTTAAGTCTGTCCTGATGATTTGTCTGGATGACAGTCTGTCTACATGTTTTAAGGCTGTCTCTGATTTGTCAGGATGACTGTCTGTCTACATATTTTAAGGCTGTCCTGATGATTTGTCATGATAAAAGTCTGTCTACATGTTTCAAGGCTGTCCTGATGATTTGTCAGGATGACAGTGTCTACATGTTTTAAGGCTGTCTCTGATTGGTCAGGATGACTGTCTGTCTACATATTTTAAGGCTGTCCTGATGATTTGTCATGATAAAAGTCTGTCTACATGTTTCAAGGCTGTCCTGATGATTTGTCAGGATGACAGTGTCTACATGTTTTAAGGCTGTCTCTGATTGGTCAGGATGAGTGTCTGTCTACATGTTTTAAGGCTGTCCTTCTGATTTTTCAGGATGACAGTCTGTCTACATGTTTTAAGGCTGTCCCTCTGATTTGTCTGCATGACAGTCTCTCTATATGTTTTAAGGCTGTCTCTGATTTGTCAGCATGACTGTCTGTCTACATATTTTAAGGCTGTCCTGATGATTTGTCATGATAAAAGTCTGTCTACATGTTTCAAGGCTGTCCTGATGATTTGTCAGGATGACAGTGTCTACATGTTTTAAGGCTGTCTCTGATTGGTCAGGATGACTGTCTGTCTACATATTTTAAGGCTGTCCCTCTGATTTGTTAGGATGACAGTCTGTCTACATGTTTTAAGGCTGTCCTTCTGATTTGTCAGGATGACAGTGTCTACATGTTTTAAGGCTGTCTCTGATTGGTCAGGATGACTGTCTGTCTACATATTTTAAGGCTGTCCCTCTGATTTGTTAGGATGACAGTCTGTCTACATGTTTTAAGGCTGTCCCTCTGATTTGTCTGCATGACAGTCTGTCTACATGTTTCAAGGCTGTCCTTCTGATTTGTCAGGATGACAGTCTGTCTACATGTTTTAAGGCTGTCCCTCTGATTTGTCAGGATGAGTGTCTGTCTACATGTTTTAAGGCTGTCCCTCTGATTTGTCAGGATGACTGTATGTCTACATGTTTTAAGCCTGTCCCTCTGATTTGTCAGGATGACAGTCTGTCTACATGTTTTAAGGCTGTCTCTGATTTGTCAGGATGACTGTCTGTCTACATATTTTAAGGCTGTCCCTCTGATTTGTCAGGATGACAGTCTGTCTACATGTTTTAAGGCTGTCCCTCTGATTTGTCAGGATGAGTGTCTGTCTACATGTTTTTAGGCTGTCCCTCTGATTTGTCAGGATGACTGTATGTCTACATGTTTTAAGCCTGTCCCTCTGATTTGTCAGGATGACAGTCTGTCTACATGTTTTAAGGCTGTCTCTGATTTGTCAGGATGACTGTCTGTCTACATGTTTTAAGGCTGTCCCTCTGATTTGTCAGGATGACAGTCTGTCTACATGTTTTAAGGCTGTCCCTCTGATTTGTCAGGATGACAGTCTGTCTACATGTTTTAAGGCTGTCCCTCTGATTTGTCAGGATGACAGTCTGTCTACATGTTTTAAGGCTGTCCCTCTGATTTGTCAGGATGACAGTCTCTCTCTATATATTTTAGGGCTGTCCCTCTGATTTGTCAGGATGACAGTCTCTCTATATATTTTAAGGCTGTCCCTCTGATTTGTCAGGATGACAGTCTCTCTATATGTTTTAAGGCTGTCCCTCTGATTTGTCAGGACGACAGTCTCTCTACTTGTTTTAAGGATGTCCCTCTGATTTGTCAGGATGACAGTCTCTCTATATGTTTTAAGGCTGTCCCTCTGATTTGTCAGGACGACAGTCTCTCTACTTGTCTCAAGGCTGTCCCTCTGATTTGTCAGATGACAGTCTCTCTATATGTTTTAAGGCTGTCCCTCTGATTTGTCAGGATGACAGTCTCTCTATATGTTTTAAGGCTGTCTCTGATTTGTCAGGATGACTGTCTGTCTACATGTTTTAAGGCTGTCCCTCTGATTTGTCATGATGACAGTCTGTCTACTTGTTTTAAGGCTGTCCCTCTGATGTCAGGATGACAGTCTGTCTACATGTTTTAAGGCTGTCTCTCAGATTTGTCAGGATGACAGTCTCTCAATATGTTTTAAGGCTGTCCCTCTGATTTGTCAGGATGACAGTCTCTCTATATGTTTTAAGGCTGTCTCTGATTTGTCAGGATGACAGTCTGTCTACATGTTTTAAGGCTGTCCCTTTGATTTGTCAGGATGACAGTCTGTCTACATGTTTTAAGGCTGTCCCTCTGATTTGTCATGATGACAGTCTGTCTACTTGTTTTAAGGCTGTCCCTCTGATTTGTCAGGATGACAGTCTGTCTACATGTTTTAAGGTTGTCTCTCAGATTTGTCAGGATGACAGTCTGTCTACATGTTTAAAGGCTGTCCCTCTGATTTGTCAGGTTGACAGTCTACATGTTTTAAGGCTGTCCCTCTGATTTGTCAGGATGACAGTCTCTCTATATATTTTAAGGCTGTCCCTCTGATTTGTCAGGATGACAGTCTCTATATGTTTTAAGGCTGTCCCTCTGATTTGTCAGGACGACAGTCTCTCTACTTGTTTTAAGGATGTCTCTCAGATTTGTCAGGATGACAGTCTCTCTATATATTTTAAGGCTGTCCATCTGATTTGTCAGGATGACAGTCTTTCTATATGTTTTAAGGCTGTCCCTCTGATTTGTCAGGATGACAGTCTCTCTATATGTTTTAAGGCTGTCTCTGATTTGTCAGGATGACAGTCTGTCTACATGTTTTAAGGCTGTCCCTCTGATTTGTCAGGACGACAGTCTCTCTATATATTTTAAGGCTGTCCCTCTGATTTGTCAGGATGACAGTCTCTCTATATGTTTTAAGGCTGTCCCTCTGATTTGTCGAGACGACAGTCTCTCTACTTGTCTTAAGGCTGTCCCTCTGATTTGTCAGATGACAGTCTCTCTATATGTTTTAAGGCTGTCCCTCTGATTTGTCAGGATGACAGTCTCTCTATATGTTTTAAGGCTGTCTCTGATTTGTCAGGATGACTGTCTGTCTACATGTTTTAAGGCTGTCCCTCTGATTGGTCATGATGACAGTCTGTCTACTTGTTTTAAGGCTGTCCCTCTGATTTGTCAGGATGACAGTCTGTCTACATGTTTTAAGGCTGTCTCTCAGATTTGTCAGGATGACAGTCTCTCTATATATTTTAAGGCTGTTCATCTGATTTGTCAGGATGACAGTCTCTCTATATGTTTTAAGGCTGTCCCTCTGATTTGTCAGGATGACAGTCTCTCTATATGTTTTAAGGCTGTCCCTCTGATTTGTCAGGATGACAGTCTCTCTATATGTTTTAAGGCTGTCCCTCTGATTTGTCAGGATGACAGTCTCTCTATATGTTTTAAGGCTGTCCCTCTGATTTGTCAGGATGACAGTCTCTCTATATGTTTTAAGGCTGTCCCTCTGATTTGTCAGGATGACAGTCTCTCTATATGTTTTAAGGCTGTCTCTCTGATTTGTCAGGATGACAGTCTGTCTACTTGTTTTAAGGCTGTCCCTCTGATTTGTCAGGATGACAGTATGTCTACATGTTTTAAGGCTGTCCCTCTGATTTGTCAGGATGACAGTCTGTCTACATGTTTTAAGGCTGTCCCTCTGATTTGTCAGGTTGACAGTCTACATGTTTTAAGGCTGTCCCTCTGATTTGTCAGGTTGACAGTCTACATGTTTTAAGGCTGTCCCACTGATTTGTCAGGATGACAGTCTGTCTACATGTTTTAACCCTGTCCCTCTGATTTGTCATGATGACAGTCTGTCTACATGTTTTAAGGCTGTCCCTCTGATTTGTCAGGATGACAGTCTGTCTACATGTTTTAAGGCTGTCCCTCTGATTTGTCAGGTTGACAGTCTACATGTTTTAAGGCTGTCCCTCTGATTTGTCAGGTTGACAGTCTATATGTTTTAAGGCCGTCCCTCTGATTTGTCAGGATGACAGTCTGTCTACTTGTTTTAAGGCTGTCTCTCTGATTTGTCAGGATGACAGTCTGTCTACATGTTTTAACCCTGTCCCTCTGATTTGTCAGGATGACAGTCTGTCTACATGTTTTAACCCTGTCCCTCTGATTTGTCAGGATGACAGTCTGTCTACTTGTTTTAAGGCTGTCTCTCTGATTTGTCAGGATGACAGTATGTCTACATGTTTTAACCCTGTCCCTCTGATTTGTCAGGATGACAGTCTGTCTACTTGTTTTAAGGCTGTCTCTCTGATTTGTCAGGATGACTGTCTGTCTACATATTTTAAGGCTGTCCCACTGATTTGTTAGGATGACAGTCTGTCTACATGTTTTAAGGCTGCCCTTCTGATTTGTCATGATGACAGTCTGTCTACATGTTTTAAGGCTGTCCCTCTGATTTGTCAGGATGACAGTCTGTCTACTTGTTTTAAGGCTGTCCCTCTGATTTGTCAGGATGAGTGTCTGTCTACTTGTTTTAAGGCTGTCCCTCTGATTTGTCAGGATGACAGTCTGTCTACATGTTTTAACCCTGTCCCTCTGATTTGTCAGGATGACAGTCTGTCTACATGTTTTAAGGTTGTCTCTCAGATTTGTCAGGATGACAGTCTGTCTACATGTTTAAAGGCTGTCCCTCTGATTTGTCAGGATGACAGTCTGTCTACATGTTTTAAGGCTGTCCCTCGATTTGTCAGGATGACAGTCTGTCTACATGTTTTAAGGCTGTCCCTCTGATTTGTCAGGTTGACAGTCTACATGTTTTAAGGTTGTCTCTCAGATTTGTCAGGATGACAGTCTGTCTACATGTTTAAAGGCTGTCCCTCTGATTTGTCAGGATGACAGTCTCTCTATATGTTTTAAGGCTGTCTCTTATTTGTCAGGATGACAGTCTCTCTATATGTTTTAAGGCTGTCCCTCTGATTTGTCAGGATGACAGTCTCTCTACATGTTTAAGGCTCTCTGTGATTTGTCAGGATGACTGTCTGTCTGCATATTTTAAGGCTGTCCCACTGATTTGTTAGGATGACAGTCTGTCTACATGTTTTAAGGCTGTCCCTCTGTTTTGTCAGGATGACAGTCTGTCTACTTGTTTTAAGGCTGTCCCTTTGATTTGTCAGGATGACAGTCTGTCTACATGTTTTAAGGCTGTTCCTCAGATTTGTCAGGATGACAGTCTGTCTATATGTTTTAAGGCTGTCCCTCTGATTTGTCAGGATGACAGTCTGTCTATATATTTTAAGGCTGTCCTTCTGATTTGTCAGGATGACAGTCTGTCTACATGTTTTAAGGCTGTTCCTCAGATTTGTGAGGATGACAGTGTCTACATGTTTTAAGGCTGTCTCTCTGATTTGTCAGGATGACAGCCTGTCTATATGTTTTAAGGCTGTCCTTCTGATTTGTCAGGATGACAGTCTGTCTACATGTTTTAAGGCTGTCTCTCTGATTTGTCAGGATGACAGTGTCTACATGTTTTAAGGCTGTCTCTCTGATTTGTCAGGATGACAGTCTGTCTATATGTTTTAAGGCTGTCCTTCTGATTTGTCAGGATGACAGTCTGTCTATATGTTTTAAGGCTGTCCTTCTGATTTGTCAGGATGACAGTCTGTCTACATGTTTTAAGGCTGTCTCTCTGATTTGTCAGGATGACAGTGTCTACATGTTTTAAGGCTGTCCCACTGATTTGTTAGGATGACAGTCTGTCTACATGTTTTAAGGCTGTCCCTCTGATTTGTCAGGATGACAGTCTGTCTACTTGTTTTAAGGCTGTCCCTTTGATTTGTCAGGATGACAGTCTGTCTACATGTTTTAAGGCTGTTCCTCAGATTTGTCAGGATGACAGTCTGTCTATATGTTTTAAGGCTGTCCCTCTGATTTGTCAGGATGACAGTCTGTCTATATATTTTAAGGCTGTCCTTCTGATTTGTCAGGATGACAGTCTGTCTACATGTTTTAAGGCTGTTCCTCAGATTTGTGAGGATGACAGTGTCTACATGTTTTAAGGCTGTCTCTCTGATTTGTCAGGATGACAGCCTGTCTATATGTTTTAAGGCTGTCCTTCTGATTTGTCAGGATGACAGTCTGTCTACATGTTTTAAGGCTGTCTCTCTGATTTGTCAGGATGACAGTGTCTACATGTTTTAAGGCTGTCTCTCTGATTTGTCAGGATGACAGTCTGTCTATATGTTTTAAGGCTGTCCTTCTGATTTGTCAGGATGACAGTCTGTCTATATGTTTTAAGGCTGTCTCTCTGATTTGTCAGGATGACAGTGTCTACATGTTTTAAGGCTGTCTCTCTGATTTGTCAGGATGACAGTCTGTCTATATGTTTTAAGGCTGTCCTTCTGATTTGTCAGGATGACAGTCTGTCTATATGTTTTAAGGCTGTCCCTCTGATTTGTCAGGATGACAGTCTGTCTACATGTTTTAAGGCTGTCCCTCTGATTTGTCAGGATGACAGTCTGTCTATATGTTTTAAGGCTGTCCTTCTGATTTGTCAGGATGACAGTCTGTCTACATGTTTTAAGGCTGTCTCTCTGATTTGTCAGGATGACAGTGTCTACATGTTTTAAGGCTGTCTCTCTGATTTGTCAGGATGACAGTCTGTCTACATGTTTTAAGGCTGTTCCTCTGATTTGTCAGGATGACAGTCTGTCTATATGTTTTAAGGCTGTCCTTCTGATTTGTCAGGATGACAGTCTGTCTACATGTTTTAAGGCTGTTCCTCAGATTTGTGAGGATGACAGTGTCTACATGTTTTAAGGCTGTCCCTCTGATTTTTCTTGATGACAGTCTGCCTGTTTTAAGGCTGTATGGTTGACAGTATGTCTACATGTTTTGATTTGTCTGCATGGTCTACATGCCTTTCAGACAAGTTCTCTGATTTGTCAAGGTGACAGTCTTTGGAATTTTTCTGTATTATTTTCCACATGGAAAGCAGAAGATAATAAGACGTAATAAGAAAAAGAAACACTTAATAAAAATAAACAATCATTTGGAGCGGAAACAGAACACAAGCAACACGATTCTCATCGCTCGGGTACCCATGGAGGGAAGTTACTGTTTCACGTGTGTGATGTTTTACTTTGGGAACTGTCACTTCTATTGAGAGTCAAACGATGTAACAAGGAAATAAACAACAATGTAAACAATCCGGAGTCATAAACAATACCGATAATATACATATCGATCCTACTATTTCCACGTGAAGTTGAAGGTGTGAAATTAATTTTGGGTATTCTTACTTGTAAGCTCATTTGGGTAGATACGATCGAGAAATTCGCAGCGCTTTTAATTATTTAAAGAATGGGCGTCAACAATATAACAGACGTTGTTTTTAAATACTTGAGTTATCTTCTCAATTTTTTCAAGGGTAGCAACTGTATTAACTGCCTCACAAGAATATAGGAATCAGTCGAAAGAAGGGGAGCACGATTAGTACCAATTGGAATGACAAAATGACAGCAATACATAATAATAATAATGTTGTCCAGCCTTTCCTATGTCAGTTTCGGGGTACTTTTTATTAGACTCAATGGTATAATTCACATTGTCAAGACGTTTCTACCAAAAATAAGATACTTTTTTCCGCGCATGCTATTTTTAAGCAAAGTTGAAGCAATTTATCACTAATGAGTTAGTGTTTTGTTAACTTGGGGATGATTGTAGTGTAAAGAGAAAGTCAAGTTGTTTTAAATTATGGCTTGTGGAAAGTTGGATAGCTTTGTTATTTCTCCTTATTGTCACAATAATTCTCACGACTAGATAAAGATCTATTTGGTCAACCATGATCATAAGTATACTTACCCCCAAAAAGAAACTTGCATTGCCAAAACCACTAGTTTTGTTGTTGTTTAACCATGGTTGTGTCTGTCCTTGACATATTGTTTAACCATGGTTGTGTCTGTCCTTGACATATTGTTTAACCATGGTTGTGTCTGTCCTTGACATATTGTTGAACCATGGTTGTGTCTGTCCTTGACATATAGTTTAACCATGGTTGTGTCTGTCCTTGACATATTGTTTAACCATGGTTGTGTCTGTCCTTGACATATTGTTTAACCATGGTTGTGTCTGTCCTTGACATATTGTTTAACCTTGGTTGTGTCTGTCCTTGACATATTGTTTAACCATGGTTGTGTCTGTCCTTGACATATTGTTTAATGGTATCTTCTGTTTAAATACAGGGATACATTTTACACCATTTGGTACACTAATTGGTCCGACGAAGGTCACGAAATGTCAAAATTTATCACATTCATGTCCATCAGCGTTCGATGGCGTCACTTTAAAGTCAATATTTGTTGTCCCCACTATTAGCTTGCAACACAACAGGGATCCTTCTCTGCATATACCCGATCAATTCAGGACTACAGTCCTCTGAAAGAAAGAACCTGCTGTATATCTTGCATTATTTGCATGGTGGGCGACTGCACACGCGTCTTTTCCAATCTACCGTTTCCATTGAATTTGAACAGTCATGGCAGCACTGATGGTTGTATAGAAATTCAATTGTAGTACAATCTTACGGAGAGTATATAAATATTTATTACTACTGCCATACCACGTTTCTGGTTAATCCCCTCCGATACGTTTCATATAAATTCTAAATGTACTATACTCACACAAAAAAGAAACGCAACATACAAAAATGGGAATTTTACTTCATATATTATTTTAACAATTTTTCATAAATATAGTTGATACAGAAATGTAAAAATTGGCAAACTTCTTGTTCATGAGTTCTTTTACCATGGAATATAACATTTTGTCGCATATTGTCAATAAATCACGCAAAAAATGTCAGTATATGTTATGCCCACCATTTGGTTGTAACACAGCCCTTACGCTTCTTGGCATGAATTCAATTAAACGTACGAACACGTGATATACTTTTCCGCTCATACCGAAGTGCCTGCTCTAATTATTACAGATTTTGCGGCTGTGGTTGTCGATGGCGCACGCGCCGATCCAGTTCATCCCACAGATGTTCAATTGGGTTAAGATGCGGAGATCGTGATGGCCAACGGATCACATTGACATTCTGTTTCTCTAAAAAAAATCTACTGTTACACGTGCGGTATGTGGTCGGGCATTGTCGTGTTGAAAAATTTCTCTTTTAATGTCAATTACGGGCAATAAATGCGGCCGTATAATTTCGTCATTATACTTAACATCGTTAAGATTTCCTTGTTTGAGCTGTGTGTTTTAAGGCGTAAAAGATAGCGGCCCACATCATAACACTGCCTCCGCCAAAATTGTCCCTTTCTACAACACAGTTTTGCGCAAAACGTTCCTTTCGGCGCCTGTACACTCGTATGCGACCATCTCCCTTTTCAAGCTGAAAACGTGGCTTATCGCTGAACCACACTCTTCTCCAATTCTGTAAATTCCATACACAAACGGTAGTCCGGCACCATCTAACCCTTGCTCGGCGGTGTTGGCGCCTCAGTGTTGCTCCGACGTAAGGTCTTTTTGTCCGCAATCCATGAGAGCGTTAGCAATTGCGTACTGTCTGTGGTGATATAAGGCGCAACCCTAGAAAGTTTACGGCTGTTTCTGTTGCAGATAAAGTCCTGTTCCGTAGATGGAATAATCTAATGTAACGATCATGCGACTGAGTTGAAACACGCGGACGAACTGAACGTAGTCGTTATGTTGTTGTACCAAGCTGCTGGTAGCGTCTCCAAAGGTGTGAAATTGTGCTACGATGTACGTTCTGGCAACAGCATTCTGTGATTCCGCCGCATCGATTCGACGATAGCAATATTCCGGGTAGCAGCTATTCACCTAGGCATACCGTCACCTCATGAGAACTTCATTTTAGTAATGCAGTCAAGAAAAGAAATAGCGGGTTTTTATACCGATTGTCTGAGTTAAAAAATATCCATGATTTGCACTTGAAAGCTATGAAAATCATTTAGTAGAGGTTAACCTTAAAAAAACTGTTGGTTACCCGCGGGGTAATATAAGGCCAATGTAGCTGTATAAATGATCCAACGGTAGCTCCAGTCTAAATAGGTCAATGTAGCTGTATAAATTATCGCCGGTAGCTCTAATCATGCAATGTTATTTTTTATTTTTATTTGTTTTTATGCCACTTTCAGCAATTTTCAGCTATATCATAGCGTCCATTATTGGTGGATGAAGCCGGAGTATCAGGAGAAATCCCGCGTCTTTCGGTAGGAAATCTGAAAATCCTTGTCAATTATGATTTAAATGTCCAGTGCACCCTGCCTGTAGCGAGACTCCAACACGCAACCTCGGTGTTGTCAGATTACTTGATCAATAGTACATGTAACAACCTTAACCACTCGGCCAACGACCTAAATAAATTATCAAACGGTAGCTCCAGTCTAAACAGGCCAATGTAGCTGTATAAATGATCTAACGGTAGCGCCAGTCTAAACAGGTTAATGTAGCTGTATAAATGATCTAACGGTACATACACCCTAAACAGGCCAATGAAACTATATAAATGATCAAGCGGTAGCTGCAGTCTAAACAGGCCAATGCAGCTGTATAAATGATCAAACGGTAGCGCCAGTCTAAATAGGTCAATGTAGCGGTATAAATGATCATACAGCAGCGCCAGTCTAAATAGGTCAATGTAGCGGTTTAAATGATCATACGGCAGCGCCAGTCTAAATAGGTCAATGTAGCTTAATAAATGATCAAACGGCAGTTCCAGTCTAAACAGACCAATGTAGCTGTATACATGATCCACTGGTACCTCCAGTCTAAACAGGTCAATGTAGCTGTATAAATGATCAAACAGTAGTTCCAGATTAAACAAGTAAATGTAGCTGTATAAATGATCATACGGTAGCTCCAGTCTAAATAGGTCAATGTAGCTGTATAAATGATCCAACGGTAGCGCCAGTCTAAATAGGTCAATGTAGCTGTATAAATGATCATACGGCAGCGCCAGTCTAAATAGGTCAATGTAGCTGTATAAATGATCAAAGAGTAGCTCCAGTCTAAACAGGTTAGTGTTTCTGTATAAATGATCAAACGATACATAGTCTAAATAGGTCAATGAAGCTTTATAAATAATCGAACGGTAGCTCTAATCTGAACAGGCCAATATAGCTGTATAAATAATCAAACGGTACCTCCAGTCTAAGCAGGCCAATATAGCTGTATAAATGATCCACTGGTACCTCCAGTCTAAACAGGCCAATGTAGCTGTATAGAGGATCAAATGATACAGTCTAAACAGGTCAATATCAATGTAGCCGTATAAATGACTAAACGGTAGCGCCAGTCTAAACAGGTCAATGTAGCTGAAAAAATAATCCAACGCTAACTCCAGTCTAAACAAGCCGATGTAGCTGTATAAATGATCAAACGGTAGCTCCAGTCTAAACAGGCCGATGTATTTGTATAAACGATCAAACGGTAACTCCAGTCTAAACAGACCGATGTAGCTGTATAAATGATTAACATATTCCTAGCTGAACTGTAAGATAAAATGATATGATAGTCTTATGAACATTTTCACTACTACTATTGACTGCTGATTATTCATTCTGTGTGAGGAAGGATTACTATTCACAGTTATAATTAGCTCTACATCACAGTCTAAGAACTGCGAGTGCTCCTTATATAGGAGGGACTTACCTGAAGAAAGAGAGAACATTACCTCCAGTCTTAACAGGCCCTTGTAGCTGTATGAATGATCAAACGGTAGCGCCAGTCTAAACATGCCAATGTAGCTGTATAATTGATCAAACGGTAGTTCTAGTCTAAACAGGCCAATGTTACTGTATAAGTGATCCAACGGTAGATCCAGTCTTAAAAGGTCAATGTAGCTGTATATATGATCAAACGGTAGCTCCAGTCTAAACAAGCCGATGTAGCTGTATAAATGATTAAACGGTAGCTCCAGTCTTAACAGGTCAATGTAGCTGTATATATGATCAAACGATAGCTCAGTCTAAACAGGTCAATGAAGCTGTATAAATTATCAAATGGTAGCTCCAGTCTAAACAGGTCAATGTAGCTGTATAAATGATCCAACGGTAGTTCTAGTCTAAACAGGCCAATGTAACTGTATAAATGATCCAACGGTAGCTCCAGTCTTAACAGGTCAATGTAGCTGTATAAATGATCAAAGAGTAGCTCTTGTCTAAACAGGGCAATGTAGCCGATAAATGATCTAAGAGTAGCTCCAGTCTAAACAGGTCAATGTAGCTGTATAAATGATCCAACGGTAGCTCCAGTCTAAACAGGTAAACGTAGCTGTATAAATGATCAAAGAGTAGCTCTAATCTAAACAGGTCAATGTAGCTGTATAAATGATCCATGGGTACCTCCAGTCTAAACAGGTCAATGTAGCTGCATAAATGATCAAAGGGTAGCTCCAGTCTAAACAGGTCAATGTAGCTATATAAATGATCCAACGGTAACTCCAGTCTAAAAAAGCCGATGTAGCTGTATAAATGATCAAATCGTAACTCCAGTATAAACAAGCCAATGTAGCTGTATAAATGATCAAAGGGTAAATCTGGCCTAAACAGGTCGATGTAGACGTATAAATGATCAAACGGTACCGCCAGTCTAAACGGGTCAATGTAGCTGTATAAAATGATGAAACCCAAAAGATTTATACCAAAACATTCATGAAGCACATCTCTACACTCTTATAATAATAATAATAACAATATGTATCTGAAAATGTTCAATGAGCCAAGCATCTTCAACACAATAGCTGAAATACTTCTCTCTGGGTATAAGCAACCAGATTCAATTGGTCAAATCTAATGTTTTTGATCAAATGAACACAAATTTAGGCAATTTTCATGTATCACTGACACAAAAGAAACCTTCCATTGCAATGACTAAGGCATGTACTTAGATCCCTTTTAACAATTCATTAAGAACAACACGCAGTAAAACATCTTTTATTAAAGGAACAACAAACACAACAGTAAATGCATTTTTATAATAATTTAGCACACAGTCATAGCGTGCCTGATAATACCATACATTACTAAAAAATACCATGTCTACTACCAGTATAGATCAGAGCATTTTCTTGTGTGTATTACTATAAGTTTACATTACCAAAACTAGAGGCTCTCAGGAGCCTGTAATCACTCACCTCGAACGCAAATGACTTCAACTATCTTTAAATCTTTGCAATTTACAGTTTGAATCTAGTTGTTAATATAGCTTTTAATTTACTGGCCATAACTAAAAACTTCTTAAAAAATACTGGTAAAGGGCAATAACTCCTATAAGGTGCCATCAGACAATTTCTGAAATGCCTAATTATGTGTAGGCCTTGACCTGTAGGTTAATTAAGTATTTTAAAGTTTTTTAAAAGTATTTTAAAGTTTCTAGCTGTGATAGACTAATTTGTAACACATAAACTGATTATTTACAGTTTCAATCTATTTGCTATAGTTTTCAAGTTACAGGACAAAAACGGAAAATGACCATTTGATCATCAGCTACATCAGCAACTTACAAGTCAATGTAGCTGTCAGTCAATACTGTAAGAACAAAAAATAACGTCAAAATCATCATTTAAGGGCAATAACTCCTGCAAGAAGTCATTATACAACTTCGACTAATAAGAACTTTTGTAAAGCTTAATAAGCTGATCAATTTTAGGTAATGGTTTTCTCTATATCTATTATAATTTTTGATATATTTACTAAAAACATGTGTTGACACCTATATTCAATTTTTAGTAACAGCTGCCACCTTTGCCCATTGATCAAAACCCTAGGTATAAATTTGAAACCAGGTACCTGGGGGATGATTGTGGAAGTTGGAAAAAAAAAATTGGTCAAGTAGTTTCAGAGAAGAAGAATGACAGACGAGGGATGCCAAGGGATGGAAAAAGTACACATGGACCTTTGGTTCAGGTGACTACTCCCAGTATGGATCAGAGCATTTTCATGTGTGTGTCTGTTGTTATAGGCAACAGTAAGGGTGTTTGCTGGCTATAACAAAATTGTCATTTTTTATGAACTTGACAACAAAACTGATCAGTCCCTTGGTGACTAATTTGTAAAGCAATTTAAATATACAAGTTTTAGTTATAATACAAAATTTTTGTTAGATGTTATGAGTATAAAACCAATGTTTTCATCAATTATTGCTATTAACTGAATGCTTAACCAAAACAAATTTCTATAGAGGAAAAATTACCTGCGATTGGACTGAAGTAGTACATACAGTGGCATAACAATAATGGTGGCACAAAAATCCCAGGCATACAAATAATTTTTTTATTCTGCCCTGGATGTGCTGGGGACCTTACCTATAATGGCTTACATGTTAAACTATATAGTGTTACACCCTGACATATTATATTTATGTTCCAAAGATGGTAGGGATCTTTAAACTGAGGAAAGAGTCAATGCACACTTTTTTCAATATACATATCATTATATAGAAAGAATTTATTTGTAAAAATATATAACCAACATTCAATGATTTTTGGCCACAATTTCCTAAAAACAGTAAAGAAAGGACAGTAAAATTCATTGCCAACAGACAAGAAAGCTTATAACAAATACAATGTACAAATGTATTAATTTGAAAAACGTTAACAAAGATGTGCAGATCTATACAAAAGTGAAAATATCACACGTTATTGCACTAATTCAACAATATAATATATAGACTGGTTCAATAAACCAAAACAAAATTGACATTTTTTATTATTCTTGTTTGAACTGATGTCTTTATAAGAGTGACCTTGAAAAAAAATATTTTTTTGTTTATCAGAGTAAAACATATTTTTCTTTATTAGCTACAAGTTACCCCCCCCCCCCCATGGAGTTTATCTGTTTTCACCAGGTTTCTAACACTGAACATCAATAGTTATTAATAACAGGTTTTGTTAAATAGTCCAAAGAACTAAAATCAGCACAAGTTACAGAATGAGCAATAAAACAGTCTATAGAGAATGATGTCTTATTCTGGTTTAAGGAACCAGTCTATGTGTAACAACTATGTACAATAGTAGAATCAACGTAGTCCAGCATCGTAATAAAAAGCCACAAAAACAAACTCACTGTGTGTAAACTGAGGTGTTCATTGGTGGGAATGTATAATATTAAAAATCCATAACAACTTTATACCTTAATACTCAGCTAAATATATGTTTCCCAATAAACTTTGATAAATTTACCCCCCCCCCTTTAAATAAAACACTATTATTTACTGTAATAAAAATTAACAATCCTATTTGTGACAATCTAGTGTTATAATTCTTCTGCTTCTGTTTTTGTTTTGTTATACCCAAACGACCTTAAAGTTTTTGTTATACCCAAATGACCTTGAAGTGTTTGTTATACCCAAATGACCTTGAAGTTTTTGTTATACCCAAATGACCTTGAAGTTTTTGTTTTGTTAAGCCTAACGACCTTGAGGGTTATATTTTGTTATACCCAAATGACCTTAAAGAATCCAAACAACCTTGAAGTTTTTGTGTGTAGTGACACATATTTACAAAAACACAGATTGAATGAACTTTATACAAATAAAACGTTTGGCTCAATTTTGATTATAATAGAGATTTAGTATATGAGTCTTTAATCTAAATAATACTCTAAAAAAACACTACAAAAAATGAAAATTCAAATTCTGTACAATATTAACAAAGTTCCCAACACAAACAATTATTCGTTTATTGGAAAATAATACAATTGCATTGACATGATATAACAACAACCGGTGGTATTAAAGACTTCCTGTGTAGTTTTGACAGATTTGACTAATTATAACTTTTGAGCAGCATATGTCCTTAGTAAGTATTTTGTATACCCTGGCTTTTCCAACATAAGTGAGTGTAACAACGAACCTATAGTGTGAGTTAGTTTGTATATATGTTTTGTAACATAATTTGCATAATTTTAGGTAATACCACAAATATGATACCATGGTTTAAGCCCAACCTACTTTAATATATTTGAATATTTATCATGTCATTAAACCATGGTCTTACATGCAATGTCTTGATTTTTGCTCTTTGCCATGTACTGACATTAATTTCACACAATTTTGCTTTTTAATACAGCTTCAGACATCATTGTTGTTCAGTTAGACCATGATTTTACACAACAACACACAGATCTATAAAAAGCTCACACAGAAAATGCCATATTATGTTACAAATAGTGTTATTGCACACATATCCATAAGTCCAGAGAAGACTTTATTGCACATGCTGGTAAACAACTGTTCTTTTCAAAAAAGGACCAGAAATCAATATTGGTGTAATAACCACTAGGCATTAACAAAAAAGTGCAAGAAAAACCCTGTCTGCAACATACAGGAAATATTACGTAGCTATAATATCTATATTACTGCAATATTTACATCAAATTCTAATTGAAAACAATTCTCAATTGAGGTTTCCTACTAGATAATATAAGATTATTGCATACTGATACATGTATTTAATAACAAAACATCCTGATCTGATGGGACAACCACTATATTATTACACAATATTATAGACAAATTTGTATCAGAAATATGAATTCAAATCAACATATGAAAATCAGGTTTATTTTTCATAATGACACTTTTCAGGTGGAATATACCATTTACCAATAAACGAAAGTCTAACACAGACCTTGACAGCTGTCCAAAGAAAAATAACATCAAAAATTGGAATGTAATAAAAGGGAATCAACAATAAATATGGTAAGTAGTTTAAATCGAGGTTACATAAAATCTTTTCATTGTCATAAAGTTGCATAATACATTTAATCATTCAAATGACTCTGTAAAAATATCACAAAAGCTATTAATTAGGCACCAAACATCTTCTTGACTGTGTATCCTGGCATGGAATAGAAGAACAAGACCAGTAGTGCGACCAGAAGTATTACCAGGAGAAGTTTGAGGATCATCCATTTATAGTTGTGCCACAAAATGTACTTGAGGGATTTGAATGGGTTTAGAAACCACACAAATGAAGAATCTGGTCGGCTGAAATGTCAATTAACGTAATATTATTAAGTGACAAGATTTTATGGAAAGATAACAATCTTAAAAACATAAAACCTTTCAAGTGATCCAGAAAATGGATTTTGTTAGAAAATACAGTTACTGTAATTGATTGATTTCCTGTTATAATTGTTTGATTTGTAAATAAATAAAATTATAAATGAAATCAATAAAATCTACAAACAGCTGATTAAAACAGTAAATATTTTGTTGTTTTTGGTTTTGTTGTCACTATCTAAGCAGTACATATCTTGTTGTTTTGGTTTTGTTGTCCTTATGTACACAGTAAATATCGTTTTGTTTTGGTTTTGTTGTCCCTATGTAAACAGTGAAAATCTTGTTGTTTTGGTTTTGTTGTTTATATGGAAACAGTAAATATCTTGTTGTTTGGTTTTGTTGTCCTTATGTAAACAGTAAATATCATGTTTTGGTTTTGTTGTTTATACGTAAACAGTAAATATCTTGCTGTTTTGGTTTTGTTGTTTATATGAAAACAGTAAATATCTTGTTGTTTTGGTTTTGTTGTCCCTATGTAAACAGTAAATATCTTGTTGTTTTGGTTTTGTTGTTTATATGGAAACAGTAAAGTATCGTTTTGGTTTGGTTTTGTTGTCCTTATGTAAACAGTAAATATCATGTTGTTTTGGTTTTGTTGTCCCTATGTAAACAGTAAATATCTTGTTGTTTTGGTTTTGTTGTTTATATGTAAACAGTAAATGTCTTGTTGTTTTGGTTTTGTTGTTTATATGGAAACAGTAAATATCGTTTTGTTTTGGTTTGTTGTTTATAAGGAAACAGTAAATATCGTGTTGTTTTGGTTTTGTTGTTTATATGGAAACAGTAAATATCATTGTTTTGGTTTTGTTGTCCCTATGTAAACAGTAAATATCTTGTTGTTTTGGTTTTGTTGTTTATATGTAAACAGTAAATATTTTGTCGCTTTTGGTTTTGTTGTCCCTATGTAAACAGTAAATATCGTTTTGTTTTGGTTTTGTTGTCCTTATGTAAACAGTAAATATCGTGTTGCTTTGGTTTTGTTGTCCTTATGTAAACAGTAAATATCGTGTTGTTTTGGTTTTGTTGTTTATATGGAAACAGTAAATATCTTGTTGTTTTGGTTTTGTTGTCCCTATGTAAACAGTAAATATCTTGTTGTTTTGGTTTTGTTGTTTATATGTTAACAGTAAATATTTTGTCGCTTTTGGTTTTGTTGTCCCTATGTAAACAGTAAATATCGTTTTGTTTTGGTTTTGTTGTCCCTATGTAAACAGTAAATATCATGTTGTTTTGGTTTTGTTGTTTATATGTAAACAGTAAATATCATGTTGTTTTGGTTTTGTTGTTTATATGGAAATAGTACATATCTTGTTGTTTTGGTTTTGTTGTTTATATATAACAGTAAATATCATGTTGTTTTGGTTTTGTTGTTTATATGGAAACAGTAAATATCTTGTTGTTTTGGTTTTGTTGTCCTTATCTAAACAGTAAATATCCTGTTGCTTTGGTTGTGTTGTCCCTTTGTAAACAGTAAATATCTTGTTGTTTTGGTTTTGTTGTTTATATGGAAATAGTAAATATCTTGTTTTTTTGGTTTTGTTGTTTATATGTAAACAGTAAATATCTTGTTGTTTTGGTTTTGTTGTTTATATGGAAACAGTAAATATGGTTTTGTTGTCCCTATGTAAACAGTAAATATCTTGTTGTTTTGGTTTTGTTGTTTATATGGAAACAGTAAATATGGTTTTGTTGTCCCTATGTAAACAGTAAATATCTTGTTGTTTTGGTTTTGTTGTTTATATGGAAACAGTAAATATCTTGTTGTTTTGGTTTTGTTGTTTATATATAACAGTAAATATCTTGTTGTTTTTGTTTTGTTGTCCCTATGTAAACAGTAAATATCTTGTTGTTTTGGTTTTGTTGTTTATATGTAAACAGTAAATATCTTGTTGTTTTGGTTTTGTTGTTTATATGTAAACAGTAAACATGGTTTTGCTTTGGTTTTGTTGTCCTTATGTTAACAGTAAATATCATGTTGTTTTGGTTTTGTTGTCCCTATGTAAACAGTAAATATCTTGTTGTTTTGAGTTTGTTGTCCCTATGTAAATAGTAAATATCTTGGTTTTTTGGTTTTGTTGTTTATATTGAAACAGTAAATATCTTGTGGTTTTGGGTTTTGTTGTTTATATGGAAACAGTTAATATCATTTTGTTTTGGTTTGTTGTTTATATGGAAACAGTAAATATTTGGTTGTTTTGGTTTTGTTGTTTATATGTAAACAGTAAATATCTTGTTGTTTTGGTTTTGTTGTTTATATGGAAACAGTAAATATCTTGTTGTTTTGGTTTTGTTGTCCTTATGTAAACAGTAAATATCATGTTGTTTTGGTTTTGTTGTCCCTATGTAAACAGTAATATCTTGTTGTTTTGGTTTTGTTGTCCCTGTGTTAACAGTACATATCTTGTTGTTTTGGTTTTGTTGTTTATATGGAAACAGTAAATATCGTTTTGTTTTGGTTTGTTGTTTATATGGAAACAGTAAATATCATGTTGTTTTGGTTTTGTTGTTTATATGGAAACAGTAAATATTTTGTTGTTTTGGTTTTGTTGTTTATATGTAAACTGTAAATATCTTGTTGTTTTGGTTTTGTTGTTTATATGTAAACAGTAAATATCTTGTTGTTTTGGTTTTGTTGTCCCTATGTAAACAGTAAATATCTTGTTGTTTTGGTTTTGTTGCTTATATGTAAACAGTAAATATCTTGTTGTTTTGGTTTTGTTGTCCCCATGTAAACAGTAAATATCTTGTTGTTTTGGTTTTGTTGTTTATATGGAAACAGTAAATATCTTGTTGTTTTGGTTTTGTTGTTTATATGTTAACAGTAAATATTTTGTCGCTTTTGGTTTTGTTGTCCCTATGTAAACAGTAAATATCGTTTTGTTTTGGTTTTGTTGTCCTTATGTAAACAGTAAATATCGTGTTGCTTTGGTTTTCCCTATGTAAACAGTAAATATCTTGTTGTTTTGGTTTTGTTGTCCTTATGTAAAAAGGTAAATATCTTGTTGTTTTGGTTTTGTTGTCCCTTTGTAAACAGTAAATATCTTGTTGTTTTAGTTTTGTTGTTTATATGTAAACAGTAAATATCGTTTTGTTTTGGTTTTGTTGTTTATATGTAAACAGTAAATATCTTGTTGATTTTGTTTTGTTGTCCCTATGTAAACAGTAAATATCTTGTTGTTTTGGTTTTGTTGTTTATATGTAAACAGTAAATATCTTGTTGTTTTGGTTTTGTTGTTTATATGGAAACAGTAAATATGGTTTTGTTTTGGTTTTGTTGTCTCATTGTAAACAGTAAATATCTTGTTGTTTTGGCTTTGTTGTCCCTATGTAAACAGTAAATATCTTGTTGTTTTGGTTTTGTTGTTTATATGGAAACAGTAAATATGGTTTTGTTTTGGTTTTGTTGTTTATATGTAAACAGTAAATATCTTGTTGTTTTTGTTTTGTTGTCCCTATGTAAACAGTAAATATCTTGTTGTTTTGGTTTTGTTGTTTATATGTAAACAGTAAATATCTTGTTGTTTTGGTTTTGTTGTTTATATGTAAACAGTAAATATCTTGTTGTTTTGGTTTTGTTGTTTATATGGAAACAGTAAATATGGTTTTGCTTTGGTTTTGTTGTCCTTATGTTAACAGTAAATATCATGTTGTTTTGGTTTTGTTGTCCCTATGTAAATAGTAAATATCTTGTTTTTTTGGTTTTGTTGTTTATATTTAAACAGTAAATATCTTGTTGTTTTGGTTTTGTTGTTTATATGGAAACAGTTAATATCGTTTTGTTTTGGTTTGTTGTTTATATGGAAACAGTAAATATTTTGTTGTTTTGGTTTTGTTGTTTATATGTAAACTGTAAATATCTTGTTGTTTTGGTTTTGTTGTTTATATGGAAACAGTAAATATCTTGTTGTTTTGGTTTTGTTGCCCCTATGTAAACAGTAAATATCTTGTTGCTTTAGTTTTGTTGTCCCTATGTAAAAACAGTAAATATCGTTTTGTTTTGGTTTTGTTTTCTTTATGTAAACAGTAAATATCATGTTGTTTTTGTTTTGTTGTCCCTATGTAAATAGTAAATATCTTGTTGTTTTGGTTTTGTTGTTTATATGTAAACAGTAAATATCTTGTTGTTTTGGTTTTGTTGTTTATATGGAAACAGTAAATATCGTTTTGTTTTGGTTTTGTTGTTCTTATGTAAACAGTAAATATCTTGTTGTTTTGGTTTTGTTGTCCCTATGTAAACAGTAAATATCTTGTTGTTTTGGTTTTGTTGTCCTTATGTAAACAGTAAATATCTTGTTGTTTTGGTTTCGTTGTTTATATGTAAACAGTAAATATCTTGTTGTTTTGGTTTTGTTGTTTATATGGAAACAGTAAATATCTTGTTGTTTTGGTTTTGTCGTTTATATGTAAACAGTAAATATCTTGTTGTTTTGGTTTTGTTGATTATATGGAAACAGTAAATATCTTGTTGTTTTGGTTTTGTTGTCCCTATGTAAACAGTAAATATCTTGTTGTTTTAGTTTTGTTGTCCATATGTAAACAGTAAATATCATTTTGTTTTGGTTTTGTTGTCCTGATGTAAACAGTAAATATCTTGTTGTTTTGGTTTTGTTGTCCCTATTTAAACAGTAATATCTTGTTGTTTTGGTTTTGTTGTCCCTGTGTAAACAGTACATATCTTGTTGTTTTGGTTTTGTTGTTTATATGGAAACAGTAAATATCTTGTTGTTTTAGTTTTGATGTCCCTATGTAAACAGTAAATATCGTTTTGTTTTGGTTTTGTTGTCTTTATGTAAACAGTAAATATCTTGTTGTTTTGGTTTTGTTGTCCCTACGTAAACAGTAAATATCTTGATGTTTTGGTTTTGTTGTCCCTGTGTAAACAGTACATATCTTGTTGTTTTGGATTTGTTGTTTATATGGAAACAGTAAATATCTTGTTGTTTTGGTTTTGTTGTCCCTATGTAAACAGTAAATATCTTGTTGTTTTGGTTTTGTTGTTTATATGTAAACAGTAAATATCTTGTTGTTTTGGTTTTGTTGTCCTGATGTAAACAGTAAATATCTTATTGTTTTGGTTTTGTTGTCCCTATGTAAACAGTAAATATCTTGTTGTTTTGAGTTTGTTGTCCCTATGTTAACAGTAAATATCTTGTTGTTTTGGTTTTGTTGTTTATATGTAAACAGTAAATATCTTCTTGTTTTGGTTTTGTTGTTTATATGGAAACAGTAAATATCTTGTTGTTTTGGTTTTGTTGTTTATATGGAAACAGTAAATATCTTGTTGTTTTGGCTTTGTTGTCCCTATTTTAAAAAGTAAATATCTTGTTGTTTTCGTTTTGTTGTCCATATGTAAACAGTAAATATCTTGTTGTTTGGTTTTATTGTTAATATGTAAACAGTAAATATCTTGTTGTTTTGGTTTTGTTGTCCCTATGTAAACAGTTAATATCTTGTTGTTTGGTTTTGTTGTTAATATGTAAACAGTAAATATCTTGTTGTTTGGTTTTTTTGTTTATATGTAAAGTTTTGTTGTATGTTTAAATGCTGTTTTTTTCTCTTTATGTAGTATTACCAAGTTTCTTTTTGTTGTGGTAAGGGTGTAGAGGGATGGCATATTTTCCCATGTTATTGTTTGAGAGTGTATAAGGATGACATACTAACAACTTTTGCCATTTATTGAATGAGAGCGTATAGGGATGACATAGACAATTTTTGTTATGTTATTGTGTGAGTGTGTATAGGGAAGACATACTGACAACTTTCACTATGTAAATGTGGAGTTGTCTAGGGATGACATACTGACAACTTTCACTATGTAAATGTGAGGTTGTCTAGGGATGACATACTGACAACTTTTCTGAAGTTCTTGTGGCAGGTTCTATAGTGACAACCAGGGATCTGGAAGTTTTCTCTGCCCATTTCAGTCATTTTTCCCCCTAAGAAATTACCAAATTCCATGGTATTGAATATGGGGTTGTTTCGTACCGAAACTTGTTTGCATGTCGGGTTGTTGCACCAGGATAATTTGAATAAGTTGGTTGTACCATGGAATTTTTTATGACTCCTACGATGAATGCATCATGTGAAAATGAAAATATATATAGAGATAGATTCTCCTGCCTAAAAGGTCTTTATTATAAGATGACATGCTGTCTATGCAACAAAAACAATGTTTTCAATGAATTTTTATTCAAATTGGTCTTGGTGTTGTTCATTAAAGTTGCACGTGTAATGTAAAGTTGTCTTATTTTCTTAGCAATGTTATATAGAAATAATCTATTATATGCAATCTGTTGCTTCAAAATGTAGTGGCCTCGGTGGCCGAGTTGTGTAGGTAGTTCGTCTACTATTGGACACTTGGTCTGTCAGCTCTGAGATTGTGGGTTCGATTCTCACTGCAGGCGGGGTGTACTCGACTCCAATCTTAATTGACAAGGATGGCCAGTTTTCCTACCGCAGGTCAGGGGTTCTCTTGGGGTACTCATGCTTCCTCCCCCAATAGAAATTGGATGCCATGATATAGCTGAAAAATTGCTGAAAGTGGCGTTTAAACACCATAAAACAAACAAACAATCAAAATGTTGTTGCAATAGTATGTTTACGTGTTGGATGAAACAGATCTGTCACCTGTTGACCTTATAACATAATCACTGGTTGGTAGTCAGTGACAGGAAATAGCTTTAGGGTTGATTTTTTAATACAAATATTTCAACATAGCATAAATTGAAGGGATTAAATCCAACAAATGATTATTGCATGTAAAATATTACTTTTTAGATGTCCGATTTGAGCAAATCTTAGTCATTTTAGTGTAAATTTCAGTCATATCCGGGAAATATGACCATTTCCAGACTCTTGGTGACAACATACTGACAACTTTACAAACATTTCATTTGACCTACTTTGGTTTGTCCAGGGGGTCGGGTTCATTCCTCCCTGCACCAGCAGGATGTTTTTCTGCCTCTTCTCCAGACATCAAATGAAGTTCTGCTTCTACCTTCCCCTAAAAAAATTGAAAAACTCTCCTTTACATAACATTAGGCTTGTAAAAATTTTTTTTAAAAATCCTTAGTAGACATTTGATGATGGCATTAATACAGAGTTGGACTGGAAACCAACAGGAAGGTACAGGAAAACAACACGAAGGTACAAGATAACAACAAAAAGTACAAAATAACAACAGGAAGGTACCAGATAACAACAGGAAGGTACAAGATAACAACAGGAAGGTACAAGATAACAACAGGAAGGTACAAGATAACAACAGGAAGGTACAAGATAACAACAGGAAGTACAAAATAACAACAAAAAAGTACAAGATAACAACAGGAAAGTACAAGATAACAACAAAAAAGTACAAGATGAGAACAGGAAGGTACAAGACAAGAACAACAAAGTACAAGACAACAACAAAAAAGTACAAGATAACAACAGGAAAGTACAAGGTAACAACAGGAAGGTACAAGATAACAACAAAAAAGTACAAGATAACAACAGTAAGGTACAAGGTAACAACAGGAAGGTACAAGATAACAACAGGAAGGTACAAGATAACAACAGAAAAGTACAGGGTAACAACAAGAAAGTACAAGATAACAACAAAAAAGTACAAGATAACCACTTGAAGGTACAAGATAACAACAGGAAGGTACAAGACAAGAACAAAAAAGTACAAGACAACAACAGGAAGGTACAAGTTAACTACAGAAAGGTACAATATAACAACAGAATAGTACAAGATAACAACAAAAAAGGTTTAAATGTTGGCATGTAATCAATTGATGAAATGACTTGTGGCTATTTTGCAGTATTTTCCTTTGATTTTTATGTGTGTTTTTTTCCCATCTCACTCTTCTAGCATGAGCTGGGCCCATCACACCTCGCTGTCAAGATGTGGTTAAGTAAACACTGTGAAGTCACAATGTAACAAAACAGCGATAAACAGATTATTCACATTTTTTTAAACTGGATGCACTTTCTTGCCAACTCATCTCAGGGCTGTTGCCCTTCGATCAGATAGGACAAGAAAATGCATCTCTTTTAAAAAAACATAAATAATATATAATTAACAAAGAAGTAACATGTGGTGAACCAGACCACAATACTAAGTATCATTGCAGGTGAGGACAAGGGTACCAGAACACTTTACTCAGTCACTACAGTAACTAAATAAAGCAAAAATTTATCTGTAGACCTCTTTTGTACAGCAAATGATTGCAGGATAAATAAAACAAATTCACAACACAGTGGTTACATAAAATGAGTTACTTCACAACACAGTGGCTACATGAAATGAGTTACTTCACAACACAGTGGTTACATAAAATGGGTTACTTCACAACACGGTGGTTACATAAAATGAGTTACTTCACAACACAGTGGCTACATGAAATGAGTTACTTCACAACACAGGGGCGAAATGAAATGAGTTACTTCACAACACAGTGGTTACATAAAATGGGTTACTTCACAACACAGTGGTTACATAAAATGAGTTACTTCACAACACAGTGGCTACATGAAATGAGTTACTTCACAACACAGTGGCGAAATGAAATGAGTTACTTCACAACACAGTGGTTACATAAAATGGGTTACTTCACAACACAGTGGCTACATGAAATGGGTTACTTCACAACACAATGGCGACATGAAATAGGTTACTTCACAACACAGTGGCGACATGAAATGGGTTACTTCACAACACAGTGGTTACATGAAATAGGTTACTTCACAACACAGTGGCGACATAAAATGGGTTACTTCACAACACAGTGGTTACATAAAATGGGTTACTTCACAACACAGTGGCAACATAAAATTGGTTACTTCACAACACAGTGGCGACATGAAATGGGTTACTTCACAACACAGTGGCGACATGAAATGGGTTACTTCACAACACAGTGGCGAAATGAAATGAGTTACTTCACAACACAGTGGGTACATAAAATGGGTTACTTCACAACACAGTGGCGACATGAAATGGGTTACTTCACAACACAGTGGGTACATAAAATGGGTTACTTCACAACACAGTGGTTACATGAAATAGGTTACTTCACAACACAGTGGCTACATGAAATGGGTTACTTCAAAACACAGTGGTTACATGAAATGGGTTACTTCACAACACAGTGGTTACATAAAATGGGTTACTTCACAACACAGTGGCAACATGAAATGAGTTACTTCACAACACAGTGGTTACATGAAATAGGTTACTTCACAACACAGTGGTTACATAAAATGGGTTACTTCACAACACAGTGGCGACATGAAATGGGTTACTTCACAACACAGTGGCTACATGAAATGAGTTACTTCACAACACAGTGGCGACATGAAATGAGTTACTTCACAACACAGTGGCGAAATGAAATAGGTTACTTCACAACACAGTGGCGTCATGAAATGAGTTACTTCACAACACAGTGGCGAAATGAAATAGGTTACTTCACAACACAGTGGCGTCATGAAATGAGTTACTTCACAACACAGTGGCGAAATGAAATGAGTTACTTCACAACACAGGGGCGACATGAAATAGGTTACTTCACAACACAGGGGCGACATGAAATGGGTTACTTCACAACACAGTGGCGACATGAAATAGGTTACTTCACAACACAGTGGCGTCATGAAATGAGTTACTTCACAACACAGTGGCGAAATGAAATGAGTTACTTCACAACACAGGGGCGACATGAAATGAGTTACTTCACAACACAGGAGCAACATGAAATGGGTTACTTCACAACACAGTGGCGACATGAAATAGGTTACTTCACAACACAGTGGCGTCATGAAATGAGTTACTTCACAACACAGTGGCGAAATGAAATAGGTTACTTCACAACACAGTGGCGTCATGAAATGAGTTACTTCAAAACACAGTGGCGAAATGAAATGAGTTACTTCACAACACAGGGGCGACATGAAATAGGTTACTTCACAACACAGGGGCGACATGAAATGGGTTACTTCACAACACAGTGGCGACATGAAATAGGTTACTTCACAACACAGTGGCGTCATGAAATGAGTTACTTCACAACACAGTGGCGAAATGAAATGAGTTACTTCACAACACAGGGGCGACATGAAATGAGTTACTTCACAACACAGGGGCAACATGAAATGGGTTACTTCACAACACAGGGGCGAAATGAAATGAGTTACTGCACAACACAGGGGCGACATGAAATGAGTTACTTCACAACACAGTGGCGAAATGAAATGAGTTACTTCACAACACAGTGGTTACATAAAATAGGTTACTTCACAACACAGTGGTTACATAAAATGGGTTACTTCACAACACAGTGGCGAAATGAAATGAGTTACTTCACAACACAGTGGCGACATGAAATAGGTTACTTTACAACACAGTGGTTACATGAAATAGGTTACTTCACAACACAGTGGTTACATGAAATAGGTTACTTCACAACACAGTGGTTACATAAAATGGGTTACTTCACAACACAGTGGTTACATAAAATGGGTTACTTCACAACACAGTGGCGTCATGAAATGAGTTACTTCACAACACAGTGGCGACATGAAATGGGTTACTTCACAACACAGTGGTTACATGAAATAGGTTACTTCACAACACAGTGGTTACATGAAATAGGTTACTTCACAACACAGTGGTTACATAAAATGGGTTACTTCACAACACAGTGGTTACATAAAATGGGTTACTTCACAACACAGTGGTGTCATGAAATGAGTTACTTCACAACACAGTGGCGAAATGAAATGAGTTACTTCACAACACAGTGGCGACATGAAATAGGTTACTTCACAACACAGTGTCGTCATGAAATGAGTTACTTCACAACACAGTGGCGAAATGAAATAGGTTACTTCACAACACAGTGGCATCATGAAATGAGTTACTTCACAACACAGTGGCGAAATGAAATGAGTTACTTCACAACACAGGGGCGACATGAAATAGGATACTTCACAACACAGGGGCAACATGAAATGGGTTACTTCACAACACAGTGGCGACATGAAATAGGTTACTTCACAACACAGTGGCGTCATGAAATGAGTTACTTCACAACACAGTGGCGAAATGAAATGAGTTACTTCACAACACAGGGGCGACATGAAATGAATTACTTCACAACACAGGGGCAACATGAAATGGGTTACTTCACAACACAGGGGCGAAATGAAATGAGTTACTTCACAACACAGGGGCGACATGAAATGAGTTACTTCACAACACAGTGGCGAAATGAAATGAGTTACTTCACAACACAGGGGCAACATGAAATGGGTTACTTCACAACACAGGGGCGAAATGAAATGAGTTACTTCACAACACAGGGGCAACATGAAATGGGTTACTTCACAACACAGTGGTTACATAAAATGGGTTACTTCACAACACAGTGGTTACATAAAATGGGTTACTTCACAACACAGTGGTTACATAAAATGGGTTACTTCACAACACAGTGGTTACATGAAATGGGTTACTTCACAACACAGTGGCTACATGAAATGGGTTACTTCAAAACACAGTGGTTACATAAAATGGGTTACTTCACAACACAGTGGCTACATGAAATGGGTTACTTCACATAATTACATAAAATAGGTTACTTCACAACACAGTGGTTACATGAAATAGGTTACTTCAAAACACAGTGGTTACATGAAATAGGTTACTTCACAACACAGTGGTTACATAAAATGGGTTACTTCACAACACAGTGGTTACATAAAATGGGTTACTTCACAACACAGTGGCTACATGAAATGGGTTACTTCACATAATTACATAAAATAGGTTACTTCACAACACAGTGGTTACATGAAATAGGTTACTTCAAAACACAGTGGTTACATGAAATAGGTTACTTCACAACACAGGGGCGACATGAAATGGGTTACTTCACAACACAGTGGCTACATGAAATGGGTTACTTCACAACACAGTGGCGACATAAAATGGGTTACTTCACAACACAGTGGTACAATGAAATGGGTTACTTCAAAACACAGTGGCGACATGAAATGGGTTACTTCACAACACAGTGGCCACATGAAATGGGTTACTTCACAACACAGTGGCTACATGAAATGGGTTACTTCACAACACAGTGGTACCTTGAAATGGGTTACTTCACAACACAGTGGCGTCATGAAATGGGTTACTTCACAACACATTGGTTACATGAAATGGGTTACTTCACAACACAGTGGTACCTTGAAATGGGTTACTTCACAACACAGTGGCGAAATGAAATGAGTTACTTCACAACACAGGGGCGACATGAAATGAGTTACTTCACAACACAGTGGTTACATAAAATGGGTTACTTCACAACACAGTGGCGACATAAAATGGGTTACTTCACAACACAGTGGTACAATGAAATGGGTTACTTCACAACACAGTGGCGACATAAAATGGGTTACTTCACAACACAGTGGTACAATGAAATAGGTTACTTCAAAACACAGTGGCGACATGAAATGGGTTACTTCACAACACAGTGGCGACATGAAATGGGTTACTTCACAACACAGTAGTTACATAAAATGGGTTACTTCACAACACAGTGGCTACATGAAATGAGTTACTTCACAACACAGTGGCGTCATGAAATGGGTTACTTCACAACACAGTGGCGACATGAAATAGGTTACTTTACAACACAGTGGCGACATGAAATGGGTTACTTCACAACACAGTGGTTACATGAAATAGGTTACTTCACAACACAGTTGTTACATGAAATAGGTTACTTCACAACACAGTGGTTACATGAAATAGGTTACTTCACAACACAGTGGTTACATGAAATGGATTACTTCACAACACAGTGGTTACATGAAATAGGTTACTTCACAACACAGTCGTTACATGAAATGGGTTACTTCACAGTGGTTACATAAAATGGGTTACTTCACAACACAGTGGTTACATAAAAGGGTTACTTCACAACACAGTGGTTACATAAAATGGGTTACTTCACAACACAGTGGCAACATGAAATGTTTTACTTCACAACACAGTGGCGACATGAAATAGGTTACTTCACAACACAGTGGCGACATGAAATGAGTTACTTCACAACACAGTGGCTACATGAAAGGGGCTACTTCACAACACAGTGGCAACATAAAATTGGTTACTTCACAACACAGTGGCGACATGAAATGGGTTACTTCACAACACAGTGGCGAAATGAAATGAGTTACTTCACAACACAGTGGGTACATAAAATGGGTTACTTCACAACACAGTGGCGACATGAAATGGGTTACTTTACAACACAGTGGCTACATGAAATGGGTTACTTCACAACACAGTGGGTACATAAAATGGGTTACTTCACAACACAGTGGGTACATAAAATGGGTTACTGGTCATTAAACTCAAATATTAACTTTAAAATGTTACCTTTTTTTTAAGAAAGGAGTGGAAAGATAAAAGACAGCTATTAACAGTAAATACTTCCTGAATTTATCTTCTTTGTTATTTTGTATCCTTCAATTATATTAACAAATGAAAGACAACGAGAAAAGTAGAAAATTTTCTTCTTGGATTTCAAGACAGAAAAAATCAGCTGATTGCCAGTTTAACATTGGCAAACTTGACTCTTATACATAAAGAATTATTGTTAATAATCAGTAAATTACAGGTGAAAATAAACACCTGGAATCAGGTGCAAATCCTGTGATTTATCCCCAGGTTAATCACTCTGATTAATTCTTTCCAAGTCAATTTCCACAGTAATGAGTTTCTGCAGTCAACATGATTTCAGAAGCCAAAAAGAAAATTGTCTGTCATTTTAAAAGAAGGAGAAATCATTTAGAACAATATTAGTTAGGTTCTGAGGCTGTAAATGTCATTATTTTGTGAAATCTCTACTTGATTAAATTTACTTGGTTGCCAGAAGTTTTCAAATGAAATTATCAAGGAAAGTAGAAGATCAAACGAGGGGTTCTCAGCTTACAAAAGTCCAGCATTTAATTAATACAATATTAAATGAAAAATTGACATTTTTTATCATCACAGAAATTTACTATAAGATCTCCAATACAAAAGAGATCTATCTAAATTTTTGGTCTGTTATATGAATGTTAGACACTCACTTAAATGTTTGGTCTGACATATGACCATAGGTACTTACTTCAAAATGTTTGGTCTGACACATGACCATAGGTACTTACTTCAAAATGTTTGGTCTGACATATGACCATAGGTACTTACTTTAAAATGTTTGGTCTGACATATGACCATAGGTACTTACTTCAAAATGTTTGGTCTGACATATGACCATAGGTACTTACTTCAAAATGTTTGGTCTGACATATGACCATAGGTACTTACTTCAAAATGTTTGGTCTGACATATGACCATAGGTACTAACTTTAAAATGTTTGGTCTGACATATGACCATAGGTACTTACTTCAAAATGTTTGGTCTGACAAATGACCATAGGTACTTACTTCAAACTGTTTGGTCCCTAATGTGACTATTACACACTTACTGTAAGTTCATATTCACCATCATCATTTTTCACAACAAATGGCCACCACCCTTTTACACGTTTTTGTTTAAAGAGAGACATCTGAGGAACAGACCCATCGGTCTTCAACATATCTAAGGTACACAGTTTGGACGACTTTGCTCCTCGCGGAAAACGATTTAAGTCAAGAGTTAAGTCCCCTAAAATAAAAAAGAAAATTGCTTAATTCTTGCTTAAATTTGTTCATAGCATAATGTGTAATTGTGAGTACTTTGTAACTTTATATCAGACAATAAGCTACTATAAACAAGTAGACCACCAGCTTATGTAAGACAGTATACCTCAGACATACAAGCTTATGTTAGACTGTCTACCTGAGACATACAAGCTAATGTTAGACTGTCTACCTCAGACATTCTTGCTAATGTTAGACAGTCTACATCAGACATACAAGCTTATGTTAGACAGTCTACATCAGACATACTCGCTTATGTTAGACAGTCTACCTCAGACATACAAGCTTATGTTAGACAGTCTACCTCAGACATACAAGCTTATATTAGACAGTCTACCTCAGACATACAAGCTTAATATGTTAGACAGTCTACCTAAGACATACAAGCTTATGTTAGACAGCCTACCTCAGACATACAACCTTATGTTAGACCGTCTACCTCAGACATACAAGCTTATGTTAGACCGTCTACCTCAGACATACAAGATTATGTGTAGACAGTCTACCTCAGACATACAAGCTTATGTTAGACAGTCTACCTCAGACATACAAGCTTATATTAGACAGTCTACCTCAGACATACAAGCTTAATATGTTAGACAGTCTAACTAAGACATACAAGCTTATGTTAGACAGCCTACCTCAGACATACAACCGTATGTTAGACCGTCTACCTCAGACATACAAGCTTATGTTAGACCGTCTACCTCAGACATACAAGATTATGTGTAGACAGTCTACCTCAGACATACAAGCTTATGTTAGACAGTCTACATCAGACATACTAGCGTATGTTAGACTGTTACATCAGACATACAAGCTAATGTTAGACTGTTACATCAGACATACAAGCTTATGTTAGACAGTCTACATCAGACATACAAGCTTATGTTAGACCGTTTACCTCAGACATACAAGCCTTTGTTAGACCGTCTACCTCAGACATACAAGCATATGTTAAACAGTCTACCTCAAACATACAAGCTTATGTTTGACCGTCTACCTTAGACATACAAGCTTATATTAGACTGTCTACCTCAGACATACAACCTTATGTTAGACCGTCTACCTCAGACATACAAGCTTATGTTAGACAGTGTACCTCAGACATACAAGCTTATGGACAGTCTACATCAGACATACTAGCTTATGTTAGACTGTTACATCAGACATACAAGCTTATGTTGGACAGTCTACATCAGACATACAAGCTTATGTTAGACAGTCTACATCAGACATACTCGCTTATGTTAGACAGTCTACCTCAGACATACAAGCTTATGTTAGACAGTCTACCTCAGACATACTTGCTTATGTTAGACAGTCTACATCAGACATACTAGCTTATGTTAGACAGTCTACATCAGACATACAAGCTTATGTTAGACTGTTACATCAGACATACAAGCTTATGTTAGACAGTCTACATCAGACATACAAGCTTATGTTAGACAGTCTACATCAGACATACTCGCTTATGTTAGACAGTCTACCTCAGACATACAAGCTTATATTAGACAGTCTACCTCAGACATACAAGCTTAATATGTTAGACAGTCTACCTAAGACATACAAGCTTATGTTAGACAGCCTACCTCAGACATACAACCTTATGTTAGACCGTCTACCTCAGACATACAAGCTTATGTTAGACCGTCTACCTCAGACATACAATATTATGTGTAGACAGTCTACCTCAGACATACAAGCTTATGTTAGACAGTCTACATCAGACATACTAGCGTATGTTAGACTGTTACATCAGACATACAAGCTAATGTTAGACTGTTACATCAGACATACAAGCTTATGTTAGACAGTCTACATCAGACATACAAGCTTATGTTAGACCGTTTACCTCAGACATACAAGCCTTTGTTAGACCGTCTACCTCAGACATACAAGCATATGTTAGACAGTCTACCTCAAACATACAAGCTTATGTTTGACCGTCTACCTTAGACATACAAGCTTATATTAGACTGTCTACCTCAGACATACAACCTTATGTTAGACCGTCTACCTCAGACATACAAGCTTATGTTAGACAGTGTACCTCAGACATACAAGCTTATGGACAGTCTACATCAGACATACTAGCTTATGTTAGACTGTTACATCAGACATACAAGCTTATGTTGGACAGTCTACATCAGACATACAAGCTTATTTTAGACAGTCTACATCAGACATACTCGCTTATGTTAGACAGTCTACATCAGACATACAAGCTTATGTTAGACAGTTTACCTCAGACATACTTGCTTATGTTAGACAGTCTACCTCAGACATACAAGCTTATGTTAGACCGTCTACCTCAGACATACAAGCTTATGTTAGACAGTCTACATCAGACATACTCGCTTATGTTAGACAGTCTACCTCAGACATACAAGCTTATGTTAGACAGTCTACCTCAGACATACAAGCTTATATTAGACAGTCTACCTCAGACATACAAGCTTAATATGTTAGACAGTCTACCTAAGACATACAAGCTTATGTTAGACAGCCTACCTCAGACATACAAGCTTATGTTAGACCGTCTACCTCAGACATACAAGCTTATGTTAGACCGTCTACCTCAGACATACTTGCTTATGTTAGACAGTCTACCTCAGACATACTTGCTTATGTTAGACAGTCTACCTCAGACATACAAGCTTATATTAGACAGTCTACCTCAGACATACTTGCTTATGTTAGACAGTCTACCTCAGACATACTTGCTTATATTAGACAGTCTACCTCAGACATACAAGGTTATATTAGACTGTCTACCTCAGACATACAAGCTTAATATGTTAGACAGTCTACCTAAGACATACAAGCTTATGTTAGACAGCCTACCTCAGACATACAACCTTATGTTAGACCATCTACCTCAGACATACAAGCTTATGTTAGACCGTCTACCTCAGACATACAAGATTATGTGTAGACAGTCTACCTCAGACATACAAGCTTATGTTAGACAGTCTACATCAGACATACTAGCGTATGTTAGACTGTTACATCAGACATACAAGCTAATGTTAGACTGTTACATCAGACATACAAGCTTATGTTAGACAGTCTACATCAGACATACAAGCTTATGTTAGACCGTTTACCTCAGACATACAAGCCTTTGTTAGACCGTCTACCTCAGACATACAAGCATATGTTAGACAGTCTACCTCAAACATACAAGCTTATGTTTGACCGTCTACCTTAGACATACAAGCTTATATTAGACTGTCTACCTCAGACATACAACCTTATGTAAGACCGTCTACCTCAGACATACAAGCTTATGTTAGACAGTGTATCTCAGACATACAAGCTTATGGACAGTCTACATCAGACATACTAGCTTATGTTAGACTGTTACATCAGACATACAAGCTTATGTTGGACAGTCTACATCAGACATACAAGCTTATGTTAGACAGTCTACATCAGACATACTTGCTTATGTTAGACAGTCTACATCAGACATACAAGCTTATGTTAGACAGTTTACCTCAGACATACTTGCTTATGTTAGACAGTCTACCTCAGACATACAAGCTTATGTTAGACCGTCTACCTCAGACATACAAGCTTATGTTAGACAGTCTACATCAGACATACTCGCTTATGTTAAACAGTCTACCTCAGACATACAAGCTTATGTTAGACAGTCTACCTCAGACATACAAGCTTATATTAGACAGTCTACCTCAGACATACAAGCTTAATATGTTAGACAGTCTACCTAAGACATACAAGCTTATGTTAGACAGCCTACCTCAGACATACAAGCTTATGTTAGACCGTCTACCTCAGACATACAAGCTTATGTTAGACCGTCTACCTCAGACATACTTGCTTATGTTAGACAGTCTACCTCAGACATACTTGCTTATGTTAGACAGTCTACCTCAGACATACAAGCTTATATTAGACAGTCTACCTCAGACATACTTGCTTATGTTAGACAGTCTACCTCAGACATACTTGCTTATATTAGACAGTCTACCTCAGACATACAAGGTTATATTAGACTGTCTACCTCAGACATACAAGCTTATATTAGACAGTCTACCTCAGACATACTTGCTTATGTTAGACAGTCTACCTCAGACATACTCGCTAATGTTAGACAGTCTACAGCAGTGACTTTCTTATTTATATGTGAGTGGCATTGAGAAGTGGTAAACTTGAAGCACCGTTTTATTTCAGTATCATAAATATAAGATGAAACTTATGTTGTAAGAACATCATCTGGATTAAATTGTCCCAAATGTGTAAAACTTTACAATCAATATTTTATTGACTGTAAGTATTAACCAACCTGTTATGTCAAACACAGCTGTTACATAAATATCAATATTATATAAAGATAACTTATAGCTTAATTAAAATAATAAACCACAAGTAACAAAACAAACTAACAGAACCAGTCAATTTGTTCATAGAACATCTAGCTGTATATTGTGTGAATGCCTAATTGATTTCAGGATTAATTCTGCCATGTAACATGTGTGACCACATGCATATTTAGCTATGCACACTGACATATCATTTCTTAATTTCACACCATTAGAAATCAGAAATCCTTAAACCTACAGTTTTTACATATTACACAAAATTGGCAAGAAAGCAGCCTGAGTGATAGTTCTTATGGGTTGGCCCCCAAATGACAGATGACCACATACATGACCAAATCTAGATTACTATTACAAACTTTTATAGTTACAAATAAACAAAGCAGTGAACTGCAGTCTAGATACATAATGCCAATATTCTACAATATAACGTTTATCTTATTTTTACACTAAATCCTACCTAGAAAGTCATCTGCTGAGAAATGATCTGCATCCCAAACTTGAAGATTCAGTCTTGGAGGGATCTTGGTCTCAGTTTCATCCCAAGAAAACAATGTCTCCTTTCTTGAAATGACAATTTTCTCCTCGGCTACTAAGTAATCGAATGGATACAAAAATCTCCAATTAAAATTTCCTTCTCCAGTAAGGGATCTGAAATATACACATTTATATAAATATAAACAAAACTTTTAGACTAATCTAATAGAAAAATAAAGGAATAAATCACAACCCAATACAGTCGTCCTCTCATAAAAGGCTTGCATCTCATCTCAACCAAAGCCCCCCCCCATTTTTATGAGGGACCCTCTCCCCTCTTCACCAATAGCTACATCACTTAACACCTTGAATTGTGCCTAATTATAAGACAAAAATTTTCTCTAAATAAGAAGTGGTCTTATCAAGACCGACTACTGTATCTGACATATTCTATAGACAGACTACTGTATCTGGCATATTCTATAGACAGACTACTGTATCTGGCATATTCTATAGACAGACTACTGTATCTGGCATATTCTATAGACAGACTACTGTATATGGCATATTCTATAGACAGACTACTGTATCTGGCATATTCTATAGATAGACTACTGTATCTGGCATATTCTATAGACAGACTACTGTATCTGGCATATTCTATAGACAGACTACTGTATCTGACATATTCTATAGACAGACTACTGTATCTGGCATATTCTATATTCTATAGGTAATAAAATCTAATCATATTTACTGAATTTAAATATTAGCATGTACCAATCACAATTTTACCAATAATTCACATTAAGTCACAACTACAAACTACAATCGTAAATAAATAAATTGCAAATAATAAATAAATTAATTACAAATAACAAATAAAAAATTGTAAATACTAAATAAATAAATAAATAAATAAATTGCAAAGAATGTTGACCCCTCACAAATAATTAACTCGTTTTTTGCACTCATTTAAAAACAGAAATGTCAGATGTTCCAATAAAAATTCTGTAACAGTTTTACTATGATGAATATGTTGTTTTCTTTTTGTTGAAATGGCAGACAAAACAAAACATTGTTTATTTATTGTGTCTCATGTCCTTTTATTTATTGTGTCTAATGTCCTTTTATTTATTAACCAATAATTTAACATTAGTGACTTAAGACATTATTGTAATAAACAATGACCACCTTTACCAGTACTATGACAAACATATATATAAAGTTTCACCAAAATCCACCCAACAGTACAGAGAAGTCTTAACCTTTTACAAATCAAATACATATATCTTGTTTTTAGTCAAAGTTTTTGGTATTTGGTGTTTCACTTTGATGATTTATATTGAAATCAATCTTACAATACATGTAACGTCCTATGACCATAAAAACAACGATTTTCTCTGTTGTATATCTGCTATCTATGCATCTTAAATTAAAATGTAACATGTTTAATCTACTTATCAGATGGAAAATAATATTTTTCTGATAAAATATTAACAATTAAAAGTTATGCAATTCACATCATGGTATATGTTAAAGATTATATCTACTTCATGAATGAAATTATGTCATATAGTTACTCAGCAAATTATCCTGTCATTGGTAAAGTGAAACAGAAAAACTATTTTGACCCGTTTTTTTCTGGGGCAATACTAAAAATAATTACTGTCAATCAGAATTAAAATACTCCATCTTATTTCAAAAATATTTTATAGGTCTCAGCGACAGTCTGGACAAAGTAGCTAGTCATATATATTAAATTGTGTATCAAATCTTCGGTCTGGGGGATGTTTGCAGGACACCTGAATTCTCAATTAAAACTGGACACCAAATACTGTCCAAAGCATGGCTGAAAAGTGGTGTAACAACTTATTATAAACAAAATGAACAAAGAAACCTTTATTTTAACAATAAGATATTATCCTGCCTCCAAATTATTCCTTTATTTTATGGACTACCAAATAACACTAATTATTTACATGAGGACTAAAGTATTTTTTTAAAGTTAAAATTTATTTCTGGAACAAGACAGACAAAATTAAAGAAATTTAAGCTCAAACAAAACAAGATAAATGAGGGTATCATTTGTTGCCTAACAAACTGTCATTGACGACAAATGATTTCCAGTTTTTCACACATAAGAAGAATGAAGGAAAAACGTCAAACAACTGAAACCAAATAATCTGTGTTATATCAGATTTGTAATCCTACTGTATAACTTCAAATGCTCCTATTTCAGTGAAATTGAACCTTATTTTGTTGATGACATTCCTGATGTCTCACAGGATAAATCATATAAAATAAAAAATACCCAGATATCAAATGACATAATTCCTAAAAGATAAGAAATAAATCTGCATAAAACATGAAGATTGTCACCAATACCCACTTCTAAAAAAAAGCTTAACTTCAGATGCAGAAATAAGCGTTTAAAAATTTTTATGACAATATTCCGAATTAAAAAATAACAAGCTTATTATAACAAATACTTTAACATTTTTGGATAAAAAATAAAAATCACTCTTGATTTATTAAGAAAATATTTCAGTACTTATAATATCAGTTGTATGTATGGATAACATAATTACAGAGCTAGTTCATTCAAATATTCACTTGAATCAAAGTTACTGATGTTTAAAATTAAAATACTAATCAAAATCAAGGAAATAGTTGTAACTTCTTAAAGTCCAGAAATTTGTAATTTCTAGTTAAATAAACATTTCAATTTTTTTTTCTTTGTTGTTATTGGACAAAAAATAACATGATGTCGAGATATTATTTTTTAAATGGAATTTCCTTAAATTTATATAATTATTTTTATACAAAAAGAAATAAACAATTATATCAATGTTTCACCAAAAACCACTTTACAATACAAAAGAAACAAAAAATTTAAAACATATTTTTATTCATTAAATTAAAAAAAAATTTGATGTTTCAATAAATTATGCAAATAAAGATGATTTCCATTTCTTTTGAAAAAATAATTGAAAAACCCAATTAAAAAACTTTTTACAATATAACATTCAAAGTTTTGGGTTAAGTGAAAAAAGAATTCCTATTTTTAGCATTATAAAAATAGACTTGGTGACTGACAATGATCTGAACATGTTGCATTGCAGCCAATACAAAATACTGGACTAAGGACAAAATTAAGAAACAAAATCGGGTACACTAAAGACACTTGAATAACCTCCAATAAAGCTGAAACAATTCAATTTGTTATAAATTATGGAACACGCCATCTGCTTGTATACAACAAGACATATGCTGTATGTGTGAGGAATCGAAATCGGATGCAAACATTTAGATCATAAACGGGAAACATTTTAAAGCTTCTTATTCATTTTAAGTATCCCACGATTCACCGATTATGAATAGCCAATTAAATAGTCTTACAACTAGTAGCAATAATTCACATTATGCTATGAAAAAATAATACCATTTTGAGGAAGGACATTTGAGATTTGGAAACATTTTGGAATGACAATGGATTATGTATCAAGTTATACAGACAGAGATACAGCTGTTTATACAATGTAAACTGACACACATTTTGTTCTGTAATTTATTGATGTCACAAAACTTAATTTACATAAATTATTTACCTCATATTATGTTTTCAAAACAACTTTTTATTTCCTTATTTGCACTATACAGTAAACAGTGACTGAGAAGGGAGGGAACCCAATACAAAAAGCACTTTATTAGAAGGTTGGATGTACTCCAAACCACCAAAAGTACATTTCTTATGAAAGCTTTTTCTATGTTATGCAGACTCTGTTACACATTTCTTTGTTAATTGGGTGTCTACAGATATTATTAATGCTCTTTATGGGACAATGGTTTACTCTCTGTTGTAGAAATCTTTTACATTATACTTGTAATGTTCTTGTTTAGTCTATCTCTCAAATATGATTGGACAATTTTCCCTGAGTTATAGATAGTCTTTCCTATTCATGGATTCGACTTTTAAATACACACAAGTAAATAGATGGATGTCTGTTTAGAGGCAGACAGGCGGGCAGGCAGGCAGGCAGGCAGGCGGGCGGGCGGCGGGCGGGCAGGCAGACAGGCAGGCAATGCTTACTTGTCCAGAACACAAGTGCTCCCTGGGTTTTAATTGGGTTCACATTATTCACTTTCTGTTTTTTTGTTTAGGATTTTTGTTTTGTGTTGTATAAGTTTGCCTAAATCCTAATATGTATTCATCTCTTGAATTTTGGCTCAGTTTCATTACAGTTTTTCTATTCAAGTTGCAGTCTTGTTTGGAAGGTATATTTAAGAACCACAGTGTCTAAATTGGAAAACCAAGTAGCATATTTAAGGACCACAGTGTCTAAATTGGAAGACCAAGTAGTATATTTAAGGACCACAGTGTCTAAATTGGAAGACCAAGTAGTTTTAAAGAAAATTTTTAACTGATTTGTAATGAATTCCTGGTCTTCTTCTAAGACAGCTGACAAGATTGTAAGACTCAGGTTTTTATGCTGCTTTTTGACAATAATAGTATATTATCATTTGTCTTTTCTAAAATTAAATAGTTACCATGGTAAAAGCACATTGATGAACAAAACATCCTTCTATTTAAAAAAATAACACATAAATAGTCATATAAAGTTGACTGTTTTACAGAAGATAATTTTCTTGAATGTGTGTTTATTATTATATTATTTTCCATTAAATATGTCACAAAAATGTTTTAATAAATTGCATATGAAACCAATTTCTAAACATGTCTTTGTAATAAAAACCTTAAAATCAAATTTACAGAAGATTAGGATAAATAACCTGTGTCCAATTAAAGTTCTTATTAATTTTCTAATTTATTAATTAAAAATTCAATCACAGATTAAATGAAGGAAAATATAATACATTTATTACAATTAACTAATAATATGCTTAAAGATATCTTATATTTTGTTCATTTAAAGGCAAGAAAAGTTGTCTGTGAATTTTTCTAGTTAGTAAAATGACTTAAGTTATAATTGAGACTGGAAAAGTAATAAACAATTGACATGTGAAATGTTGTATGAAATAAAAATATGCATGGATGTGTAAAATTGTACTGTCAATCTTCCTAATTACTTCTGAATCAGTCTAATACAAGTAGTTAATGTATTCTGTAAGGATGGTTCAGAAAATAATTCAGTCTAAAAATGTACTTTAATATTCATAAAAAATTCAGTTGCTTGAAATCTGTGTTTTAATTTAGACTAATAAGAAAAATTATCAACAATAAACAACAATTTTTATGAATCAGTCAACATAAAAACATTGTTTACAATATCAAGTTTAAGGCACAGTAATATTTTATTGACATATAATGACACAGACATCCATTTCTATGGCACAGGTGACACAGAGAGTTGGAGAGAATTCTTACCTGTCCAACATTTAATTGACAAGTAACAATGTTTTTATTTAATAAGAATAAAAGTTCAGGATGTTAATGTCCACTGACAACAAACAGGAGGAGGGTAAAATCAGGTCAAATTATACAAACAGGAGGAGGGTAAAATCAGGTCAAATTATACATTGAGTTCATGATAGAAATGATTGCCCTTTATCCTCATTGCTTTATAACTTAAATGACTTTCTGTCCATCTATATAGAGGGGCACCAGTGGGTGTGGTCATTAACCAGTCAACTAAAGACTTTTGTGTATCTGTGAAAACACCATCCCAGGACACTGTTCTTGCACAAAGCAAGCAAATTTTAGTCACAGTGTCCAGCAAGATATATGTTGTTTTTTGGAAGAAAAGAACATTTTTCTGTATATTTTCACTATGTTCTTTTGCATGAAAGTTGTCTTCTTTAAGAATCTAAGGCCCTCTAATGATCCTGATAGTTTTCCCCAGAAACACTGGATGCCACAATACAGCTAAAAATCGCAGAATTCAACTAAACAAACTGTGTATGTACATTTCTTGACCAAGGTCAATCACTCAACAAACTGTATATGTACATTTCTTGACCAAGGTCAATCACTGTATATGTACATTTCTTGACCAAGGTCAATCACTCTCTTGTAGTCTGTTTTGTAAAATGGTTGTGACTTGTTTTTTACAGACTGATAAATGTCAGCCATTTTTAACTTCTAACTGCAATTAAGATGTGTCAAGAAACACTTTGGTATACTCTTGTACTGTTGAAAGAGAAAAAATGCATGCTAACATTTCTGATATGTATCTGGTATTATTAGTTTTTTTTTATTGGTCCCTAAGAATACAGTCTGGTCCCTAGCTACACACTGTAATATCCCTTACACTGACAGGTCCTTACCTGTAATGTATGTCTGTACTTTGCATGTCCTCTTGACCTTTAATCCAGCCCTTCACATAAATATCACTCATTTTTTCTCCAGTGAAAAATGCATCATCTTCAAGCACAACATCATCTGTATTCCAAATTATGCATCGAAGTTCAAAACTAGAAAAACAGAAAATAAAGTTGTTTAGAAAACAAGAAAATGTGTGTTGGCAACACTGATGTCCTGCATGGCACAACACCGTCTTGGCGACACTTGTCTAAGTAGCTTGTCTAAGTAGCTACACTGATATCCTGCATGGCACAGCCACCTTGTCTAAGGGGCGACACTGATGTCCTGTATGGCACACCCCCCTTGTCTAAGGGGCAACACTGATGTCCTGCATTGCACACCCCCCTTGTCTAAGTAGCTACACTGATATCCTGCATGGCACACCCCCCTTGTCTAAGGGGCGACACTGATATCCAGCATGGCACACCACCCTTGTCTAAGTAGCTACACTGATATCCTGCATGGCACACCACCCTTGTCTAAGTAGCTACACTGATATACTGCATGGCACACCACCCTTGTCTAAGGGGCGACACTGATGTTTTGCATGGCACACCCCCCTTGTCTAAGTAGCTACACTGATATCCTGCATGGCACACCCCCCCCCCCTTGTCTAAGGGGCGACACTAATGTCCTGCATGGCACAACACCGTCTTGGCGACACTGATGTCCTGCATGGCACACCACCCTTGTCTAAGAGGCGACACTGATGTCCCTAAGTTTTATTGGTGGGACATAATTTGTAGTATTTTCTTTTCTATAATGAAATTACATCAGAAACAAAAGGCCATAAAGTTATAATGACATAGGAAATAAAAATACATCATGTCAACTCTCAGTAATTTTCAGAGTTTACACATGTAACTCTATACACCTGTACCTATCTGTATGTAATAATCAGGTAATGATATTTACCTCTATCTGTCTCTACCTGTATGTAATAATCAGGTAATGATATTTACCTCTATCTGTCTCTACCTGTATGTAATAATCAGGTAATGATATTTTCCTCTATCTGTCTCTACCTGCATGTAATAATCAGGTAATGATATTTACCTCTATCTGTCTCTACCTGTATGTAATAATCAGGTAATGATATTTACCTCTATCTGTATCTACCTGTATATAATAATCAGGTAATGATATTTACCTCTATCTGTACCTACCTGTATGTAATAATCAGGTAATGATATTTACCTCTATCTGTATCTACCTGTATGTAATAATCAGGTAATGATATTTACCTCTATCTGTATCTACCTGTATGTAATAATCAGGTAATGATATTTACCTCTATCTGTATCTACCTGTATGTAATAATCAGGTAATGATATTTACCTCTATCTGTATCTACCTGTATGTAATAATCAGGTAATGATATTTACCTCTATCTGTATCTACCTGTATGTAGTAATCAGGTAATGATATTTACCTCTATCTGTATCTACCTGTATGTAATAATCAGGTAATGATATTTACCTCTATCTGTATCTACCTGTATGTAATAATCAGGTAATGATATTTACCTCTATCTGTATCTACCTGTATGTAATAATCAGGTAATGATATTTACCTCTATCTGTATCTACCTGTATGTAATAATCAGGTAATGATATTTACCTCTATCTGTATCTACCTGTATGTAATAATCAGGTAATGATATTTACCTCTATCTGTATCTACCTGTATGTAATAATCAGGTAATGATATTTACCTCTATCTGTATCTACCTGTATGTAATAATCAGGTAATGATATTTACCTCTATCTGTATCTACCTGTATGTAGTAATCAGGTAATGATATTTACCTCTATCTGTATCTACCTGTATGTAATAATCAGGTAATGATATTTACCTCTATCTGTATCTATCTGTATGTAATAATCAGGTAATGATATTTACCTCTATCTGTATCTACCTGTATGTAATAATCAGGTAATGATATTTACCTCTATCTGTATCTACCTGTATGTAATAATCAGGTAATGATATTTACCTCTATCTGTATCTACCTGTATGTAATAATCAGGTAATGATATTTACCTCTATCTGTATCTACCTGTATGTAATAATCAGATAATGATATTTACCTCTATCTGTATCTACCTGTATGTAATAATCAGGTAATGCTATTTATCTCTATCTGTATTTACATGTATGTAATAATCAGGTAATGATATTTATCTCTATCTGTATTTACCTGTATGTAATAATCAGGTAATGATATTTACCTCTATCTGTATCTAACCGTATGTAATAATCAGGTAAGGATATTTACCTCTATCTGTATCTACCTGTATATCTAACTGTATGTAATAATCAGGTAATGATATTTATCTCTATCTGTATTTACCTGTATGTAATAATCAGGTAATGATATTTACCTCTATATGCCTCTACCTGTATGTAATAATCAGGTAATGATATTTACCTCTATCTGTATCTACCTGTATGTAATAATCAGGTAATTATATTTACCTCTATCTGTATCTACCTGTATGTAATAATCAGGTAATGATATTTACCTCTATCTGTATCTACCTGTATGTAATAATCAGGTAATGATATTTACCTCTATCTGTCTCTACCTGTATATCTAACTGTATGTAATAATCAGGTCATGATATTTACCTCTATCTATATCTACCTATATATCTACCTGTATGTAATAATCAGGTAATGATATTTACCTCTATCTGTATTTACATGTATGTAATAATCAGGTAATGATGTTTATCTCTATCTGTATTTACCTGTATGTAATAATCAGGTAATGATATTTACCTCTATCTGTATCTACCTGTATGTAATAATCAGGTAAGGATATTTACCTCTATCTGTATCTACCTGTATATCTAACTGTATGTAATAATCAGGTAATGATATTTATCTCTATCTGTATTTACCTGTATGTAATAATCAGGTAATGATATTTACCTCTATATGCCTCTACCTGTATGTAATAATCAGGTAATGATATTTACCTCTATCTGTATCTACCTGTATGTAATAATCAGGTAATTATATTTACCTCTATCTGTATCTACCTGTATGTAATAATCAGGTAATGATATTTACCTCTATCTGTATCTACCTGTATGTAATAATCAGGTAATGATATTTACCTCTATCTGTATCTACCTGTATGTAATAATCAGGTAATGATATTTACCTCTATCTGTATCTACCTGTATGTAATAATCAGGTAAGGATATTTACCTCTATCTGTATCTACCTGTATATCTACCTGTAAGGAATAATCAGGTAATGATACTTACTTCTTTGGCTTTCTTGGACTTATATCAACAGGAGGGCCAGGTGGAGGCATGTCCATTGGGAACATATCGACCCACATCTCCACTTTTCCCTGCTCAATGCCAGGTTTTTCAGGGTTGTACAATGGTCTTGTTTCTATGTGTTCTGGGAGTAATTTACATCCGACCTTTGGAATCTCTTCCCAGTGTTTTAATACTGATAATGCCAGGTTTTCTTCCTGAAATACCTTCCCTAAAACAACAAATTAGTTTGATCTGTAGCAAGAATAGAAAGAGGGCAACATTTTATTCTAAATTGTTTCATTACTATAAAACAAAAATCTGACATAAACAACATTCTAGAATGTTTCATGTATAAACACAACTTTTACTGTTAACTGATGCTTAAGAAAGAAAGGAATACAATTACAAAGAATTTGTAGTAACCTAAGTACATTACTGAACATGTTTAATCAAATCAAACTCGAAAAAGTCATTATGTTTATAGGAAGAAAAATTGTAGTCTGAAGACAAACTTTAACATATTGGAACCAGTACAATCATCAATCAGGGAACCAGTCATGTCATAAATCAGAAACTCATTTAGGTCAAGATAATCTAATAGAAAAAAGCCATAACATTTGTTACAAACTTATTTTGTTTTATAATGCTGACATAGAGATCTGTCTAGAATTCAAATTTGTAATTTTGTGTCTTCATGACATATTAAAGACTTAAGTTGATTTGCTGACTTTACAAAAAAAATGCTGTACACCAGAAGTAAATTTTTCATGCAAAAAATCTGCTACCAAAATAAATCACAAACTTGCATTAATTATTGTAAAATTAAAATTAAAATCATCTGGCATGGAAAAGATTTTATGTTAAAACCATTCAAGATCTTGGTAGGAAAAGAGATAAAAACAGCTTTGCACAATTATAAGTAACATATTACTATAATAATAAATAATAATAATAATAATAATAATAATAATAATAATAATAATTATTATTATTATTATTATTATTATTATACTTATTATTAAAGATCATACAACATAAAACTTAAAGATGAGACACTATTTCCTAAATGAAGGATTTTAAAGCCTTGACATAAATATGTCAAAACATGATCAACTTTGAACATGATAGGACATGGTTAATTTAAATCTGTATTTCCTGAGAATATATATTCTTGTCTACACCTTGTACAAGACTTCTCCCTACCCTAATTTTGAAATACATATAAGGTATTATAAATAAGCATCGAGAGCAAGAGTAAGGGAATTACAGAACTACTTCCTCAAATATCATGATCAGTTTTAATAAAGTTATTATTTTTAAGCAATACAAAATCCATTATACAGTACATGTATACACATTTACCAAAATTAAAGAAAAAATGATGTATATAAAACCCTGGTATATCAGAATGCAGGACTCTGTCTACAGTAGCCAAAATTTTACAGTTAATAATAGTCTAAACAAACATTTTTATGTTTAATATTACTAATTAAAAAATGTCTTTGTTTTTCATTAAAAGCTGTTTTTAGTAATATGAAATTTTGAGTACTGTAGTTCTGTTGAAAACCATGTTTATACTTAAATAAAAAATCAAGATCAGAAATAATGTGCAGTATTACCATTTGATTCACCATTATCTACAACAATTGTTAGTACACTGTTAGAAAGCATTATGTTACAGATTCTGAAATGAAGAGTAATTTCTATGTTTTAAATAATCACTAGCCTCCAAAGTTTACAAAATTAAGTAAATATTGAAAAAGAAAAAAAAGAAAAAATCAACAACATTTAAATCATTTAAAACATTCCTTTTGTTATCACAAAAAATGTAAATTAGAGAAATTTGAAAAAATTTGGTTTCTAATTTCTTTGTCACACACCAATTTTGATTGACTTTAACAAACTCTGTATTACCATTGTCCTCCTCATCATTCTGTACAATATTGGCTGTAAAGATACGGTTGGCCACTCGGACCTTTCCTGGTTGGAAGTGTGGACCATCAACCTTTCCATCCTTACACAGTTTGGCTAAGATCTGAGTTGGTTTTAAGGGATCTCTCCATGCATTATAACCATTTCTAATTAGAATATCAAATACATACTTTTAATTGATAGTCATCTAGAAAATTACTAGCTTCTCAAAATAAGAACAAACTGACAAAAATACCATTAAAAAGCACCAAAAGCCAACTTCAATGTTTGAAAAGACATGTTGTTTTATTACAGTTGATGGGGGCCTTCCACATGAGATAATTTTAACAAGCCTGAGTTAACTCTGCCTTTTTACCATCACACAGCATTAATCTGATGTTTACATGAATTCATTTCCTTTTACTTTGTTATTTTGCATGAATGCACATCCAATATTTTTCTTTTTCCGTATTTCGTGCTGTACCTTTCAATCAGAATTGAATGTTTAGGGAAATACCAATATTTATCTTTTTATTTCCAGATATTGCACATTAAGACGAGCAGAACTTCCTGTTTTACATGATATATGGATTTTTTCTATCAAATGGTTGTCAGGAGTCGTAGATGGTAGACACTGTGTGGCAATACACGACAGGAAATTAGCCGATGGTATAGACAACGTAATGTCCTTCTATAAAATGAATGGGGAGAAATCATTTCCTGCACACAAAAACAAACCACCATTTCCTTAATAATTGATATCCACAACTCTGAAGATTCTAAGGACCGTACATTTTGGTTTCTTTGTAAAAAAGTGCCAACAGTTTATTTTACCATGTCACATAAAATCAGACGAGCTTGGTATGGCCACAGTAAGTTGTTTTAGGATTACAATAATTTGCATGTTGCCATTGTCCTTTTATTTTTAGCCTTATAAGTATGGGTAAAATCTATCTGCATCCATTTGCCAGTGATAATCAATTATTTGCTTTAAAGTATTTCAAATGTCAAAGTGGCAAAGAGGGCTAATAAGCCAGAAAAAAATATTAGTGACATTTTCATTAAACAAAAATACTGGATTTTATAGAAATAATTATTTCCTCAAAATTTTAAAATATTAATCACTACAATAGCATGATGATGAATTTAGTTAATTAAATCTCCTGCAATTTAAAACGCCATGACGTCCCAATGGATTCGTCCCGCATTGTTAGCGATCAGGATAATGCATTAATCACTAAAACAACAATCCCATCTAAGACAATACATCTATACACAATAAAAAATTGACGTTATATAATAAATGGACTTTTCGGTTCATTCCGACTTCCAAATTATTCAAACACATTTTCTTGTATAATTTGTGCCTGGTACACATTCAGTACCAAAGATAAATAATTCTGTGCAAAAATTGTTTGCTAGTGTGTCAATACTAATGCCTTCATCAATTAATAAGAACAAAGAATGATTAATGTAAAACACAGTTTCTATCTGGTACCATAATGTTCTGTCCTGGTTTAAAACAACCACTAACTGACTTTCAGGATTTATATCATTTGTGTAGCTTTTATTCTTCTTAAATTTAACATATTTAGCCTTATTGTGGTTTAATTGAAAATAATGAATTTCATTAAGTCAATTACCAAAACATTTGCCTTTTCAGCAGGTCAAGTACAATAATTACTTGCCTTTCAAGGGGTCAAGTACCATGGTACTTGCCTTTTCATGAAGGGGGTGGTCAAGTACAATAATTACTTGCCTTTCCAGGGGTCAAGTACAATAATAACTTGCCTTTCCAGGGGTCAAGTACCATAAATAATTGCTTTTTCAGGGTGTCAAGTACCATGGTACTTAGCTTTTCATGTAGTGGGGGGGGGGGGGCAAGTACCATAAATGCTTGATTTTTCAGGGGGTCAGGTACAATAATACCTGCCTTTTCAGGGGGTCAAGTACAATAATTACTTGCCTTTCCAGGGGGGTCAAGAAAGATAAATACTTGCTTGAACCAGAGGGGTCAAGAAAGATAAATACTTGCCTCTCCAGGGTATACCATAATACTTGCCATTTCAGGAGGTCAAGTACAATAAATACTTGCCTTTCTAGAGGAGGGGTTTAAGTAGGCCGAATTTTATTGCCATTATAATCCGAAGTTAGTTTTGTGATCTGTCGGATTAAAAAAAAAGCCAGGGTACAATTATTCGTTCTAGGGTTCAAGTACCATAAAGAATTGCCTTCCTGGGGGGGGGGGGGGTCAAGTACCATAAAGACTTGCCTTCCTGGGGGGGGGATCAAGTACCATAAAGACTTGCCTTCCTGGGGGGGTCAAGTACCATAAAGATTTGCCTTCCTGGGGGGGGGTCAAGTACCATAAAGAATTGCTTTTCCTGATGAGTCAGGTACTATAAATACTTGCCATTACCAGGGAAGGGTTTTAAGTACCATAAAGACTTGCCTTCCTTGGGGGTCAAGTACCATAAAGACTTGCCTTTACTGATGAGTCAGGTACCATAAATACTTGCCTTTACAGGTGAGGGGTTCAAGTACCATAAAGTCTTGCCTTTCAAGGGGGGTCAAGTACCGTGAAGACTTGCCTTTCCAGGAGGGTCAAGTCCCATAAATACTTGCCTTTCCAGAGGGGTCAAATGCCATAAATACTTGCCTATACAGGGGGTCAAGTACCATGAAGACTTGCCTATCCAGGGGGGTCAAGTCCCATAAATACTTGCCTTTCCAGAGGGGTCAAATGCCATAAATACTTGCCTATACAGGGGGTCAAGTACCATGAAGACTTGCATTTCCAGGAGGGTCAAGTCCCATAAATACTTGCCTTTCCAGAGGGGTCAAATGCCATAAACACTTGCCTATACAGTGGGTCAAGTACCATAAAGACTTGCCTTCCTAGGGGGTCAAGTACCATAAAGACTTGCCTTTACTGATGAGTCAGGTACCATAAATACTTGCCTTTACATGTGAGGGGTTCAAGTACCATAAAGTCTTGCCTTTCAAGGGGGGATCAAGTACCATGAAGACTTGCCTTTCCAGGAGGGTCAAGTCCCATAAATACTTGCCTTTCCAGAGGGGTCAAATGCCATAAATACTTGCCTATACAGGGGTCAAGTACCATGAAGACTTGCCTTTCCAGGAGGGTCAAGTCCCATAAATACTTGCCTTTCCAGAGGGGTCAAATGCCATAAATACTTGCCTATACAGGGGGTCAAGTACCATGAAGACTTGCCTATCCAGAGGGGATCAAGTCCCATAAATACTTTCCTTTCCAGAGGGGTCAAGTACAACAAATACTTGCCTATCCAGGGGGTCAAGTACCATGAAGACTTGCCTTTCCAGATGGGTCAAGTCTTATAAATACTTTCCTTTCCAGAGAGGTCAAGTCTTATAAATACTTTCCTTTCCAGAGGGGTCAAGTGCCACAAATACTTGCCTTTCCAGAGGTATCAAGTAATATAAATACTTGCCTTCCCAGAGGGATCAAGTAATATAAATACTTGTCTTTCCAGAGGGGTCAAGTCCCATAAATACTTTCCTTTCCTGCGGAGTCAAGTACACGTAATGCTTGCCTTTCCAGAGGACTCAAGTAATATAAATACTTGTCTTTCCAGAGGGATCAAGTAATTTAAATACTTGTCTTTCCAGAGGGATCAAGTACCATAGATACTTTCCTTCCAGAGGAGTCAAGTACACATAATACTTGCCTTTCCAGAGAGGTCAAGTGCCCAAGTGCCACAAATACTTGCCTTTCCAGAGGGATCAAGTAATATAAATACTTGCCTTTCCAGAGGGATCAAGTAATATAAATACTTGCCTTTCCAGAGGGATCAAGTAATATAAATACTTGCCTTTCCAGAGGGATCAAGTAATATAAATACTTGCCTTTCCAGAGGGATCAAGTAATATAAATACTTGCCTTTCCAGGGGGATCAAGTAATTTAAATACTTGCCTTTCCAGAGGGGTCAAGTGCCATAAATACTTGCCTTTCCAGAGGACTCAAGTAATATAAATACTTGTCTTTCCAGAGGGATCAAGTAATATAAATACTTGTCTTTCCAGAGGGCTCAAGTAATATAAATACTTGTCTTTCCAGAGGGATCAAGTGCCATTAATACTTGCCTTTCCAGAGGACTCAAGTAATATAAATACATGTACTTGCCTTTCCAGGGGGATCAAGTAATTTAAATACTTGCCTTTCCAGAGGGGTCAAGTGCCATAAATACTTGCCTTTCCAGAGGACTCAAGTAATATAAATACTTGTCTTTCCAGAGGGATCAAGTAATATAAATACTTGTCTTTCCAGAGGGCTCAAGTAATATAAATACTTGTCTTTCCAGAGGGATCAAGTGCCATTAATACTTGCCTTTCCAGAGGACTCAAGTAATATAAATACATGTACTTGCCTTTCAAGAGGGATCAAGTAATATAAATACTTGCTTTCCAGAGGGATCAAGTAATATAAATACTTGTCTTTCCAGAGGGATCAAGTAATATAAATACCTGCCTTTCCAGAGGGATCAAGTAATAAAAATACTTGCCTTTCCAGAGGGATCAAGTAATATAAATACTTGCCTTTCCAGAGGGGTCAAGTGCCATAAATACTTGCCTTTCCAGAGGACTCAAGTAATATAAATACTTGTCTTTCCAGAGGAATCAAGTAATATAAATACTTGTCTTTCCAGAGGGAACAAGTAATATAAATACTTGCCTTTCCAGAGGGATCAAGTAATATAAATACTTGCCTTTCCAGAGGACTCAAGTAACATTAATACTTGCCTTTCCAGAGGGGTCAAGTGCCATAAATACTTGCCTTTCCAGAGGACTCAAGTAATATAAATACTTGTCTTTCCAGAGGAATCAAGTAATATAAATACTTGTCTTTCCAGAGGGAACAAGTAATATAAATACTTGCCTTTCCAGAGGGATCAAGTAATATAAATACTTGCCTTTCCAGAGGACTCAAGTAACATTAATACTTGCCTTTCCAGAGGGATCAAGTGCCATAAATACTTGCCTTTACAGAGGGATCAATAATATAAATACTTGCCATTCCAGAGGGCTCAAGTGATATAAATACTTGTTTTTCCAGAGGGCTCAAGTAATATAAATACTTGTCTTTCCAGAGGGATCAAGTACCATAGATACTTGCCTTTCCAGAGGGCTCAAGTAATATAAATACTTGTCTTTCCAGAGGGATCAAGTAATATAAATACTTGACTTTCCAGAGGGATCAAGTGCCACAAATACTTGCCTTTCCAGAGGGATCAAGTGCCACAAATACTTGCCTTTCCAGAGGGATCAAATAATATAAATACTTGCCTTTCCAGAGGGATCAATAATATAAATACTTGCCTTTCCAGAGGGCTCAAGTAATATAAATACTTGTCTTTCCAGAGGGATCAAGTAATATAAATACTTGTCTTTCCAGAGGAATCAATAATATAAATACTTGCCTTTCCAGAGGGCTCAAGTAATATAAATACTTGTCTTTCCAGAGGGATCAAGTAAAATAAATACTTGACTTTCCAGAGGGATCAAGTGCCACAAATACTTGCCTTTCCAGAGGGATCAAGTAATATAAATACTTGCCTTTCCAGAGGGGTCAAGTCCCATAAATACTTTCCTTTCCAAAGTTGATCAAGTGCCTCAAATACTTGCCTTTCCAGAGGGATCAAGTAATATAAATACTTGCCTTTCCAGAGGGATCAAGTAATATAAATATTTGCCTTTCCAGAGGGCTCAAGTAATATAAATACTTGCCTTTCCAGAGGGCTCAAGTAATATAAATACTTGTCTTTCCAGAGGGCTCAAGTAATATAAATACTTGTCTTTCCAGAGGGATCAAGTAATATAAATACTTGCCTTTCCAGAGGGATCAAGTAATATAAATACTTGCCTTTCCAGAGGGATCAAGTAATATAAATACTTGTCTTTCCAGAGGGATCAAGTAATATAAATACTTGCCTTTCCAGAGGGATCAAGTAATATAAATACTTGCCTTTCCAGAGGGAACAAGTAATTTAAATACTTGCCTTTCCAGAGGGATCAAGTAAAATAAATACTTTCCTTTCCAGAGGCCTCAAGTAATATAAATACTTGCCTTTCCAGAGGGATCAAGTAAAATAAATACTTTCCTTTCCAGAGGCCTCAAGTAATATAAATACTTGCCTTTCCAGAGGGATCAAGTAATATAAATACTTGCCTTTCCAGAGGGATCAAGTAATTTAAATACTTGCCTTTCCAGAGGGATCAAGTAATATAAATACTTGTCTTTCCAGAGGGGTCAATTGCCATAAATACTTGTCTTTCCAGAGGGATCAAGTAATTTAAATACTTGCCTTTCCAGAGGCCTCAAGTAATATAAATACTTGTCTTTCCAGAGGGATCAAGTAATTTAAATACTTGCCTTTCCAGAGGCCTCAAGTAATATAAATACTTGTCTTTCCAGAGGGGTCAATTGCCATAAATACTTGTCTTTCCAGAGGGATCAAGTAATATAAATACTTGCCTTTCCAGAGGGATCAAGTAATTTAAATACTTGCCTTTCCAGAGGGATCAAGTAATATAAATACTTGTCTTTCCAGAGGGGTCAATTGCCATAAATACTTGTCTTTCCAGAGGGATCAAGTAATTTAAATACTTGCCTTTCCAGAGGCCTCAAGTAATATAAATACTTGTCTTTCCAGAGGGCTCAAATAATATAAATACTTGCCTTTCCGGAGGGATCAAGTAATATAAATACTTGCCTTTCCAGAGGGATCAAGTAATATAAATACTTGCCTTTCCAGAGGACTCAAGTAATATTAATACTTGCCTTTCCAGAGGGGTCAAGTGCCATAAATACTTGCCTTTACAGAGGGATCAATAATATAAATACTTGCCTTTCCAGAGGGCTCAAGTAATATAAATACTTGTCTTTCCAGAGGGCTCAAGTAATATAAATACTTGTCTTTCCAGAGGGATCAAGTAATATAAATACTTGTCTTTCCAGAGGGGTCAATTGCCATAAATACTTGTCTTTCCAGAGGGATCAAGTAATTTAAATACTTGCCTTTCCAGAGGCCTCAAGTAATATAAATACTTGTCTTTCCAGAGGGCTCAAATAATATAAATACTTGCCTTTCCGGAGGGATCAAGTAATATAAATACTTGCCTTTCCAGAGGGATCAAGTAATATAAATACTTGCCTTTCCAGAGGACTCAAGTAATATTAATACTTGCCTTTCCAGAGGGGTCAAGTGCCATAAATACTTGCCTTTACAGAGGGATCAATAATATAAATACTTGCCTTTCCAGAGGGCTCAAGTAATATAAATACCTGTCTTTCCAGAGGGCTCAAGTAATATAAATACTTGTCTTTCCAGAGGGATCAAGTACCATAGATACTTGCCTTTCCAGAGGGCTCAAGTAATATAAATACTTGTCTTTCCAGAGGGATCAAGTACCATAGATACTTGCCTTTCCAGAGGGCTCAAGTAATATAAATACTTGTCTTTCCAGAAGGATCAAGTAATATAAATACTTGACTTTCCAGAGGGATCAAGTGCCACAAATACTTGCCTTTCCAGAGGGCTCAAGTAATATAAATACTTGCCTTTCCAGAGGGATCAAGTAATTTAAATACTTGCCTTTCCAGAGGGGTCAAGTGCCATAAATACTTGCCTTTCCAGAGGGATCAAGTAATATAAATACTTGCCTTTCCAGAGGCCTCAAGTAATATAAATACTTGTCTTTCCAGAGGGCTCAAGTAATATAAATACTTGCCTTTCCGGAGGGATCAAGTAATATAAATACTTGCCTTTCCAGAGGGCTCAAGTAATATAAATACTTGTCTTTCCAGAGGGTTCAAGTAATATAAATACTTGTCTTTCCAGAGGGATCAAGTAATATAAATACTTGTCTTTCCAGAGGGATCAAGTAATATAAATACTTGTCTTTCCAGAGGGATCAAGTAATATAAATAATTGTCTTTCCAGAGGGCTCAAGTAATATAAATACTTGCCTTTCCAGAGGGATCAAGTAATATAAATACTTGCCTTTCCAGAGGGATCAAGTAACATAAATACTTGCCTTTCCAGAGGGCTCAAGTAATATAAATACTTGTCTTTCCAGAGGGCTCAAGTAATATAAATACTTGTCTTTCCAGAGGGATCAAGTAATATAAATACTTGTCTTTCCAGAGGGATCAAGTAATATAAATACCTGTCTTTCCAGAGGGATCAAATAATATAAATACTTGTCTTTCCAGAGGGCTCAAGTAATATAAATACTTGTCTTTCCAGAGGGATCAAGTAATATAAATACTTGTCTTTCCAGAGGGATCAAGTAATATAAATACTTGCCTTTCCTGAGGTACATACATATATAAATAAGTGAAAGAGGTAAGATCTAATTTGTACGTACATTTCAAACTTATTTGCAATGCCACATGTGGCTCTGTGCCTGCTGTAATATCTATTCTCAAGGTCGATCTTTGTTTCACCAATCAGGTCATCCATGCCAACCAAATCCCAGTCATACACTTGTACTGTGAGAAAAGATTCCATTGGAAACGTTGACTCCATCTCGAAACATCTAAAAATCAAGATGAAAATGTATCAAAACAGTGAATACAAGTACAGCTGACAAACTGGAAAAAAACCCATATTTTTCTGCTAAATACCCTTTGCAAAAAAATATTATATTTTCAATAAATTTGAATGAAGACAAAAATGAAAATAAATCACCAAATAAATAGTGACGTCTACATAGGCACCAAATACTGATGCTCCGATTAAATAGACCTCAAGTAACTATTTATACCGAAACCAGACAACATAAGCCCCAACAAATATTAAGAAAATCTCTGACACTTTTGACAACATTGGAGTAGCCTTAGATAAGGTTAGTAAATCTTAATCTGTATCTTGGCAGGTCCAACCCAAATGACAGAAAAGCTGAGGTCAAACTCTGAGCATCATAGAAAACCCATCATGGCAGGTCAAACTCTGAGCAACACAGAAAAACCCATCATGGCAGGTCAATCTCTGAGCAACACAGAAAAACCCATCATGGAAGGTCAAACTCTGAGCAACACAGAAAAACCCATCATGGAAGGTCAAACTCTGAGCAACACAGAAAAACAATCATGGCAGGTCAAACTCTGAGCAACACAGAAAAACCCATCATGGCAGGTCAAAATCTGAGCAACACAGAAAAACCCATCATGGAAGGTCAAACTCTGAGCAACACAGAAAACCCATCATGGCAGGTCAAACTCTGAGCAACACAGAAAACCTATCATGGCAGGTCAAACTCTGAGCAACACAGAAAAACCCATCATGGCAGGTCAAACTCTGAGCAACACAGAAAAACCCATCATGGCAGGTCACACTCTGAGCAACAAAGAAAAAACAATCATGGCAGGTCAAACTCTGAGCAACACAGAAAACCCATCATGGCAGGTCAAACTCTGAGCACACAGAAAAACCCATTATGGCAGGTCAAACTCTGAGCAACGCAGAAAAACCCATCATGGCAGGTCAAACTCTGAGCAACACAGGAAAACCCAGCATGGCAGGTACAACTCAGCAACATAGAAAAACACCATCACTGCAGGTCAAACTCTGAGCAACACAGAAAAACCATCATGGCAGGTCAAACTCTGAGCAACACAGAAAAACTATCATGGCAGGTCAAACTCTGAGCAACACAGAAAAACTATCATGGCAGGTCAAACTCTGAGCAACACAGAAAAACTATCATGGCAGGTCAAACTCTGAGCAACACAGAAAAACCATCATGGCAGGTCAAACTCTGAGCAACACAGAAAAACCCTCATGGCAGGTCAAACTCTGAGCAACACAGGAAAACCCAGCATGGCAGGTACAACTCAGCAACATAGAAAAACACCATCACTGCAGGTCAAACTCTGAGCAACACAGAAAAACCATCATGGCAGGTCACCCTCTGGGCAACACCGAAACCCTCATGGCAGGTCAAACTGAGCAACACAGAAAAACCCATCATGGCAGGTCAAACTCAGCAATACAGAAAACCCATCATGGCAGGTCAAACTCTGAGCAACACAGAAAAACCCATCATGGCAGGTCAAACTCTGAGCAACACAGAAAAACCGATCATGGCAGGTCAAACTCTGAGCAACACAGAAAAACCCATCATGGCAGGTCAAACTCTGAGCAACACAGAAAAACCCATCATGGCAGGTCAAACTCTGAGCAACACAGGAAAACCCAGCATGGCAGGTACAACTCAGCAACATAGAAAAACACCATCACTGCAGGTCAAACTCTGAGCAACACAGAAAAACCTATCATGGCAGGTCAAACTCTGAGCAACACAGGAAAACCTATCATGGCAGGTCAAACTCTGAGCAACACAGAAAAACCTATCATGGCAAGTCAAACTCTGAGCAACACAGAAAAACTCATCATGGCAGGTCACACTCTGAGCAACACAGGAAAACCCATCATGGCAGGTACAACTCAGCAACACAGAAAAACCCTATCACAGCAGGTCAAACTCTGAGCAACACAGAAAATATCCTGGAAAAAATTGCCTTTTTATAAATATTTGTTAGCTGTCATGAGTTTGACCTGCCATAATAGGGCTTTATATGATGCTCAAAAGTTGATCTGCCATCTATGGTCAAACTCTGTCATGACAGCTAACAAATATTTCTATAAAGGCAATTTTTTCCAGGATTTTCTAATAAATATTCCATTGTTTCAAGACATAAGGAAAATATCCCATGATTGTTATGTCTGGACAAATTATTTATTGATGTCTGAGTCTGAGAGGCTACCTATAAAGTTGTGCAATTGTTTCTTCTTAAACAGATCAACTTTCGTGTGAAATATTTCATTTTTAAAGTGTATTATTTTCTTATTGAATTATTCATACAGAATACCAAAAGACACTTTGATACATCCTACACAGTTTTTTTGTAAAAAAATTACAATAATGGAACTTAGAAAATTAAACTATTCTCAGAATACCATGCCCAGGAATTTTTTTATCCTGAAGTTGTAATAGACATTATTTAAAATTTTCGTAACAAATGTTTTTTTTCCTATCAGCATGACACTGCTATAACTAGTCATATTAATCAAATCAAATGTATATAAAATAAAAAAGAAGTATATTTTTACATTTTATGTGACAATTAAATAATTTTGGATCTTAAATCTGAAATATTGTATTTAATGCGTTTTTATGTGTGATGGAGATACAACAGATAAAATTAAAGTTAAATTGAGCGTAATATAGCGTGCCATACACAGGTGTACATTAAAGATTTAGGGGAACTTAATCCAGAATTTAGGCTGACCTTAGTTACATACAGACCATAGATCATTACTCGTTTTATACTTCAGTAACAGCATTGTCGAAATTGTCATTTTTTGGCCAAGATGTTTAAAAATTTGAATATTAAATAACCGTTTTAAATTTCCTTAACCATAAAAGACAGAGCTTATGGTAGACTTAACCTCAGTAAAAAGGTTAACTTTAAAATTATGTCTGATTACACTCCATAAGACACAGAGTTCCGACTATTTAAAGAAAGTTGTACGTTTTTGTCATTTTGTACTATCTCTATTGTGTTGTTAATGTTCATTTACCTATTTCAAAAAGCAGAAGAATTTGGCTTTGTTTTTAACAGACAAGAAAGCCATTAAACTGTCGTATGTATTGTTCTGTTTTACATGTATGACAATGCTGCAGTCATGTGCAGAACGCTGCGATAAAACATGTATTGTTGTGACAAAAAAACATTAAAAACTAACAACAATACAATAGATAGGTATAAACTTACAAATCTTACAAACAATCTCAATGATAGTACACAAAACCACAAAATCAAAATCGGGAAATTTTAATATATATGTAAGATATATAAGACATTTAGAAATCTAATAACTATACTTTTTCTGTGACAAGTATTTTTTTACAGTTATTAAAATAAAAAATTTTTGAAACAAAAGAATTTATTTAATAAAAGAAAATGGTGTTAACTGATATTTTATTAAAATTGAAATAACATGCTTTACTTAAACACATGATATAACCATGTGTAATGGATAGTTAAAGTAACATTGAGAATTCATCAGAAATTTGGTAAAAATACAATACTTTTTTAAAGTAATATATGAACAAATACTATAATACAGGACAAAGATTGTAAATCAATTCTTCATATTAAAATATTTATATTTATTTTATGAAGACAAACCAAAATACATAATGTTAGCAAAATATTTAAAGGAAAAGTCATTAAAATTCATGGCAATGAGCTCATTAGATTTTTAAATGAAAAGACCAAACTGGACTAGGGCCTATTTTGTTAATTTAAGCATAGATATACTAATTTTGTTTAATAAATTATTTTTAAATTAGTGTTATAAAGGATCATTTTAAGGAATTCTTCAATATCATGAAATAAACCAACATTAAATCTCCGATAGAAAAATTTATCTATACAAACACAAAAATATGATGTTTCAGAAGTTACACAGACAATTCCATTTCAATTATACTGTAATATATGTTATATTTAGGATTTTCATTTTTTAAATAATTTCTCCAAATATTAATTGACAGGAATGCTGACATTGTTTGACCACCTGGGCTACACCACTTGTTCTACTCCATCACAAGTTCTGTATTTATCTATATATCAATATTTATTTTAAACCTTAAATCAACATAGTTAAATTTTTCCTACTTATTTTCTCAGCATCTGTGATGTGTTAAATCTCAGTAGTACAGCTTACATGTCCATAACATTCCATTTTCCTCAGAATTTTCAGTTTTTACAAATGTATTAGATTAGATCCCCCCTCCAACTACACTTCTTTTAAAAGGCCAAAAGAACATTGAAATCAACAAGTGATGTTATTAAATAAATATAGTAATGCTTTATAGTCATGGTCAAATTTAACACTTTTCTATCTTTGTATTTAACATACAAAGGAACATTACAGGAAAATACTAATAATGCCATTTTTTTTCCAAAATAACATAAATTATAAAAATATGACCTATATAATCATATAGTATTATATTATTATATAGGTCAAACAATTAATTTGCAATTGAATTCCCATCATAAAGTTGCTAAAATAGAATATTAAAAAAGTCCCTTTAACTTTCGGAACTAATTTATTGATGAAAAGGAATCTTTTCTAATAAGTGAAACAAAGTAATATATCTGATGGACATCAATCATATCTCTTGTACATATTGTTTAGGTCTTCAATGCCAAGTTAAAGAATTCACAAATTTTGTATCTGACAACATGTAGTTAACCAAAACAGTTTCAGGAAACACAAGACTTAGTTTTTACATGTTTTTTGGTTAGAGTTATGTGTGGTTTTCTGTCTCTGCACACTTTGTAATGTTACATAACTGGTTGGAATATTAAGATGCTTAAAAATAAAAATGAATGATTTCACAGCATAATTTCTGCTTTAGGCAAAGTTTTTCTTAATTTTTATCTTTATAACCTAAAATGCCAAGTTTAATGGTTCTAAAGAAATAATCATTAGATCACAGAATCATTTTTAGAAAAAGTAAATAAATTTCAAACTGAAATAGTTTCCTTTGTAAATATTTTGTAAAAATTTATCATTTTTAAGTTCAAAAGAATGAAAGCATCTTTGAATCCATTCCTGTCAATCAGAACTTCTATTAAAACTATAAATATCTATTAGTACAGGATAAAAGTGGGATGTCCACTAGAAATTAATTTACAAATTAATGGTCAGAAATGAACCCTATCCAACCATGTAAACTTCTACTTCACAAGTTAAAGTGTTCATTTATTATTTCCATATGGACACAATTTCTTAAATTATGTATGTCATGGGAAATAATTTCCTGGAACATTCTACTGACAAATGTAATTAATTAACCTTAAATTCATTTTATCACCAATCCTGCAACTATGCATATGTACTTTTATAATACTAAATCTGTAGTACATTAAAGTAACTTCACAACATTATGTAAAAATTAAGGATTAATATATTTAAGTTTTGTGATATATTATTGAAATTTCTCATACTTTACTTTTAATTGGGCTATCATTATTAAAGAGAAAATAATTTTAAGTGATAAAAATGTGTAATAGTTGGAAAGCATTTTATTATTTAATTCCAGAAAAAATAACAGACACAGAATACAGACAAAGTTTAGAAACATAAACAAAAATCAAGTAATATTAAAATCTGAAAAATTATACTTGGTCCCTGAAATATGACAGATCAAATAAATGTTTTTCTTTTTATCTGTGTATAGTTAATATCAGAAAATTCAAATTAATCAAGTTCTTAAATAATACGACAAATATTATGAGATATAAGATTCTATTTAAGGTTTGATAACCATAATTTAACAAACAAAAAATACAAAAAGACCAACAAAAAAAAAAAAAAAAAAAACCACAACAAACAAACAAAAGACAAAATTAAAAAAAGTGGTAACGAGGAAAAGTAAATTACATAAGATAAAATTCATACAAAGAAAAACAAAATATTCAACATTTATTGATGGGGTTTCCTCTTAATAGAGACTAAAATGCCATGATAAAAAACATTGCTTAACACCTCAACAGAAACTCAACATTTGTAGACCTATGTGGTCTTACTCTGTTGCTGTAGCTCCCCAATAATCTGGACCACTGGAACTACTCCATTTTTTTGACGCAGAATTCTAACAAATATATTGTGACACACTAATTATGTGCTAAATTACTAATTACACACTAATATAGGGTGATTTTCATGTAATATAGACTACCTACTTTCCGAACACTGGATTAAGTTGTTTGGAGATGTAATTTTCCTTGTCATTGATGGTGTTACTTCCAAGTCGGATAACAAGGTAAGGATCTGCTTTTCCATTGATGTCTGCTGGATGTAAATCTGTTGCCTACAATTGAGATATTCCTATACAATCCTATGGTAGTTTATAGTTAACAGAACTTCATTTATAAAGCTGTACGAGGTTCTATAAACTGGTGGAATAAACCAACGAAATATACCAATGAAAACAATTGCCTTCTACATGTATGCATTCATCAAAATAATAAAAAAAGCTCACAATTTATAACTAACACTAACGCCAAAAAACAATCAAAAACAAATGTCCACCTAAAATAAACTGAAAAGATATCTGGTTTTAGACACATAAATATTATAGCAAGGCTGTGTAAATATTGTTAAAACTTCTCATATAATGCCAATTATCATATGATACAGTTGAATTTGATCAATCTTCTCCTCAATTTGACAGCTATTTAAACAAAACAGAAGGGAAATTGTCAATTTCACAACATATATAAAATCATGTAACATCCATTTCATATGATACTAAAATAAAAACCTGAGAATAAAGCAACAGTAGAAATTCTATATAAAACATCTGCTTATACCATCTGTATATTTAACAGGTAATAGTGTAGAATGAGAGAATTGTGGGGGATCTAGGAATGGAGGGAATCTTTTGTGTATGAATTGTTTAGGGAGGATGTATATATATATAATAAAGAATGGTATATATATATATACAGAAACTGTTACACTGATGTTAAAGAGAATTCAGTCTGGGATGATCAGGTCCTGATTGTTTCAGTCAGGGATGATCAGGTCATGATTGTTTCAGTCTTGGATGATCAGGTCCTGATTGTTTCAGTCTGGGATGATCAGGTCATGATTGTTTCAGTCTGGGATGATCAGGTCCTGATTGTTTCAGTCTGGGATGATCAGGTCATGATTGTTTCAGTCAGGGATGATCAGGTCCTGATTGTTTCAGTCTGTGATGATCAGGTCATGATTGTTTCAGTCTGGGATGATCAGGTCCTGATTGTTTCAGTCTGGGATGATCAGGTCCTGATTGTTTCAGTCTGTGATGATCAGGTCATGATTGTTTCAGTCAGGGATGATCAGATCATGATTGTTTCAGTCTGGGATGATCAGGTCCTGATTGTTTCAGTCTGTGATGATCAGGTCATGATTGTTTCAGTCTGGGATGATCAGGTCCTGATTGTTTCAGTCTGGGATGATCAGGTCCTGATTGTTTCAGTCTGTGATGATCAGGTCATGATTGTTTCAGTCTGGGATGATCAGGTCCTGATTGTTTCAGTCTGGGATGATCAGGTCTTGATTGTTAAAGAGAATTCCGTCTGGGATGATCAGGTCCTGCTTGTTAAACAATGAACACAATAAGTTGTAATCACACAATTAAGTAAATGAACAAATAGTATCTTTAGCAATATTCCAGCTTTATTTCCATTGAAGCCACAGTGCCAAAGCATAAGTAACTATGGTAACTGGTATACTGGTGACATATAGATTTTTTTAGTGTAATATGAATTTTAACTAGAGGCTCCCAGGAGCCTGTATCGCTCACCTGAACCTGAAACCAAACAACCCTTTTTTATCCAGCTTTTCTTTGCTATAAGGAATTGCCCAACACTTCTGCAAAAATCATTAATTTCGACCTTTTAAGGGAAATAACTCCTATAAGGAGGAGCTTTTGATGCTTAGAGGGAGAAGGGAAGTTCACTTCAAATTTGCTGTACCTGTTGTACTTTTTTAACTATCAGTTGAAACTCTCTAGACTTCCCCCCCCCCCCCCCCGCCTTTTTTCATTTTTTCTATTTAAAGCCAACGTAGCTATATAGGTAGTCAGGTGGTAGAGGATGTCCTAAAGATGATGTGTGCAATGTTTCAAAGCAGTCCTTTCATTGGTTAAAGAGGAGAAGATTTTTTAAAATCAAGTAAAATTGATTAAAAAATTTTTCAAGGAGAATAATTCCTAAACGATTCATCAGACAATCTTGAACCTAAAGTCTTTTTTGTAGCCCTCATAGAGCAGAACAATTAAGCAATGCTAACTTTTTCTCTAGTTCTAATAATTTTCAAGATTTTGAGGCAAAAATGTCAAAAATAATCAATTTCGACAATTAAAGGGCAATAACTCCTATAAGGAGTCATCATACAACTTCAACCCAATGGAGTGTTTTGTAGAGCTTTTGATGCAGATGAAGGCATGTCTCTTCGGTTTTCCTGTATCTGTTACACTTTTTTAAATATAAAGCCAAAAACTGTATTTTACCCCCCTCCCCCACCGTCCTATTTTTAGGAATGGTGGCCATGTTGGTTAATCTGCAGCCATGGTTGGTGCAAACTTGGTTGAGGACATTGGACCGATGATGTGTACAAAGTTTCAAAGCAGTACTTTCAGTTGTTTCAGAGGAGAATATTTTAAAAAATCAATTAAAACAAATTAAAAAAAACAGTTCAAGGGGAATAACTCTTAAACGGTTAATCAGACAATCTTGACCCTTAAGTTATTTTTGTAGCCCTCATAGAGCAGAACAATTAAGCAATGCTAACTTTTTCTCTAGTTCTAATAATTTTCAAGATTTTGAGGCAAAAATGGCAAAAATCATCAATTTTGACAATTAAAGGGCAATAACTCCTACAAGGAGTCATCATACAACTTTGACCCAATGGAGTGTTTTGTAGAGCTTTAGATGCTGAAGAAGGAAGGTCTGTTCGGTTTTCCTATATCTGTTATACTTTTTGAACTATAAGCAAAAAACTGTATTTTGACCCCCCTGTTCTATTTTTAGCCATGGCAGCCATGTTGGTTGGTCTGAGGCCATGATTTGAGCAAAATTGGTAGAGGACATTTTACTGATGATGTGTGCAAAGTTTCAAAGCAATCCCTTCAGTGGTTTTGGAGGAGAAGATTTTTGAAGGAAAGTTAACGACGACGACGACGGACGACGACGGACGCCAAGTGATGGCAATAGTTCACATGACCCTTCGGGTCAGGTGAGCTAATAAAAAGGAGTCCTGCAATCAGATGACAAATGTACTAAATAAGCTCAAATCAGATGAAAAATGTACTGAATAAGCTCAAATCAGATGACAAATGTACTAAATAAGCTCAAATCAGATGACAAATGTACTAAATAAGCTCAAATCAGATGACAAATGTACTGAATAAGCTCAAATCAGATGACAAATGTACTGAATAAGCTCAAATCAGATGACAAATGTACTACATAAGCTCAAATCAGATGACAAATGTACTGAATAAGCTCAAATCAGATGACAAATGTAATAAATAAGCTCAAATCATATAATGCACTTCCTTCAGTAAATTTCATCAAGCGGTTTAGGAGGAGTTGCGCTTACAAGGGATGTGGACAGACGGACATACAGACAGACAGGGTGATTCCTATATACCCCCCAAACATGTTTGTGGAGGGTTTAATAAGTTCAAATCAGATGACAAATGTACCAAATAAGTTCAAATCAGATATATAAAATAAGCTATATAAACTATGGTAATATATATACTACTACATGTATGTGGTTTGTGAGTCACAAGTCTTCTGAGTTTAAAGTCAGTAAATTAAGGAGGAGTGTGTTTAAGTTATATTCATCTTTCGGAATGATAAATAGAACAAAATTAAATTGACATTTAAAATAACTGCCATGTCTTCATTCTGACAAATACGAAAATAACTGTGAATATGCATTGTAAACCAATACCTTGTAACACATTGTAATCAAAGAGAGGTAACTCTATATTTATTGGTCACTAAAGGGACCAGAAATTGTAAAAAAAATCAACAAAAAATACAAGTAAACCTAACAACATTAGTGCTAGAATGAGAATGGGTTGGGGTGAGGGTGGGATAGGGGCATAATAAGAGTTTTGACGCGTCCACACTGGTTTACCAACCCATATGTGATAAATAGTGCTCCAGATAATCATTGATTTATCGTTTTTATTACGGTTATTGAATTGTGACAAAATAAATGAAATTACAAATTTCTATGTATTAAAATAAGAAAATAAAATGTCAGAAACAATTTTTCATGTTTTCTGTTTATGGTGCAAAAATCCTCATATTCTTCAAACTCCTAATGTGACTAAAACCATGTTGACACTCATGACAAATAAGTTGTTATTCCTGCCCATAATAACATCATTTTTATATGTATCTATATAAGTTGATAAACTATGTATAGATAGTTCACAAGGCAGTCCTAGTTCCACATCCACTATGTTTTCAAAAGAGGAGATTCTAAAAAATCACAAATCAGCATGATTTTGTTTCCATATCCAAGATAATGACCAGTATTTACTGGTACTTAAGATAGAACTACACAGAAATCTATACACAACAGTTTTTACAGGATCTGCCTGTGGTCTACCAAACCTTGTTATAAACTTCTGACAACAATTTGAACAACTATAATAACAGGTTTTAAAAATACAGATATCTGTTATTCCAAGAGCGGATTAAAGCAAATGTGGATACCAAAAAATTAAAAAATATTGAGTCAACATCTTTAGGCCAAGGTCCCTTTCCCAATGTAACAAAATTAAAACCTTCAATTTATCCCCACTGAATACTGCATTCCTCAAAGCAGCTTAAATCCCAACTCAAAAACTAAACCTTGTCAGAGATAGCTTTTATAGGAAAATCGGAAAGACGCATCACAACCATGACAAAATTTACTTTGTCATTAGTGAAATAAACATCCAAGAATAAATCATCCAGGAAGTGCATGCTGTTCATGGCTACCGGTATCATTTAACAGGAAGTGCATGCTGTTCATGGCTACCGGGATCATTTAACAAGAAGTGCACGCTGTTCATGGCTACCAGGATCATTTAACAGGAAGTGCATGCTGTTCATGGCTACCGGTATCATTTAACAGGAAGTGCATGCTGTTCATGGCTACCGGGATCATTTAACAGGAAGTGCATGCTGTTCATGGCTACCGGGATCATTTAACAGGAAGTGCATGCTGTTCATGGCCACCGGTATCATTTAACAGGAAGTGCATGCTGTTCATGGCTACCGGGATCATTTAACAAGAAGTGCACGCTGTTCATGGCTACCAGGATCATTTAACAGGAAGTGCATGCTGTTCATGGCTACCGGTATCATTTAACAGGAAGTGCATGCTGTTCATGGCTACCGGGATCATTTAACAGGAAGTGCATGCTGTTCATGGCTACCGGGATCATTTAACAGGAAGTGCATGCTGTTCATGGCCACCGGTATCATTTAACAGGAAGTGCATGCTGTTCATGGCTACTGGGATCATTTAACAAGAAGTGCATGCTGTTCATGGCTAACGGGATCATTTAACAGGAAGTGTATGCTGTTCATGGCTACCGGTATCATTTAACATGAAGTGCATGCTGTTCATGGCTACCAGTATCATTTAACAGGAAGTGCATGCTGTTCATGGCTACCCGTATCATTTAACAGGAAGTGCATGCTGTTCATGGCTACCGGGATCATTTAACAGGAAGTGCATGCTATTCATGGCTACCGGTATCATTTAACAGGAAGTGCATGCTGTTCATGGCTACCGGGATCATTTAACAGGAAGTGCATGCTGTTCATGGCTACCGGTATCATTTAACAGGAAGTGCATACTGTTTATGGCTACCGGGATCATTTAACAGGAAGTGCATGCTGTTCATGGCCACCGGTATCATTTAACAGGAAGTGCATGCTGTTCATGGCTACCGGGATCATTTAACAGGAAGTGCGGCTGTTCATGGCCACTGGTATCATTTAAAAGGAAGTGCATGCTGTTCATGGCTACTGGGATCATTTAACAAGAAGTGCATGCTGTTCATGGCTAACGGGATCATTTAACAGGAAGTGCATGCTGTTCATGGCTACCGGTATCATTTAACAGGAAGTGCATGCTGTTCATGGCTACCGGGATCATTTTAACAGGAAGTGCATGCTGTTCATGGCTACCGGGATCATTGAACAGGAAGTGTATGCTGTTCATGGCTACCGGGATCATTTAACAGGAAGTGCATGCTGTTCATGGCTACCGGGATCATTTAACAAGAAGTGCATGCTGTTCATTGTAGTGAAAACTAATTTATCTGGAGCACTGAATTAAAACAACATTTAATAGCTTACTGTCAAATACTCCTGGATAGTTGGACTAATTTCACATATAGGCAGACTGTTTAAGCATAAAAAAATATAAGAAGTGTCATCTTAGGATAGAGCAATTTAATGTATTACCTCCCTTTAAAGACTTACCTTTACCACATAAACTCTGACTAGAACTTTTATTGGCTCATTGCCAGGTAATCCTTGAAAGAGTCCCAGTTGTGGATTGCCTCCCCCAACTGCGGCATCCTCGATATCATCAGGTAATGGAATTTTATATATCTTCATTGATCCCTAATTTATTAAAAAAAAATAATCAAGGTATACCTTTCAGTTAAACTGTATTCATTTGTAAATAAAACACACTGTACTGTAATTAACTGAATAGTTTTTTTTATATCAAGACAGCAGAATTTTTATGAAGAAAGAAAGATATAAAAAATCATTACATCAATCAAACAATGAATAGAGTTCTGCCTTACCTTAAACTTTCCGACAACCCGACTTTCATCATCTTCTGCTGATCCTGTATTCTTTCCTCTGTATAAATCAAAAGTATGGAGCCAGTCTTTAAAGCCATTAAAATCAGGTACACTTTCCAACTCACATGGATAAACCTAAAAGTATGTATTACATATGTTTATATTAAGAATAAAAATTATGAGGGGGTTGAAGAAAAGCTGGGATGCTTCACAGAACCCTAGAAAGACCATGGAAAATTGCAGCTAAATTGAAGAATGTTAAAACAAAACATGATTTGTAGAAAAAAGTCTTTGCTCAGGAATTACTATTTATATTCAGCAAACACATCACTGGTTACTTGTATAAATATAGTAATTAACACTACGACAATTAAAAGTCCATGTGTCATATTTAAACTGTTAAAAACCAACAAAACAAAAGAAGTAATGGCCAAAATACGTCTATTCTGCAAATAATGAAACTAAAAGCTGTTGGTTGTCCACAAATTTTAGAATCAACAAAATTTAACCACTTCATTTACTGGTCTAAGGGAAAGAACTCTATAATTATTGCACGCAGATATATTTCAAATGCTAAGCACACATTTTATTGTAAGATCTTTCTTTGTCTGCTTTAAACCAGATCAACACAATGATTTTTTGAATGCTAACACATTTATAGAATCTGTTCACAAGTCTAACAAGTGACATTATTCTGTCTCCATCGTTCATAATTCAGTACTAATGTCTTGGTTTAACTTCATCAGATGACTTCCAAATAAGCATTCTGCTAGGAGGAGTTGCCATCATTTATATTTTCTGAACTGAATTTCTGGAAATGAAGAACACTCTACAAAATGAACTCTAAAGAATTAATTTATACCTTAAAAATTTCTTTCTCTAAATCATCACCCTTTTTGTCATCTTTTTCCTCATCACTCATGTCAAAAGCTTTGTTTAAAAACATACCAACGTTTGATGATATAGACTACAACATAAACATGTCTGACAACATAACATGCAAAAACAAGTGTAAAAAAGCCCCTGCAGTATTGTCTCCCCTTCAATTCAGTAGAATTCTAATTCTGATGGATCTTGACATATGTATGTGACTGTTGTCAACGGACAAATTAAAGTACAATAATTAATCAGTCATTTTGCTTTTGTTAAACAATTACAGTTTTTTTACTTCCTGAATTATTAAGAATTGTGTCCTAATTTAAACATGGATGGAAGGTGTGCTCACCATAAAAACAGTTAAATATTCATAAAACATAATCAAATAGACTTCTTGTTTATATTAAATTTCCTGAGCAATTTATATTTAAGTTATCAGTGCACATTAATTAGATTTCAATAGTTATTCAGTTAAAATCATTTTGTTGTTTGCTACCATGCCAAGTCTCAACACTTCTCAATGATCCTAACAAAAGTTTTGAGTTCTTTAGAATAAGAAGATGGAGAAAACAAATATTTCATGAAAATTATTTTCTATTATGAATGGAGCTGATTTAATATATATATATATATAGTGTTCATTTACTAGAAAGACATTTTTAAACGATGTCTATATGTACTTAAAATTTACAAAAAAATAACAGGAATGTATTAAATAAGACTTTTGTTATATAATTATGTTTCATTCCACCGATCGGCATTATTTACTGAAAATAGGGATATTTACAATCTGCAAGTAATATTATTTAGAAACATCTAAAAGCCACAAAATGACAAATAAAATGCATACAACAATTCAATGGAAATGTACAATAAATATCAATTAAGGTTTGAAGAACACAAAAAGTCCTTTTTAAATAGAATATATATATTAAAAAGAAAAACTCAAGACATAGATATTTTAAAATGTTCAGCATGCAGAATTTTAAAGGTTTCACAGAACTTATGTGTAAGATTACTTACAACAAATAGATAAAAGAAACTGTTGACATTAATTCCAATAAAGAAAATATGATTTGAAACACAACTTTCTGTCCTCCATTGTTCATTACCTTCAATTGTGCTGTTGTACTTTTAGCTTTGTCTTTTTTCTTCTGTTTAGGGGACAATTTATTCATTAAGGTTCGTTTTTCACTCTTTTCATCTTGTTTCTCCATTTTCTTTAATGTTGCTTCCATCTTTTTAGCTTCTTTTGGGTTAAAGTCTGGATCATCTAAAAAGTTACAGACATGACAATCTTTTGTATTTATCATAAATGTTAAATTTTGAATTTAGTATTATGTTCATTATACAATCACCAAAAGGTGCAGATCTACATAGAAGGTCAAGGTTTTCTTGAGATGTCAAGGTTATTACTTGTAGGTTGTACAATACCTATAAGGTGCAGTTCTACACTGAAGGTCAAGGTTTTCTTGAGATGTCAAGGCCATTACTTTATAGTGTAATACTAACCTTCATTTTTTTTGTCGCCACCATTGGGTATTGATCCATAAGGTGTGGTCCCCACTGTAAGTTCCTGTGGTAGGTCTGCACGGTTGTCAAAATCCAGAGGATCCAATATGTCACTCTTCTTGTTTTTATCATGTTCCTATAAATTATTAACACATATACACTACATATCTATCACTATAGATAATCGAGTAATTGATTTATAGATTATTTTATTCTTTATTTGCTTTTTCCCTTTTTTCCAATATTAAGACACATACTATTAAACAAGGAAACAATTAAGTTATTAAGTTTCTTATAAAGACATGTATTACTAACTCAACTGGCATGTTTTTAATTACCATATCAATGAGAAAATTGAGGCAACAAGTATATTTATTTAATTGTAGATTAAATTTAATTAACTTTTAACACGTTTTTTTGTTTTAAAGTTTTAATAAATATAAAATAATATATGGCAAAATCTGTATCACATGCTGTATCAGCTCGAAGAACAAATATGTATTGTACTGTTTATCATATACTTAGAGATGGTCAAAGAGTGGTATTAAACTGGATATATGATACAGGTGTTGCTAGGCAATACAGGTATAGCTATACAATGCCAGGTATGTGATACAGGGTACATCAGGTTTAACTCCTAGGGTGACAGAGAGGAAAATCAAAAAACTTAATTGAGTATACAAAATCCCATACAGGAACCAAATACAAGATAAAACAGTGCATTACATGATATGAATTTTGTGCGTTTCTGATTGGTCTACAAACAACGCTCAGGTTTCAATAAATTGCAATAGTACTAAATTTGCATCAAAAGATGGAAATGTTTGTCCGCTGCATGATTCCGCAGCACAGCGGAACCCAATATTGACCTGGTTTTTCTCTAAAAATAGATTGAAAAGTACAATTGTGCTGTAGCATCCTCTACTTTTCTGGTCAAGGAAGGTGGTGATTTTATTGAGGTAAAAATCAATTAAAGACTTTGATATATGGTCACTATCAGGACTTATCAGCCCTCAATAATGTGTATTCATCCCGCCTATCAGCTCAATGAAAATTACATTTTCTCTGGCTGATAAATCCTGATTGCGACCTATATCAATGTCATTATATTTCTTAAATAACTTGTAAATATTTTACTCCAAAACGCATATTTCTATGAAAAGATTTATTATTATTATTATTATTTATTATAAAAAATTCATTGTAATTAGCCTTCTTTGACTGGATTATTATATACATGACAAATTATCAAAACTCAATTAGGGACCGACCATTTAACTTGCAGGGTGGGGCCTTGGTTTTTTCCTAAAAAAATATTTTGAAAATGATTATTGATGAAAAAAATATTTTGGAAGCAGAGGGTAAGAAAAAATATATTCTGAAGAAGGATTTCTGCTATATAAAATAATGCTAATAATGAAAAAAATATTATGTCGCGACGCCTTCAAAAAATAAATATTTTTACCAAAACAAACTAGAGGCTCCCAGGAGCCTGTAATCGCTCACCTGCAATCCAAATGACTTAAACTATATTAAAATTTTTGAAATTAACAGTTTCAGTCTAGTTGTTATAGCTTTTAAGTTACTGTGCAAAAAACTAAACATTTCTTCAAAAAATTTGTTAAATACAATAACTCCTATAAGGTGCCATCGACAATTTCTGAAAATTAAATGGTTTTTAGGCATTGTCCTTTAGGGTACTTTAGAAATTTACAGTTTTACTCTACTAATAGGTGTGTTATAGACTAATTTATAATTAAAAAACTGTTCATAATGAAAGGGCAATAACTCCTATAAAGAGTCATCTTGCAATTTTTGGATTAAGCAATCATTTGTAGGGCTTCTATTGCTGATCATTTGTGCAATTTACAGTTTTAATCTAGCTACTATAGTTTTCAAGATACAGGACAAAAATGGAAAATTTCATAACAAAATTGTCATTTAAGGGCAATAACTCCTATAAGGAGTCATCTGACAATTTCAGACTAATACAGTGAATTGTAGGGCTTGAATTCTTGATCATTTTTGCTATTTACAGTTTTACTCTAGCTGTTATAGTTTTAAAGTTACAGGACAAAAACGGAAAGTTTCATAAAAAATTACCATTTAAGGGCAAAAACTCATATAAGGAGTCATCTGACAATTTCAGACCAATGAAGTGAATTGTAGGGTCTTTATTGCTGATCATTTGTGCAATTTACAGTTTCAATCTAGCTGCTATAGTTTTCAAGTTACAGGACAAAAACGGAAAATTTCATAAAAAATTGCCATTTAAGGGCAATAACTTCTATAAGGAGTCATCTGACAATTTCAGACTATTACAGTGAATTGTAGGGATTGTATTGTTGATCATTTTTGCTATTTACAGTTTTACTCTAGCTGCTATAGTTTTAAAGTTACAGGACAAAAACGGAAAATTTCATAAAAAATTACCATTTAAGGGCAATAACTCATATAAGGAGTCATTTGACAATTTCAGACCAATGAAGTGAATTGTAGGATCTTTATTGCTGATCATTTGTGCAATTTACAGTTTCAATCTAGCTACTATAGTTTTCAAGTTACAGGACAAAAACGGAAAATTTCATACAAAATTACCATTTAAGGGCAATAACTCATATAAGGAGTCATCTGACAATTTCAGACCAATCAAGTGAATTGTAGGGCTTTTATTGCTGATCATTTTTGCCATTTACAGTTTCACTCTACCTCGTATATTTTTCAGGTCATATTGTAAATACCAAAAATTATGTCAAAAATCGTCAAAAAAGGGCAATAACTCCTACAAGAAGCCAATACACAACTTCGCACTAATAGCAACTATTGTAGACCTTAATGTGCTGATCAATTTGAAGTAACGGTTTTCTCTATAGCTTTTACAGTTTTTTAGATAATGATCAAAAACCTGTGTTGACCCCCATGTTCTATTTTTAGTAACAGTGGCCATATTTGTCTGTTGATCAACACCCTGGGTACAAACTTCAAACTAGGAACCCTAAGGATGATTGTGGCCAAGTTTGAAAAAAAATTGGCCCAGTGGTTTCAGAGGAGAAGATTTTTGAAAAAGTTTACGACGGACGACGGACGCCAAGTGATAGCAATAGCTCACATGGACCTTCAGTCCAGGTGAGCTAAAAACCAAGGCCCCCCCCTTTCAAGTTAAATGGTTCGTCCCTTAGCATTCTAAAATATTATTGTAAACCTGTACTTTCCATAAATTGAGTTGCAATAAATTTTACCACCAGTTTCTTTGAGTTGTCTGGGACTTTCACTTTCTAAGTCAAACAAATTCCATGCAGGGGAAGATAAAGAAAACTGAAGTGCCAAATAAAAAAAACACTATGATGGTAGTAAAACTTTTCAATACAGTCTAAAAATTACTCAGCTGCTTTAGAAAATTTAGATAATTAAAAAATTTGAAAGTTGGAAAAATAATAGAGCAATAGTAGGATAGTGATTCAGTCTGTCCATGATTGTTTTTCACTCTAACTGAGAATAAGAACATTAACCTTGGCCCTTGTCCTTGGTCAATATATGTATTCTTGGTTGGTGTGATCAAATCAAGGTTCCACTACATCACCATGCTTTAATTGTATAATAAAAAAATATCTATGTACTAATTCACACAGCAATATCAAAGCTATTTTATCCAAATCAGAATTGTTACTCAACTTAACAAATATGTCTGATAAAAATATGTGATGAAATTAATGTCATGTGTATTCAAATGAGATATTTTTAATTTCAATTTTGTCTATGATTTTGTTGTCATACAAGTTTTAGTTTTAATACATTTAGAACAAGGATGCCATAAACATGCTAACAAAAACATTACCATGTACACGTTCTAGTTAAAGCTGACAAAAAACTCTTTTATTTACATTATTACAAAATATCTATCCCCATTATTGAGTGCCAGTGTCTAGAAATCACTTTCCTGCATGCAACATGCCAGTAACTTATGCTAAAGTGTCTGAATTATCTTTATTATTGAATTTAGCATTCTTTCACACAAAGGTGATGAATGAACCATAAATGTAAAGCCAGTGTCAGCAAGCTCCAAAACACACCAGTGTCAGCTAACATACAAGTTATTTGTTCCAGAATACACTGTTGTTACTGCCATAGACAAATGGCTTTCATTATATTTTGCAACAATTTCTTTTCAATACAAAAATGTACTTTGGCTTTACTGTTAAACTGTTAACCAAAAATAATGCAAGATAAACACCCATTAACCAAGAAAACTGAACACTGCTTGTTGCTCTAAAAAGGTATATAAACATAATTTTATGCATGAAATTTTTTTTAAAAATACAATAGATATTAAGAAGATTGTAAGATCAAATGTGTCAATCAAAATCAAACCTAAATTCTAACCATAATACCACTCTGGACAGATCATGTGACTTCTATTGAAATCTGCTAGGCAGGTTACAGACAAAAGGCCAAAACAAATTATTACCAGTTTATCAGAAGAATAAGACAGATTGGTATTCAGAAACTGATATCCCTGCATGCCTAGTATTATTTGAGGTCAAAATAATAAGAAAGAATAAGAAAATAAAAGCCACAATATACAATGTGTACACCAAAGCTGGAGCTGTAAAAAAGAGATGCATTTCATCATGTATATTTATAGATCAATGAGCCCCAGAATGCCGAAATTGACATTAAAAATTTTGGCAAATAAAAAACTTAGTAGTTAGTTAAACCTTACTTGTAGAATTATGACTGTATTGACTTGACATAAAAACAACAATAAGGAGATGAGGCTTAGAAACAGACACATGTGAGGCTCTGTTTCCTGCCGAGTCCTTGCTAGAAACAGACAAATGTGACGCTCTGTTTCCTACTGAGTCCTTGCTAGAAACAGACACATGTGAGGCTGTTTCCTGCCGAGTCCTTGCTAGAAACAGACAAATGTGAGGCTCTGTTTCCTACTGAGTCCTTGCTAGAAACAGACACATGTGAGGCTCTGTTTTCTGCCGAGTCCTTGCTAGAAACAGACACATGTGAGGCTCTGTTTCCTGCAGAGTCCTTGCTAGAAACAGACACATGTGAGGCTCTGTTTCCTGCTGAGTCCTTGCTAGAAACAGACAAATGTGAGGCTCTGTTTTCTGTCAAGTCCTTGCTAGAAACAGACAAATGTGAGGCTCTGTTTCCTGCCGAGTCCTTGCTAGAAACAGACAAACGTGAGGCTCTGTTTCCTGCCGAGTCCTTGCTAGAAACAGACACATGTGAGGCTCTGTTTCCTACTGAGTCCTTGCTAGAAACAGACACATGTGAGGCTGTTTCCTGCCTAGTCCTTGCTAGAAACAGACAAATGTGAGGCTCTGTTTCCTACTGAGTCCTTGCTAGAAACAGACACATGTGAGGCTCTGTTTTCTGCCGAGTCCTTGCTAGAAACAGACACATGTGAGGCTCTGTTTCTTGTCAAGTCCTTGCTAGAAACAGACAAATGTGAAGCTCTGTTTCTTGTCAAGTCCTTGCTAGAAACAGACAAATGTGAGGCTCTGTTTCCTGCTGAGTCCTTTCTAGAAACAGACAAATGTGAGGCTCTGTTTCCTAATGAGTCCTTGCTAGAAACAGACACATGTGAGGCTCTGTTTCCTGCCCAGTCCTTGCTAGAAACAGACACATGTGAGGCTCTGTTTCCTGCCCAGTCCTTGCTAGAAACAGACACATGTGAGGCTCTGTTTCCTGCCCAGTCCTTGCTAGAAACAGACACATGTGAGGCTCTGTTTTCTGTCAAGTCCTTGTAAGAAACAGACACATGTGAGGCTCTGTTTCCTGCTGAGTCCTTGCTAGAAACAGACAAATGTGAGGCTCTGTTTCCTGTCGAGTCCTTTCTAGAAACAGACACATGTGAGGCTCTGTTTCCTAATGAGTCCTTGCTAGAAACAGACACATGTGATGCTCTGTTTCCTGCCGAGTCCTTGCTAGAAACAGACAAATGTGAGGCTCTGTTTTCTGTCAAGTCCTTGTAAGAAACAGACACATGTGAGGCTCTGTTTCCTGCTGAGTCCTTGCTAGAAACAGACACATGTGAGGCTCTGTTTCCTGTCGAGTCCTTGCTAGAAACAGACAAATGTGAGGCTCTGTTTCCTACTGAGTCCTTGCTAGAAACAGACAAATGTGAGGCTCTGTTTCCTACTGAGCCCTTGCTAGAAACAGACAAATGTGAGGCTCTGTTTCCTACTGAGCCCATTTTAGAAACAGACAAATGTGAGGCTCTGTTTCCTGCTGAGTCCTTGCTAGAAACAGACAAATGTGAGGCTCTGTTTCCTGTCGAGTCCTTGCTAGAAACAGACAAATGTGAGGCTCTGTTTCCTACTGAGTCCTTGCTAGAAACAGACAAATGTGAGGCTCTGTTTCCTACTGAGCCCATTTTAGAAACAGACAAATGTGAGGCTCTGTTTCCTACTGAGTCCTTGCTAGAAACAGACAAATGTGAGGCTCTGTTTTCTGTCAAGTACTTGTAAGAAACAGACACATGTGAGGCTCTGTTTCCTGCTGAGTCCTTGCTAGAAACAGACAAATGTGAGGCTCTGTTTCCTGCCGAGTCCTTGCTAGAAACAGACACATGTGAGGCTATTTCCTGCAGAGTCCTTGCTAGAAACAGACAAATGTGAGGCTCTGTTTCCTACTGAGTCCTTGCTAGAAACAGACAAATGTGAGGCTCTGTTTCCTACTGAGCCCATTTTAGAAACAGACAAATGTGAGGCTCTGTTTCCTACTGAGTCCTTGCTAGAAACAGACAAATGTGAGGCTCTGTTTTCTGTCAAGTACTTGTAAGAAACAGACACATGTGAGGCTCTGTTTCCTGCTGAGTCCTTGCTAGAAACAGACAAATGTGAGGCTCTGTTTCCTGCCGAGTCCTTGCTAGAAACAGACACATGTGAGGCTATTTCCTGCAGAGTCCTTGCTAGAAACAGACAAATGTGAGGCTCTGTTTCCTACTGAATCCTTGCTAGAAACAGACAAATGTGAGGCTATGTTTCCTGCCGAGTCCTTGCTAGAAACAGACAAATGTGAGGCTCTGTTTCCTACTGAGCCCATTTTAGAAACAGACAAATGTGAGGCTCTGTTTCCTACTGAGTCCTTGCTAGAAACAGACAAATGTGAGGCTCTGTTTTCTGTCAAGTACTTGTAAGAAACAGACACATGTGAGGCTCTGTTTCCTGCTGAGTCCTTGCTAGAAACAGACACATGTGAGGCTCTGTTTCCTGCCGAGTCCTTGCTAGAAACAGACACATGTGAGGCTATTTCCTGCAGAGTCCTTGCTAGAAACAGACAAATGTGAGGCTCTGTTTCCTACTGAATCCTTGCTAGAAACAGACACATGTGAGGCTGTTTCCTGCTGAGTCCTTGCTAGAAACAGACACATGTGAGGCTCTGTTTCCTGCCGAGTCCTTGCTAGAAACAGACAAATGTGAGGCTCTGTTTCCTGCCGAGTCCTTGCTAGAAACAGACACATGTGAGGCTCTGTTTCCTGCCGAGTCCTTGCTAGAAACAGACAAATGTGAGGCTCTGTTTCCTACTGAATCCTTGCTAGAAACAGACACATGTGAGGCTCTGTTTCCTGCCGAGTCCTTGCTAGAAACAGACAAATGTGAGGCTCTGTTTCCTGCCGAGTCCTTGCTAGAAACAGACACATGTGAGGCTCTGTTTCCTGCCGAGTCCTTGCTAGAAACAGACAAATGTGAGGCTGTTTCCTGCTGAGTCCTTGTAAGAAACAGACAAATGTGAGGCTCTGTTTCCTGCCGAGTCCTTGCTAGAAACAGACAAATGTGAGGCTCTGTTTCCTGCCAAGTCCTTGCTAGAAACAGACACATGTGAGGCTCTGTTTCCTGCTGAGTCCTTGCTAGAAACAGACAAATGTGAGGCTCTGTTTCCTGCCGAGTCCTTGCTAGAAACAGACAAATGTGAGGCTCTGTTTCCTACTGAATCCTTGTAAGAAACAGACACATGTGAGGCTCTGTTTCCTGCTGAGTCCTTGCTAGAAACAGACACATGTGAGGCTCTGTTTCCTGCCGAGTCCTTGCTAGAAACAGACAAATGTGAAGCTCTGTTTCCTGCAGAGTCCTTGCTAGAAACAGACACATGTGAGGCTCTGTTTCCTGCCGAGTCCTTGCTAGAAACAGACAAATGTGAGGCTCTGTTTCCTGCTGAGTCCTTGCTAGAAACAGACAAATGTGAGGCTCTGTTTCCTACTGAATCCTTGCTAGAAACAGACAAATGTGAGGCTCTGTTTCCTGTCGAGTCCTTTCTAGAAACAGACACATGTGAGGCTCTGTTTCCTGCCGAGTCCTTGCTAGAAACAGACAAATGTGAGGCTCTGTTTCCTGCCGAGTCCTTGCTAGAAACAGACAAATGTGAGGCTCTGTTTCCTGCCGAGTCCTTTCTAGAAACAGACAAATGTGAGGCTCTGTTTCCTGCCGAGTCCTTTCTAGAAACAGACACATGTGAGGCTCTGTTTCCTGCCGAGTCCTTGCTAGAAACAGACAAATGTGAGGCTCTGTTTCCTACTGAATCCTTGCTAGAAACAGACAAATGTGAGGCTCTGTTTCCTGTCGAGTCCTTTCTAGAAACAGACACATGTGAGGCTCTGTTTCCTGCCGAGTCCTTGCTAGAAACAGACAAATGTGAGGCTCTGTTTCCTGCCGAGTCCTTGCTAGAAACAGACAAATGTGAGGCTCTGTTTCCTGTCGAGTCCTTTCTAGAAACAGACAAATGTGAGGCTCTGTTTCCTGCTGATGTTTTTAAGTCAAGTCAATACACTGATATTTAGTTTATCCTGCAATATATCATACCATATTTATCCACAGGGTACATAGTTCTCTATTTATTTTATAAAGCCTTAAAAATTTGAACCCATATGGGGCCTTTACATTTTGCACGTAATTGTAAATATGTACCTTTGAGTCTGTTGAAATCACTTCAACAACATTCTGCATTCACGTAAATCCATACATCGTAAATATCCAATCAATTAGTAAAATCTTAATACACAATGGTTTAAGCAACTGAAGAATTAACCATTTTTTAATTTCAAATGATGAGAATCAATTGTGACATCAGATTGAGTTATAAAGCTTTTCCCCACATCAATAAGGCTCAGGATACCCAGAGACAATATACTGTCACTGACAGTTAATTACAAAAATATACAGTCAATGCATTTCAGCTGCTTTAAAAGAGCGATTGCAGGATAAACTAAACTTAAGCCATGTCCACGTTATTTTTTACGACTGCTGTAACCATTTTTATAAATTTAAATAAAAGAAGAATTTAGAAAGGACTCATTGATTATAACAAGACAGTGTGTGATTATTGTGCATGGTCATTTTTACCTGATCAGGTGTGGCATTGGGATCCTGTGATGGAACATAAAGGGAAACACAAGCTCTTACAAAGCAGAACAACAGTATTTAATCATGGTCATATAGCATATATTTTATACAGTAGTAGGTTCTTAAATAAATACTATCTTATATTCAGTCATGTGATTTATATAAACCCACCTTAATGTTTTAAGAATCACCATTTTTTGTGATTGTCATATAGATCCAAATATTAATTAAAGGTATTTCAATGAATACTGAGATTTACATTTATTAAATACCAAACCTTGCAACCAGATTCTTATAAAGAAATGAACTCATTAGAAGAATGTCTATTGAATAATTATGTACAATGAGTGAAAAACAATATTTTAATATTCTACTGAAATATAACAATTTGTGACAAGATACTTGAAAAAAAAAGTCTTATGCATGCATTTCACAACTTCTAAATATTTAACATCAGGGTTTTAATATACATCTATACATATATATTACTTTACAATAATTTTGTTTACATGTTAATCTGTGCTATGGTATTACTAAAATTTCCAAAACAACGTCTATCAGCAACAGAATACACTGATGCACGTGTAGACACAGACCACTGGAGAAACTACAGCCAGGCAGGTATTACTACATGGTGTGCTATGGGATCACACAGTGTTATAATATGTCAAAAGACTTTCTTGTCTACCATACTATTGTCTACCATACTAATTCTCATTTACAAGTAACATGTGACTAAAATATTATAAACAGAATAGAATCACTTCTTATCCAAAGGAAGCTGAAAATTTATAGGTTTTTATAACACATCAAACTGTGTATTAAGTATCATAAAACAGTTATTAAAATGTTCTTGAAAGTTTATGGATAAACCTTTATACTGCTGACTTAAATTCTAAGACGGTAAAATATACTACAAAACCATGATACCTGAATGAGTGTGTCAACTGATGCAAAATATTTACTCCACCAATCTAAGTTGTCAACATCAAGGTCCTCGTCATCATCTGTCAATGACTTCTTTTTTCTTTTGTTCTCTAATGTCTTCTGTTTTTTCTTCTCAGCCTAAAAGTAAACGCCACGAATGAATAAGTGTTACATTTCACCATGAATGAATAAGTGTTACATTTCACCATGAATGAATAAGTGTTACATTTCACCATGAATGAAGAAGTGTTACATTTCACCATGAATGAATAAGTGTTACATTTCACCATGAATGAATAAGTGTTACATTTCACATGAATGAAGAAGTGTTACATTTCACCATGAATGAATAAGTGTTACATTTCACATGAATGAAGAAGTGTTACATTTCACCATGAATGAAGAAGTGTTACATTTCACCATGAATGAAGAAGTGTTACATTTCACCATGAATGAAGAAGTATTACATTTCACCATGAATGAAGAAGTGTTACATTTCACCATAAATGAATAAGTGTTACATTTCACCATGAATGAATAAGTGTTACATTTCACATGAATGAATAAGTATTACATTTCACCATGAATGAAGAAGTGTTACATTTCACCATGAATGAATAAGTGTTACATTTCACCATGAATAAAGAAGTGTTACATTTCACCATGAATGAATAAGTGTTACATTTCACATGAATGAATAAGTATTACATTTCACCATGAATGAAGAAGTGTTACATTTCACCATGAATGAATAAGCGTTAAATTTCACCATGAATGAAGAAGTGTTACATTTTACCATGAATGAAGAAGTGTAACATTTCACCATGAATGAATAAGTGTTACATTTCACCATGAATATATAAGTGTTACATTTCAGGCAGTTTTCCCAGTCAGATATGAGTTAATGGTAGTTCTCAACAGAGTAACAACATTGGGATCAACAAGGAAATGAACGAAGAATCTGGCAGTGGATATCTGGAGCCCTTAAAGTTATCAAGGAGAAAAGGGCCGGTCCACCACCTGTCACCATCTACGTCTGTTATTTCAGTGCCTACTATGTCCACAGTGACTGTTCCCACTCCATCTTATGACTTTAACTGTTTTTCTCAGCCCTTTCATGCCCTTATGACATCTGCCACATGTGCAAGCAAAATGAACACTGTCCCCTCAATGCCATAAACCCCTTTGTTTAGCAGACAACCAAATGTCACTGCCAAACAGTGATCCAGATTTTTTCAAAAACTGTTTAAAACTGACAGATGGTTAGAGATTAGCTTGGTCTGACAGATGGTTAGAGATTAGCTTGGTCTGACAGATGGTTAGAGATTAGCTTGGTCTGACAGATGGTTAGATTAGCTTGGTCTGACACTCACAAACCATGTCCTTCTCCTAGATCTGATGCCTGTCTTTGTTTGTTTTGTTTGAATATTGTTTAACGCCACTTTCTGCAATTTTTCAGCTATATAATTGCGTCCAGTTTTTATTGGGGCAGGCAGCTGGAGTTTTGTACTTTTTGTAGGTGGTGTTTGTAGAATAATATAAATAATACTTTAAAGCCTTCGAAATTTCTGTTTAATCAAATTTGATTTATTTGACAAATTCTGGTAAATCTTCAAGTAGTATCAATAAAGCTTTTTTATACTATTGGTTGGGCCGAGTAGCAGGAGTGAAAAATCCGTGTAAATCGGATTTGGTAATTACTATAAACAAGTATACCTGAGATTCGTGGGTCATTTGGTGGCAAAGAAAGAAAGAATTACACCTGAGATTTTGTGTCAAATTTTGTAGTCTGCTCAGTTGGCCCAATTCCAGTCTGAAAGATGTTAGGTTATCTTGTATGTGTATTATATATCAGCTTGTTAGTCAGCTTCACCCCTTATTACTATACAAGAACGTACTAGTAGTACTTTAGTCATGCAGGTCTTGTTTTATGCTAAAAATTTGAAAAAAAATTTGCACAAATGAAACTTGTTATGAAATCTAAAAGCTTTTATCCCTAAATGATACATAAACTAAGATTTGTGCATATACTTTATTTACACATGGATTAACCCAGGAGCTTTGTGGATGATTGTTTATAAGGAAGTAGTATTCTCTTCTTTGTTTAAAACTGACAAAGAAATTTTGAGCGAAACTAGGAATGACCTATATGACCTAGTGTATCAGTAAAGTAAGCTTAATCTAAACTGTAAAATAATTCCAGTGTATTTACCACATCTATTGTGATTGGTCTTTCCCTGTTGATCAGAGGAAATCTTTCATCTATGTTCACAGCAACATCATCAACTTTAACAGACATGGTAGGACCAATGATTTTAGGAGCATCAGGATCCTTCCCTTTAATATAAAAAATTACAATGTATCTATAGTATGTCACTGAGACCAGCACGACTATACATTATTGATCACAAATGAGGTAGTACTCAGAGAACAACACAACAAACATATGTCAATGACACAGGAACAGCTATACTATGTTGTTCTCTAATGAGGTAGTACACAGAGAACAACACACAAACATATGTCAATGACACAGGCACAGCTATACTATGATGTTCTCTAATGAGGTAGTACACAGAGAACAACACACAAACATATGTCAATGACACAGTCACAGCTATTGTATGTTGTTCTCTAATGAGGTAGTACTCAGAGAACAACACACAAACATATGTCAATGACACAGGCACAGCTATTGTATGTTGTTCTCTAATGAGGTAGTACTCAGAGAACAACACCCAAACATATGTCAATGACACAGGAACAGCTATACTATGTTATTCTCTAATGAGGTAGTACTCAGAGAACAACACACAAACATATGTCAATGACACAGGCACAGCTATTGTATGTTGTTCTCTAATGAGGTAGTACTCAGAGAACAACACACAAACATATGTCAATGACACAGGAACAGCTATACTATGTTATTCTCTAATGAGGTAGTACTCAGAGAACAACACACAAACATATGTCAATGACACAGGAACAGCTATACTATGATGTTCTGTAATGAGGTAGTACTCAGAGAACAACACACAAACATATGTCAATGACACAGTAACAGCTATACTATGTTATTCTCTAATGAGGTAGTACTCAGAGAACAACACACAAACATATGTCAATGACACAGGCACAGCTATTGTATGTTGTTCTCTAATGAGGTAGTACTCAGAGAACAACACACAAACATATGTCAATGACACAGAAACAGCTATTGTATGTTGTTCTCTAATGAGGTAGTACACAGAGAACAACACACAAACATATGTCAATGACACAGGCACAGCTATACTATGATGTTCTCTAATGAGGTAGTACACAGAGAACAACACACAAACATATGTCAATGACACAGGCACGGCTATACTATGTTGTTCTCTAATAAGGTAGTACTCAGAGAACAACACACAAACATATGTCAATGACACAGTCACAGCTATTGTATGTTGTTCTCTAATGAGGTAGTACTCAGAGAACAACACACAAACATATGTCAATGACACAGGCACAGCTATTGTATGTTGTTCTCTAATGAGGTAGTACTCAGAGAACAACACCCAAACATATGTCAATGACACAGGAACAGCTATACTATGTTATTCTCTAATGAGGTAGTACTCAGAGAACAACACACAAACATATGTCAATGACACAGGCACAGCTATTGTATGTTGTTCTCTAATGAGGTAGTACTCAGAGAACAACACACAAACATATGTCAATGACACAGGAACAGCTATACTATGTTATTCTCTAATGAGGTAGTACTCAGAGAACAACACACAAACATATGTCAATGACACAGGAACAGCTATACTATGATGTTCTGTAATGAGGTAGTACTCAGAGAACAACACACAAACATATGTCAATGACACAGTAACAGCTATACTATGTTGTTCTCTAATGAGGTAGTACTCAGAGAACAACACACAAACATATGTCAATGACACAGGCACAGCTATTGTATGTTGTTCTCTAATGAGGTAGTACTCAGAGAACAACACACAAACATATGTCAATGACACAAACAGCTATTGTATGTTGTTCTCTAATGAGGTAGTACTCAGAGAACAACACACAAACATATGTCAATGACACAGGCACAGCTATTGTATGTTGTTCTCTAATGAGGAAGAACTCAGAGAACAACACACAAACATATGTCAATGACACAGGAACAGCTATACTATGTTGTTCTCTAATGAGGTAGTACTCAGAGAACAACACACAAACATATGTCAATGACACAGGAACAGCTCTACTATGTTATTCTCTAATGAGGTAGTACTCAGAGAACAACACACAAACATATGTCAATGACACAGGAACAGCTCTACTATGTTGTTCTCTAATGAGGTAGTACTCAGAAAACAACACACAAACATATGTCAATGACACAGGAATAGCTATTGTATGTTGTTCTCTAATGAGGTAGTACTCAGAGAACAACACACAAACATATATCAATGACACAGGAACAGCTATACTATGTTATTCTCTAATGAGGTAGTACTCAGAGAACAACACACAAACATATGTTAATGACACAGGCACAGCTATACTATGTTATTCTCTAATGAGGTAGTACTCAGAGAACCACACACAAACATATGTCAATGACACAGGAACAGCTATACTATGTTATTCTCTAATGAGGTAGTACTCAGAGAACAACACACAAACATGTCAATGACACAGGAACAGCTATACTATGTTATTCTCTAATGAGGTAGTACTCAGAGAACAACACACAAACATATGTCAATGACACAGGAACAGCTATACTATGATGTTCTCTAATGAGGTAGTACTCAGAGAACAACACACAAACATATATCAATGACACAGGAACAGCTATACTATGTTATTCTCTAATGAGGTAGTACTCAGAGAACAACACACAAACATATGTTAATGACACAGGCACAGCTATACTATGTTATTCTCTAATGAGGTAGTACTCAGAGAACCACACACACAAACATATGTCAATGAAACAGGCACAGATATACTATGTTGTTCTCTAATGAGGTAGTACTCAGAGAACAACACACAAACATATGTCAATGACACAGGAACAGCTATACTATGTTATTCTCTAATGAGGTAGTACTCAGAGAACAACACACAAACATGTCAATGACACAGGAACAGCTATACTATGTTATTCTCTAATGAGGTAGTACTCAGAGAACAACACACAAACATATGTCAATGACACAGGAACAGCTATACTATGATGTTCTCTAATGAGGTAGTACTCAGAGAACAACACACAAACATATGTCAATGACACAGGCACAGCTATTGTATGTTGTTCTCTAATGAGGTAGTACTCACAGAACAACACACAAACATATGTCAATGACACAGGAACAGCTATTGTATGTTGTTCTCTAATGAGGTTGTACTCAGAGAACAACACACAAACATATGTCAATGACACAGGCACAGCTATATTATGTTATTCTCTAATGAGGTAGTACTCAGAGAACAACACAACAAACATATGTCAATGACACAGGAACAGCTATTGTATGTTGTTCTCTAATGAGGTAGTACTCAGAGAACAACACACAAACATATATCAATGACACAGGAACAGCTATACTATGTTATTCTCTAATGAGGTAGTACTCAGAGAACAACACAAAAACATATGTCAATGACACAGGCACAGCTATACTATGTTATTCTCTAATGAGGTAGTACTCAGAGAACCACACACACAAACATATGTCAATGAAACAGGCACAGCTATACTATGTTATTCTCTAATGAGGTAGTACTCAGAGAACCACACACACAAACATATGTCAATGAAACAGGCACAGCTATACTATGTTGTTCTCTAATGAGGTAGTACTCAGAGAACAACACACAAACATATGTCAATGACACAGGAACAGCTATACTATGTTATTCTCTAATGAGGTAGTACTCAGAGAACAACACACAAACATGTCAATGACACAGGAACAGCTATACTATGTTATTCTCTAATGAGGTAGTACTCAGAGAACAACACACAAACATATGTCAATGACACAGGAACAGCTATACTATGATGTTCTCTAATGAGGTAGTACTCAGAGAACAACACACAAACATATGTCAATGACACAGGCACAGCTATTGTATGTTGTTCTCTAATGAGGTAGTACTCACAGAACAACACACAAACATATGTCAATGACACAGGAACAGCTATTGTATGTTGTTCTCTAATGAGGTTGTACTCAGAGAACAACACACAAACATATGTCAATGACACAGGCACAGCTATACTATGATGTTCTCTAATGAGGTAGTACACAGAGAACAACACACAAACATATGTCAATGACACAGGCACAGCTATACTATGATGTTCTCTAATGAGGTAGTACACAGAGAACAACACACAAACATATGTCAATGACACAGGCACAGCTATACTATGTTGTTCTCTAATGAGGTAGTACTAAGAGAACAACACACAAACATATGTCAATGACACAGGCACAGCTATATTATGTTATTCTCTAATGAGGTAGTACTCAGAGAACAACACAACAAACATATGTCAATGACACAGGAACAGCTATTGTATGTTGTTCTCTAATGAGGTAGTACTCAGAGAACAACACACAAACATATATCAATGACACAGGAACAGCTATACTATGTTATTCTCTAATGAGGTAGTACTCAGAGAACAACACAAAAACATATGTCAATGACACAGGCACAGCTATACTATGTTATTCTCTAATGAGGTAGTACTCAGAGAACCACACACACAAACATATGTCAATGAAACAGGCACAGCTATACTATGTTATTCTCTAATGAGGTAGTACTCAGAGAACCACACACACAAACATATGTCAATGAAACAGGCACAGCTATACTATGTTGTTCTCTAATGAGGTAGTACTCAGAGAACAACACACAAACATATGTCAATGACACAGGAACAGCTATACTATGTTATTCTCTAATGAGGTAGTACTCAGAGAACAACACACAAACATATGTCAAGACACAGGAACAGCTATACTATGATGTTGTCTAATGAGGTAGTACTCAGAGAACAACACACAAACATATGTCAATGACACAGGAACAGCTATTGTATGTTGTTCTCTAATGAGGTAGTACTCAAAGAACAACACACAAACATATGTCAATGACACAGGAACAGCTATTGTATGTTGTTCTCTAATGAGGTTGTACTCAGAGAACAACACACAAACATATGTCAATGACACAGGCACAGCTATACTATGATGTTCTCTAATGAGGTAGTACTAAGAGAACAACACGCAAACATATGTCAATGACACAGGAACAGCTATACTTAAAACAGTTAAAGTAGTTTGTCTACTTTTGATCAAGTGGTCTGTCAACACTGAGGTTGGGGGTTCGAGTCTCACTGCAAGCAGGGAACTCCAGCTTCCTCCCAAAATAAAAACTGGATGCCATTATATAGCTGAAAAATTACTGAAAGTGTCATTAAACGCCATTCAAACAAACAATCAAAATGTTCATAATTGTATACATGTGTTAACTCCCTCATTTGTCTATACATCATTTATCTCCCTTCAACTGCTTTTTCCCTTGATCCTAAATTCTGTTATAGTTTATTAATCTTACCAGGAAACAATTTCTGTAGAGCGGCCTTTGCCTTTTTTGTTGTTGGTATATACATAAATTTATGTAACGAGTTAATCACATGAGTTCCAACAAGAACATATCTTCCAAAGTTACGGCAATCTATACAACGTATGGTGATTGGTGGGCAATATAACTCATTTTCTGGCAATTCCTGAAAAAGGAAACAAAGCAAATGGTACTAACATATTTCTTTTTCCAAAAAATATTTTTTTTGGAAAAAGGAATGGTCGAAGTTGTATACAACTATATTTTGTAGGTGATAGCAGTGTGATGTAATAGTGCTCTTAGCAATAAGGAATTTAGCAACCGCTTCAAGAACCAATAAAATTATAATATATATAAACACAAAGCTCTGAATACTTACTACATCAAATTGTTTGACCAGTACACTGAAGTTAGGGTTCTTTTTAGCATTCTGTATAACGGAGGACTGTTTGATACACCCAGTACATTCTATATCAATTCTGGGTCTATCTACAGAAGTTAATTGTACTCGCTTCAGATCTCGGACTCCCCAGAATAATACCTACAATCATACACAAAGGTCAGTTTTCAGAACCAGATAATAATATTGCAATATTTAATGATCCTTGTATACATACATAAACTCACTCATGAAATTGTATTTCTGATGTTTTGTTGTAATTTTTTTGGTTTATGACATAGTGAAAGTTCTGTGGTGGTAATTAACTATCTAGTTTTCTTTACCTAAAGTAATCCTCAATGTATACAGTTACATGAAATACATTTTTAAATTCCAAACACACTCCAGGAAGTATTAATAATCAAAGAAATATCACCATCAAGTGTTTGCATGTTTGTCTTTTGGTGAATTCATTGTAGAAATGTCTGTGTTGATTACCTCAATCCTGTGTTTACTGAGAATTGGCCGTATACCCTTAGGAACTGGCATTATGGGACCACGATCACGTTCACCTGGAGCTGGCATTTCCAGGGGAGGTAAATCTTGACCAGTCATGTCACCGAATGGGGCCAACTAAAAAAATGGTATACATTAGTACATAAATAGGTATAATTTAATTCAGAATTGCAAACATAAAAATAAATACATAGTTAAAATTCCTACATGTCATTGCAAAAATGTATACTTTCTCAACAGACTATTGCAGAACTGAAAAATGGAAAAAAATCAAAGTGGCTTGAGATTCCATATTTTTATATTTTGTAACAGGTCATTGTAAACTCCATAAAAAAATTATGAATTTAAATGTCATTGATAATTAAAAAAATTCAGACATTGACACAAAACCTTTGATAATGTGGATCTTATAAAACAAAAATCTTCAAGACATGTGTGATTATGAAAGTTATGTGCCCTGTTTAAAAAAAAACAAACTGAAAGGAGAAGATTAATTGCAATGTGATGGCATGCATAATTTATAACGGTGGCTTATAAACTGAAAAACAAGTGTGGAAACAGAAAAATGTCTCGCCTGCATTCTGCATCAGTTACAAACAAAATTATATCATGAGCATCATGTAAATAGCATAAAAATTATTATGATTTATAATATACAATGCATGGTTACAGAGAAACTGAGCTAATCCAAAAACTTTAACGTAGTCGTTGGACCGTGAAAATGAGGTCATGGTCAGGTGACACCTACCAGTAAGTCATGTACTATTCAAAAGCATCTGGCATAGTAAATTATATTAAACCCTTGTATCTTTGATGACATTTTACAATAAACAAAATACTGTCATTCTACCATACATGGTTACAGAGACGCTGTCCTTATCCAGCAACTGAAACTAAAACTAAAACGTAGTCGCTGGACAGTGAAATTGAGGTCATGGTCAGGTGACTTCTACCAGACATTTATGTACTAGTCATCAGCAACCTATATACCAAATATTGCTATCCTACCATGCATGCTTACATTGGAACTGCTGTTAATCCAAAAACATAAACATAGTCACTGGACCATGAAATTAAGTCAAGGTCAGAAGAAAGGTGAATGACTGACAAGAACTCATCATAAGCTACTAATGGACCAAATCTATGGGCCTAGGACTAAAGTTTATAGAGATATAAAGCAAAATGTCAAGTGTTGACCACGCCACTGCTGGATTCCCATATATATATCTCACCTCCAGTGACTATAATGCAGGCGAGACAAATAACTGAATTGCAAAAATCTAGTAACTAAATGTATTTTTGAAATTTCAAGTCATAGGTATTTATGTAACTTAAGTTTATGTATGAAAACCAAAGCTGATGACATCCTTCCATCTTCAAATAACTTGCACACACCATTCATCCACCATCAAATAACTAGCACACACTATCCATCCACCATCAAATAACTAGGGCAAACCATCCATCTACCATCTAATAACTAGCACACACCATCCATCCACCATACAGCACACACTATCCATCCACCATCAAATAACTAGCACACACCATCCATTCACCATCTAATAACTAGCACACACCATCCATCCACCATACAGTGCACACCATCCATCTACCATCAAATAACTAGGGCAAACCATCCATCTACCATCAAATAACCAGCACACACCATCCATCTACCATCAAATAACTAGGGCAAACCATCCATCTACCATCAAATAACCAGCACAAACCATCCATCTACCTTCAAATAACTAGGGCAAACCATCCATCTACCATCAAATAACTAGGGCAAACCATCCATCTACCATCAAATAACCAGCACACACCATCCATCTACCTTCAAATAACTAGTGCACACCATCCATCTGCCATCAAATAATCAGCACAAACCATCCATCTACCATCAAATAACTAGGGCAAACCATCCATCTACCATCAAATAACCAGCACACACCATCCATCTACCATCAAATAACTAGGGCAAACCATCCATCTACCATCAAATAACCAGCACACACCATCCATCTACCTTCAAATAACTAGGGCAAACCATCCATCTACCATCAAATAACCAGAGCAAACCATCCATCTACCATCAAATAACAAGGGCAAACCATCCATCTACCATCAAATAACAAGGGCAAACCATCCATCTACCATCAAATAACTAGGGCAAACCATCCATCTACCATCAAATAACCAGCACACACCATCCATCTACCTTCAAATAACTAGTGCACACCATCCATCAACCATCAAATAACCAGCACACACCATCCATCTACCTTCAAATAACTAGCACACACCATCCATCCACCATACAGTGCACACCATCCATCTACCATCAAATAACTAGGGCAAACCATCCATCTACCATCAAATAACCAGCACACACCATCCATCTACCATCAAATAACTAGGGCAAACCATCCATCTACCATTAAAATAACTAGGGCAAACCATCCATCTACCATCAAATAACCAGCACACACCATCCATCCACCATCAAAAAACTAGCACACACCATCCATCCATCATCAAATAACTAGCACACACCATCGATCCACTATCAAATAACTAACACACACCATCGATCCACTATCAAATAACTAGCACACACCATCGATCCACTATCAAATAACTAACACACACCATCGATCCACTATAAAAAAACTAGCACACACCATCGATCCACTATAAAAAAACTAGCACACACCATCCATCCATCATCAAATAACTAGCACACACCATCGATCCACCATCAAATAACTAACACACACCATCCATCCACCATCAAATAACTAGTTCACACCATCCATCCACCATCAAATAACTAGTACACACCATCCATCCACCATCAAATAACTAGTACACACCATCGATCCACTATCAAATAACTAGTGCACACCATCCATCGACCATACAGTGCACACCATCCATCCACCATCAAATAACTAGTACACACCATCCATCCACCATCAAATAACTAGTACACACCATCGATCCACTATCAAATAACTAGTGCACACCATCCATCCACCATCAAATAACTAGTACACACCATCGATCCACTATCAAATAACTAACACACACCATCGATCCACTATCAAATAACTAACACACACCATCGATCCATCATCAAATAACTAACACACACCATCGATCCATCATCAAATAACTAGCACACACCATCGATCCACTATCAAATAACTAACACACACCATCCATCCACCATACAGTGCACACCATCCATCCATCATCAAATAACTAGCACACACCATCGATCCACTATCAAATAACTAACACACACCATCCATCCACCATACAGTGCACACCATCCATCCACCATCAAATAACTAGCACACACCATCCATCCATCATCAAATAACTAGCACACACCATCGATCCACTATCAAATAACTAGCACACACCATTGATCCACCATCTTATAACTAGCACACACCATCCATCCACCATACAACACACACCATCAATCCATTATCAAATAACTAGCACACACCATCCATCCACCATCTTATAACTAGCACACACCATCCATCCACCATACAGTGCACACCATCCATCCATCATCAAATAACTAGCACACACCATCAATCCACTATCAAATAATTAACACACACCATCCATCCACCATCAAATAACTAGCACACACCATTGATCCACTATCAAATAACTAGCACACACCATTTATCCACCCTAAAAAAAACTAGTGAACACCATCAATCCACCATACAGTGCACACCATCCATCCACCATACAGCACACTCCATCCATACACCATCAAATAACTAGCACACACCATCCTTCCACCATCAAATAACTAGCACACACCATCAATCCATCATTAAATAACTAGCACACACCATCCATCCACCATCAAATAACTAGCACACACCATCCATCCACCATAAAAAAAACTAGCACACACCATCCATCCACCTTTAAATAACTAGCACACACCATCCATCCACCATACAACACACACCATCCATCCATTATCAAATAACTAGCACACACCATCCATCCACCATACAGCACACACCATCCATCCACTATCAAATAACTAGTACACACCATCCATCCACCATCAAATAACTAGCACACACCATCCATCCACCATTAAATAACTAGTGCACACCATCCATCCACCATCTTATAAATAGCACACACCATCCATCCACTATTAAATAACTAGCACACACTATCCATCCACCATCAAATAACTAGCACACACCATCGATCCACTATCAAATAACTAGCATACACCATTTATCCACCCTCAAAAAACTAGCAAACACCATCCATCAACCATACAGCACACACCATCCATACACCATCAAATAACTAGCACACACCATCCATCCACCATCACAACTCAACTAAACAACACTTTTGGTTTAATTTGGCATTTAATGTCTACAGAAATGTCATGTTCAATTTTTTTGTATCAATATACAAGTAGGTTAGCCATGATCAATAAGGTTTAAAAGATAGACTGTAAGACAAGCTACAATCTTCCCTGGTAGACATAATTCATTGTCAAGAAACCTAAAGACCCATTTTATCAGCATTTGCTGCAATTAGTGATATTATGGTATAATTAAACAAAAATTGTTGTTTTGGTATTTGTACAGGTTACTATTTCTGGTAAACAGTCCAACATAGAACTTATCATTTGATGTTGTCGTCTTTCATGGCAAATATTTAGATGAGTCATAAGGTAATATTCTAACACACTTTCTATACCAACCACCCCAAGACTCTTTCATCAAGTTAACCACCCAGGTACTGCCTATACCAAGTTAACCACCCAGGTACTACCTACACCAAGTTAACCACCCATGTACTGCCTACACCAAGTTAACCACCCATGTACTGCCTATACCAAGTTAACCACCCAGGTACTGCCTACACCAAGTTAACCACCCAGGTACTGCCTACACCAAGTTAACCACCCAGGTACTGCCTACACCAAGTTACTATTCAGGGACAGGAAAATAAATAACAAGTGTAGACAAATATGTTCTCACATGTACACTATTGTTCATAAAAGAGCATTACAGTACATTAAGCTATTATCTAGGGGTGGGCAATATATCATGATCTATACAACCTCCCACAAAGTTTTAAGTCAATACCTTAAACAGTATGTGACATGTTGGTTACATAACTAAAACAGATGTACAACGGTGACAACTAACAAAATAATAACTTAGGAAGCCTGATGATTCTTGTTCACTGCAATTCTACTCATCACCAGGTACCTACATACCAAGCTGGAAGTAAATCCACCTTGCAGGTTTTAATTTATCTTCAGGACAAGAGAAATAAACTAAGGGAGATAACTCAACAATTAACTTAAGTAGTTTTATGATTGTAAGGCACTCCTATCTAACCTCGATGTTTGAAAAAATTTGTCAAACAGTTTTATAGATAAGATGGACAAAAGGACTGTACAGGTTACAATTCCTCCAAGATAAAGTTAACAATATTTTTTTAAATAACAATTATTAAAAACCAAATACACAAATTAAGATGTTACTGTATAAAATTAAATAAAAAAAATAAATCTTAGAAATACATTTCTTGTGCCTTTAGCATGGAATACTAAAAAATGAAAAATGATAAAATAAAAAAAATAAAAAAATAAAAAAATAAACAACATATAAAGCTTCACATAATACCAGGTTAATTTTTCTGGCGTAGAGTGGTGTATGACAGGCTCTTCTCAACTCATTCTCGTCAAACGGGTACTACACAACATCAGGAAAAACATTATAGATAGCAACAAAAAGCCCACATATGACATTTTCCAACCCATTTTAGTCTTTATCTCCCCTTATCATAATGCAGTTTTCTTATCAAATAGAGTTGTGTCCCTTAGTGGAAGAAAATTTGATAAAGATCAGAGTTTAAATCTTGAAATCTTCAGTATTTCTGATAAAAGCTGAGTATTGTTGTACAAGTAAATTTCTGTGTCTAGGCTTGTTGTGACAATTTAGTGACAAACCCCAGGCCACAGGCTGACTAAATATTCCATTTAGAACATTACACTCTGTATTTTCCTTAGCCTCAGGCTCTATTCTGATCAGCACATCCTAAAGATATGTATGGACCAAGAACATTCTACAAACTTGATTATGTTATTTATCCACTTCTGATAGTTAAATGTTCAAATTGTAAAATGTAAAAATATATCGTAATGTGGTAGTATGTATGTTAGAAAAATGTAGCAATCAAGTAACATTTACAAATATATTTTCATTTCAAATTAGTTCCAAATATTCCATCTTCACTATGGGATATTACCATATAAAGAAAGTAAGGCTTCATTTGGGTGACAACTCTACAGTATGATAAGATGTTATGGGAATATTACAGCTTACACCTAGATATTACTAAATTCCATTCATTATTATCATTAGATGTTTACTTTAGATGTTTCAAATTATGTTCTACAAATATTAATAAAATACTATTAAAATTTTGAAGCTTTTTCTATTTAACAATTAAATTTCTAAGTGAAAATACATTAACAAGTATCTGACTGACATTAAAATGTTATGTTTTGACAGAAATAATTAGACAACAAAAAGTAAAGCTACAGGAGGGTAGAACTAATGAGATCTAACATAAAAACAACTGACATGCATATACTATAGTGAATTATGCCCCCTTGTTTATTAACACAAGGGAAGAAATCCACTATAATGAGGTTCTGATTACTGCCAGGGCAGATAAGTCTTATGCAATATGTCTTGAAATACATTACATTATAAAATAGTATTTATGTGGATTTATAGCAATAAAAAAATCAAAGTAAAAATAGTATAATAAATAATAAAGGATTTTTACTAAATCTGACAAAGCAAAAACTATATTTATTGAAATTTCTAGTATTGGTCATTTTCAGAGCCACGAAATAACTTGTTTACTATCTGAGCCACTGAATTATTTTTTTTACCATCAAAGCCAATGAATTACTTGTTTACTATCTGGGTTTCTTTGACTATCAAAGTAATCAAATGATTATACACAATACATGCCAGACATAGAGACTTTCTGAATTTTCGACTCTGAACAGACATAATTATTGTCAGAAAAAATGGTCATAAAAATCTGATATTCAAGATTTAGGTTCACTTAAATGTCAAATTCTTGTTTTTTCTTAAGGAATGAAAAAAAACTAAAGAGATTTTTTTTTACTGTCAAAAAAAGATGAAGGCAACTAACGTATAAGAAAATATCTGTGTTACATACATAGTAGACTTATGTGCTTTAAATGTAAAGGAGCTACGTTCCAAGATAAAATTATTTCAAACTAATTATTTAGTCATGTTTGTTTCAGGATATATTGTCAAACAAACATAACCCTTTGTAGAAGAGCATTCTAATGTAAAAACACAAAATATACCTGAAGCAGTTCAAATGCTGCCAGTAATTCACCAGCCTTGTCAGCTCCACGATAAACATCCCACCATTCAAGGCGGGGAGGAAACTTGGGAGAGGAATAGCTTTCGTTGCTCATCTTCACAATGGGTCTGGCAACTGCCCGACCAATGAATTCTGATTTCCCCTAAAACACAGTTTTTTTGTAATGTGCATGAATATACAATGAATTCCTATCTTCATTCAAACAAGTGTCTTGGTTGGCAAAATAAAAAATAATTTATATAATATAACTCTATAAGTCCAGCACAATACTGTATCTAAAAACCTTGTTTTAAGGTATCCGACCCATAATTGAAGTCACCATTTAATTTTATTTTTCGACCAAGAAATATAGCTTAATTAAATCAATATATCACTAATTAATGATACAATTTAAATATCTTGTTTTACTATAAGTCAATGTAAACATTTTTTTATAAAAAAAGTTAGTTACTCAAATAGTATTTCGATGTTTGCCGAAAATTACCGAGGTCTGCTCCATTGAAAAACAATGGACATCCGGGACACCAAATTTGATCACGTGGTCAATTATGGTCCGGATACCTTAATTGTCATATACTTACTTTGTATATAAAGTACCGGTATTCAATTAAATAGTTAATAGAAGTAACTTCACAGCTAACCAATAGATGTGTTTTAGTTTTTACTGTTTGTTGTATGTGTTAGTATTACAATAATGGTGGATTTATCAAGACCAAGAATTCAAACTACCCTTTTTCCTTTAGTATAAATTCTAGATTTTGACTTCCAGAATTCAACCATGTATTTTAGCCAATCTTTTATATCACTTATGCCTAAGACGACATATTACTCTTGGAGAGAGTTGCCAGCAGAAATGATCAGAAAATAAACATTCAATGTCTATCAAAAGTTATATACCACTTTATCCTGGTCAAACAACTCTATGATGATTGCTGGTGGGTTGTTAACTATCTCCTGCATCAACCCGAACATGACAACCTCGTTAATAATCAACATTTCATCCCAGGTGGGACTGAGTGTCTCCTCTATCACCTGCGTCACTACACTCTGGTCATTAAAAACAATTCTAGCAAAAGGGTCAGACAATCCTGATGCATCAGACCCAATGAGACTTCTGGCTTGGTACATGTGAGCACGTACTTGGAATGATATACGTTCTGAAAAAATTAATGGTAACAAAATATTGTAAACATTGTAAAACTTTTTAAAAGGACACTGAAAAATGCAGAAACTGGCATATTTGAAACATATTTTTTAGCATTGGAACTGAAATGCACCTCTTGATGTTACTTTAATTTGAAGTAAGCTGCCTGTTTGTACATCTCATAATCTGTAAATGAAAGCTATAATTTTTATAACAGTTTTTTTTTTCTTAAAAATAAATTTTATCTGCATAATTGGCAAGAAAAAACTGGGTTTTTTTTACAAAGGGCTATAAGAAATCTTAAACTAATTTTTTTTCACATAGTTTCTCATTTTAAATCTGGACTCATTTGACAACTTCAGTGATTTAGAGAATAAAACATTTTTAGTACGGGCAGACGACAACCAGCTTACCTGTGAAGTGTATAAATGGTGGAGGGACACCATGAGGTTTGTTTGCTATCTGCATTAATTTATTGTCTTCATAACCTCCAGGAAGTCCATTAAGGAAGTCTTTTTTGTGCTTAGTTAGGCCTAGCCATAAGTACACCTGAACTTTAGCCTGAATACTCCATCCTGACATGCTGGAAGCTTTTTTGCCAGGTAACTGCGAAAAATATAAACAGTAGTCACTAGGTCTGTCAGTCTTCATGAAATGCAGTAAATAAACATCCCACAAAAAATAATAAACCAACAGTAAATAAAATGATGAAGAATGTAAAGCAGTACAGATAAAACATATACACAATAACAATTTAGCAAGGAATAAATAAAATACATAGTGTACCCAACTCTAACCACAACTGACATGTATTACCAGTTTTCCTTCCGAAGTTCAGAGGTTTCCAAAGGGTATCTTATCTTAATTGAGATGTATTGCCCTACCGAATGTCAGGGGTTTCCCTTCCAAAGGTCAGGGGTTCCACCAGGTATTAAACTTTAATTGACCGGTATTGCCCTACCTAATGTCAGGGGTTTCCTTTCCAAAGGTCAGAGGTTCCACCAGGTATCCAGACTTAACTGAAATGAATTGCCCTACCTAATGCAAGGGGTTTACCTTCCGAAGATAAGTGGTTCCACCAGGTATCCAAATTATATAACATATATTGCCATTCCAAAAGTCAGGGGTTCCACCAGGTATCTAGACTTGATAGACAAGTTTTGCCTACTGAATGTGGGGGTTTCCTTTTCAAAGGTCAGGGCTTCCACCAGGTATCAAACCTTAATTGACATGTATTGGCCTTTCTAAAGTTCAGGGGTTTCCCTTCTAAAGGTCAGGGATTCCACCAGGTATCCAACCTCAATTGACTGATATTGAACTACCAAATGTCAGGGGTTTCCTTTTCAAAGCTTCCGAAGGTCAGGGGTTTCCCTGCCTAGGTCAGGGGTTCCAACTAGTATCCAAACTTAATTGACATATATTGCTCTTCTGAGTGTCAGGGGTTTCCTATTCAAAGGTCAGGGGTTCACCAGGTATCCAACCTTAATTGACATACGATATCTTGAGCTTCCGAAGGTCAGGGGCTTCCCTGCCTAGGTCAGGGGTTCCAACTAGTATCCAAACTTAATTGACATATATTGCTCTTCTGAGTGTCAGGGGTTTCCTATTTAAAGGTCAGGGGTTCACCAGGTATCCAGCCTTAATTGACATACGATATGTTGAGCTTCCGAAGGTCAGGGGTTCCACCAGGTATCCAATCTTCATTGACAATTGTATTGCCCTAATGAAGGTCAGGGTTTCCCTTCTAAAGGTCAGTGGTTCTACCAGGTATCCAACCTTTATTGACATATATTCCCCTTTGTAAGGTCTGGGGTTTCCAACAGGTACTGTTCCCCAATAAAAACTGGATGTCATGATGATAATGAAAACTGCTTGTTGGCAAAACACTACATTTAAACTAACAAACAATCAAATACATCTTATATATCTGGTCATTTGACAATCCTGTTGATATTTTATCTATGTAAATCAGAACTCATGTTTTCTTCTGATATATTCTACAAGAAAACATCAATGTATATAAAGACATATAAAACTAAAGAAATATAATTAAGTAATCACATACCCTTAGATACAATGTCTGTACTTTAGAACAATCCTTCCCTCTTTCTTCATCCACTATAGAATAGATGAGATCTTTAGCTGGAAGTCTTTGATACGCCAAACGTTTTGTTCCACTGAGCATCCATATAAAGACATCAGGTAAAGCATGCTGGGGCTGAAAGTTCATTAAGGTCATTAAATAAAATCACCTACTAAACAAATGTTAATTGAAGAACATATGTATGTTAAAATCATATGCAGGCAATATTATTTTATATATTATTAAACAGACATATTTTCTCTTTTTCTTATCTAAATATCAGTCAGTCTAAAAATCATGCAATACCTAATACATAGATATAAAGCCTAGGTACCAGTCAGTCTAAGAATCATGCAATACTTAAATACATAGATGGAAAGCCTAGGTACCAGTCAGTCTAAGAGTCATTCAAGAGCTAATACATAGATAGGAAGAATGGGTACCAGTCAGTCTAAGAGTCATGCAGTACCTTATACATAGATATAAATTCTAGGTACCAGTCAATCTAAGAATCATGCAATAGCTAATACATAGATAGAAAGTCTTGGTACCAGTCAGTCTAAGAATCATGCAATACCTAAAACATAGATAGAAACAATGGGTACCAGTCAGTCTAAAAATCATGTAATAACTGATGCATAGATATAAAACCTAGGTACCAGTCAGACTTAGAGTCATGTTATATCTAATAAGTAAAAAGAAAGTCTAGGTACCAGTCTGTCTTAGAATCATGCAATACCTAATACATAGAAATTGGTATGTATTTCATGATTCTTTTTTATAATATATAATACTTCAGAATAAACCACGGAAACACAAATGTTTATCAGAACTAAAACATTTACAGACCTCCTGAGTAATATTTTTGAGTTTCTGTAAAAACTGGTTTGCATAGCGAAGTTTATCCTTGATGTTATTTTTTGTCGTTGTAGCCTTCATTGTCCTAGCCATGGTAGATAGTTGGTCCTGTTAAACATAAAAGTAAAATAAGTTACTTTCACTTTGGCATAAATTTTAAGTATAGAGAAAACAATGTTAAGATAAAATAAACCAAAACCAGGGAGGAAGCCAGAGTACCCACCACCCAGAAAAAACCTTAACCTTTGGTAGGAAAACTGGCAATCCTTCTAAATCAAGATCAGAGTCAACTACACACTGCCTGCAGTGATACTTGAACCCACAACCTCAGTGTTGACAGGCATGCTGAAATTTAGAAAGCCGTAGACAATAAACAGTTTTTGCTTTAAGAAACAAAATGTTTCCCTTTGTTATTTGAATCTTCTTTGTTAATATCTGACAATATTTCAGCCATATTGTGGCAAGATACACTTATATAAATGTCAACCCATAACAGCTTGTACATAACATAAATTCATGAACTCACCATTTCCCTTAATAATAGTTTCTGCCTTTCTTTATCAAGTTTTGTTTTTCCAGCCCCAGCTCCAGCATTTGTGCCTCTCACCATAGAGACAAATTTAGAACATCCAGACCCTAATTCTTCAAAGACACCACGCAGTCTTTTCTCTGGAAATGGCTGTTCCTCTGCCAACATACTGTTTACATCGTGAATACCATCCTCCTATAATGCAAACATGACAATGACTGTATTGTCAATCAATTCCTTTATACAGTGACTTTCAATTAATAACACGTTCGATTCTTTAATTCAGTTACGAATATACACTGTAATGATACTATATCTACTTTAAAATAGGCTTACGAGCCTAAACTTTAACCCTGTAAATTGTGTTGCTGAAATACTCTTAATCACTGCCAGTTCTTTTAAAATCACATAACTTATAGACAATTATGAACTATAAGCATTAATAGAATGTTGTTTGGGAAGGTATAGGTATAACACAGATCTGTAATATGGGTCAATAACAGATGACCTATAATATAAAGACCTACCAATTTTTCAGCAATCTTATCTATAATATTTGTATTATACATCCTTCGTCTATGATCCTCAAATATTTCTTTTACATAAACACATGGCTTGTCCTCAAGGTACGGCAAATTATAGTAAAATTTGTCTCTTGATGTTGGTCGCAATGGAGGTGTTGTACTCTGCCATTTAGGAACATCTGTGGAATCACTACCAGACACTAATGGTTGATCTTCCTCGGCTGATCCATCTGACTCTGTTTCTTCACTACTACTGTCACTCTGTTTCTTCGTTGGAGGGTTATAGCCATCTAACGTATTACCAGCATTGCCTGGAATATTCAGTTATGTTACTCTACACACTACAGCATACATTTTTGTCTAAATGAATGTGATCTATCATTGACAGCCATCACTTACAACCAGATTATAAGTGATAAATAGTTCTGAATATCTTGTTAATATGGATAAACAGTCCTATTATGTGGAGGCATAAAAATATCCATGACAGATCTGTGGTTAAAATGAACATGTGAGGAAACAAAAGAGGACTGAAATCCAAGTAAATGGAAATGGGGAAAAAAATAGGAAATTGGTAAATTTAAAGGAGGTGTAGTATGACACTATACAGAAGTGTTTTTTACAAAAGTCAAAAGTGTAAAATACACCATAAGTGCAAACACCACAATGGATTTCCCTTTGATCTTCCAACACTTACAAGATTTTACACTTCTGACTTTGTGAAATCGACTCAAGCTGAACCTGGAGCCAAATGTCTCTTATTGTCTTTAACTTACCAAGACTGACTTCAAAGCGAATTGGTCTGTCTCCATATTTCTTGTCAATCATAGAGGCCTCCATAAAACAGCCAAACAAGAAAAATTCTTCTGGTTTACCAACAGCATTCTACAAAGTTCAGGTACCAGATAAATGTTTACTGTATACAGACAAGTAGAACTATTGCCACAAGAAAACATAGTATTCTTCTTAACACAGATTATATTCACTTTATCTGTATACTGGTAAGTGGAAACATTTTTACAATAAAACCCCGAAACCTTCCTAGGAATCCATATAGCCTATCATCACTATCCAATAACATATAGGCTATCATCACTATCCAATAACATATAGGCTGAGTGTAGGACAAAATCCCCCCGGACAAAATCCCTTCCGTGTAATTTAGCATAGGCGGACAAAATCCCCCTCATTAATTTTATAAGGCGGACAAAATCCCCCTTGTAAAATTTTCAAGGCGGACAAAATCCCTCCATATTCTGATTTTTTTAAATGTTCAAAATCAGTACAGTCTCGTACATATACATATAAACCTTTAAAAAATGACCTGATATTTTACTATAAAAAACCCAGATTTTTAATTACTTAATAATAATGATTGTTTGACTCATTTGCAGTGCTTTATTGGTGACTTGTTAATTAATATGTTTGTGATCAAACGAATGTCGCTTACTTGAGCAAAACATTCTGTATATCTTGTAGAAAATTGAAATGGGTATGGCTTTTATAAATAAGTTATAATTTAGTAAAATAATGGTATAATTTAGTTCAATCAATTGAATTGTTTGTTTGGTAAATAAAAATGAATGGGATCAAATGGCGCGGTTCCTTTATTAACACATGTCGTACCAAACAATACAAACAAATCGACTTGATGTGTCTCAGTGAAAAAAACCACCATGTTTTAATCTTTGCCTCATTCACCATTTCAAGTACCACGTAAAAAACTATTAAAGAAGATGCACAATACTTATCGATATTACCATAGTAAGACTCGGGAGGGATTTTGTCCGCCTTGAAAATTTTACAGGAGGGATTTTGTCCGCCTTGTAAATTTAATGAGGGGGATTTTGTCCGCCTATGCTAAATTACACAGAAGGGATTTTGTCCGGGGGGGATTTTGTCCGTCCCCCCATATAGGCTATCATCACTATCCAATAACTTATAGCCTATCATCACTATCCAATAACTTATAGCCTATCATCACTATCCAATAACATACAGTCCCTCCTTTGGTATCCAATAACATACAGTCCCACCTTTGGTATCTAATAATGAAAAATCCCTACTTTAGAATCCTATACAATCACGCTCTTGGGATCTAAAAACATACAGTCCATTACTTGGAATATAATAAAATACAACCCCTCCCTTGAAATTCGAATCATACAGACCTACCCTTTGAATTCAAAACATTCAGTCCCTCCATTTCAATACAACAATATACAGTCCCTTAAATAATTAAGAACATTTACGCACTGTGGTACTATCACATTTTTCATCCTGAATCATTATTGTTTTTTATTTGAAAAATAAAAATAATTCAGATACCTTTTAATATTCCCCAATAAATGTAAACTGTTGTATGATGCCATGGAAACATGTAAATGTCACAAACCTCAGGTACAGGTAACGTTGTCTCTACCTCGACGGATGCTGGGCATGACGAGTCAGAATTCTCTAAAATGTCTGTTTTCACAGAAACCAGTAATCTTCCTCTGAAGGAGACACCTTCCCCCAGACCATCGTTTAGATGTGTATGTTCATCCAATAGGCTGTAGTCTCTAGTGGACCCATACAGATTGATCCAGCATGGACCAAAAGTTGGTAAGAAACCTAATAATAACATTGAGGTATATATAATGATACAGGAGGCTGTAGTCTCTAGTGGACCCATACAGATTGATCCAGCATGGACCAAACGTTGGTAAGAAACCTAATAATAACATTGAGGTATATATAATGATACAGGAGGCTGTAGTCTCTAGTGGACCCATACAGATTGTTCCAGCATGGACCAAACGTTGGTAAGAAACCTAATGATAACATTGTGGTCTATAATCATACATAAGGCTGTAGTCTCTAGTGGACCCATACAGATTGATCCAGCATGGACCAAAAGTTGGTAAGAAACCTAATAATAACATTGAGGTATATGTAATGATACAGAAGGCTGTATAGTCTCTAGTGGATCCATACAGATTGATCCAGCATGGACCAAACGTTGGTTAGAAACCTAATGATAACATTGTGGTATATATAATGATACAGAATGCTGTAGTCTCTAGTGGACCCATACAGATTTATCCAGCATGGACCAAACGTTGGTAAGAAACCTAATGATAACATTGTGGTATATACATGTATAATGATACAGGAGGCTGTAGTCTCTAGTGGACCCATACAGATTGATCCAGCATGGACCAAACGTTGGTAAGAAACCTAATGATAACATTGTGGTATATGTAATGATACAGAAGGCTGTAGTCTCTAGTGGACCCATACAGATTGATCCAGCATGGACCAAAAGTTGGTTACAAACCTAATGATAACATTGTGGTATATATAATGATACAGAAGGCTGTAGTCTCTAGTGGATCCATACAGATTGATCCAGCATGGACCAAACGTTGGTAAGAAACCAAATGATAACATTGTGGTATATGTAATGATACAGAAGGCTGTAGTCTCTAGTGGACCCATACAGATTGATCCAGCATGGACCAAACGTTGGTAAGAAACCTAATGATAACATTGTGGTATATATAATGATACAGGAGGCTGGTCTCTAGTGGACCCATACAGATTGATCCAGCATGGACCAAACGTTGGTAAGAAACCTAATGATAACATTGTGGTATATATAATGATACAGGAGGCTGTAGTCTCTAGTGGACCCATACAGATTGATCCAGAATGGACCAAACGTTGGTAAGAAGCCTAATGATAACATTGTGGTATATATAATGATACAGGAGGCTGTAGTCTCTAGTGGACCCATACAGATTGATCCAGCATGGACCAAACGTTGGTAAGAAACCAAATGATAACATTGAGGTTTATGTAATGATACAGAAGGCTGTAGTCTCTAGTGGACCCATACAGATTGATCCAGCATGGACCAAACGTTGGTAAGAAACCTAATGATAACATTGTGGTCTATAATCATACAGAAGGCTGTAGTCTCTAGTGGATCCATACAGATTGATCCAGCATGGACCAAACGTTGGTAAGAAACCTAATGATAACATTGTGGTATATATAATGATACAGAAGGCTGTAGTCTCTAGTGGACCCATACAGATTGATCCAGAATGGACCAAACGTTGGTAAGAAACCTAATGATAACATTGTGGTATATATAATGATACAGGAGGCTGTAGTCTCTAGTGGACCCATACAGATTGATCCAGCATGGACCAAACGTTGGTAAGAAACCTAATGATAACCTTGTGGTATATATAATGATACAGAAGTCTCTAGTGGACCCATACAGATTGATCCAGAATGGACCAAACGTTGGTAAGAAACCTAATGATAACATTGTGGTCTATAATCATACAGAAGGCTGTAGTCTCTAGTGGATCCATACAGATTGATCCAGCATGGACCAAACGTTGGTAAGGAACCTAATGATAACATTGTGGTCTATAATCATACAGAAGGCTGTAGTCTCTAGTGGATCCATACAGATTGATCCAGCATGGAACAAACGTTGGTAAGAAACCTAATGATAACATTGTGGTCTATAATCATACAGAAGGCTGTAGTCTCTAGTGGATCCATACAGATTGATCCAGCATGGACCAAACGTTGGTAAGAAACCTAATGATAACATTGTGGTATATATAATGATACAGGAGGCTGTAGTCTCTAGTGGACCCATACAGATTGATCCAGCATGGACCAAACGTTGGTAAGAAACCAAATGATAACATTGAGGTATATGTAATGATACAGAAGGCTGTAGTCTCTAGTGGACCCATACAGATTGATCCAGCATGGACCAAACGTTGGTAAGAAACCTAATGATAACATTGTGGTATATATAATGATACAGGAGGCTGTAGTCTCTAGTGGACCCATACAGATTGATCCAGAATGGACCAAACGTTGGTAAGAAGCCTAATGATAACATTGTGGTATATATAATGATACAGGAGGCTGTAGTCTCTAGTGGACCCATACAGATTGATCCAGCATGGACCAAACGTTGGTAAGAAACCAAATGATAACATTGAGGTTTATGTAATGATACAGAAGGCTGTAGTCTCTAGTGGACCCATACAGATTGATCCAGCATGGACCAAACGTTGGTAAGAAACCTAATGATACCATTGTGGTCTATAATCATACAGAAGGCTGTAGTCTCTAGTGGATCCATACAGATTGATCCAGCATGGACCAAACGTTGGTAAGAAACCTAATGATAACATTGTGGTATATGTAATGATACAGAAGGCTGTAGTCTCTAGTGGACCCATACAGATTGATCCAGAATGGACCAAACGTTGGTAAGAAACCTAATGATAACATTGTGGTATATATAATGATACAGGAGGCTGTAGTCTCTAGTGGACCCATACAGATTGATCCAGCATGGACCAAACGTTGGTAAGAAACCTAATGATAACCTTGTGGTATATATAATGATACAGAAGTCTCTAGTGGACCCATACAGATTGATCCAGAATGGACCAAACGTTGGTAAGAAACCTAATGATAACATTGTGGTCTATAATCATACAGAAGGCTGTAGTCTCTAGTGGATCCATACAGATTGATCCAGCATGGACCAAACGTTGGTAAGAAACCTAATGATAACATTGTGGTCTATAATCATACAGAAGGCTGTAGTCTCTAGTGGATCCATACAGATTGATCCAGCATGGAACAAACGTTGGTAAGAAACCTAATGATAACATTGTGGTCTATAATCATACAGAAGGCTGTAGTCTCTAGTGGATCCATACAGATTGATCCAGCATGGACCAAACGTTGGTAAGAAACCTAATGATAACATTGTGGTATATATAATGATACAGGAGGCTGTAGTCTCTAGTGGACCCATACAGATTGATCCAGCATGGACCAAAAGTTGGTAAGAAACCTAATGATAACATTGTTGTATATGTAATGATACAGAAGGCTGTAGTCTCTAGTGGACCCATACAGATTGATCCAGCATGGACCAAACGTTGGTAAGAAACCTAATAATAACATTGAGGTATATATAATGATACAGGAGGCTGTAGTCTCTAGTGGACCCATACAGATTGATCCAGCATGGACCAAAAGTTGGTAAGAAACCTAATAATAACATTGAGGTATATGTAATGATACAGAAGGCTGTAGTCTCTAGTGGACCCATACAGATTGATCCAGCATGGACCAAAAGTTGGTTACAAACCTAATGATAACATTGTTGTATATATAATGATACAGAATGCTGTAGTCTCTAGTGGAACCATACAGATTGATCCAGCATGGACCAAACGTTGGTAAGAAACCTAATGATAACATTGTGGTCTATAATCATACAGAAGGCTGTAGTCTCTAGTGGACCCATACAGATTGATCCAGCATGGACCAAATGTTGGTAAGAAACCTAATGATAACATTGTGGTCTATAATCATACAGAAGGCTGTAGTCTCTACTGGAACCATACAGATTGATCCAGCATGGAACAAACGTTGGTAAGAAACCTAATGATAACATTGTGGTATATGTAATGATACAGGAGGCTGGTCTCTAGTGGACCCATACAGATTGATCCAGCATGGACCAAACGTTGGTAAGAAACCTAATGATAACATTAAGGTATATGTAATGATACAGGAGGCTGGTCTCTAGTGGACCCATACAGATTGATCCAGCATGAACCAAACGTTGGTAAGAAACCTAATGATAACCTTGTGGTATATATAATGATACAGAAGGCTGTAGTCTCTAGTGGACCCATACAGATTGTTCCAGCATGAACCAAACGTTGGTAAGAAACCTAATAATAACATTGAGGTATATATAATGATACAGGAGGCTGTAGTCTCTAGTGGACCCATACAGATTGATCCAGCATGGACCAAAAGTTGGTAAGAAACCTAATGATAACATTGTTGTATATGTAATGATACAGAAGGCTGTAGTCTCTAGTGGACCCATACAGATTGTTCCAGCATGAACCAAACGTTGGTAAGAAACCTAATGATAACCTTGTGGTATATATAATGATACAGAAGTCTCTAGTGGACCCATACAGATTGATCCAGAATGGACCAAACGTTGGTAAGAAACCTAATGATAACATTGTGGTCTATAATCATACAGAAGGCTGTAGTCTCTAGTGGATCCATACAGATTGATCCAGCATGGAACAAACGTTGGTAAGAAACCTAATGATAACATTGTGGTCTATAATCATACAGAAGGCTGTAGTCTCTAGTGGATCCATACAGATTGATCCAGCATGGACCAAACGTTGGTAAGAAACCTAATGATAACATTGTTGTATATGTAATGATACAGAAGGCTGTAGTCTATAGTGGACCCATACATATTGATCCAGCATGGACCAAACGTTGGTAAGAAACCTAATAATAACATTGAGGTATATATAATGATACAGGAGGCTGTAGTCTCTAGTGGACCCATACAGATTGATCCAGCATGGACCAAAAGTTGGTAAGAAACCTAATAATAACATTGAGGTATATGTAATGATACAGAAGGCTGTAGTCTCTAGTGGACCCATACAGATTGATCCAGCATGGACCAAACGTTGGTTACAAACCTAATGATAACATTGTTGTATATATAATGATACAGAATGCTGTAGTCTCTAGTGGAACCATACAGATTGATCCAGCATGGACCAAACGTTGGTAAGAAACCTAATGATAACATTGTGGTCTATAATCATACAGAAGGCTGTAGTCTCTAGTGGACCCATACAGATTGATCCAGCATGGACCAAATGTTGGTAAGAAACCTAATGATAACATTGTGGTCTATAATCATACAGAAGGCTGTAGTCTCTAGTGGAACCATACAGATTGATCCAGCATGGAACAAACGTTGGTAAGAAACCTAATGATAACATTGTGGTATATGTAATGATACAGGAGGCTGGTCTCTAGTGGACCCATACAGATTGATCCAGCATGGACCAAACGTTGGTAAGAAACCTAATGATAACATTAAGGTATATGTAATGATACAGGAGGCTGGTCTCTAGTGGACCCATACAGATTGATCCAGCATGGACCAAACGTTGGTAAGAAACCTAATGATAACATTGTGGTATATATAATGATACAGGAGGCTGTAGTCTCTAGTGGACGTATACAGATTGATCCAGCATGGACCAAACATTGGTAAGAAACCTAATGATAACATTGTGGTATATATAATGATACAGGAGGCTGTAGTCTCTAGTGGACCCATACAGATTGTTCCAGCATGGACCAAACATTGGTAAGAAACCTAATGATAACATTGTGGTAAATATATTGTCACCCTCATTAGGTCTTGCATACCTTTGTCACCCTCATTTGATATCATACATACCCTTGTCAACTTCATTAGATATCATACAGGAGGCTGGTCTCTAGTCACCCTCGTTAGATATCTTGGCCATATCTTTGTCACCCTCATTAGATATCTTACATACCTTTGTCACCCTCATTAGATATAATGCATACCTTTGTCACCCTCATTAGATATCTTACATACCTTTGACACCCTCATTAGATATCTTACATACCTTTGTCACCCTTGTTAGATATCTTGGCCATACCTGTGTCACCCTCATTAGATATCTTACATACCTCTGTCACCCTCATTAGATATCTTACATATATTTGTCACCCTCATTAATTATCTCACATACCTTTGTCACCCTCATTAGATATCTTACATACCTTTGTCACCCTCATTAGATATCTTACATACCTTTGTCACCCTCATTAGATATAATGCATACCTTTGTCACCCTCATTAGATATCTTACATACCTTTGACACCCTCATTAGATATCTTACATACCTTTGTCACCCTTGTTAGATATCTTGGCCATACCTGTGTCACCCTCATTAGATATCTTACATACCTCTGTCACCCTCATTAGATATCTTACATATATTTGTCACCCTCATTAATTATCTCACATACCTTTGTCACCCTCATTAGATATCTTACATACCTTTGTCACCCTCATTAGATATCTTACATACCTTTGTCACCCTCATTAGATATCTTACATATCTTTGTCACCTTCATTAGATATCTTACATACCTTTGTCAGCCTCATTAGATATCTTACATACCTTTGTCCCCCGCATTAGATATCTTACATACCTATGTCCCCCTCATTAGATATCTAACATACCTTTGTCACCCTCATTAGATCTTAAATAGCTTTGTGACCCTCATTAGATATCTTACATACCTTTGTTACCCTCATTAGATATCTTACACACCTTTGTCACCCTCATTAGATATCTTACATACCTTTGTCACCCTCATATAGATATCTTACATACCTTTGTCCCCCTCATTAGATATCTTACATACCTTTGTCCCCTCATTAGATATCTTACACACCTTTGTCACCCTCATTAGATATCTTTCATACCTTTTTCACCCTCATTAGATATCTTACATACCTTTGTCACCCTCATTAGATATCTTACATACCTTTGTCACCCTCATTAGATCTTATATAGCTTTGTCACCCTCATAAGATATCTTACATACCTTTGTCCCCCTCATTAGATATCTTACATACCTTTGTCACCCTCATTAGATCTTGTATACCTTTGTCACCCTCATTAGATATCTTACATACCGTTGTCCTCCTCATTAGATATCTTACACACCTTTGTCACCCTCATTAGATATCTTACATACCTTTGTCACCATCATCAGATATCTTACATACTTTTGTCACCTTCATTAGATATCTTACATACCTTTGTCACCCTCATTAGATATCTAACATACCTATGTCACCCTCATTAGATATCTTACATACCTTTGTCACCCTCATTAGATATCTTACATACCCTTGTCAACTTCATTAGATATCTTACTTACCTTTGTCACCCTCATTACATATCTTACATACCTTTGACACCCTCATTAGATATCTAACATACCTTTGTCACCCTTGTTAGATATCTTGGCCATATCTTTGTCACCCTCATTAGATATCTTACATACCTTTGTCACCCTCATTAGATATCATGCATACCTTTGTCACCCTCATTAGATATCTTACATACCTTTGTCACCCTCATTAGATATCATGCATACCTTTGTCACCCTCATTAGATATCTTACATACCTTTGTCACCCTCATTAGATTTCTTACATACCTTTGTCACCCTCATTAGATATCTTACATACCTGTGTCACCCTCATTAGATATCTTACATACCTTTGACACCCTTGTTAGATATCTTGGCCATACCTGTGTCACCCTCATTAGATATCTTACATACCTTTGACACCCTCATTAGATATCTTGCATACCTTTGTCACCCTCATTAGATATCTTACATACCTTTGTCACCCTCATTAGATATCTTACAAACCTTTGTCACCCTTGTTAGATATCTTGGCCATACCTGTGTCACCCTCATTAGATATCTTACATACCTTTGACACCCTCATTAGATATCTTGCATACCTTTGTCACCCTCATTAGATATCTTACATACCTTTGTCACCCTCATTAGATATCTTACATACCTTTTTCACCCTTGTTAGATATCTTGGCCATATCTTTGTCACCCTCATTAGATATCTTACATATCTTTGTCACCCTCATTAGATATCTTACATACCTTTGTCACCCTTGTTAGATATCTTGGCCATACCTGTGTCACCCTCATTAGATATCTTACATACCTTTGACACCCTCACAACATATCTTGCATACCTTTGTCACCCTCATTAGATATCTTACATACCTTTGTCACCCTCATTAGATATCTTACATACCTTTGTCCTCCTCATTAGATATCTTACATACCTTTGTCACCCTCATTAGATATCTTGCATACCTTTGTCACCCTCATTAGATATCTTATATACCTTTGTCACCCTCATTAGATATCTTACACACCTTTGTTACACTATTAAATATCTTGCATACCTTTGTCACCCTCATTAGATATCTTGCATACCTTTGTCACCCTCATTAGATATCTTACATACCTTTGTCACCCTCATTAGATCTTGCATACCTTTGTCACCCTCATTAGATATCTTACATACCGTTGTCCCCCTCATTAGATATCTTACACACCTTTGTCACCCTCATTAGATATCTTACATACCTTTGTCACCATCATCAGATATCTCACATACCTTTGTCACCCTCATTAGATATCTTACATACCCTTGTCAACTTCATTAGATATCTTACTTACCTTTGACACCCTCATTAGATATCTTACATACCTTTGATACCCTCATTAGATATCTTACATACCTTTGTCACCCTCGTTAGATATCTTGGCCATATCTTTGTCACCCTTATTAGATATCTTACATACCTTTGTCACCCTCGTTAGATATCTTGGCCATATCTTTGTCACCCTCATTAGATATCTTGCATACCTTTGTCACCCTCATTAGATATCTTACATACCTTTGACACCCTCATTAGATATCTTACATACCTTTGTCACCCTCGTTAGATATCTTGGCCATATCTTTGTCACCCTCATTAGATATCTTGCATACCTTTGTCACCCTCATTAGATATCTTACATACCTTTGTCACCCTCATTAGATATCTTACACACCTTTGTTACACTATTAGATATCTTGCATAATTTGTCACCCTCATTAGATATCTTACATACCTTTGTCACCCTCATTAGATATCTTGCATACCTTTGTCACCCTCATTAGATATCTTACACACCTTTGTCACACTCATTAGATATCTTGCATACCTTTGTCACCCTCATTAGATATCTTGCATACCTTTGTCACCCTCATTAGATATCTTACATACATGTCACCCTCATTAGATATCTTGCATACCTTTGTCACCCTCATTAGATATCTTACATACCTTTGTCCTCCTCATTAATTATCTTACATACCTTTGTCACCCTCATTAGATATCTTGGCCATACCTTTGTCACCCTCATTAGATATCTTACATACCTTTGTCACCATCTTTAGATATCTTACATACCTTTGTCACCCTCATTAGATCTTACATAATTTATCACCCTCATAAGATATCTTACATACCTTTGTCACCCTCATTAGATATCTTACATACCTTTGTCACCCTCATTAGATATCTTACATACCTTGGTCACCATCTTTAGATATCTTGCATACCTTTGTCACCTTCATTAGATATCTAACATACCTTTGTCACCCTCATTACATATCTTACATACCTTTGTCACCCTTGTTAGATATCTTGGCCATATCTTGGTCACCGTCTTTAGATATCTTGCATACCTTTGTCACCTTCATTAGATATCTAACATACCTTTGTCACCCGCATCAGATATCTTACATACCTTTGTCACCCTCATTAGATATCTTGCATACCTTTGTCACCTTCATTAGATATCTTGCATTCCTTTGTCATCTTCATTAGATATCTTACATACATTTGTCACCTGCATCAGATATCTCACATACCTTTGTCCCCCTCATTAGATATCTTACATACCTTTGTCCCCCTCATTAGATATCTTACATACCTTTGTCACCCTCATTAGATATCTTGGCCATACCTTTGTCACCCTCATTTGATATCTTACATACCTTTGTCACCCTTATTAGATATCTTACATACCTTTGTCCCCCTCATTAGATATCTTACATACCTTTGTCCCCCTCATTAGATATCTTACATACCTTTGTCACCCTCATTAGATATCTTGGATATACCTTTGTCACCCTCATTAGATATCTTACATACCTTGGTCACCATCTTTAGATATCTTGCATACCTTTGTCACCTTCATTAGATATCTTACATACCTTTGTCACCCTCATCATATATCTAACATACCTTTGTCACCCGCATCAGATATCTTACATACCTTTGTCACCCTCATTAGATATCGTACATACCTTTGTCACCCTCATTAGATATCTTGGCCATACCTTTGTCACCCTCATTAGATATCTTGGATATACCTTTGTCACCCTCATCATATATCTTACATACCTTTGTCACCCTCATTAGATATCTTACATACCTTTGTCACCATCATCAGATATCTTACATACTTTTGTCACCTTCATTAGATATCTTACATACCTTTGTCACCCTCATTAGATATCTAACATACCTATGTCACCCTCATTAGATATCTTACATACCTTTGTCACCCTCATTAGATATCTTACATACCCTTGTCAACTTCATTAGATATCTTACTTACCTTTGTCACCCTCATTACATATCTTACATACCTTTGACACCCTCATTAGATATCTAACATACCTTTGTCACCCTTGTTAGATATCTTGGCCATATCTTTGTCACCCTCATTAGATATCTTACATACCTTTGTCACCCTCATTAGATATCATGCATACCTTTGTCACCCTCATTAGATATCTTACATACCTTTGTCACCCTCATTAGATATCATGCATACCTTTGTCACCCTCATTAGATATCTTACATACCTTTGTCACCCTCATTAGATTTCTTACATACCTTTGTCACCCTCATTAGATATCTTACATACCTGTGTCACCCTCATTAGATATCTTACATACCTTTGACACCCTTGTTAGATATCTTGGCCATACCTGTGTCACCCTCATTAGATATCTTACATACCTTTGACACCCTCATTAGATATCTTGCATACCTTTGTCACCCTCATTAGATATCTTACATACCTTTGTCACCCTCATTAGATATCTTGCATACCTTTGTCACCCTCATTAGATATCTTACATATCTTTGTCACCCTCATTAGATATCTTGCATACCTTTGTCACCCTCATTAGATATCTTACATACCTTTGACACCCTCATTAGATATCTTACAAACCTTTGTCACCCTTGTTAGATATCTTGGCCATACCTGTGTCACCCTCATTAGATATCTTACATACCTTTGACACCCTCATTAGATATCTTGCATACCTTTGTCACCCTCATTAGATATCTTACATACCTTTGTCACCCTCATTAGATATCTTACATACCTTTTTCACCCTTGTTAGATATCTTGGCCATATCTTTGTCACCCTCATTAGATATCTTACATATCTTTGTCACCCTCATTAGATATCTTACATACCTTTGTCACCCTTGTTAGATATCTTGGCCATACCTGTGTCACCCTCATTAGATATCTTACATACCTTTGACACCCTCACAACATATCTTGCATACCTTTGTCACCCTCATTAGATATCTTACATACCTTTGTCACCCTCATTAGATATCTTACATACCTTTGTCCTCCTCATTAGATATCTTACATACCTTTGTCACCCTCATTAGATATCTTGCATACCTTTGTCACCCTCATTAGATATCTTATATACCTTTGTCACCCTCATTAGATATCTTACACACCTTTGTTACACTATTAAATATCTTGCATACCTTTGTCACCCTCATTAGATATCTTGCATACCTTTGTCACCCTCATTAGATATCTTACATACCTTTGTCACCCTCATTAGATCTTGCATACCTTTGTCACCCTCATTAGATATCTTACATACCGTTGTCCCCCTCATTAGATATCTTACACACCTTTGTCACCCTCATTAGATATCTTACATACCTTTGTCACCATCATCAGATATCTCACATACCTTTGTCACCCTCATTAGATATCTTACATACCCTTGTCAACTTCATTAGATATCTTACTTACCTTTGACACCCTCATTAGATATCTTACATACCTTTGATACCCTCATTAGATATCTTACATACCTTTGTCACCCTCGTTAGATATCTTGGCCATATCTTTGTCACCCTTATTAGATATCTTACATACCTTTGTCACCCTCGTTAGATATCTTGGCCATATCTTTGTCACCCTCATTAGATATCTTGCATACCTTTGTCACCCTCATTAGATATCTTACATACCTTTGACACCCTCATTAGATATCTTACATACCTTTGTCACCCTCGTTAGATATCTTGGCCATATCTTTGTCACCCTCATTAGATATCTTGCATACCTTTGTCACCCTCATTAGATATCTTACATACCTTTGTCACCCTCATTAGATATCTTACACACCTTTGTTACACTATTAGATATCTTGCATAATTTGTCACCCTCATTAGATATCTTACATACCTTTGTCACCCTCATTAGATATCTTGCATACCTTTGTCACCCTCATTAGATATCTTACACACCTTTGTCACACTCATTAGATATCTTGCATACCTTTGTCACCCTCATTAGATATCTTGCATACCTTTGTCACCCTCATTAGATATCTTACATACATGTCACCCTCATTAGATATCTTGCATACCTTTGTCACCCTCATTAGATATCTTACATACCTTTGTCCTCCTCATTAATTATCTTACATACCTTTGTCACCCTCATTAGATATCTTGGCCATACCTTTGTCACCCTCATTAGATATCTTACATACCTTTGTCACCATCTTTAGATATCTTACATACCTTTGTCACCCTCATTAGATCTTACATAATTTATCACCCTCATAAGATATCTTACATACCTTTGTCACCCTCATTAGATATCTTACATACCTTTGTCACCCTCATTAGATATCTTACATACCTTGGTCACCATCTTTAGATATCTTGCATACCTTTGTCACCTTCATTAGATATCTAACATACCTTTGTCACCCTCATTACATATCTTACATACCTTTGTCACCCTTGTTAGATATCTTGGCCATATCTTGGTCACCATCTTTAGATATCTTGCATACCTTTGTCACCTTCATTAGATATCTAACATACCTTTGTCACCCGCATCAGATATCTTACATACCTTTGTCACCCTCATTAGATATCTTGCATACCTTTGTCACCTTCATTAGATATCTTGCATTCCTTTGTCATCTTCATTAGATATCTTACATACATTTGTCACCTGCATCAGATATCTTACATACCTTTGTCCCCCTCATTAGATATCTTACATACCTTTGTCCCCCTCATTAGATATCTTACATACCTTTGTCACCCTCATTAGATATCTTGGCCATACCTTTGTCACCCTCATTTGATATCTTACATACCTTTGTCACCCTTATTAGATATCTTACATACCTTTGTCCCCCTCATTAGATATCTTACATACCTTTGTCCCCCTCATTAGATATCTTACATACCTTTGTCACCCTCATTAGATATCTTGGATATACCTTTGTCACCCTCATTAGATATCTTACATACCTTGGTCACCATCTTTAGATATCTTGCATACCTTTGTCACCTTCATTAGATATCTTACATACCTTTGTCACCCTCATCATATATCTAACATACCTTTGTCACCCGCATCAGATATCTTACATACCTTTGTCACCCTCATTAGATATCGTACATACCTTTGTCACCCTCATTAGATATCTTGGCCATACCTTTGTCACCCTCATTAGATATCTTGGATATACCTTTGTCACCCTCATCATATATCTTACATACCTTTGTCACCCTCATTAGATATCTTACATACCTTTGTCCTCCTCATTAATTATCTTACATACCTTTGTCACCCTCATTAGATATCTTGGATATACCTTTGTCACCCTCATCATATATCTTACATACCTTTGTCCTCCTCATTAATTATCTCACATACCTTTGTCACCCTCATTAGATATCTTGGCCATACCTTTGTCACCCTCATTAGATATCTTACATACCTTTGTCATCCTCGTTAGATATCTTGGCCATATCTTTGTCACCCTCATTAGATATCTTACATACCTGTGTCACCCTCATTAGATATCTTGCATACCTTTGTCACCCTCATTAGATATCTTACATACCTTTGTCGCCCTCATTAGATATCTTACATACCTTTGTCCTCCGCATTAATTATATAACATACCTTTGTCACCCTCATTAGATATCTTGGCCATACCTTTGTCACCCTCATTAGATATCTTACATACCTTTGTCATCCTCATTAGATATCTTGGCCATATCTTTGTCACCCTCATTAGATATCTTACATACCTGTGTCACCTTCATTAGATATCTTGCATACCTTTGTCACCCTAATTAGATATCTTACATACCTTTGTCACCCTCATTAGATATCTTACATACCTTGTCCCCTTCATTAGATATCTTACATACCTTTGTCCCCCTTATTAGATATCTTACATACCTGTGTCACCCTCATTAGATATCTTACATACCTTTGACACCCTCATTAGATATCTTGCATACCTTTGTCACCCTCATTAGATATCTTACACACCTTTGTCACCCTCATTAGATATCTTACATACCTTTGTCATCCTCGTTAGATATTTTGGCCATATCTTTGTCACCCTCATTAGATATCTTACATGCCTGTGTCACCCTCATTAGATATCTTACATACCTTGGTCACCATCTTTAGATATCTTGCATACCTTTGTCACCTTCATTAGATATCTTACATACCTTTGTCACCCGCATCAGATATCTTACATACCTTTGTCACCCTCATTAGATATCTTACATTCCTTTGTCACCCTCATTAGATATCTTACATACCTTTGTCCCCCTCATTAGATATCTTACATACCTTTGACACCCTCATTAGATATCTCACATACCTTTGTCACCCTCATTAGATATCTTACATACCTGTGTCACCCTCATTAGATATCATACATACCTTTGTCACCCTCATTAGATATCTTACATACCTTTGTCACCCTCATTAGATATCTTACATACCTTTGTCACCCTCATTAGATATCTCACATACCTTTGTCACCCTCATTAGATATCTTACATACCTTTGTCACCCTCATTAGATATCTTACATACCTTTGTCACCCTCATTAGATATCTTACATACCTTTGTCACCCTCATTAGATATCTTACATACCTTTGTCACCCTCATTAGATATCTTGGCCAAATCCAGGAAATGTGTGCCAATGACATCATCATTCACTTTGTTTTTATCGCGCAGCTGTATCTTGATTCTACGACACAATGGTGGAAACATTTCTGTGAACACAACCTGCTGGTTCCATACTGGTTCATACGAGCCTTTCTGTACGTCTGTCTTGCCCTGAAAGCAGTATCATAAAATTGAAAGTAAAAATCAAAATTGCTGGTCTCAAAAATAACTTGTTAGAAAACTAGGACTGTAGTGTATAAGAAATCTTTTTCCCGACATCTGTTATAGAACAAAGTTCCATATGTTGTACACATGTCTCAAAGTTCACTTGCTTTTATAAAAAAAAATTAAACAATATCTCCAAGACAGGGTCACACCATGTTCATAATTAATTATGTGACTCCTGAACTCATGAACATTCTGGATTGCATAAAATATATATATATCATTTTATTATTTTGGCAAAAATCACAAAAGTACCCAAAGGACCTAAAGAGCTACAGTTTCCCTATGACCACTATATGATGGAGAAACCTTGACAATTATACCATTCCACAGCTAAAGAACCCTATGACCACTCTTTGACTGAGAAACCTTGACAATTATACCATTCCACAGCTAAAGAACCCTATGACCACTCTATGATGGAGAAACCTTGACAATTATACCATTCCACAGCTAAAGAACCCTATAACCACTCTATGATGGAGAAACCTTGACAATTATACCATTCCACAGCTAAAGAACCCTATGACCACTCTATGACATAGAAACCTTGACAATTATACCATTCCACAGCAAAAGAACCCTATGACCACTCTATGATGGAGAAACCTTGACAAATATACCATTCCACAGCTAAAGAACCCTATGACCACTCTATGACATAGAAACCTTGACAATTATACCATTCCACAGCTAAAGAACCCTATGACCACTCTATGACATGACATAGAAACCTTGACAACTATATCATTCCACAGCTAAAGAACCCTATGACCACTCTATGACATGACATAGAAACCTTGACAATTATACCATTCCACAGCTAAAGAACCCTATGACCACTCTATGACATAGAAACCTTGACAATTATACCATTCCACAGCAAAAGAACCCTATGACCACTCTATGATGGAGAAACCTTGACAAATATACCATTCCACAGCTAAAGAACCCTATGACCACTCTATGACATAGAAACCTTGACAATTATACCATTCCACAGCTAAAGAACCCTATGACCACTCTATGACATGACATAGAAACCTTGACAACTATATCATTCCACAGCTAAAGAACATTATGACCACTCTATGATAGAGAAACCTTGACAATTATACCATTCCAAAGCTTAAGAACCCTATGACCACTCTATGACATGACATAGAAACCTTGACAATTATACCATTCCACAGTTAAAGAACACTATGACCACTCTATGACATGACATAGAAACCTTGACAATTATACCATTCCACAGCTAAAGAACCCTATGACCACTCTATGATGGAGAAACCTTGACAATTATATCATTCCACAGCTAAAGAACCCTATGACCACTCTATGACATGACATAGAAACCTTGACAATTATACCATTCCAAAGCTTAAGAACCCTATGACCACTCTATGATGGAGAAACCTTGACAATTATACCATTCCACAGCTAAAGAACCCTATGACCACTCTATGACATGACATAGAAACCTTGACAATTATATCATTCCACAGCTAAAGAACCCTATGACCACTCTATGACATGACATAGAAACCTTGACAATTATATCATTCCAAAGCTTAAGAACCCTATGACCACTCTATGATGGAGAAACCTTGACAATTATATCATTCCACAGCTAAAGAACCCTATGACCACTCTATGATGGAGAAACCTTGACAATTATATCATTCCACAGCTAAAGAACCCTATGACCACTCTATGATGGAGAAACCTTGACAATTATATCATTCCACAGCTAAAGAACACTATGACCACTCTATGACATGACATAGAAACCTTGACAATTATATCATTCCACAGCTAAAGAACCCTATGACCACTCTATGACAGAGAAACCTTGACAATTATACCATTCCACAGCTAAAGAACACTATGACCACTCTATGACATGACATAGAAACCTTGACAATTATATCATTCCACAGCTAAAGAACCCTATGACCACTCTATGATGGAGAAACCTTGACAATTATACCATTCCACAGCTAAAGAACACTATGACCACTCTATGACATGACATAGAAACCTTGACAATTATATCATTCCACAGCTAAAGAACCCTATGACCACTCTATGACATGACATAGAAACCTTGACAATTATATCATTCCAAAGCTAAAGAACCCTATGACCACTCTATGACATAGAAACCTTGACAATTATATCATTCCACAGCTAAAGAACCCTATGACCACTCTATGACATGACATAGAAACCTTAACAATTATACCATTCCAAAGCTTAAGAACCCTATGACCACTCTATGACATGACATAGAAACCTTAACAATTATACCATTCCAAAGCTTAAGAACCCTATGACCACTCTATGACATGACATAGAAACCTTGACAATTATATCATTCCACAGCTAAAGAACACTATGACCACTCTATGATGGAGAAACCTTGACAATTATATCATTCCACAGCAAAAGAACCCTATGACCACTCTATGATGGAGAAACCTTGACAATTATACCATTCCACAGCTAAAGAACCCTATGACCACTCTATGACATGACATAGAAACCTTGACAATTATATCATTCCACAGCTAAAGAACACTATGACCACTCTATGACATAGAAACCTTGACAATTATACCATTCCACAGCTAAAGAACCCTATGACCACTCTATGATGGAGAAACCTTGACAATTATATCATTCCACAGCAAAAGAACCCTATGACCACTCTATGATGGAGAAACCTTGACAATTATACCATTCCACAGCTAAAGAACCCTATGACCACTCTATGACATGACATAGAAACCTTGACAATTATACCATTCCACAGCTAAAGAACCCTATGACCACTCTATGACATGACATAGAAACCTTGACAATTATACCATTCCAAAGCTTAAGAACCCTATGACCACTCTATGATGGAGAAACCTTGACAATTATATCATTCCACAGCTAAAGAACACTATGACCACTCTATGATGGAGAAACCTTGACAATTATACCATTCCACAGCTAAAGAACCCTATGACCACTCTATGACATGACATAGAAACCTTGACAATTATATCATTCCACAGCTAAAGAACCCTATGACCACTCTATGATGGAGAAACCTTGACAATTATATCATTCCACAGCTAAAGAACCCTATGACCACTCTATGATGGAGAAACCTTGACAATTATATCATTCCACAGCTAAAGAACCCTATGACCACTCTATGACATGACATAGAAACCTTGACAATTATATCATTCCACAGCTAAAGAACACTATGACCACTCTATGACATGACATAGAAACCTTGACAATTATATCATTCCACAGCTAAAGAACCCTATGACCACTCTATGATAGAGAAACCTTGACAATTATATCATTCCACAGCTAAAGAACCCTATGACCACTCTATGATGGAGAAACCTTGACAATTATACCATTCCACAGCTAAAGAACCCTATGACCACTCTATGATGGAGAAACCTTGACAATTATACCATTCCACAGCTAAAGAACCCTATGACCACTCTATGATGGAGAAACCTTGACAATTATATCATTCCACAGCTAAAGAACCCTATGACCACTCTATGACATAGAAATCTTGACAAATATACTATTCCACTGGTCAGAGATACCAGCAGACATGTTTCAGTGTAAAAATGTAAACATACCACATGTCCAGCAAAGGAAACATTGACATAAGGGTCGACCAGGTCTTTGCTCTCCCCTGTAAATGCTTTCTTTACATTAGCCATCAGCCCTGTATTCATTTTGGGCAATCCCTGAGCTTTATGTATTCTGATGATGTATCTGGCACGCGATCTATCTGACGACACACCTTCTGGTAACAACAAATTTCTGTAAGTACAGAAAATATCAATAAATTTTAACTTTGACTTAATTGCACACATGGTATGTCTAGAGGGGATCAGAATGACAACAATTTCAAACCACATTCTGAATACGAGTTCACAGAATTGAAATCACAGAAAACTTTAAAAACAACATCATATCTGTTGAGGTAGAATAAGAAGAAATTAGTTATAAGTTTATTATTTTTTCTTAAAGCTATGTGAATTTAATGACAAAAAATAATGGACAGAATGACAAACTAGAGGCTCTAAGAGCCTCTGCCGTTCACTTGACTTACACAAAAAAACTTTTTACGAGACATGACTTTTCTTGCAAATTTTGATATAAAATGCTGAAGAGTTTATATGAGATGGCATTTCTATGAATGTTGCCATGTTGAATTTACAATCAGCAGCAATTTTAAGGACAGTTTCTGAGAAAAAGCCATAGGTTACTATGTTCAATGATGTTCCATGTTGGCATCAATATGGTATTTTGGATTGAACTAAAAAATCAAAATTAGTGGAGGACCATCTGAGGTACATTTCTACAATATCAAAATTCCTTTTGCCAAGCAGTTTGTGAGGAAGTGCATTTTGAAATTTCAGCCAATCATGATGCATTTGCAGCTCTGGCAGACATTTTGAATTTCCTATATGCTAAAAAAACACAAGGTTCATTTCTGCATAATTTGCCATAATTACATGGAACTGTTTTGTAGAAGCTATTTGTGTGTTTTTCCAATAGGGTCGTATGTTAAGCTGTGTTCCACTGTGGTGGCCATCTTGGATTTTGGATAATCTAAAAAAACTCAAACTTTGTAGAGGACCACCTAAGGTACATTTATGCAATATTTCAAACCAATCTGCCATGCTGTTTGTAAGAAGGTTTTTTTTTAAATTTCAGCCAATCAGAATGCTTTAGTGGCCTTGGAAGCCATGTTGAATTTGCAATTGGCTCTATAAAAAACAAAAAAAATAATAAAATAATTATCCAACATTCATTTCTTCAAAATTTGGCTTCAATGTGTAGAACAGTTTCCGAGAAGAAGTTGTTTGAATGTTTTTCCATTGGGTCCTATATTAAACTAAGTCCAGCGATGGCAGCAATTTTGGATTGTCACAAAAAACACACACTTTGTAGAGGACCATCTAAGGTACATTTATGCAATATTTCAAATCAAATCTGCTAAGCGGTTTGTAAGAATAAGATTTTGGAAATTTCAGCCAATCAGAACACATTAGTAGTCATGGAAGTCATGTTGAATTTGCAATTGGCTCGAAAAACTCAAAATAGTAAGATAACTATCCAACTTTCATTTCTTCATAACTTGGTTTTATTGTCTTGAACAGTTTCCAAGAAGAAGACATTTGTAGGTTGAAGTCCTGCGATGTTGGCCATTTTGGATTTTTTTCCTAAATTAGTAATATGACCTTTAAATTATTCTACTGTGTGTCTCTGGTTGCCTGAGATAAGTTGTTTACCCTGGTACTGGACTTCTATGAGACAGACTATGAGTGGCCTAAGGTCAGTGGTTTTCCATGTTACTGGACCTCTATGAGACAGACTACCAGTTGCCTAAGGTCAGTAGTTTTCCATATTACTGGACCTCTACGAGACAGACTACCAGTTGCCTAAGGTCAGTAGTTTTCCATGTTACTTTCCTGTATGAGACAGACTACCAGTTGCCTAAGGTCAGTAGTTTTCCATGTTACTGCACCTCTATGAGACAGACTACCAGTTGCCTAAGGTCAGTAGTTTTCCATGTTACTGCACCTCTATGAGACAGACTACCAGTTGAGTAAGGTCAGTGGTTTTCCATGTTAATGGACCTTTATGCAATATTAAAATTGGTTATGCTTGTTTGTTTGATGGTGTTTAAAGCCAATTTCAGCAATTTTTCAGCTATATCATGGCATCCAGTTTTTATTGGGGGAGGGAGAAAACCCCTGACCTGCGGTAGGAAAACTGGCAATCCTTGTCAATTTAGATTGGAGTCGAGTTCACCCTGCCTGCAGTGAGAATAGAACCTGTAATCTCTGTTGACAAGACCACATGATCAATAGTAGATGAACTACCTTGACCACTCAACCACTGAGGCCCCACAAAATTGGTTATGATATGTATGGCTGAAAAATTGCTGCAAGTGGTGTTAATACACATTTACCCAATCAATCATATTATATATATTTTTCCATTTAAAGCTATAGAACAACCACAATTACCCTTCAATATCATCTTCATCTTTGTCTGTCTTTGGAGGTACCTAAATACAAAAAAATATTAGTCTTCAATTTCTTTTTAATAAAATTTTCATCATCAAAGATACCAAGATTATAAAATTTGACATCATTATGTTACTAGAAACATTTTTTATTGAAATTAATAAAACAAAACAATTAACTCTGCAGAGCCTCGGGATGGACAAGATATCTGTGCCCTTGGGTTTGAGATTTTGTGTCTGGCCATTCTTCTTGTGAATATATACTATTTATCACTTTTCAGACATCCTATAACAACTTAATACCATTTGTGAATCCTATTAAAGGTTTATCAGATAGTAAAACAACCTAAAACAGCCAAAATTCCCTTTCAGATAAGAATGTAATCCCATTGGAGACACAATATAATATCTTTATCCCAATGGAGACACCCTATAATAGCTTTATCCCAATGGAGACACCCTATAATAGCTTTATCCCAATGGAGACACCCTATAATAGCTTTATCCCAATGGAGACACCCTATGATAGCTTATCCCAATGGAGAGAACCTATAATAGCTTTATCCCAATGGAGACACCCTATAATAGCTTTATCCCAATGGAGACACCCTATAATAGCTTTATCCCAATGGAGACACCCTATAATAGCTTTATCCCAATGGAGACACCCTATAATAGCTCTATCCCAATGGAGACACCCTATGATAGCTTATCCCAATGGAGAGAACCTATAATAGCTTTTTCCCAATGGAGACAACCTATGATAGCTTATTCCAATGGAGACACCCTATGATAGCTTTATCCCAATGGAGACACCCTATAAAAGCTTTATCCCAATGGAGACAACCTATGATAGCTTATCCCAATGGAGACACCCTATGATAGCTTTATCCCAATGGAGACACCCTATAAAAGCTTTATCCCAATGGAGACAACCTATGACAGCTTATTCCAATGGAGACACCCTATGATAGCTTTATCCCAATGGAGACACCCTATAATAGCTTTATCCCAATGGAGACACCCTATGATAGCTTATCCCAATGGAGAGAACCTATAATAGCTTTTTCCCAATGGAGGCAACCTATAATAGCTTTATACCAATGGAGACACCCTTATAGTTTTGTTTGTTTGATTTTGTTTAACGCCACTTTCAGCAATTTTTCAGCTATATCATGGCGTCCAGTTTTTATTGGGGGAGGAAGCCGGAGTACCCGGAGAAAACCCCGGACCTGCGGTAGGAAAACTGGCAATCCTTGTCAATTAAGATTGGAGTCGAGTACACTCTTCCTGCAGTGAGAATCGAACCCGCAATCTCAGTGTTGACAGACCACGTGATCAATAGTAGACAAACTACCTTGACCACTCAGCCACCGAGGCCCGACACCATATAGTAGCTTTACCCCAATGGAGAGACCTTATAATAGCTTAATCCCAAAGGAGAAACCCTATAATAGCTTTTTCCCAATGGAGACACCCTAAAGTAGCTTTATCCCCTTGGAGACACAATATAATAGCTTTACCTCAATTGAGACACCCTATAATAGCTTTTATCCCAATGGAGAGACCCTATAATAGCTTTATCCCAATCGAGACAGCCCATAATAGCTTTTATTCCAATGGAGAGACCCTATAACAGCTTTATCCCAATAGAGAGACCCTATAATAGCTTTATCCGAATGGAGACACCCCATAATAGCTTTATCCCAATAGAGAGACCCTATAATAGCTTTATCCGAATGGAGACACCCTATAATAGCTTTATCCCAATAGAGAGACCCTATAATAGCTTTATCCGAATGGAGACAGCCTTTCTTACCTTTATAGAATCTCCTTTGCCTATAACAGCTATGTCACATTTCAAATATCCTTTCAGCCCTCCATTGATATCATCTGGATCTGTCAACATTGCCCATTTATGGTAAAACTGATGATCTAAAAATTAAAATATCAGTAAGCACACTATTTTGTTAGAAGTTTCAGCTAAATTAAACAGTAGAATTTATGGCATTCAGACAACATTAGAAAATTTTCATGAAAATTAACAATAAATCTCTAATTTCTAGTTTACTTTGAACATAAAACTATCAATATATTATAGCATTTTGTTTGAGATCTCATAAGTTAGCTAAACTCAGGTACAATTGATCAAGCAACAGGTGTTCTACTTATATTGCAACAATAATAATGTATATCAGAAATGTTATTCTTTGTTTAATGATATATGTAAATTCTAAATATAATCCTTATGATTTATAAAACTGACCTGTTCTGAAAAACAAAAACAAAAAATTAAAAAACACAGTACAGACAGTTTACTATTCCCACTCTGAATATAAATGATTACAAATATAATGGCTGCCTTGGTCAAATAATTATTTCTGAAATTCAAGATTTTATAAAGAAAAATCCAATGCATTATGGATTCAATAATAACATATGGCCTTTCATAAAATGGATAAATGATATACCAATAGTATGCTCCTGGCTACAAACTAGTGTACTATGATGGCTGGTATCCTGAATTTGATGCAGATAAAAGTTTAATATATCCTAACAATGTTTGCACAATTGATTGAAGTTGCATCATAGCAAAGATTCTGGATGTTCTTGCTTAGAAATGATAAATAAACAGTAAACAGTCATAGATGCTTAAAAACTGGTGTGTGTAAATATTTATCCTGTATTTGCTGGGAAATAATGGTAACAGAATAACTGGTACCCTTGTCTTCACTTCTAACGACAATTGGTATTCTGTTCTGGTTTACAAAATATTGCCAAATAGGATACTTGTTTGTGATTTCACGTTACAGCTGAAATCTGAAATCAGCTAGAAGTACACCTTTTCATAAATTGAATAAAATGTATATTAGCGTTGCAGGATTGTAGATAGAAAACATAAGTTTATTTGTACTGACCTTTCACATTTTTACCTATTTGTTATGAACTGTACAAGTAAATTTGTTATTTTCCGACAATGTATGAATATATTATATCTCTATGGTCAATTGAAAATTAATTTGAGGGTTTGTTGACAGTATAGGTAAATAATATATTTTTGAGGATGATCATAATTTTTAAATGAGCATGATGAGTGTACAGAATGAGGTTTCAATCCATCTTTATCTATATCATGAAGTATACAGAGAACGTAAGATCAAGTAACAGAGATTTTGCAGTTCTATGAATATTCCTGCACAGTAAATGTATGTAAACCCAGCTAATACAGACTGAAGCAGTTAAATCATTGTAAAGACAGTTAAAGGCATATTGTCTATCAAAATTATACAAGTCCTGACCAACTCATTGTTATCAATACATGTATGAAACATTGACAAAGCAAAAGTTTAATGATCTAAAATAAAAATTTTGATCATTGCACAATAAAAACTGTATTTACTTGTGTCATCATCCAAATATAATGTCTAGTCAGGGTTAATGTTGACTGAAGCTACACCAACATTACAAATATAATGTCTAGTCAGGGTTAATGTTTACTGAAGCTACACCAACATTACAAATATAATGTCTGGTCAGGGTTAATGTTTACTGAAGCTACACCAACATTACAAATATAATGTCTAGTCTGGGTTAATGTTGACTGAAGCTACACCAACATTACAAATATAATGTCTAGTCTGGGTTAATGTTGACTGAAGCTACACCAACATTATGAAATAACCTATTCTAAGTAAAGTTTTGTTTGTTTTTTTGATGGTGTTTAATGCCACTTTCAGCAATTTTTCAGCTATATCATGGCGTCCAGTTTTTATTGGAGGAGGAAGCCAGAGTACCCGGAGAAAACCCCCGACATGGGGTAGGAAAACTGGCAATCCTTGTCAATTAAGATTAGAGTCAAGTACACCCTGTCTGCAATGAGAATCCAACCTACAATCTCAGTGTTGACAGACCACGTGATCAATAGTAGACGAACTACCTTGACCACTCGGCCACCGAGGCCCCTGTAAGTAAAGTACATGTATACAATGTTTGCCTAAGTGTATAGTAACAATTGGTCAATCAATGTAAATTTAGTATTAAAATGATTACATTTGTGATTTCTTATTGCAATTAGCACAAACATTTTTTAAACTATGTTGTCTTTTTCTAGACATTAACAACTTGCTTCAGATATTCATTTATATTTATCTAGTCTGTACCAATACACATTTTAACTGTAAGCTATTTGAACGGAGATGGGAAATATTTAATTGACTTGTGTATCATTTTCAACCTGACAAACAACCAAAATGAGTCAATAACACTCATAATGAAGAAAGAAAATAAATTTTTTATATGAAAAATTGCTTTTCATTATTATATGCATTATAGTTTTAAAAAAACCAATCATGGACAATGTTTTCCCCCAAACGATAGACAATATGCCTTTAATAAAGGAAGGGATATAAACAAATGCACATTTATGAAAAAACAAGTGTGGACACAGAAAAAGGTCTCGCCTGAATTCCACATCAGTAACGAAAAAAATTACGTCATAAGCATTACGTAAATAGCATTAAATTGTTATCATTTAAAATATACAATTCATGTTTACAGAGAAATGGACCTAATCCAAAAATTTTAACTTAGTTACTGGACCATAAAATTGAGGTCATGGTCAGTTGAAACCTACAAGACACTCATGTACTAATCATTAGCAATCTATATACCAAATACTGTCATCCTACCATGCATGGTTACAGAGGAATTGCCCTAATCCAGAAACTTTAACACAGTGGCTGGACTGTGAAATTGAGGTCATAGGTCAGGTGACACCTGCCAGACAGTCAGGTACTCTTTATCAGCAACCTGTATACCAAATATTGTCACCCTATCATGCATAGTTATAGAGGAACTGACCTAATACAAAAAACTTTAACATAGTCACTGGACTGTGAAATTGAGGTTAAGGTCAGGTGACACCTACCAAACAGTCATGTACTATTCATCAGCAACCTAAATTCCAAATATTGTCATCCTACCATGCGGGGATACAGAGGAACTGCCATAACCTAAAAACTTTAATGTAGTGGCTGGACCGTGAAATTGAGGTCAAGGTCAGGTGACACCTACCAGACAGTCATGTACTACTTATCAGCAACCTATATACCAAATATTGTCATCCTACCATGCGGGGTTACAGAGGAACTGCCATAACCCAAAAACTTTAACATAGTCACTGGACCGTGAAATTGAGGTCAAGGTCAGGTGACACCTACCAGACAGCCATGTACTACTCATCAGCAACCTATATACCAAATATTTTCATCCTACCATGCATGGTTACAGAGGAACTACCAAAACCCAAAAACTTTAACATAGTCGATGGACCGTGAAATTAAGGTCAAGGTCAGGTGACAGGTGACTGACTGGCAAGTACTCATCATAAGCTACCACTGGACCAAATTTGATGGACCTAGGGCTTGGGCTTACAAAGAAATGAAGCAAGATGTCCAAGTGTTTAATATGGAGAATAAGTCTACATAAGGGAGATAATCATATATGCCTTACCTTAATTAATTAAATTGATTAAGGATCTTCTTATAAAGGGAGATAATCACACATATACAAAGAATATAATGCCTTAATAACTTATTAAATTTTTTTATAAGGAGATAACCTTATAGAGATAAGAGAAAAGTTATGCCTTAATTATGTCTTAATTAGGAATAAAATCCTATGAAAATATCAGAAATGCACATAATCAGATAGAGATATGAGAAAAGAATGCTGTAATTAATTTGATATCTTAATAAGGGAGATAATCACATATTGATGATACAGCTTCTGGTCCATTTTTTTCTATGGAAAACTCCAAATAATCCTATAAAAATGTAAAAATAGCAGATGCACAATGGCAGTATATTACAAAGATTCCGTGAAAGTTTCATCAAAGTCCATTCAGAGGAATAGCAGATCAGAGATAGCTAGACAGAAGGACGGATGGAAGGATGGACAAGCTTTTCAAGAAGGGGTGTACAAAAAAAACTTTATGAAGAATATAATTATATACAAACGTCTTTTTATATGAATATTCTATGGCTATTTGTCTGCTATATCATATTATATCAAGGTAAGCAATAAACATAGGAGTCTTAGTAAAGTAAGCAATAAACACAGGAGTCTTAGTAAAGTAAGCAATAAACATAGGAGTCTTAGTAAAGTAAGCAATAAACATAGAAGTCTTAGTAAAGAGCAATAAACATAGGAGTCAGCAATAAACATAGGAGTCTTAGTAAAGTAAGCAATAAACATAGGAGTCTTAGTAAAGTAAGCAATAAACATAGGAGTCTTATTAAAGTAAGCAATAAACATAGGAGTCTTAGTAAAGTAAGCAATAAGCATAGAAGTCTTAGTAAAGTAAGCAATAAACATAGGAGTCTTAGTAAAGTAAGCAATAAACATAGAAGTCTTAGTAAAGTAAGCAATAAACATAGGAGTCTTAGTAAAGTAAGCAATAAACATAGGAGTCTTAGTAAAGTAAGCAATAAACATAGGAGTCTTAGTAAAGTAAGCAATAAACATAGGAGTCTTAGTAAAGTAAGCAATAAACATAGGAGTCTTAGTAAATTAAGCAATAAACATAGGAGTCTTAATAAAGAGCAATAAACATAGGTGTCTTAGTAAAGTAAGCAATAAACATAGGAGTCAGCAATAAACATAGGAGTCTTAGTAAAGTAAGTAATAAACATAGGAGTCTTAGTAAAGTAAGTAATAAACATAGGAGTCTTAGTAAAGTAAGCAATAAACATAGGAGTCTTAGTAAAGTAAGTAATAAACATAGGAGTCTTAGTAAAGTAATCAATAAACATAGGAGTCTTAGTAAAGTAAGCAATAAACATAGAAGTCTTAGTAAAGTAAGCAATAAACATAGGAGTCTTAGTAAAGTAAGCAATAAACATAGGAGTCTTAGTAAAGTAAGCAATAAACATAGGAGTCTTAGTAAAGTAAGCAATAAACATAGGAGTCTTAGTAAAGTAAGCAATAAACATAGGAGTCTTAGTAAAGTAAGCAATAAACATAGGAGTCTTAGTAAAGTAAGTAATAAACATAGGAGTCTTAGTAAAGTAATCAATAAACATAGGAGTCTTAGTAAAGTAAGCAATAAACATAGGAGTCTTAGTAAAGTAAGCAATAAACATAGGAGTCAGCAATAAACATAGGAGTCTTAGTAAAGTAAGCAATAAACATAGGAGTCTTAGTAAAGTAAGCAATAAACATAGGAGTCTTATTAAAGTAAGCAATAAACATAGGAGTCTTAGTAAAGTAAGCAATAAACATAGAAGTCTTAGTAAAGTAAGCAATAAACATAGGAGTCTTAGTAAAGTAAGCAATAAACATAGAAGTCTTAGTAAAGTAAGCAATAAACATAGGAGTCTTAGTAAAGTAAGCAATAAACATAGGAGTCTTAGTAAAGTAAGCAATAAACATAGGAGTCTTAGTAAAGTAAGCAATAAACATAGGAGTCTTAGTAAAGTAAGCAATAAACATAGGAGTCTTAGTAAAGTAAGCAATAAACATAGGAGTCTTAATAAAGAGCAATAAACATAGGTGTCTTAGTAAAGTAAGCAATAAACATAGGAGTCAGCAATAAACATAGGAGTCTTAGTAAAGTAAGTAATAAACATAGGAGTCTTAGTAAAGTAAGTAATAAACATAGGAGTCTTAGTAAAGTAAGCAATAAACATAGGAGTCTTAGTAAAGTAAGTAATAAACATAGGAGTCTTAGTAAAGTAATCAATAAACATAGGAGTCTTAGTAAAGTAAGCAATAAACATAGAAGTCTTAGTAAAGTAAGCAATAAACATAGGAGTCTTAGTAAAGTAAGCAATAAACATAGGAGTCTTAGTAAAGTAAGCAATAAACATAGGAGTCTTAGTAAAGTAAGCAATAAACATAGGAGTCTTAGTAAAGTAAGCAATAAACATAGGAGTCTTAGTAAAGTAAGCAATAAACATAGGAGTCTTAATAAAGTAAGCAATAAACATAGGGGTCTTAGAACGATAAGTAATAAACATAGTAGTCTTAGTAAAGTAAGTAATAAACATAGTAGTCTTAGTAAAGTAAGCAATAAACATAGGAGTCTTAATAAAGTAAGCAATAAACACAGGAGTCTTAGTAAAGTAAGCAATAAACATAGGAGTCTTAGTAAAGTAAGCAATAAACATAGGAGTCTTAGTAAAGTAAGCAATAAACATAGGAGTCTTAATAAAGTAAGCAATAAACATAGGAGTCTTAGTAAAGTAAGCAATAAACATAGGAGTCTTAGTAAAGTGAGCAATAAACATAGGAGTCTTAGTAAAGTAAGCAATAAACATAGAAGTCTTAGTAAAGTAAGCAATAAACATAGGAGTCTTAGTAAAGTAAGCAATAAACATAGGAGTCTTAGTAAAGTAAGCAATAAACATAGGAGTCTTAGTAAAGTAAGCAATAAACATAGGAGTCTTAGTAAAGTAAGCAATAAACATAGGAGTCTTGGTAAAGTAAGTAATAAACATAGGAGTCTTAGTAAAGTAAGCAATAAACATAGGAGTCTTAGTAAAGTAAGCAATAAACATAGGAGTCTTAGTAAAGTAAGCAATAAACATAGGAGTCTTAGTAAAGTAAGCAATAAACATAGGGGTCTTAGAACGGTAAGTAATAAACATAGTAGTCTTAGTAAAGTAAGTAATAAACATAGTAGTCTTAGTAAAGTAAGTAATAAACATAGGAGTCTTAGTAAAGTAAGCAATAAACATAGGAGTCTTAGTAAAGTAAGCAATAAACATAGGAGTCTTAGTAAAGTAAGCAATAAACATAGGAGTCTTAATAAAGAGCAATAAACATAGGAGTCTTAGTAAAGTAAGTAATAAACATAGGAGTCTTAGTAAAGTAAGCAATAAACATAGGAGTCTTAGTAAAGTAAGCAATAAACATAGGAGTCTTAGTAAAGTAAGCAATAAACATAGGAGTCTTAGTAAAGTAAGCAATAAACATAGGAGTCTTAGTAAAGTAAGCAATAAACATAGTAGTCTTAGTAAAGTAAGCAATAAACATAGGAGTCTTAGTAAAGTAAGCAATAAACATAGGAGTCTTAGTAAAGTAAGCAATAAACATAGGGGTCTTAGAACAGTAAGTAATAAACATAGGAGTCTTAGTAAAGTAATCAATAAACATAGGAGTCTTAGTAAAGTAAGCAATAAACATAGGAGTCTTAATAAAGTAAGCAATAAACATAGGAGTCTAAGTAAAGAGCAATAAACATAGGAGTCTTAGTAAAGTAATCAATAAACATAGGAGTCTCAGTAAAGTAAGCAATAAACATAGGAGTCTTAGTAAAGTAAGCAATAAACATAGGAGTCTTAATAAAGTAAGCAATAAACACAGGAGTCTTAGTAAAGTAAGCAATAAACATAGGAGTCTTAGTAAAGTAAGCAATAAACATAGGAGTCTTAGTAAAGTAAGCAATAAACATAGGAGTCTTAATAAAGTAAGCAATAAACATAGGAGTCTTAGTAAAGTAAGCAATAAACATAGGAGTCTTAGTAAAGTGAGCAATAAACATAGGAGTCTTAGTAAAGTAAGCAATAAACATAGAAGTCTTAGTAAAGTAAGCAATAAACATAGGAGTCTTAGTAAAGTAAGCAATAAACATAGGAGTCTTAGTAAAGTAAGCAATAAACATAGGAGTCTTAGTAAAGTAAGCAATAAACATAGGAGTCTTAGTAAAGTAAGCAATAAACATAGGAGTCTTGGTAAAGTAAGTAATAAACATAGGAGTCTTAGTAAAGTAAGCAATAAACATAGGAGTCTTAGTAAAGTAAGCAATAAACATAGGAGTCTTAGTAAAGTAAGCAATAAACATAGGAGTCTTAGTAAAGTAAGCAATAAACATAGGGGTCTTAGAACGGTAAGTAATAAACATAGTAGTCTTAGTAAAGTAAGTAATAAACATAGTAGTCTTAGTAAAGTAAGTAATAAACATAGGAGTCTTAGTAAAGTAAGCAATAAACATAGGAGTCTTAGTAAAGTAAGCAATAAACATAGGAGTCTTAGTAAAGTAAGCAATAAACATAGGAGTCTTAATAAAGAGCAATAAACATAGGAGTCTTAGTAAAGTAAGTAATAAACATAGGAGTCTTAGTAAAGTAAGCAATAAACATAGGGGTCTTAATAAAGTAAGCAATAAACATAGGAGTCTTAGTAAAGTAAGCAATAAACATAGGAGTCTTAGTAAAGTAAGCAATAAACATAGGAGTCTTAGTAAAGTAAGCAATAAACATAGGAGTCTAAGTAAAGTAAGCAATAAACATAGGAGTCTTAGTAAAGTAAGCAATAAACATAGGAGTCTTAGTAAAGTAAGCAATAAACATAGGAGTCTAAGTAAAGTAAGCAATAAACATAGGAGTCTTAGTAAAGTAAGCAATAAACATAGGAGTCTTAGTAAAGTAAGCAATAAACATAGGAGTCTTAGTAAAGTAAGCAATAAACATAGGAGTCTAAGTAAAGTAAGCAATAAACATAGGAGTCTTAGTAAAGTAAGCAATAAACATAGGAGTCTTAGTAAAGTAAGCAATAAACATAGGAGTCTTAGTAAAGTAAGCAATAAACATAGGAGTCTTAGTAAAGTAAGCAATAAACATAGGAGTCTAAGTAAAGTAAGCAATAAACATAGGAGTCTTAGTAAAGTAAGCAATAAACACAGGAGTCTTAGTAAAGTAAGCAATAAACATAGGAGTCTTAGTAAAGTAAGCAATAAACATAGGAGTCTTAGTAAAGTAAGCAATAAACATAGGAGTCTTAGTAAAGTAAGCAATAAACATAGGAGTCTTAGTAAAGTAAGCAATAAACATAGGAGTCTTAGTAAAGTAAGCAATAAACATAGGGGTCTTAGAACAGTAAGTAATAAACATAGGAGTCTTAGTAAAGTAATCAATAAACATAGGAGTCTTAGTAAAGTAAGCAATAAACATAGGAGTCTTAATAAAGTAAGCAATAAACATAGGAGTCTAAGTAAAGAGCAATAAACATAGGAGTCTTAGTAAAGTAATCAATAAACATAGGAGTCTCAGTAAAGTAAGCAATAAACATAGGAGTCTTAGTAAAGTAAGCAATAAACATAGGAGTCTTAATAAAGTAAGCAATAAACACAGGAGTCTTAGTAAAGTAAGCAATAAACATAGGAGTCTTAGTAAAGTAAGCAATAAACATAGGAGTCTTAGTAAAGTAAGCAATAAACATAGGAGTCTTAATAAAGTAAGCAATAAACATAGGAGTCTTAGTAAAGTAAGCAATAAACATAGGAGTCTTAGTAAAGTGAGCAATAAACATAGGAGTCTTAGTAAAGTAAGCAATAAACATAGAAGTCTTAGTAAAGTAAGCAATAAACATAGGAGTCTTAGTAAAGTAAGCAATAAACATAGGAGTCTTAGTAAAGTAAGCAATAAACATAGGAGTCTTAGTAAAGTAAGCAATAAACATAGGAGTCTTAGTAAAGTAAGCAATAAACATAGGAGTCTTGGTAAAGTAAGTAATAAACATAGGAGTCTTAGTAAAGTAAGCAATAAACATAGGAGTCTTAGTAAAGTAAGCAATAAACATAGGAGTCTTAGTAAAGTAAGCAATAAACATAGGAGTCTTAGTAAAGTAAGCAATAAACATAGGGGTCTTAGAACGGTAAGTAATAAACATAGTAGTCTTAGTAAAGTAAGTAATAAACATAGTAGTCTTAGTAAAGTAAGTAATAAACATAGGAGTCTTAGTAAAGTAAGCAATAAACATAGGAGTCTTAGTAAAGTAAGCAATAAACATAGGAGTCTTAGTAAAGTAAGCAATAAACATAGGAGTCTTAATAAAGAGCAATAAACATAGGAGTCTTAGTAAAGTAAGTAATAAACATAGGAGTCTTAGTAAAGTAAGCAATAAACATAGGGGTCTTAATAAAGTAAGCAATAAACATAGGAGTCTTAGTAAAGTAAGCAATAAACATAGGAGTCTTAGTAAAGTAAGCAATAAACATAGGAGTCTTAGTAAAGTAAGCAATAAACATAGGAGTCTAAGTAAAGTAAGCAATAAACATAGGAGTCTTAGTAAAGTAAGCAATAAACATAGGAGTCTTAGTAAAGTAAGCAATAAACATAGGAGTCTAAGTAAAGTAAGCAATAAACATAGGAGTCTTAGTAAAGTAAGCAATAAACATAGGAGTCTTAGTAAAGTAAGCAATAAACATAGGAGTCTTAGTAAAGTAAGCAATAAACATAGGAGTCTTAGTAAAGTAAGCAATAAACATAGGAGTCTTAGTAAAGTAAGCAATAAACATAGGAGTCTTAGTAAAGTAAGCAATAAACATAGGAGTCTTAGTAAAGTAAGCAATAAACATAGGAGTCTTAGTAAAGTAAGCAATAAACATAGGAGTCTTAGTAAAGTAAGCAATAAACATAGGGGTCTTAGAACGGTAAGTAATAAACATAGTAGTCTTAGTAAAGTAAGCAATAAACATAGGAGTCTTGGTAAAGTAAGTAATAAACATAGGGGTCTTAGAACGGTAAGTAATAAAATAGAAGCATTAGTAAGGTAAGTAATAATGATAAGAGTCTTAGTAAAGTAATCAATAAACATAGGAGTCTTAGTAAAGTAAGCAATAAACATAGGAGTCTTAATAAAGTAAGCAATAAACATAGGAGTCTTAGTAAAGTAAGCAATAAACATAGGAGTCTTAGTAAAGTAAGCAATAAACATAGGAGTCTTAGTAAAGTAAGCAATAAACATAGGAGTCTTAGTAAAGTAAGCAATAAACATAGGAGTCTTAGTAAAGTAAGCAATAAACATAGGAGTCTTAGTAAAGTAAGCAATAAACATAGGAGTCTTAGTAAAGTAAGCAATAAACATAGGAGTCTTAGTAAAGTAAGCAATAAACATAGTAGTCTTAGTAAAGTAAGCAATAAACATAGGAGTCTTAGTAAAGTAAGCAATAAACATAGGAGTCTTAGTAAAGTAAGCAATAAACATAGGGGTCTTAGAACAGTAAGTAATAAACATAGGAGTCTTAGTAAAGTAATCAATAAACATAGGAGTCTTAGTAAAGTAAGCAATAAACATAGGAGTCTTAATAAAGTAAGCAATAAACATAGGAGTCTAAGTAAAGAGCAATAAACATAGGAGTCTTAGTAAAGTAATCAATAAACATAGGAGTCTCAGTAAAGTAAGCAATAAACATAGGAGTCTTAGTAAAGTAAGCAATAAACATAGGAGTCTTAATAAAGTAAGCAATAAACACAGGAGTCTTAGTAAAGTAAGCAATAAACATAGGAGTCTTAGTAAAGTAAGCAATAAACATAGGAGTCTTAGTAAAGTAAGCAATAAACATAGGAGTCTTAATAAAGTAAGCAATAAACATAGGAGTCTTAGTAAAGTAAGCAATAAACATAGGAGTCTTAGTAAAGTGAGCAATAAACATAGGAGTCTTAGTAAAGTAAGCAATAAACATAGAAGTCTTAGTAAAGTAAGCAATAAACATAGGAGTCTTAGTAAAGTAAGCAATAACTATAGGAGTCTTAGTAAAGTAAGCAATAAACATAGGAGTCTTAGTAAAGTAAGCAATAAACATAGGAGTCTTAGTAAAGTAAGCAATAAACATAGGAGTCTTGGTAAAGTAAGTAATAAACATAGGAGTCTTAGTAAAGTAAGCAATAAACATAGGAGTCTTAGTAAAGTAAGCAATAAACATAGGAGTCTTAGTAAAGTAAGCAATAAACATAGGAGTCTTAGTAAAGTAAGCAATAAACATAGGGGTCTTAGAACGGTAAGTAATAAACATAGTAGTCTTAGTAAAGTAAGTAATAAACATAGGAGTCTTAGTAAAGTAAGTAATAAACATAGGAGTCTTAGTAAAGTAAGCAATAAACATAGGAGTCTTAGTAAAGTAAGCAATAAACATAGGAGTCTTAGTAAAGTAAGCAATAAACATAGGAGTCTTAATAAAGAGCAATAAACATAGGAGTCTTAGTAAAGTAAGTAATAAACATAGGAGTCTTAGTAAAGTAAGCAATAAACATAGGGGTCTTAATAAAGTAAGCAATAAACATAGGAGTCTTAGTAAAGTAAGCAATAAACATAGGAGTCTTAGTAAAGTAAGCAATAAACATAGGAGTCTTAGTAAAGTAAGCAATAAACATAGGAGTCTTAGTAAAGTAAGCAATAAACATAGGAGTCTTAGTAAAGTAAGCAATAAACATAGGAGTCTTAGTAAAGTAAGCAATAAACATAGGAGTCTAAGTAAAGTAAGCAATAAACATAGGAGTCTTAGTAAAGTAAGCAATAAACATAGGAGTCTTAGTAAAGTAAGCAATAAACATAGGAGTCTTAGTAAAGTAAGCAATAAACATAGGAGTCTTAGTAAAGTAAGCAATAAACATAGGAGTCTTAGTAAAGTAAGCAATAAACATAGGAGTCTTAGTAAAGTAAGCAATAAACATAGGAGTCTTAGTAAAGTAAGCAATAAACATAGGAGTCTTAGTAAAGTAAGCAATAAACATAGGAGTCTTAGTAAAGTAAGCAATAAACATAGGGGTCTTAGAACGGTAAGTAATAAACACAGTAGTCTTAGTAAAGTAAGCAATAAACATAGGAGTCTTGGTAAAGTAAGTAATAAACATAGGGGTCTTAGAACGGTAAGTAATAAACATAGTAGTCTTAGTAAAGTAAGCAATAAACATAGGAGTCTTGGTAAAGTAAGTAATAAACATAGGGGTCTTAGAACGGTAAGTAATAAAATAGAAGCATTAGTAAGGTAAGTAATAATGATAAGAGTCTTAGTAAGGAATCATTAATAAGTAAACAAATCAATATCCGTCTTAGTAAGAGGAATAAACTTAGAAAGGCACATACAATTATGAAGTGAATCAAAAAGCACAATCAATAAGCAAATCACGTTTAGGTTATCTAACGATATGAATGAAAAAGCACAATCAATAAGTAAGTCACATTTAGGCTATCTAACATTAGTTTGTATCACAAACGAGGTAATACATGCACATTTAACACATTCCACACAGACCTTGACTTGCATAGACAGTAGCCACGTCCAGTTTATACATTCCTAAAGGTTTATTACTGCGTAGAATTCGACCAGATTGACAAACCTATTGTAAGACACAGATTCAAAATATTGAAATAAAGTCCAGACTACCTGTAAAGTTACATTGAAATCCCTACAAGAGAAAAGCTTGATTAATAGATTAACTTTGTCAATGCTTCACTTTCATTGTCTAAACATTCAGTATAAGTAGCTTATGAACATTTTTTTCAGACCATGGGTACAGTTTAGTAATTTAAAAAATTTCCTTTACCAAATGAGATAATGAATCAAGCAGATTCCCAATTTGGGTAAGATAAACAATTCTCTCTCTTTTCTGAAATTTATAAAGAGTTGTCTTTCTTTGGTAGATAATTTCAGTGAGGATTTGGATTTGAAAGTATAAACATCACTGCATTAGCTGTTAAGATCATAGTGAAAACACTAAAATGCTGGAAATTATAAAACAATCTACTCCAAAAGGGACATAACTATTAATTCACTTATATTAAGCAAAGTTTTGTTTGTTTGAATGGTGTTTAACGACCCTTTTCAACAATTTATCATGCCGTACAGTTTTTATTGCGGAGGAAGCCGAAGTACCTAGAGAAAACCCATGATCTTTGGTAGGAAAACTGACAATCCTTGTCAATTAAGAATGAAGTCATTTGAATCCTGCCCGCAGTTAGACTCGAACCAGCAATCTCAGTGTTAACAGACTATGTGATCAATAGAAGACAAACTACCTTAACCCCTCAGCCACCAAGGCCCTTATTGAGCAAAGAGAAAATCTGCTATTTGTATTGGAAGATAGTGAAAGAGTTTAAAAATATATTGAAAATGAAAGTAAACATTGACAAAGCTAAATTATCATAAAAATACCACTTCTATTGTACATCAAATAAAAAAACAAGCAAAAAATAAACCCTCATGTCTTCAGTTGATATGTATAAAACATGCTGGTGTCCATTGTTAGTGCATGACCATAAAGCAATGCCAATTTCTTTATTTTTCTTGAAAATTTGTATCCTCAAATTGATTTTGGATACTAGGAATGAATAATACAAAAAATGTATATATGCTAATTAATTTGCAAATGTCTATTTCTCTAAGCTAAAAATAAAAAGTATAGATAAGAAGCTAAATGCATTAGACTTTGTATAAGTAAAATTCCGTCAGTAATCTTGCACGTTAATTTAACAGTGCAAATAACATTTTTAGATCCAAAATTTCTTTACAAATAAAATGCATGTAAACAGCTCATTTTTACAAAATGTTATACAACTAAATTTTGACGAGAAACTTTATCATGTGAAAACTGGCATTGTTTTAGAAAGTTAATTATGTATAGCATTACCTAAAGCAAAAAGAATATATTTTATAAAATTTGTCAAATAAAAAACTACCAGAAGACATATAAATTGTTCCGAGATCCATCTTGAAAGTTCCTATATTGGTACCAGACCGTATCAAATTACGAGAGTGTAAAACCTAAAATAAATAAAATACACTTCAAAGAGTAAACCTATCACATTTATATTATTTTTTTTGTAAATTTTAGTTATATAAAGTTTTAAACCTTAAATGAAAAAAAACAAGTGTGGACACAGAAAGATGTCTTGCCTGAATTCCGCATCAGTAACGAAAAAAAAATTATGTCATAAGCATTACGTAAATAGCATTAAATTGTTATCATTTAAAATATACAATGCATGGTTACAGAGAAATGGACCTAATCATAAAACTTTAACTTAGTCACTGCACCATAAAATTGAGGTCATGGTCAGTTGAAACCTACGAGACAGTCATGTACTAATCATTAGCAATCTATATACCAAATACATTCATCCTACCATGCATGGTTACAGAGGAAGTGCCCTAATTCAAAAACTTTAACATAGTAGCTGGACTGTGAAATTGAGGTCAAGGTCAGGTGACACCTACCAGACAGTCATGTACTCTTTTCCAGCAACCTATATGCCAAATATTATCACCTTACCATGCATAGTTACACAGGAACTGCCCTAACCAAAAAATTCAACCTAGCCGCTGGACCATGAAATTGAGGTCAAGGTCAGGTGACACCTACCAGACAGTCATGTACTATTCATCAGCAACCTATGTACCAAATATAGTCATCCTACCATGCATGGTTACAGAGGAACAGCCGTAACCCAAAACCATTAACGTAGTCGCTGGACCGTGAAATTGAGGTTAAGGTCAGGTGGCACCTACCAGACAGTCATGTACTACTCATCAGCAATCTATATACCAAATATTGTCATCCTATCATGCGTGGTTACAGAGGAACTGCCAAAACCCAAAAACTTTAACGTAGTCGCTGGACCTTGAAATTGAGGTCAAGGTCAGGTGACACCTACAAGACAGTCATGTACTATTCATCAGCAAACTATATACCAAATATTGTCATCCTACCATGCGTGGTTACAGAGGAACAGCCGTAAGGCAAAAACTTTAACGTAGTTGCTGGACAGTGAAATTGAGGTCAAGGTCAGGTGACACCTACCAGACAGTCATGTAATAGTCATCAGCAACCTATATACCAAATATTGTCATCCTACCATGCATGGTTACAGAGGAACTGCTGTAACCCAAAATCTTTAACATAGTCACTGGACCGTGAAATTGAGGTCAAGGTCAGGTGACACCTACCAGACAGTCATGTACTAGTCATCAGCAACCTATATACCAAATATTGTCATCCTAACATACGTGGTTACAGGTGGTTACAGAGGAACTGCCGTAACCCAAAAACTTGAACGTAGTCGCTGGACCGTGAAATTGAGGTCAAGGTCAGGTGACACCTACCAGACAGTCATGTACTAGTTACCAGCAACCTATATACCAAATATTGTCATCCTAACATGCGTAGTTACAGAGGAACTGCCGTAACCCAAAAACTTTAACGTTGAAATTGAGGTCAAGGTCAGGTGACAGATGACTGACTTGCAAGTACTAATCATAAGCTACCTCTGGACCAAATTTGATGGACCTAGGGCTTAGGCTTACAAAGATATGAAGCAAGATGTCCAAGTATTTACGCCGCAGCCGCCACCAGATTCCCATACATATGTCTCGCCTCCAGCGACTATCGTCGCAGGCGAGACAAAAATGCTTTTCTTTTGAATTTTGTCTTTTACAATAAAATTAAAATCTGAAACGGTTTGCCCTAATTGTATTTCGGTGTCATGCAATTTAAAATTTAAAAACAAAATTGAATATATTTGATAAGTTTGGTTTCAACAGGTTCAATGGCTGCAGAAAGTATTCTTATAGATTTCTATGTAAAATTAAGTTCAGTAAAAGTAGTCGCTGATCTGTGAAATAGAGGTCAAGGTCAGGTGACACCTACCAGACATTCATGTACTATTCATTAGGTATAAGCAAAATGATGTTAAGTGTTTATGCTACTGCGGCCACCGCCAGATTCCCGTATATATGTCTCACTTTCAGAGACCATCACTGCAGGCATGACAAAAATCTCTTGGTTCACCAGCAGTATACCCTATGATTATCTATCAAGTTAGAAGTTTTCTCTTATGAGTCATGCATGAGTAACTGCAATTTGAATGTCTAGTTATTACGGATACAAAAACGGATTTAAAGAAAACAGATCTAAGCAGTTTTCTTAACAGCCGTTATCTGTATTTAGTATTGATTGACCAATAGGTAGAAAATACCAGACATGTCATTGTATTTTGACCAAAACACAACTAGGAAAGGATAAACAGCATCAAACGTATCCAGGTATAAGAAAAAATATATGTCTAAGGACAAAACTTTTAGTTGACTGTTATGTAAAACATAGATAAATAAAAATGGGAAAAATGCTTCACAATAATAATTGATGAATTTAAACACAAATGATAATTAGGTATGTTCAACACAGTGACCATCTTTTCAATAAAGGTGTTACAAATATACTAAAAATTTCATTCATGATGGTAGCACTTAATAATGATACTTAAAAATACTAACATTATTAATAAACAGCTGCACCATGAGAGCATAATACACCTGTCTGAAGATATAAGTACAAGAGCATTACACTTCATGGATGCAAAATTCTATCTGCATGGATGAGACATAATCTATGAATATCAATAATGCCAGGAAATTTCAAGAAAATTGATGAAAGCTTTCTTGAGTTAGTCTAAAAACTAAACTCTCTCTTTCTTGCACAAAAAAAAAAAAAAAAATTTAGTCTTTTGGAAAACAACAAATCAAAAGTAGTAAAAATTGGGTACTTTTGGAGGAAATTATTTCCATTGTTGAAAAAAAATTGATATGATAGTATAGGTATAAGTCTTTCATAAATATATAATAAATTTCATGAATTAAAGAAATAAGTAATGAGAGAAATTTAAAATATCTCACATAAATGAGATTTTCTGAAAAAAAAAGTTGGATTGTGTCTTGAATCCCCACAAAAATTTTAAGAGGTTTTTATATTAATCTTTAATGAAGGAAAAAAAATCATATTCTACCAATAATGCTGATACAAGCAAGATATTGAGATGCTTTGATGTGAGAAAGTAAATTCATTTTTCGTTATTATTTTATTCATATTTCCTAAGAAACAGCAAACATGTCCAAAAGACTGAGGACATTCAATATAAACTGACACCTGTATTGAAACATGTTATGATATTAACATTTTAAATATTCTATATCATCAAAGTTTTCCTGGAGGATATGTATCAATTTGTCACAGCTATTACATCATTACACATCCCATGTCAATATATATTATCTTTAATCAATTCTCTGGAAATAAGTTTGAAGTCTTTAATGTTCTATCTCATATTGCTAATGAAAATTACATAATTGCAAAATACTTTACACAAATTTTTCATAACAGTCGAATGATTGATAAACCAATCAAATTTCATTTCTAAAACTCACAAAATACAGTTCTCAAATATTTACTGTTATACAATCAAAAAGAAAACACCTACATAACACTGAAATATAATCACTGTCTTCCTGGTTAGCTGACAAAATATTATATTGTTTTATTGATTCATTTCATCTATGGACAATTTCATTTTAAGTAAAACAGTTATAATTGTTGTCATTTTGTATGCTTTATTACAAAAGAACTATAAACTCAGCTGTATACAAAAGAACTATAAACTCAGCTGTAACAATCTGTAAAAAAAAATCATTCAAGCTCAGAACAAGGGCTATAACTCTTTAAATCAGAAACTTAGCCAACACTTAATCTCAATGTGATGATCTTATCAAAGAAGGGCAACAACTCTTTAAATCAGAAACCTAGCCAACACTTATTGTCAATGTGATTATCTTTTTAAACAAGGGCAATAACTCTAAATCAGAAACCTAGCCAACACTTACTGTCAATGAAATAATCTTATCAAAGAAGGGCAATAACTCTTTAAATCAGAAACCTAGCCAACACTTACTGTCAATGTGATGATCTTATCAAACAAGGGCAATAACTCTAAATCAGAAACCTAGCCAACACTTACTGTCAATGTGATAATCTTATTAAAAAAGGGCAATAACTCTTCAAATCAGAAACCTAGCCAACACTTACTGTCAATGTGATAATCTTATCAAAGAAGGGCAATAACTCTAAATCAGAAACCTAGCCAACACTTACTGTCAATGTGATAATCTTATCAAAGAAGGACAATAACTCTTAATCAGAAACCTAGCCAACACTTACTGTCAATGTGATGATCTTATCAAAGAAGGGCAATAACTCTAAATCAGAAACCTAGCCAACACTTACTGTCAATGTGATGATCTTATCAAACAAGGGCAATAACTCAACATCAGAAACCTAGCCAACACTTACTGTCAATGTGATGATCTTATCAAACAAGGGCAATATTTCAAAATCAGAAACCTAGTCAACACTTACTGTCAATGTGATGATCTTATCAAACAAGGGCAATAACTCAAAATCAGAAACCTTGCCAACACTTACTGTCAATGTGATGATCTTATCAAACAAGGGCAATAACTCTAAATCAGAAACCTAGCCAACACTTACTGTCAATATGATGATCTTATCAAACAAGAGCAATAACTCAAAATCAGAAACCTAGCCAACACTTACTGTCAATGTGATGATCTTATCAAACAAGGGCAATAACTCTAAATCAGAAACTTAGCCAACACTTACTCTCAATGTGATGATCTTATCAAAGAAGGGCAATAACTCTTTAAATCAGAAACCTAGCCAACACTTACTGTCAATGTGATTATCTTTTTAAACAAGGGCAATAACTGTAAATCAGAAACCTAGCCAACACTTACTGTCAATGAAATAATCTTATCAAAGAAGGGCAATAACTCTTTAAATCAGAAACCTAGCCAACACTTACTGTCAATGTGATGATCTTATCAAACAAGGGCAATAACTCTAAATCAGAAACCTAGCCAACACTTACTGTCAATGTGATAATCTTATTAAAAAAGGGCAATAACTCTTCAAATCAGAAACCTAGCCAACACTTACTGTCAATGTGATAATCTTATCAAAGAAGGGCAATAACTCTAAATCAGAAACCTAGCCAACACTTACTGTCAATGTGATAATCTTATCAAAGAAGGGCAATAACTCTTAATCAGAAACCTAGCCAACACTTACTGTCAATGTGATGATCTTATCAAAGAAGGGCAATAACTCTAAATCAGAAACCTAGCCAACACTTACTGTCAATGTGATGATCTTATCAAACAAGGGCAATAACTCAACATCAGAAACCTAGCCAACACTTACTGTCAATGTGATGATCTTATCAAACAAGGGCAATAACTCAAAATCAGAAACCTAGTCAACACTTACTGTCAATGTGATGATCTTATCAAACAAGGGCAATAACTCAAAATCAGAAACCTTGCCAACACTTACTGTCAATGTGATGATCTTATCAAACAAGGGCAATAACTCTAAATCAGAAACCTAGCCAACACTTACTGTCAATATGATGATCTTATCAAACAAGAGCAATAACTCAAAATCAGAAACCTAGCCAACACTTACTGTCAATGTGATGATCTTATCAAACAAGGGCAATAACTCTAAATCAGAAACCTAGCCAACACTTACTGTCAATGTGATGATCTTATCAAACAAGGGCAATAACTCGAAATCAGAAACCTAGCCAAAACTTACTGTCAATGTGATGATCTTATCAAACAAGGGCAATAACTCTAAATCAGAAACCTAGCCAACACTTACTGTCAATGTGATGATCTTATCAAACAAGGGCAATAACTCTTTAAATCAGAAACCTAGCCAACACTTACTGTCAATGTGATGATCTTATCAAACAAGGGCAATAACTCTAAATCAGAAACCTAGCCAACACTTACTGTCAATGTGATGATCTTATTAAACAAGGGCAATAACTCTAAATCAGAAACCTAGCCAACACTTACTGTCAATGTGATGATCTTATCAAATAACATCGCTGGAGCCATGTGGAAATCAAACACAAAATACTGAAATATACAAAGCAATTTATATCAAATTTAACAGAAAATAATGAAAAGTTCAAATCAATTCAAAAATCAATTTGTAATCAAATTTAACAGAAAATACTAAAATGTTCAAATCAACTCGTAATCAAATCTGTGTACAGACTCCTTTTTGTAATATAAATTAAGTACACAATGATGAAATGTATATATTCATTTATTATCGCATTAAGAAACATTTATTACAAAAAGAGGGGGAAGGGTTCTGTGATTGTGCCATTTTCATTTTCCATGACTTTTGAGCTCTTATGCAATTTGTGCTGTGTGTAAAGTATTAAAGGTATTTTTTATTTCTGTTACAGGTGTCACTTAATTATTATTTTCTGTTAATGTTGAATTGACCCCACCACCTGCATTCCGCATCAGTAGTGAAAAAAAATAAGTCATAAGCATTACGTAAATAGCATTAAATTGTTATCATTAAAAATATACAATGCATTGTTACAGAGAAAAGGATCTAATCCAAAAACTTAAACTTAGTCACTGGACCGTGAAATTGAGGTCATGGTCAGTTGAAACCTACGAGACACTCATGTACTAATCATTAGCAACCTATATACCAAATACTGTCATCCTACCATGCATGGTTACAGAGGAACTGCCCTAATCCAAAAACTTTAACATTCATTCATTCCAAGATAACTTTTTAAATATGGAAAGAAGAAGTCTATAAAGAGGGTCCTAACTCATAACATAGACTACATATATGCACAGAGAACATATGCTAATATGGTTCAGCAGTTGAAAATCCAATAAAATATATCATGCACTAATTTCACATTTTCAGTAAACAGATTTAACATTAAAGAAATCTTGGTGATACCTCGTTGTAATAAGGACAGTTGGTTGATTCTTTGACACTTGTATATTTTTTCTCAGTGCCAACCTGCACACACACCACAGGATCCATGTTAACACCAGCCAACTGTCTGGCTTCTATAATTGTCACGCACACCTACAAATTAATACTATGTAAATTATACTTAATATCTTAATACCTTCAAATACAGATAATTTTTGGGAACAATTTTGGAGAAGTGAGGTGTAAACAGGATTCTGTACAGCAATCATAGTTTTGTTACTTTAATGCTAACATCTATACCAAAGAGATATGTATTGCCTATTAGGGAGGTGAAAATAAGGTTGGTTGGATTGTTGGTTGTATGGTTGGTTGGATGGTTGGTTGGTTGTATGGTTGGTTGGTTGGTTGGTTGGATGGTTGGTTGGTTGGATTTTTGCTTTATGTCCACTGAGGACTATTTCAGTTATATTAAAGGGGACAATAAGACAGCAACAATAAATCAATTCTGGTATGGACAAAGAGAAAAATGTATAGTAATGAGTCGGGTCATTAAATTTAACCTTTTTATTGGCTACTTTTTTAAACTACAAAAGGGTCATTATCTTGCCAAATCCTTGGCAGTTTCCAAACATCTTATCCAGTGTGATACCTATCTGGGGATGCATTAAGCAGCTCGCGCAAGTTCAGTCATGGGTACATTTTCCAGTACCCAGGTGTACTGCAACATGCAAATACAAAAACACTATTCTGATATTTATTCTATTTTCAAACAAAAATTCACATGGAATTTACCTGAAAATGATCTTATACATTGATTTTACTTAAATGATTTAAATGAATGAATTATTAAATTCGTTGGAAAATTACAGTAAATGCACTTGAAAATTTTTATATGAACTTTAGATTAATTCAAAATGCAATTTTCTGTTGTCTTCCTGCCATGCCTGGTTATTAATGGTATCACCTTATAACAAGGGGCCTCTGTGTGACACGTTAAGGTAGTTTGTCTACTATTTATCATGTGGTCTGTCAACACTGAGGTTGTGGGTTCGAGTCTCACTGTGGGCACCACTCCAATCTTAAAAGACAAGAGTTGCCAGTTTTCCTACTGAAGGTGAGGGATTTTCTCTGGGACCCATTCTCCATCCTCAATAAAAACTGGAAGCCATGATATAGCTGGAAAATTGGTGAAAATGGCAATAAACATCATTAAACAAACAATTGTAACAAAGTCAATGGACCATAAAACTGAGGTCAGAGTAGTGAATAATCAATCATAGGTCAAAGTCAGGTGACAGGTAACTTACTTGCATGAATTTGCCAAAAACTACTATTGAATCCAAACTGATGGACTTATGGCTTAATCTTAAAAAGATATAAAGCAAAATGTTAACTGTTACTGACATTGCTATGCAGCCCAGCCAGAAACCAATCTATATATGTCTTGGTGGCTGCCTTCAGCAACATCTGTGAATGTCATGTGATGTGTATGTATAAGATCACTTCATGTGCAAACTTTGTACTGTAAACTTCAATGTAGCCATATCTAGAATAACTGTCCAAATTACCAATAACCTTCACTAAAATGTTACTAGATACCTGAAAATCTTGAGCTTTTAATGATGGAGGTTCAAGATTAGGGGACTTTCCTTTTTGCCTAAAAAAGACATCTAACAACTAAGACATAATATAAACATCAAGACAACACTTTGTCACAACACACAAATCATTACAGAGCTGACACCATGTTAGTAACATGGTGAGATCAAGACAACACTTTGTCACAACACACAAATCATTACAATTACAGAGCTGACACCATGTTAGTAACATGGTGAGATCAAGACACATGAATGATTAATCTCGGCTGGCATGTTGTGATATAATTATCACTTGTCGGATATCAATATAAATGTTTGTCTCTCCAATGTTACTGAACAGCTTATCAAAACTTGGTATTGAATTTAAAAAGAAATAATTAAATTGGTTGCATGGTTTATTTCTGTATTTACTCAGTAATGTCTGTAGGAATTATTAAGTGTTTTATATTCTGTTTTCCCTATCAACAGGCTGCAATAGGTAACCAGTTTGTTCGATGACATGTGACATGCATTCAGACATCCTTTCTTCCAACCAAGCTTAATCTGCATCATCCCGATTCTTTGAAAAATTTGTTTTCATTAAGTTTTTAAAAGTTTGTAAAGTTAAATGTTTATTTGACCTTGGTGTTAATTTGCATTTTTAAGGAATTAACTATTGAGTTTAACCTCCTCTGAATGACTGGGGTTGAAATCATTGAACCTTGACCATCACTGCCATTATCATCATCTACATTTTCAGATCGTCTCCCTAGTAATGACGCCATTTCTGCAGCCTTTGCATCCAAACTTGTGTCTGTTAAAAAGAAGCAAAGAAAAATTATTAGTTACCTTTCATTGTAGTTTTATAAAACTAATTCTAGATATTTTCAATAGGATTGAATAAAACCATTGAATTAAATCCATTCAGATTACTGATTTAAATTCTGTTTCTGTGCATTTGACTGTAAATTTGAATTACCTGCAGATATCATTGCAAAACAAAAGCATTCTGTAATGGCAATAGTCAAAACTATCTTGGTCAATAGTCTTTACTTAACCTATCATTACATGCAGAACTAGTCTAAGATTTACAGTCTATAACATTTAACTTAAAAATCCTGATATTTGATTTGGTGGTAGTATAAGTGTACTGAAAGTGTTACCTTCATTTTCAGCTTCATCTAATAGAGATTGTCTATCCTCACCAGATACGTTGGATTTACGATTGACAGCCATCATCATCTTAACTGCAGAGGCAAAAGCTTTGGTACTTATAAAAGAAATAAGAATGTTCCATATGTTGTTTGCTACATACAAATCTATTATATCTAATTATTTATAAGAAAGGAGAAACTGTACTTCTAATTAAAGAAATTATTTAATAAAAGGAAATATTCCAGAAATCTTCCTTCTGGAGGATGTTTATAAATCTATCTGTACAATATATAACTTAATCTGAGCAATCATTTTTCTATGGATTATCCTCACACCAAAAAAAGAAATATTTATAACGTTTAATAATTTTGACATTTTTGTTTATAATGGACTAAGAAACCAGATGTTATGTTTGCTCCTTATACTAAGTACCAATAAACTGGTGAACTGGCCTAGTATATGTTTAAATTGAGCCATAAAACTTGGTAGGATGTTTGTTAGTGTCCAAAATGAGCCATACAAATTGTAGAATGTTTACAGATGAAAGTTTAATTTTTTAACATGGCTGAAAAATGTCATTGAATATGAATATGTCAGATAGATATTGTAATCTTTTACTGTGTAGTCTCTGGATTTATAACTGAAGAAGGAGTTGATTACCCTTCTTTACCTGAAGTCCCCAAGCCCACCTACCAAACACTATAAGTTGATAATAAAGTATGTCGTTAGTTTATTGAGAAATACTCTGAATTATTAGAAGTCATCTTTTTAAGTTATGTTTCAGTTAATAATGGCCCTGAAAATGTTACAGTTGATAATGGCCTTGTAAATGTTACAGTTGATAAGGCCCTGTAAATGTTACAGTTGATAAGGCCCTGTAAATGTTACAGTTAATAATGACCCTGTAAATGTTATAGTTGATAATGGCCTTGTAAATGTTACAGTTGATAAGGCCCTGTAAATGTTACAGTTGATAATGGCCCTGTAAATGTTACAGTTGATAATGGCCCTGTAAATGTTACAGTTGATAATGACCCTGTAAATGTTACAGTTGATAATGACCCTGTAAATGTTACAGTTGATAAGGCCCTGTAAATGTTACAGTTGATAATGGCCTTGTAAATGTTACAGTTGATAATGGCCCTGTAAATGTTACAGTTGATAATGGCCCTGTAAATGTTACAGTTGATAATGACCCTGTAAATGTTACAGTTGATAATGACCCTGTAAATGTTACAGTTGATAAGGCCCTGTAAATGTTACAGTTGATAATGGCCTTGTAAATGTTACAGTTGATAATGGCCCTGTAAATGTTATAGTAGATAATGACCCTGTAAATGTTACAGTTGATAATGGCCCTGAAAATGTTACAATGGATAATGACCCTGTAAATGTTATAATTTAAAATGGCCCTGTAAATGTTACAGTTGATAATGGTCCTGAAAATGTTACAGTTGATAATGGCACTGAAAATGTTACAGTTGATAATGGCCCTGGAAATGTTACAGTTGATAATGGCCCTGGAAATGTTACAGTTGATAATGGCCCTGTAAATGTTACAGTTGATAATGGCCCTGTAAATTTTACAGTTAATGATGACCCTGTAAATGTTATGCTTGATATTGGCCCTTTAATGTAACAGTTGATAATGGCCCTGTAAATGTTACAGTTGATAATGGCCCTGTAAATGTTACAGTTGATAATGGCCCTGTAAATTTTACAGTTAATGATGACCCTGTAAATGTTATGCTTTATATTGACCCTTTAATGTTACAGTTGATAATGGCCCTGAAAATGTTACAGTTGATAATGACCCTATAAATGTTACAGTTGATAATGGCCCTGTAAATGAACTAAGGAAGAGGAAAATGGCTGCACTGATTTCTAGAATGGTCAGTAAAATTATTTTTGAATAGAAGTGAAAATGGTGGTGAAGTGAATATAACATTTAAATAGTATTTTATGAATTGGTTGCCTTTTAAAGCTTATTGTGAATAACTCTTTTCTGGACTTTTTGTAGAGCAAGGAGCGATTAAGCAAAGTTGACACTTTAGGGTTTCCAGATTACCTCTGATGACAAAGGTCTAGTGTCCTGTTACTCAACAAAACTTGGTGTATAAGTAAGAAGAACAATGTTAATGTGTCCTCAATGGACAAACAATCAGGAGGCTGTTTTAAGTTAATTAAAAACACTTCTTTCATTTTATTCATTCTGGGAATGATTTAGAGCCATCTTTTATTCTCAACACTGCCATGAATGTCTATATCAATCAACAGTAAGAGACTAGAAAATCTAATTAAGCTAATTATAATTGTATTGTTCTGACAAGCTATCATGGTAATACTGAGAGTATTTCTTCTGTTTTCTTTTTATTCCCAATCCTTGGTGGTTAAAAAACAATGTATACAATAACTTGATCAATGGACAAAATAGCACTGTGCTGAGTTACCTGATATATCACAAAGCAGTGATCCTATTAAAACTCATTAAAATTAATGCTTCTCTACAAGTTCTCATTTTTTATATAACTAATCTTCCTTCCTGCTGATTAATGGACATAAAGAATCATCAATGGCAGTTATTATATCTGTATAAATCTAAATCATACTTATACAAAAACAAAATGTATTAGTCCTATCATTTTCAACTGAGCATCAGATAAAAAATAGTTTCTAATGGGATGTATGGTGGTCTAGGATGTTTTCGATACTTTGCATCTTTTACTGGGGGTGGGGGGGGGGGTGGGGTGGAAGGGACCTGGTTAAGGTAGTTCATCTACTATTGATCACATGCATGTTCTGAGTGTCAACATTGAGATTGCAGGTTAGATTCTCACTCGACTCCAATCTTAATTGAAAAGGATTGCCAGTTTTCCTACCACAGGTAGGGGTACTCCGGCTTCCTCCAATAAAAACTGGAACCCATGATATAGCTGAAAAATGGCTGAAAGTGGCATTAAACACCATTAAAAAAAGAAAAGAAACCCCTTTACTATGAATTAAAATGACTGATTTAAGGCCCACAAATACATGCAAACACAGGGGATATTCCACAATGGCATGGCCATACAATGACCTAAAATAAGACTAATTAAAGGTTCAGCAAACACGGGTGACATTAAAATGACAATCTAATCTCAATCTGTCTGGATAGACATTAGATAATATTATAAGGATACTACACACAGATCTTAAAATGACTGCAGCAATGACACAGGTACACACTTACTGTAGAGGTGATTTCCCGCCACCAGTTTTTGATGAGGCTACACTTAACCTTGAACCTCGAATGGATGATTTATTGGAAGCTATGGAGATTGTGTCATGGTCATCACTTAGAATTTGATCCCCACTGCGACTGTGTTGTATATTTAACTGATTCAGTTCTTCCTCCGATAATGGCTGACGCAACTCCTCTGATTTGAGTTTTTCAAAGCCACCTTTTTGCCACATACCTACGGAACCATCCGGTGCATTATATGTAAGTTCAAAGGTCACTGTTGTCTGAAAAAAGAAAAAAAAATATGATATAGATTTTGTATGACAGTTAGAAGTCAGACATAAATATATACCCAATATACAATATTCCAGATTTAAAGACAAGACCAATTAAACAACCTACTTAGTTGTTCATTATTTATTATGTCATTTTCTATTTTTGATAAATAGTGCACTGACAAAGATGAAAAACAGAAATAATAAAAGTCTGCCATGATCTGCCAAAAATTGTAATGATTTCTTCAGTTATTACCCCAAAGAGTCTATCTGATTTATATTCCACAAACAAACTTACTGTAAAGGTTAGAGTCAGTCATGACAAAATGTCATTTACAGTCAAATAGGAGACAAAATAATTATTTCTCTGAAACATTTCATGAGAAAATTTAGTCAAATGTCCATGTGACGCTATTACCTAAAAGACAATAAATGAAATCTAGTTTGGATATAACTCGTGTCTATAATTTCTAATGTTCAAATGTTGACATTTACTAATTTTCTTTTGACATAAGCCTTACAACATGTTAAATACACCGTATTTAAACAGATCGTTCGTCAGTAAATGTCACATCTCATGGGTATATGGATATGGTAGGACAATTAAAACAAACTTCTATAATTCTTAACAGTTAAAACATTGGAATTCATCATTAGACTTCCTGCATCAACTAAATGAAACCAATGTTACTATAGGGACTACAACTTATGTTCTTTCAGCCATGTTAAAATAATGACATATTAAAATAGTTACTCTATGTGGTTTGTCCGACCAGGTAAGAACTTCCTGTGGTTTGTCAGACCAGGTAAGAACTTCCAGTGGTTTGTCCGACCAGGTAAGAACTTCCTGTGGTTTGTCCGACCAGGTAAGAACTTCCTGTGGTTTGTCAGACCAGGTAAGAACTTCCAGTGGTTTGTCCGACCAGGTAAGAACTTCCTGTGGTTTGTCCGACCAGGTAAGAACTTCCTGTGGTTTGTCAGACCAGGTAAGAACTTCCTGTGGTTTGTCAGACCAGGTAAGAACTTCCTGTGGTTTGTCCGACCAGGTAAGAACTTCCTGTGGTTTGTCCGACCAGGTAAGAACTTCCTGTGGTTTGTCAGACCAGGTAAGAACTTCCTGTGGTTTGTCCGACCAGGTAAGAACTTCCTGTGGTTTGTCAGACCAGGTAAGAACTTCCTGTGGTTTGTCAGACCAGGTAAGAACTTCCTGTATTTTGTCCGACCAGGTAAGAACTTCCTGTGGTTTGTCAGACCAGGTAAGAACTTCCTGTATTTTGTCCGACCAGGTAAGAACTTCCAGTGGTTTGTCCGACCAGATAAGAACTTCCAGTGGTTTGTCAGACCAGGTAAGAACTTCCTGTGGTTTGTCAGACCAGGTAAGAACTTCCAGTGGTTTGTCCGACCAGATAAGAACTTCCTGGGTTTGTCCGACCAGGTAAGAACTTCCTGTGGTTTGTCAGACCAGGTAAGAACTTCCTGTGGTTTGTCAGACCAGGTAAGAACTTCCTGTGGTTTTGTCGACCAGGTAAGAACTTCCTGTGGTTTGTCCAACCAGGTAAGAACTTCCTGTGGTTTATCTGACCAGGTAAGAACTTCCTGTGGTTTGTCAGACCAGGTAAGAACTTCCTCTGGTTTGTCAGACCAGGTAAGAACTTCCTCTGGTTTGTCCGACCAGGTAAGAACTTCCTGTGGTTTGTCCGACCAGGTAAGAACTTCCTGTGGTTTGTCAGACCAAGGTAAGAACTTCCTGTGGTTTGTCCGACCAGGTAAGAACTTCCTGTGGTTTGTCCGACCAGGTAAGAACTTCCAGTGGTTTGTCAGACCAGGTAAGAACTTCCTGTGGTTTGTCCGACCAGGTAAGAACTTCCAGTGGTTTGTCCAACCAGGTAAGAACTTCCTGTGGTTTATCTGACCAGGTAAGAACTTCCTGTGGTTTGTCCGACCAGGTAAGAACTTCCAGTGGTTTGTCAGACCAGGTAAGAACTTCCAGTGGTTTGTCAGACCAGGTAAGAACTTCCTCTGGTTTGTCCGACCAGGTAAGAACTTCCTGTGGTTTTGTCGACCAGGTAAGAACTTCCTGTGGTTTGTAAGACCAAGGTAAGAACTTCCTGTGGTTTGTCCGACCAGGTAAGAACTTCCTGTGGTTTTGTCGACCAGGTAAGAACTTCCTGTGGTTTGTCCGACCAGGTAAGAACTTCCAGTGGTTTGTCAGACCAGGTAAGAACTTCCTGTGGTTTGTCAGACCAGGTAAGAACTTCCTCTGGTTTGTCCGACCAGGTAAGAACTTCCAGTGGTTTGTCAGACCAGGTAAGAACTTCCTGTGGTTTGTCAGACCAGGTAAGAACTTCCTGTGGTTTGTCCGACCAGGTAAGAACTTCCTGTGGTTTGTCCGACCAGGTAAGAACTTCCTGTGGTTTGTCCGACCAGGTAAGAACTTCCTGTGGTTTGTCCGACCAGGTAAGAACTTCCTGTGGTTTGTCAGACCAGGTAAGAACTTCCTGTGGTTTGTCAGACCAGGTAAGAACTTCCTGTGGTTTGTCAGACCAGGTAAGAACTTCCTGTGGTTTGTCCGACCAGGTAAGAACTTCCTGTGGTTTGTCAGACCAGGTAAGAACTTCCTGTATTTTGTCCGACCAGGTAAGAACTTCCTGTGGTTTGTCAGACCAGGTAAGAACTTCCTGTATTTTGTCCAACCAGGTAAGAACTTCCAGTGGTTTGTCCGACCAGATAAGAACTTCCTGGGTTTGTCCGACCAGGTAAGAACTTCCTGTGGTTTGTCAGACCAGGTAAGAACTTCCTGTGGTTTGTCAGACCAGGTAAGAACTTCCTGTGGTTTGTCCAACCAGGTAAGAACTTCCTGTGGTTTATCTGACCAGGTAAGAACTTCCTGTGGTTTGTCAGACCAGGTAAGAACTTCCTGTGGTTTGTCAGACCAGGTAAGAACTTCCTGTGGTTTGTCAGACCAGGTAAGAACTTCCTGTGGTTTGTCCAACCAGGTAAGAACTTCCTGTGGTTTATCTGACCAGGTAAGAACTTCCTGTGGTTTGTCCGACCAGGTAAGAACTTCCAGTGGTTTGTCAGACCAGGTAAGAACTTCCAGTGGTTTGTCAGACCAGGTAAGAACTTCCTCTGGTTTGTCCGACCAGGTAAGAACTTCCTGTGGTTTTGTCGACCAGGTAAGAACTTCCTGTGGTTTGTAAGACCAAGGTAAGAACTTCCTGTGGTTTGTCCGACCAGGTAAGAACTTCCTGTGGTTTTGTCGACCAGGTAAGAACTTCCTGTGGTTTGTCCGACCAGGTAAGAACTTCCAGTGGTTTGTCAGACCAGGTAAGAACTTCCTGTGGTTTGTCAGACCAGGTAAGAACTTCCTCTGGTTTGTCCGACCAGGTAAGAACTTCCAGTGGTTTGTCAGTCCAGGTAAGAACTTCCTCTGGTTTGTCCGACCAGGTAAGAACTTCCTGTGGTTTGTCCGACCAGGTAAGAACTTCCTGTGGTTTTGTCGACCAGGTAAGAACTTCCTGTGGTTTTGTCGACCAGGTAAGAACTTCCTGTGGTTTATCAGACCAGGTAAGAACTTCCTGGGTTTGTCCGACCAGGTAAGAACTTCCTGTGGTTTATCTGACCAGGTAAGAACTTCCTGTGGTTTTGTCGACCAGGTAAGAACTTCCTGTGGTTTTGTCGACCAGGTAAGAACTTCCTGGGTTTGTCCGACCAGGTAAGAACTTCCTGTGGTTTATCTGACCAGGTAAGAACTTCCTGGATTTGTCCGACCAGGTAAGAACTTCCTGTGGTTTATCTGACCAGGTAAGAACTTCCTGTGGTTTTGTCGACCAGGTAAGAACTTCCTGTGGTTTTGTCGACCAGGCAAGAACTTCCTGGGTTTGTCCGACCAGGTAAGAACTTCCTGTGGTTTATCTGACCAGGTAAGAACTTCCTGTGGTTTGTCCGACCAGGTAAGAACTTCCTGTGGTTTGTAAGACCAGGTTAGAACTTCCTGTGGTTTGTCAGACCAGGTTAGAACTTCCTGTGGTTTGTCAGACCAGGTAAGAACTTCCTGTGGTTTGTCAGACCAGGTAATAACTTCCTGTGGTTTGTCAGACCAGGTAATAACTTCCTGTGGTTTGTCCAACCAGGTAAGAACTTCCTGTGGTTTGTCAGACCAGGTAATAACTTCCTGTGGTTTGTCAGACCAGGTAAGAACTTCCTGTGGTTTGTCAGACCAGGTAAGAACTTCCTGTGGTTTGTCCGACCAGGTAAGAACTTCCTGTGGTTTATCTGACCAGGTAAGAACTTCCTGTGGTTTGTCAGACCAGGTTAGAACTTCCTGTGGTTTGTCAGACCAGGTAAGAACTTCCTGTGGTTTGTCAGACCAAGGTAAGAACTCCATGTGGTTTATCAGACTGAGGTACAGATTAATGCCGTTTAAAGTTTGACTATTGCTTCACTGAGGCAAAGAATGCAAAATGCATGTTAGTTTTAAAACCTTTTAAGACTTTCAGGATATGTAACAAGTATATACAACTTAACATGTCAATAATACCTAAGTATTAACTTCTGTGTAATTAAACTAGTACTGAACTATGCACAATAAACTAGTAATAACAGGGATGCATACAAATGTCTATCAAAACAAAGCCCAGAGTTTAAAAATGTTTAAAAGTTTATTGTACAGTTTCTGGTCAGCCCCAACATACTCACAATTACATTTGGATCAGACATCACATCTCTAAGAAAGTTAGCAAACAAGATTTAAAAGAAAGTAAGAAGAAAAAAGAGAAGAAGAATAATAAGAAACGCAACAAAAATAAACTTCATTTAGGAGACATAACAAGTGTGGACACAGAAAAATGTCTTGCCTGCATTCCACATCAGTAACAAAAAAAATTACATCAAAGTCATTATGTAAATAGAATTAAATTGTTTTCATTTAAAATATACAATGCATCGTTAAAGAGAAACGGACCTAATCCAAAAACTTTAACATATTCGTTGGACCGTGATTTGAGGTCAAGGTCAGGTGACAACCTACCAGACAGTCATGTACTATTTTTCCAGCAACCTATATACCAAATATTGTCACGATACCATGCATAGTTACAGATCAACTGCCCTAATACAAAAACTTAACGTATTCGCTAAACCTTGAAATTGAGGTCAAGGTCAGGTGACACCTACCAGACAGTCATATACAATTAAGCAACCTATATACCAAATATTGTCATACTACCATGCGTGGTTACAGAGGAACTGCTGTAACCCTAAAACTTAAACGTAGTCACTGGACCGTGAAATTCAGGTCAAAGTGAGGTGACTGACTGGCAAGTACTCATCATAAATACCTGGACCAAATTTGATGGACATAGGGCTTAGGCTTACAAAGATATGAGGCAAGATGTCCAAGTATTTAAGGTGCCACCGCCGCTGGATTCCCATACATATGTCTTGCCTACAGAGACTTGTTGCAGGGAGACAAAAATCATTGGAATTAGCAGAAGCTGATACAGGATTTTAAGTTAAAAGGGGTTCAGCAAATGGTAGAGGGGTCTTGGCCCCTAGCAGGTCCAGGACAGTGCCTTTGCAGTGGCCCAGGGGGTCAAAGCCCTTAGGAAGCTCTGAAGAGATAGCTTCTAATCTCTCCCCATCTGACGTGAGTTTTTGTGTATTTCTCTTTTCTTATGTTTGTTTTTTTTTTAGGGGAAAGGGGGTGTGCCTGATTAGTTATACATGCAAGTGTATCAATCAAACACAATAACCATGAAAACTTCTATAAGGAACCATCATCTGTACTATAGGAATTTATCAGGTTCTAATCCCTTGATATAAAGACTTTCTTTTCAAACAAGCATACTAAACACTGTGAAACCTGTACATCCTTGAGTAGATGACCTGTGTAAACAGGGAGTATACTGAAAAGATGTCCATGAGTAGATTGTTTTCTGTTCGCTTGTTTGAATGTTGTTTCATGCAACTTTCAGCAATTTTTCAGCTATATCACGGCATCCAGTTTTTATTGGGGGAGAAGGCCAAAAAATTCAGAGAAAACTCCCAACCTTTGGTATAAAAACAGGCAATCCTAGTCACTGCCCACAGTGAGACTCGAACCTGCAATTGCAGTGTTGACAGACTATGTAATCAATGATAGACAACTGCCTTAACCACTTGGCCCCATGAATAGACTGAAAACCCAAATAAACCCTGAGTAGATTTTGGAAAATAATATATAACATGTAGTGATAAGACCAAATGCTTACCATCAAGTTCAAGAACAATTATGCCATAGTATTCGGTTTTGTACTAAATGTTCAATACATGTTTTGATGACTGTAGGTGGTTTGAAGCCAATTTTAACAACTATATGTCTATTGTAAGATGATAAAAATTGATACTGGCAAAAACTGGTCAACCATTATAAGTCTGAGTGCCAATCAAGTGCACCTTTTTGTGATATAAACCAGAAACCCTCCACACAAAGGTGGTAGATACATTTAGGTAAATGCTACACAAACAACTTTTTCCTATACATTAAAATTCTGTATTAGCAGAAAAGCCTACACATAAAAATTTCTGTATTAGCAGTAGACAAATAAAGTCCACTTACATTGTTCTTAATTCATGCTTCACATTTACTGAAACAGACAAAAGTTCTTAAAAGGTGTGACAATCTATATGGCTATGTAAATACTGAAAAACATTTCATGAACTTATTCTGACAGAATTTGTCTGATGAATTACTACTTACAAGACAGCATGTACAATTTAATGAAATGTCAACCAGAATGTGAGTGTTAAGTTGATATAATTTAATTGTTTCATTGAATAAAATCCTATTTTTTTTTCTAAACAATTTCCAATTTTATATTGTTATCTGATACCCTTAGCCGTCTCTCGCCCACTGAAAACTTCTTACAAAATGCCAAACCAGTAGTCATTAGGTTTAAAGTGTTCCGTGTAATCTAATTGTAGAATACGAAAATCTGAATTATTCAGAAACAAGAACTTAACCATTAAATAATTCAGATTTGAATCATCATAGCAATCAATGAAAAACAAAGTTTTAATTTAATTTATTCTTAATCCTGTATTTACAGTATTAGGAAAAGGAATTATTTAAGCAAATAATTTAAGGACATATCCCACTATTCGATCTTCATATGATATTTTCTGAATATTTTGTCTTTACTTTCGAAATGATAAAATCTTTAAATAAAGCTAAAAAAAATTAGTGGTCACCGATCGTATTCAAAAGTTACGACATCATCTTTATTACCTGTTTTTAGGGTACTAGGGTTATGTGTTATTTTACTTATATTTTCTCATAGTTTCCTGTTAGAATCAACTTAGAATATTTTGAATCCCTCATAGCATGTAGAAGACAAATATGCAATTATCTATTTAAAAATAAGTGTCCAGCATAAATGTGGAATGAATACGTTCCCGCTATTTTTGTTTAGGACTCGGAATACACAAAATCGTAGATCGCAAAGAATTGACCTCTGATAAAAAAAATATATTTTCACAGAAGATAGAGGATAACTTACTCTTCACATTGAAAAAACAAAATTATATGGTCACCGAATCAGGGGAAAATATATTTGTGAAAAATATGTACAGCCAGAATTAGCGAGAAGGAAAGGACACCATTTTCTATGTACATTTCTTTTTTGTGTATGTTTGCCATGGAAAGTGATTGATTTTGTTTTTTCCCCAAATTCTAAAAGGGTGCATTGCTTTTTTACTTGTAAAATAACATTTTAGTCGATCCATAAAGCCAATGGTTACTGAAATGGAAATTTAATGCTGCATTTTGACAATGACAACATCATAAACAAAAATTAACAAAACAATAATGTTTAAGATCAAAATGTGCAGAAACAATAGTAGGATTTGTCTTTAAGAAATAATTCATTGGGGTACAAATATACACTGATTTTACCACCAGGTACAAATATATACTGATTTTACCACCAGGTACAAATATATAATGATTTTACCACCAGGTACAAATATATAATGATTTTACCACCAGGTACAAATATATACTGATTTTACCACGGGTTGGCCCTTTATGTCCAATATTTTAGTCCAAGCGATAGCGAGGGGTAAAATGTGGACACAAAGGTCAAACAGGTGGTAAAATGAGTATATATTCATGCCCTAATGAATTATTTCGATTCTAATAAGACATATATATTAACTTTTTTAACGATGTAACCTTTGAGTTGCGGGACTTGTCGGCCATTTAGGACACAAATTTGATTGTGACATCATTAAAAATCTTGCAATGACCTCGCCATGATGAGTGTTGATTGTTTATGACGTTGATAAGGAATATATATTCATTTAACACCTGGTGTGGACACAAAGAAAAAGACGTTTTAGGCATGTTACATTAGAATAAGTTTTATATGATTTAAGGTTTCAATCTTTAAGCGATGAAAACTAATTCTTTTGTATTACTTTTAATGCTATTAAACAAAAAATAAACATATATATATATATGTATTATACCATGAATGTTTCCACAATTTTCTTTTCAACTTGTAGGACTTTATAAACAAAAAAAAAATTATAAAGGAACCAATACATCAAAACATATAAGATGTGACACATACAATGTACACAGTTTACTTCCCAAGAGAATTGGAATGAGAACTTAGAAGTTTACATGAGGCTATAACTCTAATAGGCAGGAAAAGACAGCACAATCATGTATGTTTTTTTCAGCAGAACATTTATACAATAGAGAAAGCATGTAAACTAATGAACCTATATCTGACACTCTGAACAAATATTTAGCACCAGTAATTTGTTTCACTAGGGCCATTACCTCTGAGCCAGGTCATTAAAGAATCTTTTAACAAAATGGTTTTCTTGTATATCCACTTACTTAATGTACATCACATCTGTGGTCAACATAAGGAAAGTCTTGATAAAAAGGAACTGTCCACAACTATTCTCTGACATAATCTCTATTTAACATCTTTCATATCAGTTTAACATTTTCAAAAATTATTTTAATTCTAAGGTTTTTCTATTTTCAAGGTTTTGATAGCCTTGAATTTTAAATATTGTTTGGATTTGAGCATCACTGACGAGTCTTGATTATGAAACATGCGTCTGACGTAGTAAATAAATTCTATTAACCGTGGTACCTTTGATGACATTTTATTAAAACTATCTCTTAATTAACTTAAAAGCTGCCATTGTTATGTTTATTACATATGTAAAATAGGAAGGCAATGTCTGACAGCGTTTAATCAATTTCTACTGCATACAAGTAATTGCATCATTTCTAAGAATATCAATGTCAACTGTCTATAAATGAACCTAAATATATTTGCTTTTGATAAAAGAGTAAATTTCTTCTGTTCGATCCTTTAGGATAAAAATTCATTAAAGTTTAACTGATCCTCCAAAAGTAGTAACATCCATACATTATAAAGCATGTCTTATACATAGTGACTTTTGTGGAGTATAACTCTGATATTAGAGATGGAAAAATAAAAATCTAAACATTAAAATTATCCATAGCTGAGAAAGCAGAAAATCTTAAATTCAGTGTAAAGTTTTATTTGAATCTCTAATTGATAAATTTTAATATACCCAACCATAATCATTGTGTTTACTTATCATCTAAGTGATTGGGCATTATGACCTGAATTATGACACTATCCCAAGCAAAACCAAACACAAAACAGTATGCAGCCTATATGACACCGTTCCAAACAGTATCCAAGCTATATGATCCTATACCCAAACAGTATCCAAGCTATATGATCCTATACCTAAACAGTATCCAAGCTATATGACTCTATCCCCAAACAGTATCCAAGCTATATGACCCTATCCCCAAACAGTATCCAAGCTATATGATCCCATACCCAAACAGTATCCAAGCTATATGACCCTATACCCAAACAGTATCCAAGCTATATGACCCTATCCCCAAACAGTATCCAAGCTATATGACTCTATCCCCAAACAGTATCCAAGCTATATGACTCTATCCCCAAACAGTATCCAAGCTATATGACTCTATCCCCAAACAGTATCCAAGATATATGACTCTATCCCCAAACAGTATCCAAGCTATATGACCCTATCCCCAAACAGTATCCAAGCTATATGATCCCATACCCAAACAGTATCCAAGCTATATGACCCTATACCCAAACAGTATCCAAGCTATATGACCCTATCCCCAAACAGTATCCAAGCTATATGATCATATCCCCAAACAAAATCCAGGCTATATGACCCTATCCCCAAACAGTATCCGAGCTATAAGACTCTATCCCCAAACAGTATCAAGATATATGGCCCTATCCCCAAACAGTATCCAAGCTATATGATCCTATCCCCAAACAATATCCAGGCTATATGACTCTATCCAAAACAGTATCCAAGAAATATGACTTTATTCCCAAACAGTATCCAAGATATATGACTCTATCCCCAAACAATATCCAGGCTATATGACTCTATCCCAAACAGTATCCAAGATATATGACCCTATCCCCAAACAATATCCAGGCTATATGTTCCTATCCCAAACAGTATCCAAGATATATGACTCTATCCCAAAACAATATCCAGGCTATAAGACTCTATCCCCAAACAGTATCCAAGATATATGACTCTATCCCCAAACAATATCCAGGCTATATGACTCTATCCCAAACAGTATCCAATCTATATGACTCTATCCCCAAACAATATCCAGGCTATATGATCCTATCCCTGAACAGTATCTGTACTATATGACACTATCCCCAAACATTATCCAGGCTATATGACTCTATCCCCAAACAATATCCAAGCTATATGACTCTATCCCCAAACAATATCCAGGCTATATGATCCTATCCCTGAACAGTATCTGTACTATATGACACTATCCCCAAACAATATCCAGGCTATATGACTCTATCCCAAACAATATCCAAGCAATATGATCCTATCCCCAAACAATATACAAGCTATATGACTCTATCCCCAAACAATATCCAGGCTATATGACTCTATCCCAAACAGTATCCAAGCTATATGACTCTATCCCCAAACAATATCCAGGCTATATGATCCTATCCCTGAACAGAATCTGTACTATATGACACTATCCCCAAACATTATCCAGGCTATATGACTCTATCCCCAAACAATATCCAAGCTATATGACTCTATCCCCAAACAATATCCAGGCTATATGATCCTATCCCTGAACGGTATCTGTACTATGTGACACTATCCCCAAACAATATCCAGGCTGTATGACTATATCCCCAAACAATATCCAAGCAATATGATCCTATCCCCAAACAATATACAAGCTATATGACACTATCCCCAAACAATATCCAGGCTATATGACTCTATCCCAAACAATATCCAAGCAATATGATCCTATCCCCAAACAATATACAAGCTATATGACTCTATCCCCAAACAATATCCAGGCTATATGACTATATCCCCAAACAGTATCCAAGATATATGACTCTATCCCCAAACAATATACAAGCTATATGACTCTATCCCCAAACAATATCCAGGCTATATGACTATATCCCCAAACAGTATCCAAGATATATGACTCTATCCCCAAACAGTATCCAAGCTATATGACTCTATCCCCAAACAGTATCCAAACTATATGACTCTATCCCCAAACAATATTCAGGCTATATGACTCTATCCCCAAACAATATCCAAGATATATGACTCTATCCCCAAACAATATCCAGGCTATATGACTCTATCCCTAAACAGTATCCAAGATATATGACTCTATCCCCAAACAATATCCAGGCTATATGTTCCTATCCCAAACAGTATCCAAGATATATGACTCTATCCCCAAACAATACCCAGGCTATATGACTCTATCCCTAAACAGTATCCAAGATATATGACTCTATCCCCAAACAATATCCAGGCTATATGTTCCTATCCCAAACAGTATCCAAGATATATGACTCTATCCCAAAACAATATCCAGGCTATAAGACTCTATCCCCAAACAGTATCCAAGATATATGACTCTATCCCCAAACAATATCCAGGCTATATGACTCTCCCCAAACAATATCCAGGCTATATGACTCTCCCCAAACAATATCCAGGCTATATGACTCTCCCCAAACAATATCCAGGCTATATGTTCCTATCCCAAACAGTATCCAAGATATATGACTCTATCCCAAAACAATATCCAGGCTATAAGACTCTATCCCCAAACAGTATCCAAGATATATGACTCTATCCCCAAACAATATCCAGGCTATATGACTCTCCCCAAACAATATCCAGGCTATATGACTCTCCCCAAACAATATCCAGGCTATATGACTCTATCCCCAAACAATATCCAGGCTATATGACTCTCCCCAAACAATATCCAGGCTATATGTTCCTATCCCAAACAGTATCCAAGATATATGACTCTATCCCAAAACAATATCCAGGCTATAAGACTCTATCCCCAAACAGTATCCAAGATATATGACTCTATCCCCAAACAATATCCAGGCTATATGACTCTATCCCCAAACAATATCCAGGCTATATGACTATATCCCCAAACAGTATCCAAGATATATGACTCTATCCCCAAACAGTATCCAAGCTATATGACTCTATCCCCAAACAGTATCCAAACTATATGACTCTATCCCCAAACAATATTCAGGCTATATGACTCTATCCCCAAACAATATCCAAGATATATGACTCTATCCCCAAACAATATCCAGGCTATATGACTCTATCCCTAAACAGTATCCAAGATATATGACTCTATCCCCAAACAATATCCAGGCTATATGTTCCTATCCCAAACAGTATCCAAGATATATGACTCTATCCCCAAACAATATCCAGGCTATATGACTCTATCCCTAAACAGTATCCAAGATATATGACTCTATCCCCAAACAATATCCAGGCTATATGTTCCTATCCCAAACAGTATCCAAGATATATGACTCTATCCCAAAACAATATCCAGGCTATAAGACTCTATCCCCAAACAGTATCCAAGATATATGACTCTATCCCCAAACAATATCCAGGCTATATGACTCTCCCCAAACAATATCCAGGCTATATGACTCTCCCCAAACAATATCCAGGCTATATGACTCTCCCCAAACAATATCCAGGCTATATGTTCCTATCCCAAACAGTATCCAAGATATATGACTCTATCCCAAAACAATATCCAGGCTATATGACTCTATCCCCAAACAGTATCCAAGATATATGACTCTATCCCCAAACAATATCCAGGCTATATGACTCTCCCCAAACAATATCCAGGCTATATGACTCTCCCCAAACAATATCCAGGCTATATGACTCTATCCCCAAACAATATCCAGGCTATATGACTCTCCCCAAACAATATCCAGGCTATATGTTCCTATCCCAAACAGTATCCAAGATATATGACTCTATCCCAAAACAATATCCAGGCTATAAGACTCTATCCCCAAACAGTATCCAAGATATATGACTCTATCCCCAAACAATATCCAGGCTATATGACTCTATCCCCAAACAATATCCAGGCTATATGACTCTCCCCAAACAATATCCAGGCTATATGACTCTCCCCAAACAATATCCAGGCTATATGACTCTCCCCAAACAATATCCAGGCTATATGACTCTCCCCAAACAATATCCAGGCTATATGACTCTATCCCCAAACAATATCCAGGCTATATGACTCTCCCCAAACAATATCCAGGCTATATGACTCTCCCCAAACAATATCCAGGCTATATGTTCCTATCCCAAACAGTATCCAAGATATATGACTCTATCCCAAAACAATATCCAGGCTATAAGACTCTATCCCCAAACAGTATCCAAGATATATGACTCTATCCCCAAACAATATCCAGGCTATATGACTCTATCCCCAAACAATATCCAGGCTATATGACTCTCCCCAAACAATATCCAGGCTATATGACTCTCCCCAAACAATATCCAGGCTATATGACTCTCCCCAAACAATATCCAGGCTATATGACTCTATCCCCAAACAATATCAGGCTATATGACTCTCCCCAAACAATATCCAGGCTATATGACTCTATCCCCAAACAATATCCAGGCTATATGACTATCCCCAAACAATATCCAGGCTATATGACTCTATCCCCAAACAGTTTTTGCCAACATTGTTTCCTTTCCATCATGTCTGGTGCAATAATAGACTTGTTACATAAGATCAACTTGGTATTTCTTACAAATTTAGGACCACTCCAGCTAACTTTAAATTTTCTCATTTCCTACTGTTATTATCAAGATAAAATCAAATGATTGCATGATGTTCTACAGAAAGTTCAAACATTAGCAGAATTACAGAGAAGCAGTTTTTTTTTACGAACAATGTCCTGAAATTTCTTAAGTCATTAAGTAGTGGCATGTTATCTGTGTATAATTATATATCACTAAGAATTTCATCAGTCAGATTTCCGTTCAAGATTTCAATGCTCTTCGACTTGACATTTAGTTATTCTACCTTGAAATTATCTAAAATTGATTTTCGCATTTTCCCATCAAGTCCAGAAAAACATGGAGAAGCTTTTTCAAGGAAAGTGAATATTAATTTTCTACCAGCAGGTTTTACCAGTCAATATTACACACTTTATTGTGACATAACAGTGCGTTAGATCTATCAAAGTTCTGTAGTTACAGTAGTCAAACTTATTTCTGCCTTGACATAGTGAATTCACTTTCTGAACTATGTCACATGCAGTTTGTATAAGAATCTTTTAATTACACCATTCTGGTTAATAAAAGTATACTCAATACATACAGAAAACATTTGGTTTGTTTGGTTTCAGAAACCAATTATTTAATTCTAATTACTTTTTCAGTGCAATAAATCTTGCCCTGCTAGAGAATTGCCAATGCATGCACATTAAACAGATTGAAGACATCTGAAATCTACTGCTAACACATGTTAGAATGGCCTTTTAGAAATCAGTGCTCCCTGTCTAAATGTATATATCTGTACAAAATGTGGGTTATACCATCCATTAGATAAATAGTTCAATGTTTATGAGAGAGACATGTTGACTTCCTTCTGCATTTAAATTAGACTGTATTAGGAATCCATTTCAATGTATATATATTTCTATATATCAACCCAGCGTGATGCCCTCTGTATTCTTGTCAACAATTTCTAAATTTTATTCAATGCTATCTTGAAAGATCTTCAGTTTGTTTACATCATTTAAGATAAAAACAGTAGAAATTTTGTACAAGTCTTTTCTATGCATGAATGACCCTACAAATAAAGTTTCCACCATGACTGATGGAACAGAACCCTTTATGATGGCTAACTAGTACATGTACTACCACACATAATAGATCATGACTTGGGACTCCAGTCAGAACAAAGTTTTATGATTTCAAATTGAAGGCAGAGAATAGTAATACTATTCTGTATTAAATTCAATGCAAAATCATAATCCACAAAAGTTAAAGGATCTGCACTACAGCACATTTTCAAAAACCATGTAATTAATGTGTTCACAGTACACCAAACAGTAGTCAGTCCTGTCAGTATTCCACAGTAAACCAGTGGTCAGCTCTGTCAGTATTCCACAGTAAACCAGTGGCCAGTCCTGTCAGTATTCCACAGTTAACCAGTGGTCAGTCCTTTCAGTATTCCACAGTAAACCAGTGGCCAGTCCTGTCAGTATTCCACAGTAAACCAGTGGTCAGTCCTGTCAGTATTCCACAGTAAACCAGTGGCCAGTCCTGTCAGTATTCCACAGTAAACCAGTGGCCAGTCCTGTCAGTATTCCACAGTAAACCAGTGGTCAGTCCTGTCAGTATTCCACAGTAAACCAGTGGTCAGTCCTGTAAGTATTCCACAGTAAACCAGTGGTCAGTCCTGTCAGTATTCCACAGTAAACCAGTGGCCAGTCCTGTCAGTATTCCACAGTAAACCAGTGGTCAGTCCTGTCAGTATTCCACAGTAAACCAGTGGTCAGTCCTGTCAGTATTCCACAGTAAACCAGTGGTCAGCCCTGTCAGTATTCCACAGTAAACCAGTGGTCAACACTGTCAGTATTCCACAGCAAACCAGGGGTTAGTCCTGTCAATATTCCACAGTAAACCAGTGGTCAGCCCTGTCAGTATTCCACAGTAAACCAGTGGTCATTCCTGTCAGTATTCCACAGTAAACCAGTGGTCAGTCCTGTCAGTATTCCACAGTAAACCAGTGGTCATTCCTGTCAGTATTCCACAGTAAACCAGTGGCCAGTCCTGTCAGTATTCCACAGTAAACCAGTGGTCAGTCCTGTCAGTATTCCATAGTAAACCAGTGGTCAGTCCTGTCAGTATTCCACAGTAAACCAGTGGTCAGCCCTGTCAGTATTCCACAGTAAACCAGTGGCCAGTCCTGTCAGTATTCCACAGTAAACCAGTGGTCAGTCCTGTCAGTATTCCACAGTAAACCAGTGGTCAGTCCTGTCAGTATTCCACAGTAAACCAGTGGTCAGCCCTGTCAGTATTCCACAGTAAACCAGTGGTAAGCACTGTCAGTATTCCACAGCAAACCAGGGGTTAGTCCTGTCAATATTCCACAGTAAACCAGTGGTCAGTCCTGTCAGTATTCCACAGTAAACCAGGAGTTAGTCCTGTCAATATTCCACAGTAAACCAGTGGTCAGTCCTGTCAATATTCCACAGTAAACCAAACCAGTGGTCATTCCTGTCAGTATTCCACAGTAAACCAGTGGCCAGTCCTGTCAGTATTCCACAGTAAACCAGGTGTTAGTCCTGTCAATATTCCACAGTAAACCAGTGGTCAGCCCTGTCAGTATTCCACAGTAAACCAGTGGCCAGTCCTGTCAGTATTCCACAGTAAACCAGTGGTCAGCCCTGTCAGTATTCCACAGTAAACCAGTGGTCAGTCCTGTAAGTATTCCACAGTAAACCAGTGGTCAGTCCTGTCAGTATTCCATAGTAAACCAGTGGTCAGTCCTGTCAGTATTCCACAGTAAACCAGTGGTGAGCCCTGTCAGTATTCCACAGTAAACAAGTGGCCAGTCCTGTCAGTATTCCACAGTAAACCAGTGGTCAGTCCTGTCAGTATTCCACAGTAAACCAGTGGTCAGTCCTGTCAGTATTCCACAGTAAACCAGTGGTCAGCCCTGTCAGTATTCCACAGTAAACCAGTGGTAAGCACTGTCAGTATTCCACAGCAAACCAGTGGTCAGTCCTGTCAGTATTCCACAGTAAACCAGGAGTTAGTCCTGTCAATATTCCACAGTAAACCAGTGGTCAGTCCTGTCAGTATTCCACAGTAAACCAAACCAGTGGTCATTCCTGTCAGTATTCCACAGTAAACCAGTGGCCAGTCCTGTCAGTATTCCACAGTAAACCAGGTGTTAGTCCTGTCAATATTCCACAGTAAACCAGTGGTCAGCCCTGTCAGTATTCCACAGTAAACCAGTGGCCAGTCCTGTCAGTATTCCACAGTAAACCAGTGGTCAGCCCTGTCAGTATTCCACAGTAAACCAGTGGCCAGTCCTGTCAGTATTCCACAGTAAACCAGTGGTCAGTCCTGTCAGTATTCCACAGTAAACCAGTGGTCAGCCCTGTCAGTATTCCACAGTAAACCAGTGGTCAGCCCTGTCAGTATTCCACAGTAAACCAGTGGTCAGCCCTGTCAGTATTCCACAGTAAACCAGTGGTCAGCCCTGTCAGTATTCCACAGTAAACCAGTGGTCAGTCCTGTCAGTATTCCACAGTAAACCAGTGGTCAGCCCTGTCAGTATTCCACAGTAAACCAAACCAGTGGTCAGTCCTGTCAGTATTCCACAGTAAACCAGTGGTCAGCCCTGTCAGTATTCCACAGTAAACCAGTGGTCAGTCCTGTCAGTATTCCACAGTAAACCAAACCAGTGCTCAGTCCTGTCAGTATTCCACAGTAAACCAGTAGTCAGTCCTTTCAGTATTCCACAGTTAACCAGGGGTCAGTCCTGTCAGTATTCCACAGTAAACCAGTGGTCAGTCCTGCCAGTATTCCACAGTTAACCAGTGGTCAGTCCTATCAGTATTCCACAGTAAACCAGTGGTCAGCCCTGTCAGTATTCCACAGTAAACCAGTGGTCAGCCCTGTCAGTATTCCACAGTAAACCAGTGGTCAGCCCTGTCAGTATTCCACAGTAAACCAAACCAGTCAGCCCTGTCAATACATAGTGTTGTGTATAGAAAATTTTAATTACCTTCATAACAACATTGTTGCCATCTAGCAGTGAGTCTGAGATCTTGACTGAGCCTACTTCTATCAACTCTTGTAAAATCATCCTAAATGTACCAACCAGTCTAAAATAATAAAAGATTAAATCATTAAAGTTTGGCATGATACTCCAGCTAAGATTTAAGGAAACATAAACATATATGAACAGTACATGTACAAATCATGTGTAGGACATTTTATGGTGGTTATTTAAAAGATATAATCAAAAATCATACTGCCCTATTAAATAAACTGTATAATATTAGCATTTAATATATAATATGATATTGAACATATATACATGTAATTTGTTCTTTTTGTTGAGTATAACAGCATGCAAAAACCCAATAGTAAAAGAAACCATAATTTGCAATGTAAAGCCAGATATCTATTGACTGTACAGCAATCTACTGATATCTATTTTGCAACCATGTACTGCCTGATATCTATTGACTGTAACCAGTGTACTGCCTGATATCTATAGACTATAACCAGTGTACTGCCTGATATCTATTGACTATAACAAGTGTACTGCCTGATATCTATTGACTGTAACCAGTGTACTGCCTGATATCTATTTACTGTAACCAGTGTACCACCTGATATCTATTGACTGTAACCAGAGTACTGTCTGATATCTATTGACTGTAACCATTGTACCACCTGACATCTATTGACTATAACCAGTGTACTGCCTGATATCTATTGACTGTAATCAGTGTACTGCCTGATATCTATTGACTGTAACCAGTGTACTGCCTGATATCTATTGACTGTAACCAGTGAACTGCCTGATATCTATTGACTGTAATCAGTGTACTGCCTGATATCTATTGACTATAACCAGTGTACTGCCTTATATCTATTGACTGTAACCAGTGTACCACCTGATATCTATTGACTTTAATCAGTGTACTGCCTGATATCTATTGACTGTAATCAGTGTACTGCCTGATATCTATTGACTGTAACCAGTGTACTGCCTGATATCTATTGACTATAACCAGTGTACTGCCTGATATATATTGACTGTAATCAGTGTACTGCCTGATATCTATTGACTATAACCAGTGTACTGCCTTATATCTATTGACTGTAACCAGTGTACCACCTGATATCTATTGACTTTAATCAGTGTACTGCCTGATATCTATTGACTGTAATCAGTGTACTGTCTGATATCTATTGACTGTAATCAGTGTACTGCCAGATATCTATTGACTATAACCAGTGTACTGCCTGATATCTATTGACTGTAACCAGTGTACTGCCTGATATCTATTGACTGTAACCAGTGTACTGCCTGATATCTATTGACTGTAATCAGTGTACTGCCTGATATCTATTGACTATAACCAGTGTACTGCCTGATATCTATTGACTGTAATCAGTGTACTGCCTGATATCTATTGACTATAACCAGTGTACTGCCTGATATCTATTGACTGTAACCAGTGTACCACCTGATATCTATTGACTGTAACCAAAGTACTGTCTGATATCTATTGACTGTAACCATTGTACCACCTGACATCTATTGACTATAACAAGTGTACTGCCTGATATCTATTGACTGTAATCAGTGTACTGTCTGATATCTATTGACTGTAACCAGTGTACTGCCTGATATCTATTGACTAACTAGTGTACTGCCTGATATCTATAGACTGTAACCAGTGTGCTGCCTGACATCTATTGACTATTACCAGTGTACTGCCTGATATCTATTGACTATAACCAGTGTACTGCCTGATATCTATTGACTGTAACCAGTGTACCACCTGATATCTATTGACAGTAACCAGAGTACTGTCTGATATCTATTGACTGTAACCAGTGTACTGCCTGATATCTATAGACTATAACCAGTGTACTGCCCAATATCTATTGACTGTAACCAGTGCACTGCCTGATATCTATTGACTGTAATCAGTGTACCGCCTGATATCTATTGACTATAACCAGTGTACTGCCAGATATCTATTGACTGTAACCAGTGTACTGCCTGACATCTATTGACTATAACCAGTGTACTGCCTGATATCTATTGACTATAACCAGTTTACTGCCTGATATCTATTGACTATAACCAGTGTACTGCCTGACATCTATGGGCTATAACCATGTGTACTGCCTGATATCTATGTGCTATAACCAGTATACTGCCTGATATCTATTGACTGTAACCAGTGTACTGCCTGATATCTATTGACTATAACCAGTGTACTGCCTGATATCTATTGACTGTAACCAGCATACTGCCTGATATCTATTGAATATAACCAGTGTACTGCCTGATATCTATTGACTGTAACCAGTGTACTGCCTGATATCTATTCCCTACTTGCGGTAAACAAGATTTATCTCCCAATTGCAGAGTTATCTGTTCTTTATAGCAGGTACTTTATAGTACCTACTGTGGGTAAAAAGTTGTTTTTCTTCAATATTTTTTTATTCACATATAGCAAAGCATCCAGTTAAATTTATTATGATGTGCAAACTAATTCTGCAGTTTTTTTAGTTGTGCAGGAAGAGTCAGTCCACAGACATTATTTGAAAAAAATTAAAAACGTGATTTTTCCCCATCTGTTCAATACTAGATACCTGCTGTTATGAAAGACAACTCTTGATAATGGGAAGTAACTCTTGTATTCCTAAAATAGGGAATTGACTATAACCAGTGTACTGCCTGATATCTATTGACTGTAACCAGTGTACTGCCTGACATCTATTGACTATAACCAGTGTACTGCCTGATATCTATTGACTGAAACCAGTGTACTGCCTGATATCTATTGACTATAACCAGTGTACTGCCTGATATCTATGGGCTGAGACCAGTGTACTGACAGATATCTGCTGACTGTTCACCAATCTACTGCCTGTACTAAAACTGATTAAAAATATGCACAAGTGGTAAAGCAGAATCCAATATTAACTTGTTTTTAAAATAGATAGAAAAGTACAATAGTTCCAAAGCCAATCTAAATTTCAATCATCCAATCAATGAAGCTGATTCATGTTTGCATTTGTAACATAACAATCTTATCAACAACAATGGAATCATCTGCTGCTAAATATATTTGCTATGATAGTTGAGGATATGTTAGTTTTATTCATGTAATTAAAGACTTTGGCAGTTTCTATTGGTATTTCTCAACCCTTAAAAACGTTTATTGAATAAATAAAATTTTGCATGTTTTTCGTTGGTCAAAAAATTACTCTCAGGTAATGTTAAACCTCATCAATACTGAAACTGTATCAAAATATGGTTATTTTTGTCCAATGCAAAGTCCCGGTGCACTAGCAGTCACCAGGAATATTAACTTGTTTTCTGATGTCATTCATGTACCTGTTTGCAACACAAAAAATGTTGCATGATATCTATAGCCTGTGCACTAATGTAATGCCTGATTTTTATGGACTGTGAATTGGAATAGAGTTCTGTTTAAATTTGATTTACACCATGGTCAGCAATTTTTAAGGTATATCATGATGTCCAGTTTTAATTGGGAAGGAAGCCAAATATCTAGTGAAAATCTTTAACTTAGAGCAGGACTACTGACCTTGTCAATAAAGGTTGGGGGTAGTCATCTTCATAATCATGGGTCTGCTGGCAGGATATGCTTGACGCGAACCTTAATTGACATGGATACCAGTTTTTCAGTTACTGGACACCAAGAAATAACTAATTGCTGATACTGGCATTAAACCCCAAACAAAGTTTGATGCAAACAAACAAAAAAATACATTTATGTGTATGACATTTTCAATGCATCTTCCAGTAATTTCTACTCCCACCAAATATTTGAAGTATGATCTCCAGCTAAATTCCCTGTTAACGTGTTTTGCTATTATACTGTATGCAATTATAAAAGTCTTTTGTTTTAGACTTTAGAAAAGTAGTAATTTCACATTTTCATTCATTCCAGGCAACATTTTAATGGAGGTGACTATTATATGATTAAACAGCGTGTTTTAGGAAATTATAAATGTGTAAGCTCTGGCAACTCACTCACAAACTAAATAAAGTCCCATGGACTGTAAGGTAGTCGCCTGAGTTTACACATTGATAATTTCCTAAAACACAGTGTTTAATCCTTATAATTCTCATAAATAGTAAAAATAGTTACCTAGACCTCAAAATGTACTGAGGCCGCAAGGCATAGGAATATACAAAACATAGTACCAAAGGAAATTAGGTTATGCAGTTATTATTAGAAAAAAACTAAAAAATGAAACAACAATTTTTTATTTATATTATTTATAATTAGAAGTCATTGTGAAAGACAAAAGATTTTCCCTCTCCCTTTCGATACGCTAGGAGGACACCATCTTGTTTACAATGGATACTGAAAGAAGTCTGCTCAGAGCAAATTTTGATTTATGAATTATTTGAGATGATGTAATTTAAGTGTTTTTATCCAATCAAAGCACTTAATATAAATAAATTATTATTATATAGAATTATTGTTATATAAACAACTGTTTTATTATGGTTATTTACTGATCTAGTCAATACATACAACACTTTTTAAAACTTTATTTTGCAATTTACAATATTAATTATTTATAAGAAAAAAATGAAACACAAATTTGATAAATTACAGCAGGTGTTACAAACATATATGGATGGATTGCACAACAATGTTCTATTAATTGATTCCAGTGATGTTTTCAGTACTGAATGTCTAATTACTTGATGTATTCAGTCAAGGTTATGTGACTGGCCTGGCAATGACTCTGTCAATAATACTATTTGTTCATAATTCCTTCAATAGGAAGTTATGTTTTATCTGGTATAACCTAGCTATAGCACGCCATATTGACAAAATATATAGAGATACACAAGACATATTTGAAACTTATCCATTAAGATGTTACAATAAACATTTGTGGGGATTCATTAGTTCTAGCTTAGATAAACTCTTTGATAATTAACAGTGATTGAATCAAGTTAATTGACAGGTGAGAATTATGTCTGAATGGTTTATTCACCTTTCTCCAACATTTGAAAAATTTTATTCACGTTTCTCCAACATGAAATGAACAATGGAAGGGCTTGTTGTTTTTACAACAATCAAATATGTTGTTTTAAGCAGTTTACAGTAAAACCTGGGGAATCTATCTGAAATTTATGGCAAGGTTATAATATAATATATAAATAATTTATAAAAAAAGAAATAAAGATTTTTTTATTATGTCCTCATATCATAAATCATAGTAATTAAATAAGAATTTAATTAATAAAATTAAATTTTTAAATAATTAAAGTGCAATTAAAGACCATGAAAAGCAGTGTCATACAGAAATGAGAAGTGTTTAGCGCCAGTTATGAGAAGTGTTCACTGCCCATTTATAAGTCAAACACTTCTTTCAGCCGATCATTCAGTTTTCTGACTTTCAAAAAAGTACATGACAGACTGTTTTATCTACTCAAAGGGGCCTGCAACCAAACTGTCTCCCCAGACCATGCTAACTGAGACCGCTACCAGTAATTCAGTACTTAGAGAGTTCCCTGGCTGTTTTTTTTTGCCACACACAATGTATTTGGTGGAAAACTAAAAAAAAGCTTGGACTTGTCAACGACTACAGAGAAAATGACGACATCAGACGACTGGTTAGACGCGCTGCATTACTCCCTCTGGTACCACAGGATCTGGTTAAAGATGTATGGTTAAACACACTTGAAGATGCTGATTATATGAACATTGACATGACCAACTTCACCGACTACGTCACAGAACACTGGGGTGAGAACGACAACCACAACTAATGGAACCACTTCCAATGCGCAGGACCCAGGACCAACAGCACAGCAAACTAAAGCAGCTAAGTACATCACGTGCACACAAATGTCTTCCAACTGATTGAACTACTAACGAAAACTCCAGCAAAGAGAGGCCAACTAGATTCATACACAGGCAGGCGGTATTCATCGTCCGAAACAGAAAAAGTACAGACACATCGACCACAGACTCCAGACAAGACTCATCGACCAGGAGATTACAGTATTTGACTACGCCGACCAAGCTACCTTCTGCCTTCACATGAAACCCCGCCAGTAAATTTATTTAAGTATATGTTTTAGCTGTGTTTCATAAATAAATAAATAAATAAATAAAATCTTTTAATTATGTTTAATACATATATTTTTTATGTCTATTACAATTAAATATGTATAATATAGTGTATATTTTACTTTACTTATTATATCTTTTATAAATGCCTAAAACTTTGTACTTTAATGTTTAATTTGTTATATGGACATGCCTGTTACTTTGTACTCTAATTCAATTAAATATATATAATATTCTATATTCTTTACTAATTAATTACCAAAAATTCATTTATACATGTTTTACTGTAGTCTTAATTACAGGTAAAATTAATTAAGTTTGCCTACTACCTATTCACGTTTCTCCAACATACTTTTTACCTGAAATATGAAATGTTGGAGAAATGGGAACACACCGTCTGAATAGATCTTCCTTGATATCACAAAAACAAAATAATCAGATCTTTGTAGAAATTACAGTTACCTTCTACTTTTTTGTTAAGCCCTTGCATAGCCATTTAATTTGATCACGATAATTAATTGTACACAACACAATTGATTTCTCTTTGATGTAAACAAATAACTAGTGTTCTGAACTTCAACAGATGTAAATCACGTTTGAAATTGAAACGTGTATTCCGTTTGGTGTAGAGCTATTTTTTACAGACAACAAACATTTAACGACAAATTGACAATTTCTGAGGAATAATGCATTCATTTGTCATAGCATTTTTTGCTACCTCAGCCGATCGCAAAAATATGAACTCGCATTTTTTGAGGGGGTCCCGGATTTGCAATAATTAATGCACGTAATAATTTCCGAATTTTTAGTAGTCAGAACTAATGATCATCCTAATGAACACCAGAGAAAGCATGAATACCCAAAAAAATACAGAGCCGTACAATGAACTGCACAGGAAACAAGAATACATAGTCAGAACTAATGATCATACTAATGAACATCAGAGAAAGCATGAATACCCAAAAACTACAGAGCCATACAACGAACTGCAAAGGAAACAAGAATACATAGTCAGAACTAATGATCATATTAATGAACACCAGAGAAAGTATAAATACCCAAAACTACAGAGCTGTACAATGAACTGAAAAGGAAACAAAACTACATTGTCAGAACCAATGACCACACTAATGAACACCAGAGAAAGCATGAATACCCCAAAACTACAGAGCCTGACAATGGAAAAGGAATTGTAAGGTCCTGGAAGGGAAACAAGAATACCCACTCAGAACAAAGAAACGTTGGCATAAACAGCAAAGCCCAGTAAGAACTACTGACCCAGTAAGAACTCATTGACCCAGTTCCAGTAAGAATTACTGACCCAGTAAGAACTCAGTGACCCAGTAAGAACTCAGTGACCTAGCAAGAACTATTGACCCTGTAAGAACTCAGTAAGAACTACACAACCTTACAATGAAGAGCAAAAAAGCAAAAATACCCAGTCATAACCTCAGAACCTTATACTGAATGGCAAAAATAATATATATCCAGTCATACCTACAAAACCTTAAAATGAAAGTAAAGAAGGCATAAATACGTATACTACTGACCTTTACAATGAACAGCTAAGACAGAATACACAATAAAATCTACTGAAACTTACAATGAACACCATAACAGGCCAGAATACAGCTAGCCTGAATATACCGACACTTACCTGTTACTAAGGTATTTATTGAAGTTATTCTGACCCTTACCTGTTACTAAGGTATTTATTGAAGTTATTCCAACACTTACCTGTTACTAAGGTATTTATTGAAGATATTCCAACACTTACCTGTTACTAAGGTATTTATTGACATTATTCGGACACTTACCTGTTACTTAGGTATTTATTGAAGTTATTCAGACACTTACCTGTTACTAAGATATTTATTGAAGTTATTCAGACACTTATCTAATACTAAGGTATTTATTGAAGATATTCCAACACTTACCTGTTACTAAGGTATTTATTGAAGTTATTCCGATACTTACCTGTTACTAAGGTATTTATTGAAGTTATTCAGACACTTACCTAATACTAAGGTATTTATTGAAGATATTCCAACACTTACCTGTTACTAAGGTATTTATTGACATTATTCGGACACTTACCTGTTATTCATCGTCCGAAACAGAAAAAGTACAGACACATCGACCACAGACTCCAGACAAGACTCATCGACCAGGAGATTACAGTATTTGACTACGCCGACCAAGCTACCTTCTGCCTTCACATGAAACCCCGCCAGTAAATTTATTTAAGTATATGTTTTAGCTGTGTTTCATAAATAAATAAATAAATAAATAAAATCTTTTAATTGTGTTTAATACATATATTTTTTATGTCTATTACAATTAAATATGTATAATATAGTGTATATTTTACTTTACTTATTATATCTTTTATAAATGCCTAAAACTTTGTACTAAGGTATTTATTGACGTTATTCAGACACTTACCTGTTACTACGATATTTATTGCTGTTATTCTGTTATGATGTTATTATTATTACACTTACCTGTTACTAAGATATTTATTGATGTTATTCAGACACTTACCTGTTACTAAGGTATTTATTGAAGTTAAGAATCTGTATGTCAATAAATTCATCCTTTTCAATCGGACGTGCCACCGGCCACTCAAATATCTTCAAAATATAAGCATATATTGTAAAATGGATGTTACTTTAATCGATTCTAACATGTTCCGGTAAATGTTGGTCATGTCAATTTAGCTACATGTAGTTGCAAATAACACTACAAATGCTTCTTCATCATTGGATTGTTTGAATAGTATTTAATGCCACTTTCAGCTTTATCATGACATCCAGTTTTTGTATTGGGAAAGGAAGCTGGAACTTGGGTAGGAAAACTGGCAATTAAGTTTGGATTAGAGTGCACCTGCCTGCAGTAAGACTTCTTCATCATTGGAATTGTTTGTTTGTTTGAATGATGTTTAAAGCCATTTTCAGCAAATTTTTCAGCTATATCATGGTGTCCCCATGATTTTTGGTATATTCATCATTGGAAACAAGTAACAAAATATATAATACTTTTAAAACTGCCAAAAATTTTACAATGATTTAATAAATTTTTACAAAAACAATTAACTACTTTTGATTGATTTTAAATAAGTAAGACATCAAATGACTTGTGTAACTTTTTAATAAATATTTTATCTGCCTTAATATTAGGTACCAGTATTCAGACAAGAGATTCTGCCTTGATATTAGGTACCAGTATTAAGAAATAAGATTATGCCCATATAATTATATTAGTAATTTAAACACATAAATAACTTAGAATTGAGTATGGGGGTGTATACTGATTTCAGACTTTAATAAACTTTAACAAAAATGTGTGTCAATAAAAGTACACTCAGCAAATTGTGGAAAACAAATTATTATGTAATAATCTTAGTATTATATAAACACATAACACACCTCATCATAGAATGCTGTGTCTTCACTCTCCACAATCTTGGTATAATGTGATACTCCTGTAATGATACAACAAAACATGTCTTACAGTATAATGTGATACTCCTGTAATGATACAACAAAACATGTCTTACAGTACAATGTGATACCACTGTAATGATACAACAAAACATGTCTTACAGTATAATGTGATACCACTGTAATGATACAACAAAACATGTCTTACAGTATAATGTGATACTCCTGTAATGATACAACAAAACATGTCTTACAGTATAATGTGATACCACTGTAATGATACAACAAAACATGTCTTACAGTACAATGTGATACCACTGTAATGATACAACAAAACATGTCTTACAGTACAATGTGATACCACTGTAATGATACAACAAAACATGTCTTACAGTATAATGTGATACCACTGTAATGATACAACAAAACATGTCTTACAGTATAATGTGATACTCCTGTAATGATACAACAAAACATGTCTTACAGTATAATGTGATACCACTGTAATGATACAACAAAACATGTCTTACAGTACAATGTGATACCACTGTAATGATACAACAAAACATGTCTTACAGTACAATGTGATACCACTGTAATGATACAACAAAACATGTCTTACAGTATAATGTGATACTCCTGTAATGATACAACAAAACATGTCTTACAGTACAATGTGATACCACTGTAATGATACAACAAAACATGTCTTACAGTATAATGTGATACCACTGTAATGATACAACAAAACATGTCTTACAGTATAATGTGATACTCCTGTAATGATACAACAAAACATGCCTTACAGTATAATGTGATACCACTGTAATGATACAACAAAACATGTCTTACAGTACAATGTGATACCACTGTAATGATACAACAAAACATGTCTTACAGTACAATGTGATACCACTGTAATGATACAACAAAACATGTCTTACAGTATAATGTGATACTCCTGTAATGATACAACAAAACATGTCTTACAGTACAATGTGATACCACTGTAATAATACAACAAAACATGTCTTACAGTATAATGTGATACCACTGTAATGATACAACAAAACATGTCTTACAGTATAATGTGATACTCCTGTAATGATACAACAAAACATGTCTTACAGTATAATGTGATACCCCTGTAATGATACAACAAACATGTCTTACAGTATAATGTGATACTCCTGTAATGATACAACAAAACATGTCTTACAGTACAATGTGATACCACTGTAATGATACAACAAAACATGTCTTACAGTACAATGTGATACTCCTGTAATGATACAACAAAACATGTCTTACAATATAATGTGATACTCCTGTAATGATACAACAAAACATGTCTTACAGTATAATGTGATACCCCTGTAATGATACAAAAAAACATGTCTTACAGTACAATGTGATACTCCTGTAATGATACAACAAAACATGTCTTACAGTATAATGTGATACCACTGTAATGATACAACAAAACATGTCTTACAGTATAATGTGATACTCCTGTAATGATACAACAAAACATGTCTTACAGTATAATGTGATACCACTGTAATGATACAACAAAACATGTCTTACAGTATAATGTGATGCCACTGTAATGATACAACAAAACATGTCTTACAGTATAATGTGATACCACTGTAATGATACAACAAAACATGTCTTACAGTATAATGTGATACCACTGTAATGATACAACAAAACATGTCTTACAGTATAATGTGATACCACTGTAATGATACAACAAAACATGTCTTACAGTATAATGTGATACCACTGTAATGATACAACAAAACATGTCTTACAGTATAATGTGATACCACTGTAATGATACAACAAAACATGTCTTACAGTACAATGTGATACCACTGTAATGATACAACAAAACATGTCTTACAGTATAATGTGATACCCCTGTAATGATACAACAAAGCATGTCTTAAAGTACATAATATTAAATATAAATGATGATATTCTGATTGGATGACATTGACAATATCAAGGTCAAATCTATATCTGATGCTTCCCCAGACAGTATCACTAGTGAGTAAGACATTTTCTTAGTTGTATTTGAACAAACATAAACATTACTGGTCAGTATGTGTCACATGAAAACTTAATTTGTGACCATCAAATTAGGGACTAATGCCTGGAAATATTAAAATAAAATGATTATATCCAAAACACAACTGCATGATGGAAATGACTTTCAGAATATTAAGATTCAAAAGATTAACTTAACGAAACATTTATTATCAGAAACATAATCATTAATGAAGAGCTATAACAATATTGTTTAAAGGTAGAATCCATTACTGATCAGTTTTCTTGATTCACTTACAGTATTATTACAATGTTGCTAATTGCAAACAATAATGATTTATAATATAATGGACTTTATCTCATGTTTTTTTAATGGTAATATATATTTTTCTTTGTTAATATTTAATATTCATTGTAGTACTATGATCTTTGAATATCATTAATTTATGACGATTGATTATAAAGAATAACAGTGTCCTAAAAAATTTTATGGAATATTATGGTCACATTATCAGCTGTGGTAACTATAGGTAGTGGTATACCTACACCATGCTGAACATACTACTGTAAGATCAAATAAAGTGTTAAGATAGTAGAAATGGTCAGCTAAGTCAAGTAGAAATAGTCAGCCAAGTCAAGTAGAAATAGCTTGCCAGGTCAAATAGAAATGGTCAGCCAAGTCAAGTAGAAATGGTCAGCTAAGTCAAGTAGAAATGGTCAGCCAAGTCAAGTAGAAATAGCTTGCCAGGTCAAATAGAAATGGTCAGCTAAGTCAAGTAGAAATGGTCAGCTAAGTCAAGTAGAAATGGTCAGCCAAGTCAAGTAGAAATAGCTTGCCAGGTCAAATAGAAATGGTCAGCTAAGTCAAGTAGAAATGGTCAGCTAAGTCAAGTAGAAATGGTCAGCCAAGTCAAGTAGAAATGGTCAGCCAAGTCAAGTAGAAATAGCTTGCCAGGTCAAATAGAAATGGTCAGCTAAGTCAAGTAGAAATGGTCAGCTAAGTCAAGTAGAAATGGTCAGCTAAGTCAAGTAGAAATGGTCACCCAAGTCAAGTAGAAATGGTCAGCCAAGTCAAGTAGAAATAGTCAGCCAAGTCAAGTAGAAATAGCTTGCAAGCTCAAATAGAAATGGTCATCTAAGTCAAGTAGAAATGGTCAGCTAAGTCAAGTAGAAATGGTCAGCCAAGTCAAGTAGAAGTGGTCAGCTAAGTCAAGTAGAAATAGCTTGCCAGGTCAAATAGAAATGGTCATCTAAGTAAAGTAGAAATGGTCAGCTAAGTCAAGTAGAAATAGTCATCTAAGTCAAGTAGAAGTTGCCAGCAAAGTCAAGTAGAAATAGTCAGCCAAGTCAAGTAGATGGTCAGCCAAGTCAAGTAGAAATGGTCAGCTAAGTCAAGTAGAAATGGCCAGCCAAGTCATGTAGAAATAGCCAGTCAAGTCAAGTAGAAATGGTCAGCTAAGTCAAGTAGAAATGGTCAGCTAAGTCAAGTAGAAATGGTCAGCCAAGTCAAGTAGAAATGGTCAGGCAAGTCAAGTAGAAATAGCTTGCCAGGTCAAATAGAAATGGTCAGCTAAGTCAAGTAGAAATAGCTTGCCAGGTCAAATAGAAATGGTCAGCTAAGTCAAGTAGAAATGGTCAGCTAAGTCAAGTAGAAATCGCCAGCCAAGTCATGTAGAAATAGTCAGTCAAGTCAAGTAGAAATGGTCAGCTAAGTCATGTAGAAATGGTCAGCTAAGTCAAGTAGAAATGGTCAGCTAAGTCAAGTAGAAATGGTCAGCCAAGTCAAGTAGATATGGTCAGCTAAGTCAAGTAGAAATGGTCAGTTAAGTCAAGTAGAAATACAGCCAAGTCAAGTAGAAATGGTCACCTAAGTCAAGTAGAAATGGTCAGCCAAGTCAAGCAGAAATAGCTTGCCAGGTCAAATAGAAATGGTCATCTAAGTCAAGTAGAAATGGTCAGCTAAGTCAAGTAGAAATGGCCAGCCAAGTCAAGTAGAAAAAGTCAGCCAAGTCAAGTAGAAATGGTCAGCTAAGTCAAGTAGAAATGGTCAGCTAAGTCAAATAGAAATGGTCATCTAAGTAAAGTAGAAATGGTCAGCTTAGTCAAGTAGAAATGGTCAGCTAAGTGAAGTAGAAATGGTCATCTAAGTGAAGTAGAAATGGTCAGCTAAGTCAAGTTTTAAAAGTTATCTAAGACAAGTAGAAATGGTCAGCCAAGTCAAGTAGAAATAGTCAGCCAGGTAAAGTAGAAATGGTCAGCCAAGTCAAGTAGAAATGGTCAGTTAAGTCAAGTTTAAATAGTTATCTAAGTCAAGTAGAAATAGTCAGCCAGGTCAAGTAGGAATGCAAGGATTGCCAGTTTTCCTACCGCAGGTCGGGGGTTCTCTCCGGGTAATCCGGCTTCCTCCCCCAATAAAAACTGGACGCCATGAAATAGCTGAAAAATTGCTGAAAGTGGCATTAAAACACCATTCAAACAAAAAAACAAACAAACAAGTAGGAATGGTCAGCTAAGTCAAGTAGAAATGGTCAGCTGAGTCAAGTAGAAATGGTCAGCTAAGTCAAGTAGAAATGGTCAGTTAAGTCAAGTTTTAATAGTTATCTAAGTCAAGTAGAAATGGTCATCTAAGTCAAGTAGAAATGGTCAGCTGAGTCAAGTAGAAATGGTCAGCCAAGTCAAGTAGAAATGGTCATCTAAGTCAAAAAACTGCTTTGAGATCAATTAAAGAATTCACTAAATTAAATAGTTTGATATATCTACCCATATTACATGTTATCTTCTGATTTTAAATGACGAAACATGATTGTAACGTCAACAACAAAAAACCAAATGTTGCAATGAAAATTGCATTATTTTGATCAAGGTCTGCAAAGCAATCAACAGCTACCATTAATCTGGACATAAATCCCTGCATGAGAGAGCTAATTCTGAAACTGATATCAATTATTTCCTAGTAGTGAACCGGTTATTGTGCTGTTACATTGGAAACTGTTAATAAACCACTCAATAAAACATTGTTATTAACGGAATTGATTTAAAGATATATTATAGACTAACAAACCAAATTAATCCTGATCTCCTCCGTCAAATAACAACATGAAGGGCTTGATTAAGTTTACAAAATATCACCTAAAGCAGTTGCTATTTTTAACCTCAAAGTTTTTATAGTGGCAGTACAATAGATAGACTAAAGCAGCCATTATAGAGACAACATTCCTATTGTTGGTGATCTTGTTATTCTTCCTATTGTTGGTGACCTTGTTATTCTTCCCATTGTTGATGACCTTGTTCTTCTTCCTATTGTTGATGACCTTTTTCTTCTTCCTATTGTTGATGACCTTGTTATTTTTCCTATTGTTGATGACCTTGTCCTTCTTTCTACTGTTGGTGACCTTGTTCTTCTACCTATTTTTGATGACCTTGTCCTTCTATCTATTGTTGTTGACCTTGTTATTTTTCCTATTGTTGATGACCTTGTTCTTCTTCCAATTGTTGATGACCTTGTTCTTCTTCCTATTGTTGATGACCTTGTCCTTCTTCCTATTGTTGGTGACATTGTTCTTCTTCCTATTAATGATAACCTTGTCCTTCTATCTATTGTTGGTGACCTTGTTATTTTTCCTATTGTTGATAACCATGTTCTTTATCCAATTGTTGATGACCTTGTTCTTCTTCCTATTGTTGATGACCTTGTCCTTCTTCCTATTGTTGGTGACCTTGTTATTTTTCCCATTGTTGATGACCTTGTTCTTCTTCCTATTGTTGATGACCTTTTTCTTCTTCCTATTGTTGATGACTTGTTATTTTTCCTATTGTTGATGACCTTGTCCTTCTTTCTACTGTTGGTGACCTTGTTCTTCTACCTATTTTTGATGACCTTGTCCTTCTATCTATTGTTGTTGACCTTGTTATTTTTCCTATTGTTGATGACCTTGTTCTTCTTCCAATTGTTGATGACCTTGTTCTTCTTCCTATTGTTGATGACCTTGTTATTTTTCCTATTGTTGATGACCTTGTCCTTCTTTCTACTGTTGGTGACATTGTTCTTCTTCCTATTAATGATAACCTTGTCCTTCTATCTATTGTTGGTGACCATGTTCTTCTTCCTATTGTTGGTGACCTTGTTCTTCTTCCTATTGTTGGTGACCTTGTCCTTCTATCTATTGTTGGTGACCTTGTTCTTCCTATTGTTGGTGACCTTGTCCTTCTATCTTTTGTTGGTGACCTTGTTCTTCCTATTGTTGATGACCTTGTCCTTCTATCTATTGTTGGTGACATTGTTCTTCTTCCTATTGTTGGTGACCTTGTCCTTCTATCTATTGTTGGTGACCTTGTTCTTCTTCCTATTGTTGGTGACCTTGTCCTTCTATCTATTGTTGGTGACCTTATTCTTCTTCCTATTGTTGGTGACCTTGTTATAATTTATCATTCATACTTAACAAATATCTAAATATCTGCATAATATATATACTCTTAAGCTTAATGATGACCACATATCTCTACTACAATCAAATGGGTCAATTCAGAAATATTACAAAATATCAAAATTTGATGGGTATTTTTTTATTCCAAAAAGTCTTGCATTTGAAACTTGAGTTATCTAAGAAATAGAATCATAGGATTTAATTCTTTAAATGCCAGCAAAGTTCTGACAGCACTGACTTTATTCTGTAACCTGTACAATACCTGGATATACACAGAATGGTGTTTGATGCCACTTTTAGTAATTTTTCTGCTAATTTTTATCATTGTATCCAGTATTTATTGGGGAAGTAAGCCAGAGTACCTGATATAGCTGATAGTTGTATTAAACATCATTCAAACAAACAAGCATTATTAAGTGTTCAAATTTTGCAGTTTTTATGTACATTGAGGTTTAGCATTTTTCAAATTTTGCAGTTTTTATGTACATTGAGGTTTAGCATTTTTTAAATTTTGCAGTTTTTATGTACATTGAGGTTTAGCATTTTTCAAATTTTGCAGTTTTTATGTACATTGAGGTTTAGCATTTTTCAAATTTTGCAGTTTTAATGTACATTGAGGTTTAGCATTTTTCAAATTTTGCAGTTTTTACGTACATTGAGGTTTAGCATTTTTCAAATTTTGCAGTTTTAATGTACATTGAGGTTTAGCATGTTTCAAATTTTGCAGTTTTAATGTACATTGAGGTTTAGCATTTTTCAAATTTTGCAGTTTTTATGTACATTGAGGTTTAGCATTTTTCAAATTTTGCAGTTTTAATGTACATTGAGGTTTAGCATTTTTTAAATTTTGCAGTTTTAATGTACATTGAGGTTTAGCATTTTTCAAATTTTGCAGTTTTTATGTACATTGAGGTTTAGCATTTTTCAAATTTTGCAGTTTTAATGTACATTGAGGTTTAGCATTTTTCAAATTTTGCAGTTTTTATGTACATTGAGGTTTAGCATTTTTCAAATTTTGCAGTTTTTATGTACATTGAGGTTTAGCATTTTTCAAATTTTGCAGTTTTTATGTACATTGAGGTTTAGCATTTTTCAAATTTTGCAGTTTTTATGTACATTGAGGTTTAGCATTTTTCAAATTTTGCAGTTTTAATGTACATTGAGGTTTAGCATTTTTCAAATTTTGCAGTTTTAATGTACATTGAGGTTTAGCATTTTTCAAATTTTGCAGTTTTAATGTACATTGAGGTTTAGCATTTTTCAAATTTTGCAGTTTTAATGTACATTGAGGTTTAGCATTTTTCAAATTTTGCAGTTTTAATGTACATTGAGGTTTAGCATTTTTCAAATTTTGCAGTTTTAATGTACATTGAGGTTTAGCATTTTTCAAATTTTGCAGTTTTTATGTACATTGAGGTTTAGCATTTTTTTCTTTGAAGTTTAAATGATAGATTTGCAACATTGTTACATTTTTGGTTTGAATAATCTTTTTCTATTGTTTAGTGTTTTCTAATGCTGGTGAGACACCCTGCTTTAACACTGTTGAGGCACCCACTTTTAACACTGGTGAGAACCCGACTGTTAATTTCAGTCCATAGAAAAAAACAACAAAGAATAAAATTCTACTGTAATAACTAAACCATAATAAGTGGCACCAGGAATTCTGTGTAATTATTTTGAAACTTATTGGATCTAGGATAGGCGGCAGCATTTGTCATGTAAATATTTTGAATAACTAATACTAAGGGCAATGAAACTACTTTTCAATTACTATAATACAGCAATAGAAACATTTTTCTGATAGTCTAAAAGTTGGATGGATAAAGTAAAGCTTGATTCAATTTCCACTTATTACAAATCTTATCATTTGATTCCTCCAGTACCATGACAGACATAAATACAATACATAATGGGAAAGTCTGGTATCTGGTTCTGTATAGGGGTGAGTCATAAAATGGACAATAGAGACAGATCACCAATAACAGCAATTCCCTCAAACCAAATTTCCTCAAAATAAACCACATTAATTCATGTATTGACATCATGTTATTGCTTTTAGTGTGCTGGCAAATAGCCACCTGTTTCAGTTATTGTGTTAATGTACATTAGTTTACTGATTACTATTTGACCACAGTTAGGATGAAAACAGGTAACCAGTTTACCTCAAAGTGGCTACCAAGAAAATGAAACTAACCTGATTATTTTAATATAATATACTTTTTGCTATTTCTTTGTCAGATCTTTATATTTATCATCTATTGTTCATGAATTACTGTTTTTGTTTTTGTTTTGTTAGTATGTTAATTGTATCGGTAGTCAAAATACTATGACCAAATTAACAGCTGTTTAAATGATAAAGAAAGGGATAATTATATTCTTACAAACTTAGAACACTGTAACGTGGTTGAGATCATGTGAAGGTTTTAGCTGTGATTATTGCTCAAATTAAAATAGAAATAATTAGTAAATTGGTTTACCTATGTGAACACAGTTTTCTTGTATACTTTAGGTAATAATTTAGATCTATTTCATGCACTTTTAAAATCGATTTTGAAACCTCTAATTGTCATTATAGACCTTTTCACGGCTTTTGTCTGAATGTTGTTTATAGGTAGACTGTATCTGTATGTTGTCCAATTTGTTTATAGGTAGATTGTATCATTATGTTGCACCACTTGTAAAGCCATTTCATGATTTCATCAAATTTTTCATGTCCATAAGTAAAATTACTTGGCCTAAAACAATCTCCAGTGACTTTGTTTTCATTGCTAGGTACAAGTACATGTATGTACTATACTTTTGAAGTCAATAAAGTGATGAAAGCAAGTAATTGGTCAGTTATTTAATTCTAATAGTGCATTTATAAATAACATGCAATCTTAAAATAACGAAACCTGTTTGATTGAATTAAGCTCTAAATGTTCTTGTTCCATTGGTAAATGCTTGCCAGTCTCCACCCCCATCTCCCAATCAAAAAAGACATGATATAGGGATTTATTTCACATTTCAATATTTTTTTCTCATTATGATCATTGATGGTCTATTTATGTTAAATAGTACTTTAATTAAAGTTGGTTAACATTTCTATATTTTTTTGGTCCATTAAACTTTGACAAGTAACTGCAGTTGGGCAAACAACTGTACAAGATTGGTTGAAGGTACAAATTTGAGCAAGTTGGGCAATTTTTACTCTGTTCAGTTAGAAATTTATGTCAGGTGACTTACGTACTAGCTTAATATTGAATATATACAGTAATTTTTGGGGAAGAATGTCTTAGTGGTTAATAAAAATCCCAATTTTGATCATGGATTATTATGGTTATGCCTCCCTTAAAGATGTTACAGGGATTATTACAGTTATGCCTCCCTTGAAGATGTTACAGGGATTACATGTATTACAGTTATGCCTCCCTTAAAGATGTTACAGGGATTATTACAGTTATGCCTCCCTTGTAGATGTTACAGGGATTATTACAGTTATGCCTCCCATGAAGATGTTACAGGGATTATTACAGTTAAGCCTCCCTTGAAGAGGTTACAGGGATTGTTACAGTTATGCCTCCCTTGAAGATGTTACAGGGATTATTACAGTTAAGCCTCCCTTGAAGAGGTTACAGGGATTATTACAGTTATGCCTCCCTTGAAGAGGTTACAGGGATTATTACAGTTAAGCCTCCCGTGAAGATGTTACAGGGATTGTTACAGTTAAGCCTCCCTTAAAGAGGTTACATCGGTCATTGTTCATGTAAACCAGGTAGCAAAAATAATTTCTAGACAGATTCAAACCATATTTACAGATATGACTAGCTTTATTTTGAAAATAACTCACAAAAGTTTTTCAGCCAAATAAAGTTATTACAATCAGTCCAGTACTAATTTGGATACAAAATGACTTATCCCACATTTATTTTTAGTTTATATGTACTGGGACTTTAACACTTATAGTTTTCTTTATCTGTTGATAAAAAATCTGTAGAGATAAATACCGGTAGTATTCATATTCACAATTAAAATTTATTATGAAAATAAAGATTACTATTAAGGATAATTTTCTTGAATTATTCCCCCACCATCCTAAAAAAATTGCCAAGTAATAAGATAAGCAAATTTTCATTGGAACTTACCTTATAGATAATTATTTATTTATTTTTATGAATAAGATAGTCACAGGGTGTATTGTTCAGATGACCGCAGTTGAAAGTTTTCATTTAGCAGTCATGCATGAATATCAACAATTTAAATGTCCAGCTATTACTAATTAAAGAGCTTTCAAGAAAACAAATTAAAGCAGTTTTCTAAACAGCTTGTCTCTATATTTAGACTTGATAGACCATCAGGTAGAAAAAACGTGACAGTTCATAGTATTTTGACTGAAAGACAATTAATGTTCACCAAACATATATACAGAAGGCTTAAAAAATTGTTTTTGATCAGTATTGAAAAACTTTTTTTAAATCATTATTTATGGTTAGATGGAGGAGATATCAATCCTAAGGGAAGCAGGAAATATTTCATTTGCATGACTCAACCAATGTACCAGTTATCAAAGCAAAGTAGTTATTGTCTGTCGTGGTCCCAGACTGTTGGTTGGTTTGGTTGTTTGGTGTTTACTACCACTTTCAGCAATTTTTCAGCTATATCATGGCGTCCAGTTTTTATTGGGGGAGGAAGCCGCAGTACACTGAGAAAACCCCAACCTGTGGTAGGAAAACTGGCAATCCTTGTCAATTAAGATTGGAGTCGAGTACACCCTGCCCGCAGTGAGACTCGAACCCGCAACCTCAGTGTTGACAGACCACGTGATTAAAAGTACACGAACTACCTTAACCACTCGGCCACCAAGGCCCCCCACACCACACTGTTGGTAAGAACGAGATAACTTTACTAGCCTGACTTCATTGTTCTTCCTTTTCTGTGAAGATAGATGTAATGTCTTATATATTGATTTAATGGTAATTTTCTAATAAATGGAAAAAAGGGGAAAGATTTCCCTAAAGCTATTGAGAATACAGCTATAACAATAAGAACTCATTTATAATTCATTTCACTTCCTGTGTTACTTGTAATCACGGAGTGTCTGCTTCTGCACTATAGTTTACTGGTATTGTGTTATATCAGACAACACTATACAGCATCCCATCGGGAAATGTGAATAGAATACAGATACAGAATTCAAAGAAATAATGTCTATGATCTCTTGAATTACCATTGAAATTTAAGAAATTTAAATTTTATGTTTGTGAGAATTATTGCTGTGACACTTCTGTTGCATACTAAGTGAACTAACTGAGGACACTCAGCATTGTGTTATTAATCACTTTGTCGTTGTCTGATTATAGCTTCCAATGTTAAATTGATTCTGGGAAATGTCACAGTGTCCTCCATTCAGATGGATAAACCAGTTTCAACAAAAACCAACAAAGAATGCAAGAAATAGCAATTCATTCATGACAAAACATCACTTAACTTCTATTGTTAGAGCTGTTCAGCGATATAAACAACAAGTAAAATAAACAAGTAAATTGTTAGGAAACAGAGAGTAATGATTCCCAAGGGAAAAATATTTATAGATTCTTAGAAACCATAATGGCATTTTCATGTATAAACCGGATGCTATAATTATGATACAAAACTGAACTCATCTTTCAATTACATTTATAAATCACTCACAAATTTGAATAAGAAAAGACAGGATTTCCTAAATTTTTAGTGTACTAATTATGAAATATTATCAGTGACAATAGATAACACAATCCTCAACCTTTGTAATTAAATGGAGTTTCGTAATTTGTAATTTATAAAAGTGTAAAATATTTATATGGAGTAGAATATACAAAGGCAGATATGTCATAAGTAAATAAATACATTACAATTGAGTTTAATTGGGCAACATGTCAACAATTTATGGACATCACCTGAACAAGACTTTACATAATTTGCAAGAAATAGCAAAATAAATATTGTCTTGTTTGTTTGTTTGTTTGTTTGAAAGATGTTTAAAGCCACTTTCAGCAATGTTCCAACTAAATCATGGTGTCCATTTTTTAATTGGGGAAGGAAGCCAGAGTACTTAGAGAAAACCCCTGACCTTCCATAGGAAAACTGGCAATCCTTGTCAATTAATATTGGAGTCGAATACACCCTGCCTGCAGTGAGACTCGAAATGGCAACCTAAGTGATCAATAGTAGACGAACTACCTTAACAACTCGGTACCTGATAGAATGAATGTTGTCAGCAGAGCAGAAGATGTTTAACCAGTCATTGCACCTGATAGAATGAATGTTGTTAGCAGAGCAGAAGATGTTTAACCAGTCATTGCACCTGATAGAATGGATGTTGTCAGCAGAGCAGATGATGTTTGACTAGTCATTACACCTGATAGAATGGATGTTGTCAGCAGAGCAGATGACTTTAACACGACATTGCACCTGATAGAATAGATGTTGTCAGCAGAGCAGATGATGTTTAACCAGTCCATGCACCTGATAGAATGGATGTTGTCAACAGAGCAGAAGATGTTTAACCAGTCATTGCACCTGATAGAATGGATGTTGTCAACAGAGCAGAAGATGTTTAACCAGTCATTGCACCTGATAGAATGGATGTTGTCAACAGAGCAGATGATGTTTTACCAGTCATTGCACCTGATAGAATGGATGTTGTCAGCAGAGCAGAAGATGTTTAACCAGTCATTGCACCTGATAGAATGGATGTTGTCAACAGAGCAGATGATGTTTTACCAGTCATTGCACCTGATAGAATGGATGTTGTCAGCAGAGCAGAAGATGTTTAACCATTCCATACACCTGATAGAATGGATGTTGTCAGCAGAGCAGATGATGTTTTACCAGTCATTGCACCTGATAGAATGGATGTTGTCAGCAGAGCAAAAGATGTTTAACCAGTCATTGCACCTGATAGAATGGATGTGTCAGCAGAGCAGATGTTTAACCAATCATTGCACCTGATAGAATGGATGTTGTCAGCAGAGCAGAAGATGTGCAGTCATTACACCTGATAGAATGGATGTTGTCAGCAGAGCAAAAGATGTTTAACCAGTCATTGCACCTGATAGAATGGATGTTGTCAACAGAGCAGAAGATGTTTGACCAGTCATTGCACCTGATAGAATGGATGTTGTCAGCAGAGCAGAACATGTTTAACCAGTCATTGCACCTGATAGAATGAATGTTGTTAGCAGAGCAGAAGATGTTTAACCAGTCATTGCACCTGATAGAATGGATGTTGTCAGCAGAGCAGATGACTTTAACACGACATTGCACCTGATAGAATAGATGTTGTCAGCAGAGCAGATGATGTTTAACCAGTCCATGCACCTGATAGAATGGATGTTGTCAGCAGAGCAGATGATGTTTGACTTGTCATTACACCTGATAGAATGGATGTTGTCAGCAGAGCAGATGACTTTAACACGACATTGCACCTGATAGAATAGATGTTGTCAGCAGAGCAGATGATGTTTAACCAGTCCATGCACCTGATAGAATGGATGTTGTCAACAGAGCAGAAGATGTTTAACCAGTCATTGTACCTGATAGAATGGATGTTGTCAGCAGAGCAGAAGATGTTTAACCAGTCATTGCACCTGATAGAATGGATGTTGTCAACAGAGCAGAAGATGTTTTACCAGTCATTGCACCTGATAGAATGGATGTTGTCAGCAGAGCAGAAGATGTTTAACCAGTCATTGCACCTGATAGAATGGATGTTGTTAGCAGAGCAGAAGATGTTTAACCAGTCATTACACCTGATAGAATGGATGTTGTCAGCAGAGCAGATGATGTTTGACCAGTCATTGCACCTGATAGAATGGATGTTGTTAGCAGAGCAAAAGATGTTTAACCAGTCATTGCACCTGATAGAATGGATGTTGTCAGCAGAGCAAAAGATGTTTAATCAATCCATGCATCTGATAGAATGGATGTTGTCAGCAGAGCAGAAGATGTTTAACCAGTCATTGCACCTGATAGAATGGATGTTGTCAGCAGAGCAGAAGATGTTTGACCAGTCATTGCACCTGATAGAATGGATGTTGTCAGCAGAGCAAAAGATGTTTAACCAGTCATTGCACCTGATAGAATGGATGTGTCAGCAGAGCAGATGTTTAACCAATCATTGCACCTGATAGAATGGATGTTGTCAGCAGAGCAGAAGATGTGCAGTCATTACACCTGATAGAATGGATGTTGTCAGCAGAGCAAACGATGTTTAACCAGTCATTACACCTGATAGAATGGATGTTGTCAGCAGCAGAAGATGTTTAACCAGTCCATGCACCGACAGGATGGATGTTGTTCACTCCTTACATGGAGCTTGTGTTATATTTTTTGCTTTATTTTCCTGGTTTTTACAACTTGTGATCATGGACTTTAGCTTTGAAATATGTTGCTGATAGTATTTTCTTTGTAAAATTAAATACCTTGTTACTGTCTATAGAATCTAAAAATAAAACCTTTAATTATTGATAAGATATTTACTCCAAAATATAAAAGACTTTGTAATAGTAACTGTAAAACAGTATGCATTATAACAATGTCTGTGATGACATCTTAATTAATTTAGCTTTTGTGAAATCTGAATATAAAATGCTTCAAACAAACGACTGATTTTTATCATTAGTACAGGCCTTTAGGGTGGGAATTAAAGAGTCTTGTGATGTCAAGTTAATCCTTTCAAAATTGATGGCATTTGTATACAAAATGATTCTGTAAAAACAGGTATAATTCTAATATGCCTGACCGATACACATACCTGTTGAAATAAATTATCTACAAAAAAATTCTTCACATCTTAGAAATGAAAAAAATAGTTAAAAAAATACAAGATAAAGTATGTCACAAAATGAACACAAATTATCTGGAGTCTATCATTACTCAAGGCATGATAAATAACCATGACAGCAAACTATTGTATGTCATAAGCAATTACTTCCACTGAAATCGCATACAAAATTCACTTTAAGCCATCTCACAGACTCTCTGGTGTCAAGGTTTCAACATACGTTAAACTTAACCCATCACGAACAGATTCTACAACCAAAAACATCAACATAAATGGCTTGCATTCAACAATTATCCTTTAATGCATTAACTACACATAAATCTTTGCCAACTGGTATACAGAAATAATTACAGCATTATCCAGATCAATAGTGGCCTTAATATGGCCAAGTGTTCAAAGAAGAAACATTTCTTATCAGCTTGACCTTGTATGAACTTTGACAATCAATGTGGTATTATGATTCCATTGAAGTAATTCCTGTCCAGAAATCTTTAATAGCTAGTTATAAGAGTTATCATAACAGAAACCATCTTGGCTATACAGTAAAAGCTGCCTAAATGACAAGCTGCAAATACCTATCTTACAGGAACATTATTTGTAGGTCTTTAGTAAACAAAACCATCGGTGTTATGAAACCATCTACATACACTGCGTGGTTTGTTTAAATAGGTCTGACTGATTTAAAGGCTGGTTTATGGAGTTACATAAAATATTCCGGTTCTTCAACAATCCGTAATATTTAAAAGCAGGTTTATAGAATTTCTTTAAAAAACCTATAATTTTCCACAGAACATTTAAATATCTGGTGTTAAAGTATACCTCAGGTTCTCCAATGAACTGTAATATGTATAACTAGATGTACAGAACAATCTTCAAGTAAACCATCTGATTCTTAGTAATCAAATGCTGGTGTTACAGTTACTTCAATGAAACCATCAGAATATCCAACGAATATAATAGTATTAGTAAGAATATTACAGTATTTTCAATGATACCACCCAAGTCTACACAGAACTGTAATAAATAAAAAAGAATGGTTTTTGTTTAAATGTCATCAGATGTATCCTTGAAAGGGCAATCAGTTAATTTTTTAACTGTTTATAAAGACAGAGAGACTGCTAAAAATAGGCTTGTGCTTTTCAATCACTACATCTATCTCTCGGATATTGTTGACATAAATTTTTAAAATAAATTTTGTATGAAAATATGTGACTTTTTTCCATTTACTATTTTTAAGTGTGATTTCATTAAGTTTGTGTTACACAAAATGAAAATGAAAAGTGGACAAATTTACTCACAAAATTTGAGTACACAATATAACTGAACTCACCTTTGATAAATAATGTTTTTTTTAGAATTATGCAAATCTTTGATTATTTGCAACAATAAAACCTCAGATTGATGTCATCAAAACAAAGTTATATTATAGAACTGCAGTTTTCACTGTTAAGTACCCAAGGGAATAATGATAGTATGATAAATAACTAAGACAGATCCAAAATAAAAAAAAATCTTTTAATAGACATTTGAATGCTTGTTCCAGAGACACATCAATCAGATGTTACATATTTAACATCAATAACCATCTAAATATTTAATATTGTTTTCAAATGAAATCAATACTTTAAGTTACACATCACCTAATGTTTAAAATCTATACTAAAATTATACAGACATATTAAACTAGGTATACAGTCATATCACAGCATGTACAATGCAATCAGCATGAGGAATGGGGAGGGGTGTTTTCTGGGAGAGAATGGGTTGATTGATTGATTTTTAACGCCCGAGCAGCAATATTTCAGCTATATTCAGGCGATGAACATGAAATGGATGATAAAATGAACATGAAATGATGATGAATGAAAATGGGATGGGACACAAGGAAAAATATGGGTAACGGATTTTAGATTGCCACTGGCAAATGGGAGGATGGATAGGGTCGGGCAATTTAGCCTCCTGTAGCGGAATCGAAATCCCTACTCATAGCGAATACTACAGCAGCGTTCTTTAACGTGCGAGGAACGTTTCATTTTCCCAACACGGTGCACTAATATGGTTTGCGGTCAGGTTTTCTGTTTTATGGCCTGACAACCCCAGCTTGCCAGGGGTACCCCATTCAACCACCTGGGGCACACATCCCAGTTGGTCTTTAGGCAAACCGACCTGACACGCCGGTCAGGGTACTGGGCGCTATTTAGTCGCCTTTTACGACAAGCTAGGGGAGAGAATGGGAGGGGTGTTTCCTGGGAGGGAAACCAAGCATAGATCAATCTTATCCAGGGAATCAGTATTTTGTCAAGTAACCAGTGGCTAGATATAGTTGCAATGATATGGATGCATAGAAGTAGGTAATGAGTATGCAAGCTGCCTAAAGCCCCCAGTTGGTCCAGGGGAAAGCCCTGTTAGGGGACCCAGGGGCCTCTGCAACTATAGCATATTGAAAGGTGTCTTGAAAAAGACTGATAGGCCATAGTGTATAGTGGACAGTTTTTTAGTATAAAGTACTGATAAAGATCAGAATTGGTATGGAAACTTAATGTGTGTTCCTTGTTTATTTTTGTGTGAAATTGATGTTGAAAGCATGTGCCGCAGTGCTTCTGCATAGCTATGCCCCTGGTAACAGATAGGAATATAAGGGAATGAGTAAATGGACTAAAACAGTAACAATAAGGGAACCAGTAAATGGACTATAACTAAACCTTCCTTTTTTTCAATCTGTTTGTGGTTTTATGCAATAATCAGAAATATAATGGTATTCAGTTTTTATTGGGAAAGGAAGCTGGAGTACCTGACGAGATAATCAGAAATATAATGGTATTCAATTTTTATTGGGAAAGGAAGCTGGAGTACTTGACAAGATAATCAGAAATATAATGGTATTCAGTTATTATTTGGAAAGGAAGCTGGGGTACCTGACAAGATAATCAGAAATATAATGGTATTTAGTTTTTATTTGGAAAGGAAGCTGGAGTACCTGACGAGATAATCAGAAATATAATGGTATTCAGTTTTTATTGGGAAAGGAAGCTGGAGTACCTGACGAGATAATCAGAAATATAATGGTATTAAGTTTTTATTGGGAAAGGAAGCTGGAGTACCTGACGAGATAATCAGAAATATAATGGTATTCAATTTTTATTGGTAAAGGAAGCTGGGGTACCTGACGAGATAATCAGAAATATAATGGTATTTAGTTTTTATTGGGAAAGGAAGCTGGAGTACCTGACGAGATAATCAGAAATATACTGGTATTTAGTTTTTATTGGGAAAGGAAGCTGGGGTACCTGACGAGATAATCAGAAATATAGTGGTATTTAGTTTTTATTGGGAAAGGAAGCTGGAGTACTTGAAGAGATAATCAGAAATATACTGGTATTTAGTTTTTATTGGGAAAGGAAGCTGGGTACCTGACGAGATAATCAGAAATATACTGGTATTTAGTTTTTATTGGGAAAGGAAGCTGGAGTACCTGACGAGATAATCAGAAATATACTGGTATTTAGTTTTTATTGGGAAAGGAAGCTGGGGTATCTGACGAGATAATCAGAAATGTACTGGTATTAGTTTTTATTGGGAAAGGAAGCTGGGGTACCTGACGAGATAATCAGAAATATAATGGTATTTAGTTTTTATTTCGGAAAGGAAGCTGGAGTACCTGACGAGATAATCAGAAATATAATGGCATTTAGTTTTTAATGGGAAAGGAAGCTGGAGTACCTGACGAGATAATCAGAAATATAATGGTATTTAGTTTTTATTGGGAAAGGAAGCTGGGGTACCTGACGAGATAATCAGAAATATAATGGTATTCAGTTTTTATTGGGAAAGGAAGCTGGAGTACCTGACAAGATAATCAGAAATATAATGGTATTTAGTTTTTATTGGGAAAGGAAGCTGGAGTACCTGACGAGATAATCAGAAATATAATGGCATTTAGTTTTTATTGGGAAAGGAAGCTGGAGTACCTGACGAGATAATCAGAAATATAAATGTATTCAGTTTTTATTGGGAAAGGAAGCTGGAGTTCCTGACGAGATAATCAGAAATATAATGGTATTTAGTTTTTATTGGGAAAGGAAGCTGGAGTACCTGACAAGATAATCAGAAATATAATGGTATTTAGTTTTTATTGGTAAAGGAAGCTGGGGTACCTGACGAGATAATCAGAAATATAATAGTATTTAGTTTTTATTTCGGAAAGGAAGCTGGAGTACCTGACGAGATAATCAGAAATATAATGGCATTTAGTTTTTAATGGGAAAGGAAGCTGGAGTACCTGACGAGATAATCAGAAATATAATGGTATTTAGTTTTTATTGGGAAAGGAAGCTGGGGTACCTGACGAGATAATCAGAAATATAAATGTATTCAGTTTTTATTGGTAAAGGAAGCTGGGGTACCTGACAAGATAATCAGAAATATAATGGTATTTAGTTTTTATTGGTAAAGGAAGCTGGGGTACCTGACGAGATAATCAGAAATATAATAGTATTTAGTTTTTATTGGTAAAGGAAGCTGGGGTACCTGACAAGATAATCAGAAATATAATGGTATTCAGTTATTATTTGGAAAGGATCTGGGGTACCTGACGAGATAATCAGAAATATACTGGTATTTAGTTTTTATTGGGAAAGGAAGCTGTGGTACCTGACAAGATAATCAGAAATATAATGGTATTTAGTTTTTATTGGGAAAGGATTGATTGATTGATTGATGTTTATCATCCAGCAAGCAATTATTGGGAAAGGAAGCTGTGGTACCTGACGAGATAATCAGAAATATAATTGTGTTCAGTTTTTATTTGGAAAGGAAGCTGGAGTACCTGACGAGAAGTCTTGATCTCCAGAAGTAAAACTCCTTGGTGCCTCGCTGGCATTGCACCAAGTCGGACTTGAACTCACAACCCCATTGATGACACCTTGCTGATCAATTTAGTACTTTGCAGACCATGTGGTCTTCCTTTTTTGATATGTTCCATAAATAAAGAAATTAAAAAAGATTTCTGTAAATAATATATCAAATCCCATCTGGGACATAATCTACAACTACAACTGACTTTGTAATGTCCCAAACAATCCATCAGTTCTGTGAAAAATATATATTATCAGAATTAAATTTTATTCTATTTCTACTGGGAAAAAGATCTAATTGAACTTAATTATTTCTAAGAGAACATAGTTTTAAAGCAATAAAATGTATAGTTGTCACAAAAAATTACTACTCTTCTAAATTCCACAAGTTACAATAAAATGTCATCTGTTCTGAATCAACAGTTCATTTGCAGTGATTTCCCTGTTTCCCTCCAAAATGTCAAATAAGCCCTTATTTGAGTTTCTAAATACAGTATCAATGTTGAACATGTACCATTATATGCTTATTTATATGAGAGTATTTCCAAACGAATTGTATTAAAGAAACAACACTTTCTTCCTACATGACAGTAACAAGACAACCATTTATAAGGGAAAATCACCTATTTAAAAAGGTGAACACTAATATTTAATTTTTCTGAATATGATATTATCTATACAAAATGTGACCACAGTGGCATTTATGTTGTATGAGGAATTAAATATAGATCTTTATAATGGACGGACTTCATAGGTGTTTTTCCAATGTAAGTAAAGGTGACAATAAATTTGTGTTATCTATTAATAGACAAATTAATTTTTTTTGGCTTTCTAACTTTGTTAGAAGCAATTGAACGTGACAATACTTAAGTTTCAAGGTGCCAGTACTAGAGAACAGCATGGATTGTCAATTAATTCTTATATTTTTTTTTCAGGTTTACTTAATATATTCTAAAGTTCACAAAAACATTGTTTCATATATACTGACAACAAACTGTACATAAATGTATATTGTATAAATAATTGTCCCAATACAGACATGTATACCACTATTAAAATAACATAATTAACCACTTGATTCATATATAACATTAAACATTTAAATTCATTTAGGAACATTCTTTCACACCCTGCAAGAGATGTCAAGAGACTGACTTCACAATGCATTTTTTTATATCTCTTGTTCGTATCACAGCATTGCATATAAGCCATTTTCTAAGTCACACATGAAATAGATTAAGGACTGTCATAAGAGCCATTATTGTCCTCATACATACATGTATGTCACTATTATCATGTACATTCAAATTTGTTACAATCATTCAGTGTTACTGTGGTTACTAATTTTCAAATAACCAAAAAGAGGTATATACTTTAACAGAACAATAACTAGATAAAAAATTGTGTGTGGCAATATCTGCAACTTACATGAAAAACATATACCAGTGCTTTGTAGTGAATAAAAGTGTACTTGATGCTTATCAGCATAAAGCTTTCAGACCAAAAAATGGTTGAATAACATATGAAGACTTGTTCTAAATGCCAAAACAAGAAATTCATCTTCAAACTAGAGAAATATTGATGACTTGGCATTCTCTCTAATCAAGTTGTAATACAATTCAGCTTGTAACTGAGAGCTGGGAATGACTTAATTATAGGTAATTTTTCTGCCGGTTGTGACTAATTACAGAGTCTGATGGTACCCAATTGAAGTGGAACGTTACAAGTGTGAATAAGTACAATTTTATATGACAAACTGTTTATATTAAACATATAAAGCTTATTATTTACACCTAAAATTATATGATGTATTAAAATTATTATTACATTTTGTAATTTTTGCTTCCATCAAAACAATGTATCTCTCACTAAGCCATATTTTAGGACATTGCATGATTAGCATTTTTTTTGCAAGTGATATGACATGGCTGGCTATTTTGGTACAAAAGCGAAATCCAAGCAAGAAAGGTGGCCATGCCACGAAACTGGGTTCTTTATAACACATTCATTTAAGTAGTATATTATGAAAAAACTGTTTTTCCATTTTTAGTAACAGTGACCTTGACCTGACTGGTCCCAAATCCAATTAGAAGTTAGGTCTTCATTCATGCTTGCTATATCCAAAGTTTCTGCAAGATAGGTTTATCCAAACTAAAGTTACTGACAAGACACTGTTCTTCAATTTTTAGTAACAGTTACCTTGATCGTGATCCTACTGGCCCCAAATCCAATCCCAAGCTAGGTCTTCATGCAAACTTTATATATCCAAAGTTTCACCAAGTTTGGTTGATCCATAAACTAAAGTTATTGACCAAAAACCCTATGTTTGATGCCACATGCCTGACCGCCTGAACACCTGCCTCCCATGCCCCAATCTAATAATAACCAGAATTTCATTGAAAACCTGGTTAAAAAGCTCTGCAATATCAATTGTTATCATAACATTACTCGTGTAGTATCACAATGTGTAATGTTTATGAAACATTCACTTTAAAATTGTTTTCCAATGATAACAAAATGTGGACGATTATACATACTTGTGTATAAAAACACCAAAGAAAACCCCCAAACAATAAAAGTGGAAAATTTACTGAGAAATGTTAAAAAAAAATTATAGTAGCTTAGTGCATGCAATATCATGTTTTATGGAACACTAAAAGGGAATATAGACCTCAGCCAATATATCTTTTAATTGCTCCATAAAAAATAACACTGCATGCACTGAACTGCCATAACTGTATATAATTACACCATACAAGTCCAGAACACTGGGAAGGTGTACAGATTAATCTTAAATACTGCTGTTACTGACAAATAAATAATAGTTGATGTAAAATTAGAATAATTGGTAACAATAAATGTGAGACGCCCAAAACACTACCCCAAATCTGTGCAAAGGCACTCTATGATGTTTTCTGTCTGTTTATTATTCCTCATTCCAACAGTAGGAGTTTTTTTTGTTTATGTGACATTAAACAAAAAAAACTCCTGAGTGCCTTTTAAGCAATGTTTAAAGACAAATACCAGTATATCATAGCATCCACTCTTCATTTTGGGGGGGGGGGGGGAAGTTAGAGTAGCTGGTAGAAAGGGCAAGAAATCTGGCAATGAATGTCAATTATGGTTGGACCTAAGCTCACTTTGAATGCAGTAAGAATCTAACTCAGTGTTGACATACAGGTGTATATAGTAGATAAATCCGTCGTCTTAGAAAATATGAAATGCTTAATTATTACCAACTAAAACACAAAAGATGAATCAATAATTGTCCATGACCATAAAGTTCCATTAATTAATAATGATTAATTAGCTCTGATTAATCAATAGTAATTGACTGTTGGTAAAAGTCAAAATATTAATCTTACATTAGCTACAATAATGTCTTTCCTGAACTCTTCATAACTTATAGAATAAATGTTGGTGGTTGTTACAGTAAAGCTCTCATACAGTAATCCGAGATAAAAATTACAGATACAAACCAAAATATATCAGTACCAACAGCTTGGTTATTTACATATAGCTTTTAACAATAATCTGAAAACATACTATTTTGCACATCTTATTCTTGTTTATACCATCAGAATTGGATATCGTTTGTAATGTCTAAATTGTCATATGGAGACTACAGTATAAGACAGTGTTTCAGAAAATTATTCTACATGCAGCTGCTTATATTTTTTACTCTAAACTATAATTTAATTTAAAATTTTATGTTGTGTTTTAAACATGTATATTTTATTGTACAATGCCATTTAATATGTAATTGCATAAAAATACGTGTTTAATCAAATAAAGTCAGTTTCAGTTTTACATAGAACTTCATTTTACAACATAAATCAATTTTCCTTAATACAAATGCTAAATTGTGTCAGCAACAGTTGTAAATAAGTTTTGATAGCAATCCAATGCATTTTAAACTTTGTAAAACAATAAAATTTGTACAGACTGATCAAACTTGACCTCACTCTGAACGTAAATTTTCCATTATATATTATAATGAACAATCTGATTAAAATGCATTGAAACTTAAATATATTGATATTAAATTGTAGCAAATGCTAATAGATCTATAAATAATAATTCATTAAATAAAAAGGTTGATAGCTTGGTAAATTGTATATTGTATGATAAATTGTTATATAGATTACTTTGCCATATGCAACAATCTAGAAGTATTTTTTATTCAATCTAAGAGATAATGTTTGCATATTAACATGGTGCCTTTATAATGAAAAAAGACTGACAGGGACAAAGTAATGTCACCTTTATTGTGCTAAAGACAGGGGCAAAGTAATGTCACAATTAGTGTGCTAAAGACAGGGGCAAAGTAATGTCACAATTAGTGTGCTAAAGACAGGGGCAAAGTAATGTCATAATTAGTGTGCTAAAGACAGGGGCAAAGTAATGTCACAATTAGTGTGCTAAAGACAGGGGCAAAGTAATGTCACAATTAGTGTGCTAAAGACAGGGGCAAAGTAATGTCACAATTAGTGTGCTAAAGACAGGGGCAAAGTAATGTCACAATTAGTGTGCTAAAGACAGGGGCAAAGTAATGTCACAATTAGTGTGCTAAAGACAGGGGCAAAGTAATGTCCCAATTAGTGTGCTAAAGACAGGGGCAAAGTTATGTCACAATTAGTGTGCTAAAGACAGGGGCAAAGTAATGTCACCTTTATTGTGCTAAAGACAGGGGTAAAGTAATGTCACAATTAGTGTGCTAAAGACAGGGGCAAAGTAATGTCACAATTAGTGTGCTAAAGACAGGGGCAAAGTAATGTCACAATTAGTGTGCTAAAGACAGGGGCAAAGTAAAGTCACCTTTATTGTGCTAAAGACAGGGGCAAAGTAATGTCACAATTAGTGTGCTAAAGACAGGGGCAAAGTAATGTCACAATTAGTGTGCTAAAGACAGGGGCTAAGTAATGTCACAATTAGTGTGCTAAAGACAGGGGCAAAGTAATGTCACAATTAGTGTGCTAAAGACGGGCAAAGTAATGTCACAATTAGTGTGCTAAAGACAGGGACAAAGTAATGTCACAATTAGTGTGCTAAAGACAGGGGCAAAGTAATGTCACCTTTATTGTGCTAAAGACAGGGACAAAGTAATGTCACAATTAGTGTGCTAAAGACAGGGGCAAAGTAATGTCACAATTAGTGTGCTAAAGACAGGGGCAAAGTAATGTCACAATTAGTGTGCTAAAGACAGGGGCAAAGTAATGTCACAATTAGTGTGCTAAAGACAGGGGCAAAGTAATGTCACCTTTATTGTGCTAAAGACAGGGAAAAGTAATGTCACAATTAGTGTGCTAAAGACAGGGGCAAAGTAATGTCAAAATTAGTGTGCTAAAGACAGGGGCAAAGTAATGTCACAATTAGTGTGCTAAAGACAGGGGCTAAGTAATGTCACAATTAGTGTGCTAAAGACAGGGGCAAAGTAATGTCACAATTAGTGTGCTAAAGACAGGGGCAAAGTAATGTCACAATTAGTGTGCTAAAGACAGGGGCAAAGTAATGTCACAATTAGTGTGCTAAAGACAGGGGCAAAGTAATGTCACAATTAGTGTGCTAAAGACAGGGGCAAAGTTATGTCACAATTAGTGTGCTAAAGACAGGGGCAAAGTAATGTCACAATTAGTGTGCTAAAGACAGGGGCAAAGTAATGTCACAATTAGTGTGCTAAAGACAGGGGCAAAGTAATGTCCCAATTAGAGTGCTAAAGACAGGGGCAAAGTAATGTCACAATTAGTGTGCTAAAGACAGGGGCAAAGTAATGTCACAATTAGTGTGCTAAAGACAGGGGCAAAGTAATGTCACAATTAGTGTGCTAAAGACAGGGGCAAAGTAATGTCACAATTAGTGTGCTAAAGACAGGGGCAAAGTAATGTCACAATTAGTGTGCTAAAGACAGGGGCAAAGTAATGTCACAATAAGTGTGCTAAAGACAGGGGCAAAGTAATGTCACAATTAGTGTGCTAAAGACAGGGGCAAAGTAATGTCACAATAAGTGTGCTAAAGACAGGGGCAAAGTAATGTCCCAATTAGAGTGCTAAAGACAGGGGCAAAGTAATGTCACAATTAGTGTGCTAAAGAGAATACCATATCATATAATGGCTCAGTAAGAACTAGAGACAATACAGTATCACATAATAACTCAGTGAGAACTAGAGACAATACAGTATCATATAATGGCTCAGTAAGAACTAGAGATAATACAGTATCATATAATAACTCAGTGAGAACTAGAGACAATACAGTATCATATAATAACTCAATAAGAACTAGAGACAATACAGTATCATATAATAACTCAATAAAAACTAGAGACAATACAGTATCATATAATAACTCAATAAGAACTAGAGACAATACAGTATCATATAATAACTCAATAAGAACTAGAGACAATACAGTATCATATAATAACTCAGTAAGAACTAGAGACAATACCGTATCATATAATAACTCAATAAGAACTAGAGACAATACAGTATCATATAATAACTCAATAAGAACTAGAGACAATACAGTATCATATAATTGCTCAGTAAGAACTATAGACAATACAATATCATATAATAACTCAGTAAGAACTAGAGACAATACAATATCATATAATAACTCAGTAAGAACTAGAGACAATACAGTATCATATAATGGCTCAGTGAGAACTAGAGACAATACAATATCATATAATAACTCAATAAGAACTAGAGACAATACAATATCATATAATAACTCAGTAAGAACTAGAGACAATACAGTATCATATAATAACTCAGTAAGAACTAGAGACAATACAATATCATATAATAACTCAGTAAGAACTAGAGACAATACAGTATCATATAATGGCTCAGTGAGAACTAGAGACAATACAGTATCATAATAGCTCAGTAAGAACTAGAGACAATACAATATCATATAATGGCTCAGTGAGAACTAGAGACAATACAGTATCATATAATAACTCAGTAAGAACTAGAGACAATACAATATCATATAATAACTCAATAAGAACTAGAGACAATACAGTATCATATAATAACTCAGTAAGAACTAGAGACAATACAATATCATATAATAACTCAGTAAGAACTAGAGACAATACAGTATCATATAATAACTCAGTAAGAACTAGAGACAATACAATATCATATAATAACTCAGTAAGAACTAGAGACAATACAGTATCATATAATGGCTCAGTGAGAACTAGAGACAATACAGTATCATAATAGCTCAGTAAGAACTAGAGACAATACAGTATCATATAATGGCTCAGTGAGAACTAGAGACAATACAGTATCATAATAGCTCAGTAAGAACTAGAGACAATACAATATCATATAATAACTCAATAAGAACTAGAGACAATACAGTATCATATAATGGCTCAGTAAGAACTAGAGACAATACAGTATCATATAATGGCTCAGTAAGAGCTAGAGACAATACAATATCATATAATGGCTCAGTGAGAACTAGAGACAATACAATATCATATAATAACTCAGTAAGAACTAGAGACAATACAATATCATATAATAACTCAGTAAGAACTAGAGACAATACAGTATCATATAATGGCTCAGTGAGAACTAGAGACAATACAATATCATATAATAACTCAATAAGAACTAGAGACAATACAATATCATATAATAACTCAGTAAGAACTAGAGACAATACAGTATCATATAATAACTCAGTAAGAACTAGAGACAATACAATATCATATAATAACTCAGTAAGAACTAGAGACAATACAGTATCATATAATAACTCAGTAAGAACTAGAGACAATACAATATCATATAATAACTCAGTATGAACTAGAGACAATATTATTATGTTATGACTATTTGCCTAGAAATGAACAATGAAAGGTACACAAGATAAGATGACAATAAAATGCAGGATGGATTAGAGTAATAAGGTCCTTTACTCTTTTATATATCCGGCCTATTTTGGTTCTGGATTGAATAGGGCCAGTCACTAAAACACATATATAAGATACATGGTACTACTGGTATTGGCATAAATGAGACTCAGTACAAAGGTCACATAAAACATTTATTCATTATGCAGTAAGCTTTTGTTGTTGAAAAGCACAGCAAAGATTTTGTATTTGTTTGAAAATATTGATAAATATAAAAACAATCATGTTTTTAATTTTATTTTTTCATTCATTTCATTGTATTGATTTTTTGTAACTCTGTGAATAAACAAAAAAAATGAATTTATATAAAGCCAGGTAGGCCAAATTTTACTGCCATAATAATCCGATGTTAGTTTTGTGATTCGTCTGATTAACCCCACAAAAACAAAAAGGGAGGGTAGTTATTTGTTCTAAAAAGCCAGGTTACCAGTATTTGCTACTACTACTTCAAAACTAGTAAAAAAATATTTAAAGTTTTTGTAATGAAATATCAAAATATTGCACATCTTTATGTTTGAGTGAACTCTAATTATTTTAGCTGGTTGACTTGTAAAATATAATATTGGATGATACAACAGAAAAATTAAAATATACCAACAATATTTCTTTACAAACAACTCAGGTAAGACAGAATATTCACCTATAACTTTTAATATTTTTGTACTTGATTAAACACAAGTTAAAAGTTGTTTAACTATTAAACATGACCCTGACACAAGTATTAGGATAAAAAACCTTACAGTATAACAAATTAAAATTTAATTTTTTTTCTAAAAATCTTATAGATCTGATTTATGGTTGAAAAAAAGTTGATAGTGTAAGTATATGGAAACTTGTTGGTACTAACTCAACCATTTATCTCATGATCAGAATCACTCATGTGTACAGTTACATAAAATGCTTATGTAATGTTTTTAAATTTGTAAATTTCAAAAGTAATTCTGTAATAAAGTCATCAAGCCGTAAAAATAAAATAACACCAAATAATAACATTTACCCTAACTGGCAGAATAAAAGTAGGAACAGTGATTTGGTAAAATTAGACTTTTACTGAATATATAACATAGAAATTATTGTTACTGATGAAACACAGAATAAGAAAAAGACTAATAACCTATCAAACATGATCACTTGTGATTAAGTCATATGTTCTTGAACTTAGAAATAAAAAACTGTCAACCACAGATTACATTCACAAGACAGCAAGCAATACACATTGACGTAAAGAACCAGAATGCAATACAGAAATGTAAAAACTTAGCATGAAATATCAACTATACAGGTCTCAAGAACTAGATTGAAACAAATGTCTTTTAAAAAATTGTCAAATTAAATAATTAATATATTTGCAGTATCAAAAAGAAACAATGTTTATATTTGTATACTTTTACCATATATACTGTTACAATGAAAAGGTAACAGTAGACTGGTTGTTAAAGTACAAACATGGGTGTACAAATTGTTTAGGGTATTATGGTGTATGAAACATGTTTAAAAGGTCCATTGTAATTAAATCACACAATTTTTTAAATGTCCCTGAAAGTGAACTCAGCTGTTTACAAAAAGAAAAACCCCAGGAACTTGCAAACTTGCTATATAATTATTATGTGTGAGTTTTAATGTTTCAAACTTATTATGAAAAAAAAAAAAAAACCCATTTCATATGAAAGTAAAATAGCTTACCCCTAAAAGTAACTTTGGCCAAACGATCAGCTTTCCCACGTAGATTCTCTGCATATTTCAAGTGAAGAACTAAAGCCATTGTATATAAATTCCTGTACACTCTTTATGTTATAAACAACTCCATACTAAACACTGCTCACTATTTAAAATGCTGTAGTCACTTCACCTTTAGAAATGACAACAAAAGATATTTAATCTCTTCTGAATACTCTCCATTTAACACAATTACAACACCCGGAATACACATCAACATACAGCCTATTGATTGGTCCTCTCACTTGTACCCCTCTATCCGTATTGTCCAACAATAGGTAAGCTGTTCATTGATGAGCGATATTGATTATTTACTAACATCTCAATTTCCCTCGAGCCCCATCTCTAGTAGCTTTTCACTTATAAAATTCATTTCATATTAATGACTACTTTTTCTGTTGTTATGGATACTCAATAAACCATAGAAATTCTATAAAATGTCAGTTTGGGAAGATCTCATAATTTCCACTAAAATTGCATCTGTAAACCTACACTTTCCAAACCAACCTACTGTCAACTATTATATGTGATCCTCCTTTTACTTCCGGCTGTTCATACACTTGGTTTAACAATTAATAGTATTGAGTTTAAATTGGAAATGACGGAAGTTAAAAAAAAACCACAATTATTGTTAACCATTATTAATCTAAAAATGTATACAGAAAAAAACCAAATGGTCCAAATATAAATAAATACTATATAGCACAGAAGTTGATTGATAGAATTAGGTTCAATATCACTTGGTCTTAAATATATATATATATATATATATATTCATAGTAAAACAAGATAAAGTCCACAAGACAGCATTAATATGAATAAAGAATAAAATCACATGAAAAAATCTGTATACAATAATGTTTACAAATATTTATATATATATGTATGTATATGTATGTATAAATAAAGGATCTAAAGAAAGTACAAACCAGTAAACTTATTAAGTATCGGATCGACAAACATGACGATACAACATAAACAAAAAATATTATACAAGTCTAGAAGATTATGCAACAATACAATTCATGGTGTTTTTTTTCAAGACTATAGGCACAGACTGACCAACGAATGGCCATAGTCATTGAGTGTCAATATAAATAAATGAGGTAAACAATAATAAAATATTGGTCTTGAACATTCTCACTTTAACTGAACTTAAAACTTTTTAAAGGGAAAAGTTTAAAGTTGAGTTAAGGAGATCCTAACTGCTTAACCTTATCTATGAAGTAAGCTGTAGAAAGGACAAATTTTTCTTTAGTTATTTCCAAAGTCAAACACACAACTAACTTTTTTAAAGACCTATAATAATATAGGCTTTGTGCAGAAAAAGTTATTTTAGTTCATACCAACCATATAATATTTTAATTTTAAAAAAAAAGTAATTTATCGCATGTAATTGGTTTTTTTTTTAATTTAATGCTTTTGTTTTTATTGTATAGATATCAATTACTGAAATTTCCTTTGTGTTTAATCAATAACACAGTCAATAAAACTTTATTTTTCCTTTTTTCTGGTACAAACAGTAATTAAAGGATAAGATAATAATGATTAATAATAGAAATTTTTCCATAAATTGATGTGTATGTTACCTATTACACTGACAAAATCAGTAGACACGAGCAGTAAAATGGCTCATATAAATATAATTATATCGTACCACCATATAAACTCCGTAAGCTCTGCAATATTCATCTCCTAATACCAGAACAATGACGTCATTCGCAACTTTAATTTAATTTTTTGTTCTATGCTTTACAAACATAATACAGAATTTGTATCAGCAAAAATTCGTGGATCAGGTTGACGAAACAGGTCTTAGCCATCGATCCCATGATTTAATCAACTCGGAAACGTGTTATAAACAGTTCAATAACTGTGAATTAACTTCTAGATTCCATTCTTTGGACATTTTTCAAGTCTTTCTGCAGATTTAATCATGTTAAGACCATATGTGATTATGTTAGTGCAGATCTTTCAGTCACCAAGGAGGAGATATAATCATGTCATTCTATAAACTTCATACGACAAGACATGGTCAATGTTAACATTACAAGACAAAATGAATAAGTTATCAATAAAAGTGACACCTGAAAACGGAATCAATGTGTAACATACATAATAATGATATTCAAAACAAAAGGTCAAAGGTATCAAAACATGAATTATTAATTAATCAAAATATAAACACTGATAAATGAAAGTAATCAAAAGTAGTTTAATGTAATTATAAAGTAAATTCCAAAGGGAAATAACTCCCACAAAAGGCATGTCAAATTATTTTAAGCTATTTGGTGCATGTATAATGACAAAACATTTAAACTATTTAAATTTAGATCCATTATTATCCATGTAGTCAGTTTGATGTATCAAGGTTAATTTATCTCTGACCTTTGACCTTAGTTAAGGTAATGGGACTAAATGACCAACAGTAAATCCTTAAATCTTTTTGATTACAGTTTAAGCCTTTTTTATGTTCTGTGATTTTTGTTTTTGGACTCTTATTCACCCAGATCATAAAATTCATTTCAGCAGCTATATTCAAGTTTACTTCCCATAAATCATGACAAGAGCCTATTCCCCCCTTTCCATTTCTTTTATCTTTAAATGTTTTGCAATTTACCATTTTTGACTCATTACATTTTTAATACTCAGGGAGATACCTATGCCAGGAAAGGTTTGCTCTTACAGGGTATCCAACCTTTATATACATTGCACTGCCTTATAACAAAGTTAGGATAAATATATAGCAAACTTGACTAGTTAGTAGTTAAATACTGTTGCACTAATCACATTGATCATAAGACTGATGTCATAAGTTTGGAAAGACAAAATTATCAAACAAGCAGTTGCTAAAAAGGGAAAAATTAAACTGTAAACTTATATGCAGTACTATACATTCTGATGGAATAACACACTGTACTCCAGTTACTCTTATATGCAGTACTATACATTCTGATGGAATAACACACTGTACTCCAGTTACTCTTATATGCAGTACTATACATTCTGATGGAATAACACACTGTACTCCAGTTAAACTTATATGCAGTACTATACATTCTGATGGAATAACACACTGTACTCCAGTTACTCTTATATGCAGTACTATACATTCTGATGGAATAACACACTGTACTCCAGTTACTCTTATATGCAGTACTATACATTCTGATGGAATAACACACTGTACTCCAGTTACTCTCATGAATAAAAAAAATAACCGATGAACTGCTGAAAATGGCATCAATAAATATAGGATCCTACATTGGTACAAGTGGGTTATCAGAAAGCCCCCTTCAAATAAACAAACTACTGTAAATATACTTGGATGCCTAGTGATTAAGGGAGATCGCAGGCAGAATGTGCTCAACTCCAATTTTAACTGACAAGGATTGCCAGCTTTCCTACCAAAGATCAAGGGATTTCTTAAGGTACTCAGGTTTTCTCCCCCAGTAAAATCTGGAAACCATGATATAGCTGAACAACTTCTGAAATTGGAGTTGAACTTTATTTAAACAAACAAAGAAACAAACATTGTCATCTGGTGAACTACACTTTTACATTTTCCCTGTGAATTAAAACTTTAACTCAATAATGGGTTACTTTATCAATTGATTAAATGATTGATTATGGTCAAGCAAGCAATACTTCAGCTATATTCAGGACATGAAAATTTTAACAATTTAAATTATCTTTTGAACAACCTGCCCTTAGTACTAAAAATAGCTGCAAGTCATAGCTCTTAAAGCATTTGACATTTTTTTATTTGTCAGTCTGCCTTATTAAAAATATCCAAAGGACCTAAAGAGCCACAGATATACTCAAAAGTGATCTTATACAATAATATGGGCCTATAATTAAACTAAAACAATACATGTATCACAATTATCCGTCAAATTCAATTTTACTACATGCATATACATTAATTTCTTTTGAAAACTGTAAATTGTGTCTTATGAAATAGTAATTCCATAAAAATAACATTAAAATATCATGTTGTAAAATGTTGTTTTGCTGAATTATAAGTATACAAAAATAGGGCATCTAATGGGACATTAAATGATACCCCGCCACGATATTCATCAATAGTTAAATATATTTGTATATACTAGTATACTATACTGTATATACTATACATCCACTAGTATATAGAGACAGAAAGAAATGAGTTATCTTTCTTAGACCAGAAAATTTCATTATTGTCAAATTTAGAAAATTTATAAAGTGGCAAAACTTCAATAATATTTTTCCGATCATCCTGAAAATTGAACTTGACCTGTATTTTATTGTACTGAACAGCTGTGCAAAATATTATTCAAATCCCTTGAGGCGTTTTCAAGTTATCATCTGGAAACCTTCGGGGGTATTTGAAAATTTATAAAGTGGCAAAACTTCAATAATATTTTTCGGATCATCCTGAAAATTGAATTTGACCTGTATTTTATTGTACTGAACAGCTGTGCAAAATAATTTTCAAATCCCTTGAGGAGTTTTCAAGTTATCATCTGGAAACCTTCGGGGGGACGGACGGACAGACAGACACCAAACTAAACCGAGGGTATAACATAATACCTCGCCACTTCGTGTGGCGGGGTATAAAAATTTAATGATTTTTGTTTTTGTTTGTTTGAATGATGTTTAATGCCACTTTCAGCAAGTTTCCAGCTATATCATAGCATCCAGTTTTCATTGGGGAAGGAAGCCAGAGTACCTGGAGAAAACCCCAGACATTCGGTAGGAAAAAAAAATTAAAAATAATACTGATATTTAATATACATGTATTTCAGGTCTACACGATTTTTTTAATTAAATGTTTAATATAATGATATTAATTTTAATTAATGTAATATTATTTGAATCAGAGGCTCCTCTATTGCTCACATGACTTTACAAAAAAAAACAACTTTTAATATGACATAAATTTTCTTTCATTTTTTTTTTTATAAACGGAACAGTCTCTTACAAGAAGCTGTTTCTATTTATTTCCTATATGGTACAATATGTCATGATGACAGTATACTTGGGTTAAGGATTGGCACCAAAAGCCTAAAATAGTAGAGGACCATCTGATGTGCATTTCTACAAAATCACAATTCATTTCAAGTGATTTGTCACAAAAATTAGTCCTATAATTTTAGCCAATTAGAATGTATTGAAAGTTCTGGTAGCCATGTTGAATCTTAAATTATCAGTAAAACTTTGTAGAAGACCATCTGAGATTACCATAATTTTCACAAATCCATCTGCTAAGCAGTTATTGAGAAGAGATTTTAAAAATTATAACCAATCAGAATGCAAATGTCACTGGCAGCAATGTTAAATTAGCATCATTAACACATTCTGTGTATGGATCACCCAATGAACATCCCTGCCAAGATTGGTTCCAGTTGGCCAATTTAGGGAAAATTAGATAGAAATGTGAAAAGTTTATGGCCACCACCTATGACAAACACAAGAACCTTTGGGTCAGGTGAGCTAAAAGGAAGTATAATAAAGGTCAATAACTGTGACTAAAAAATCTTATTACATTTTTTTCCAATTAGCCATGAAGGCCCTTCTGCCTGTTCCTCACATGTTCTTACATACTTGATAACTAGAATAAAACATGATAGATTTGTATAAAATGATGACCCCAATCATTAAAAATCTACTAAAACATGATAGATTTGTATGAAATGATGACCCAAATCATTAAAACTCTACTAAATCATGATAGATTTGTATAAAATGATGACCCCAATCATTAAAACTCTACTAAAACATGACAGATTTGTATAAAATGATGACCCCAATCATTAAAACTCTACTAAAACATGATAGATTTGTATAAAATGATGACCCCAATCATTAAAACTCTACTAAAACATAATAGATTTGTATCAAATGATGACTCCAAGCATTAAAACTCTACTAAATCATGATAGATTTGAATAAAATGATGACCCAAATCATTAAAACTCTACTAAAACATGACAGATATGTATAAAATGATACGCTAATAATTAAAACTCTACTAAAACATGATAGATTTGTATAAAATGATGACCACAAGCATTCAAACTCTACTAAAACATGATAGATTTGTATAAAATGATGACCCAAATCATTAATACTCTACTAAATCATGACAGATTTGTATAAAATGATGATTGGGGTAATCATTAAAACTCTACTAAAACATGATAGATTTGTATGAAATGATGACCCAAATCATTAAAACTCTACTAAATCATGACAGATTTGTATAAAATGATGACCCCAATCATTAAAACTCTACTAAAACATGACAGATTTGTATAAAATGATGACCCCAATCATTAAAACTCTACTAAAACATGATAGATTTGTATAAAATGATGACCCCAATCATTAAAACTCTACTAAAACATGATAGATTTGTATCAAATGATGACTCCAAGCATTAAAACTCTACTAAATCATGATAGATTTGAATAAAATGATGACCCCAATCATTAAAACTCTACTAAAACATGATAGATTTGTATAAAATGATGACCCAAATCATTAAAACTCTACTAAAACATGATAGATTTGTATAAAATGATGACCCCAATCATTAAAACTCTACTAAATCATGATAGATTTGTATAAAATGATGACCCCAATCATTAAAACTCTACTAAAACATGATAGATTTGTATAAAATGATGACCCCAATCATTAAAACTCTACTAAAACATGATAGATTTGTATACAATGATGACCACAATCATTAAAACTCTACTAAATCATGATAGATTTGTATAAAATGATGACCCCAATCATTAAAACTCTACTAAAACATGATAGATTTGTATAAAATGATGACCCAAATCATTAAAACTCTACTAAAACATGACAGATATGTATAAAATGATACGCTAATCATTAAAACTCTACTAAAACATGATAGATTTGTATAAAATGATGACCCCAAGCATTAAAACTCTACTAAAACATGATAGATTTGTATAAAATGATGACCCAAATCATTAAAACTCTACTAAATCATGACAGATTTGTATAAAATGATGACCCCAATCATTAAAACTCTACTAAAACATGACAGATTTGTATAAAATGATGACCCCAATCATTAAAACTCTACTAAAACATGATAGATTTGTATACAATGATGACCTAAATCATTAAAACTCTACTAAATCATGATAGATTTGTATCAAATGATGACTCCAAGCATTAAAACTCTACTAAAACATGATAGATTTGTATAAAATGATGACCCAAATCATTAAAACTCTACTAAAACATGACAGATTTGTATAAAATGATATGCTAATCATTAAAACTCTACTAAAACATGATAGATTTGTATAAAATGATGACCCCAATCATTATAACTCTACTAAAACATGATAGATTTGTATCAAATGATGACCCAAATCATTAAAACTCTACTAAAACATGACAGATATGTATAAAATGATACGCTAATCATTAAAACTCTACTAAAACATGATAGATTTGTATAAAATGATGACCCCAAGCATTAAAACTCTACTAAAACATGATAGATTTGTATAAAATGATGACCCAAATCATTAAAACTCTACTAAATCATGACAGATTTGTATAAAATGATGACCCCAATCATTAAAACTCTACTAAAACATGACAGATATGTATAAAATGATACGCTAATCATTAAAACTCTACTAAAACATGACAGATTTGTATAAAATGATGACCCCAATCATTAAAACTCTACTAAAACATGATAGATTTGTATACAATGATGACCTAAATCATTAAAACTCTACTAAATCATGATAGATTTGTATCAAATGATGACTCCAAGCATTAAAACTCTACTAAAACATGATAGATTTGTATAAAATGATGACCCAAATCATTAAAACTCTACTAAAACATGATAGATTTGTATAAAATGATGACCCCAATCATTAAAACTCTACTAAAACATGATAGATTTGTATAAAATGATGACCCCAATCATTAAAACTCTACTAAAACATGATAGATTTGTATAAAATGATGACCCAAATCATTAAAACTCTACTAAAACATGACAGATATGTATAAAATGATACGCTAATCATTAAAACTCTACTAAAACATGATAGATTTGTATAAAATGATGACCCCAAGCATTAAAACTCTACTAAAACATGACAGATTTGTATACAATGATGACCTAAATCATTAAAACTCCACTAAATCATGATAGATTTGTATACAATGATGACCTAAATCATTAAAACTCTACTAAATCATGATAGATTTGTATCAAATGATGACTCCAAGCATTAAAACTCTACTAAATCATGATAGATTTGTATAAAATGATGACCCCAATCATTAAAACTCTACTAAAACATGATAGATTTGTATAAAATGATGACCCCAATCATTAAAACTCTACTAAAACATGATAGATTTGTATAAAATGATGACCCCAATCATTAAAACTCTACTAAAACATGATAGATTTGTATAAAATGATGACCCCAAGCATTAAAACTCTACTAAAACATGATAGATTTGTATAAAATGATGACCCAAATCATTAAAACTCTACTAAATCATGACAGATTTGTATAAAATGATGACCCCAATCATTAAAACTCTACTAAAACATGACAGATTTGTATAAAATGATGACCCCAATCATTAAAACTGTACTAAAACATGATAGATTTGTATACAATGATGACCTAAATCATTAAAACTCTACTAAATCATGATAGATTTGTATCAAATGATGACTCCAAGCATTAAAACTCTACTAAAACATGATAGATTTGTATAAAATGATGACCACAATCATTAAAACTCTACTAAAACATGATAGATTTGTATAAAATGATGACCCCAATCATTAAAACTCTACTAAATCATGATAGATTTGTATAAAATGATGACCCCAATCATTAAAACTCCACTAAATCATGATAGATTTGTATAAAATGATCACCCCAATCATTAAAACTCTACTAAAACATGATAGATTTGTATAAAATGATGACCCCAAGCATTAAAACTCTACTAAAACATGACAGATTTGTATACAATGATGACCTAAATCATTAAAACTCTACTAAATCATGATAGATTTGTATACAATGATGACCTAAATCATTAAAACTCTACTAAATCATGATAGATTTGTATCAAATGATGACTCCAAGCATTAAAACTCTACTAAATCATGATAGATTTGTATAAAATGATGACCCCAATCATTAAAACTCTACTAAAACATGATAGATTTGTATAAAATGATGACCCAAATCATTAAAACTCTACTAAAACATGACAGATATGTATAAAATGATACGCTAATCATTAAAACTCTACTAAAACATGATAGATTTGTATAAAATGATGACCCCAAGCATTAAAACTCTACTAAAACATGATAGATTTGTATAAAATGATGACCCAAATCATTAAAACTACTAAATCATGACAGATTTGTATAAAATGATGACCCCAATCATTAAAACTCTACTAAAACATGACAGATTTGTTTAAAATGATGACCCCAATCATTAAAACTGTATTCTAATATGATGTCCTGCTTTAGCTATGTAAACAAAGCCGTGTCAAAATTCCAATAAGTTTAGTTCGCACATGCGTACACTGCGTGTTTTGTGTAAATATAAAAACTGACTTACAAATGCCGTTTGTTATGTGTTATCCATTATTATCGTTATTGTTAATAATTTAGTTATTTTTAGTCTGAATTCTGAGATTTATATGATTTAAACTACTCCCGATACATTATTTTTTTAACAATTCTACATTCGAATCAATATGACGTCACAATTAGAATTCCGACGTCATATTACGCTGAACTGAAAATTTCAAACTGGAACGACGCAATTTCGTTAAGATTTATCAATATTTTTGTTTAAAAGGTACGTACATTCAATAAAATGACGAGAAAAAAAGTTTATGTCAATTTTATTTGCTTTAACATACTGTTTTGGGATATATCGTATTAGTTTCAAAAAACAATATTACCACTGAAAGCATCCTCTTAGAACCGCTTCGAAATTTTAAAACATTTGTTAGACATATTAGAATCGAAATAGATTATTGCGAGCGGGCTTTATGGGAATTAGAACATGGTCCGACCATATATTTGTCTTCATTTTATACCTCGCTATCGCTCGGTATAAAATATTGACAAATATAAGGTCTGACCATGTTCTAATTCCCATAAAGCCCGCTCGCAATAATCTATTTTTTAACTAAAACATGATAGATTTGTATACAATGATGACCTAAATCATTAAAACTCTACTAAATCATGATAGATTTGTATCAAATGATGACTCCAAGCATTAAAACTCTACTAAAACATGATAGATTTGTATAAAATGATGACCACAATCATTAAAACTCTACTAAAACATGATAGATTTGTATAAAATGATGACCCCAATCATTAAAACTCTACTAAATCATGATAGATTTGTATAAAATGATGACCCCAATCATTAAAACTCCACTAAATCATGATAGATTTGTATAAAATGATGACCCCAATCATTAAAACTCTACTAAAACATGATAGATTTGTATAAAATGATGACCCAAATCATTAAAACTCTACTAAAACATGATAGATTTGTATACAATGATGACCTAAATCATTAAAACTCTACTAAATCATGATAGATTTGTATCAAATGATGACTCCAAGCATTAAAACTCTACTAAAAAATGACAGATTTGTATAAAATGATGACCCCAAGCATTAAAACTGTACTAAATCATGACAGATTTGTATAAAATGATGACCACAATCATTATAACTCTACTAAATCATGATAGATTTGTATAAAATGATGACCCCAATCATTAAACCTCTACTAAAACATGATAGATTTGTATAAAATGATGACCCCAATCATTAAAACTCTACTAAATCATGATAGATTTGTATAAAATGATGACCCCAATCATTAAAACTCCACTAAATCATGATAGATTTGTATAAAATGATGACCCCAATCATTAAAACTCTACTAAAACATGATAGATTTGTATAAAATGATGACCCAAATCATTTAAACTCTACTAAAACATGATAGATATGTATAAAATGATACGCTAATCATTAAAACTCTACTAAAACATGACAGATATGTATAAAATGATACGCTAATCATTAAAACTCTACTAAAACATGATAGATTTGTATAAAATGATGACCCCAAGCATTAAAACTCTACTAAAACATGATAGATTTGTATAAAATGATGACCCAAATCATTAAAACTCTACTAAATCATGATAGATTTGTATAAAATGATGACCCCAATCATTAAAACTCCACTAAATCATGATAGATTTGTATAAAATGATGACCCCAATCATTAAAACTCTACTAAAACATGATAGATTTGTATAAAATGATGACCCAAATCATTTAAACTCTACTAAAACATGATAGATATGTATAAAATGATACGCTAATCATTAAAACTCTACTAAAACATGACAGATATGTATAAAATGATACGCTAATCATTAAAACTCTACTAAAACATGATAGATTTGTATAAAATGATGACCCCAAGCATTAAAACTCTACTAAAACATGATAGATTTGTATAAAATGATGACCCAAATCATTAAAACTCTACTAAATCATGACAGATTTGTATAAAATGATGACCCCAATCATTAAAACTCTACTAAATCATGACAGATTTGTATAAAATGATGACCCCAATCATTAAAACTCTACTAAATCATGACAGATTTGTATAAAATGATGACCCAAGCATTAAAACTCTACTAAAACATGATAGATTTGTATCAAATGATGACCCCAATCATTTAAAACTCTACTAAAACATGATAGATATGTATAAAATGATACGCTAATCATTAAAACTCTACTAAAACATGATAGATTTGTATAAAATGATGACCCCAATCATTAAAACTCTACTAAATCATGATAGATTTGTATAAAATGATGACCCAAATCATTAAAACTCTACTAAAACATGATAGATTTGTATAAAATGATACGCTAATCATTTAAACTCTACTAAAACATGATAGATTTGTATAAAATGATGACCCCAAGCATTAAAACTCTACTAAATCATGACAGATTTGTATAAAATGATGACCCCAATCATTAAAACTCTACTAAATCATGACAGATTTGTATAAAATGATGACCCAAGCATTAAAACTCTACTAAAACATGATAGATTTGTATCAAATGATGACCCCAATCATTTAAAACTCTACTAAAACTTTGTCTCTTATGCTTCAAGTTTTTTTTTGATATAGACACAAAATCTGGTAACTGAATCACCTGGTTCCTGGTATTAGTTGTGTGTAATGGTCAAAAACAAAATGATACATTGAGCAATAATATTAACAAGACATTTTATGCAGGAAAAATAAATTTAATACAGGATTTGTATTGATCACATCATTATAAACATTCATCTTTTCGCTATATGTATTAATAAATATTACATATTTACCTCCTTTTACAAGCAGAACATAAAATGAAATATTTGTGGAAAAATTAAAAGCAAAATTTATATATGTACTTATAAGTAATAAATGAGATATCATTAATATTTTGTTAATTTTTATTATTTCAATAAGTCTGGATAAGTTTGTTTGTACAAAACTTTAGATTAACTATTTCTTCCTTTGGACATTTATATTGTGTATCAGTAATATTCATTGTACTAGATTAAACATAATATCTGTACAAAACTGTCTAATCTTTAATGTTTATCATTATACAATTCTAAATGAAGCATAATATAATCAATAAACATACTACTAACTTTTCTATGTCAACTGAACTGAAACTGCTCCATTATATTTAATATTAAGTATAAAACTGTTACTGTCAATGGGAGATAACTCATATTTCTTATGGAGAGACTGATAAATACCAACATGGGAGATAACTAAGATTTCTTATTGAGACACTGATAAATACCCACATGGGAGATAACTCAGATTTCTTTTAGAGAGAATGATAAATACCCACATGGGAAATTACTCAGATTTCTTATGGAGAGACTGATAAAATACCCACATGGGAGATAACAGCGATTACTTATAAAGAGACTGATAAATATACCCACATGGGAGATAAATCAGATTTCTTATAGAGAGACTAATAAATACCCACATGGGAGATAACTCAGATTTCTTATGGAAAGACTAATAAAAACCCACATGGGAGATAACTCAGATTTCTTATGGAAAGACTGATAAATACCCACATGGGAGATAACTCTGATTTATTATGGAGAGAATGATAAATACCCACATGGGAGATAATAGAGATTACTTATATAGAGACTGATAAATACCCACATGGGAGATAACTCAGATTTCTTATGGAAAGACTAATAAAAACCCACATGGGAGATAACTCAGATTTCTTATGGAAAGACTGATAAATACCCACATGGGAGATAACTCTGATTCATTATGGAGAGAATGATAAATACCCCCATGGGAGATAATAGAGATTACTTATATAGAGAATGATAAATACCCACATGGGAGATAATAGAGATTACTTATATAGGACCACCATTGTTTATCGCCTCTTCGGTCATATAAAATTAGTTGATTTTGAATGTTTCTGAATATTTTACCTTTGTTTCAAAAAATGGAATATTCCTGTCACATGACAACATGTAACCCCTAAGTATTCTCTCAAAATTTCAGCACCACTTTCATGTCATATAAGAATACACGACCAACCGGAAGTCAACACACAGAAAAATCTACTTTCCCTTTCAAGTTCAGTCCTAAAATAGTGCATGTCATCCTATGACTCACATAATTTTTATCTTTAGTACACATCATTTCAACTTTATCTTCTTGTTTCCTGAATTATTCAGCTTTCCAAAAATACCAAGTTTGTTTCAATATCTATTATGGTTCAAAACTTATAATTAAAACAGTGAGCAGCTATTTTTAAATAGCACTACTTTATGTACAACCTCAGGACTGGTTTCCGGTATTTGGTGGTCCTACACCTAAATACCCACATGGGAGATAACTAAGATTTCTTATGAAGAGACTGATAATAACCCACATGGGAGATAACTCAGATTTCTTATGAAATACTGATGGAACAAAAACACAATTAATGAATTCCTCTTTTTTCATCTTTGTCTATTATAACATAAAGTCAATAAGAAAAAATTCCACCGATATTTCTGGAATGCCATTTGGTAGTCTGAAAGTAAAATACCACTTCCAAACTATATCCAAAATTCAGAAAAATTTATCACTGTAAACTCTTTTTAAAGCTCTGGAAGCATCTCTATCTTCAGGGATGAAGTCCGAGAGACGCAGAAAACAGGAAATTGGCCATTATTCCACTAGACCAAATAATCCTAATCCATTATATTTCATCAAATGTCTGATTTCAAATTTTTTTCAAAGTTCCCCCTTTCCAATAAGCCCAAAAAGTAGAACCAAAACAAAAAAAAATCCAAAGAAAAAAAATTACAAAGATACCATTTTATAGGGAACTACATTCATGGACAACGAGTTACAAAGGTCATTAATTGTGTTTTCGTTCTTGATAAAATACCCACATGGGAGATAACTCAGGTTTCTAATGAATGGACTGATAAATACCCACATGGGAGATAACTCAGGTTTCTTATGAAGAGACAGATAAATACCAACATACTCAAAGCATGTGTAATGACTTCCTTGCATACTATTGTCATAAATTCATCACAGACTAAAATTCTCCACTTTTCTCATGAAATATTTCTGCAATATCACAGGTCAACTTGCCAGTCAGTTGATGAGAATACTTCACATGCCCTTTAGGTCAGATGTGTTGAAGATATACAGCTTTTATCAGCTGTGCTTTCTGTACAATTTTTATGAAAGTTCATATAAAGGTGTCTCTCCCAATTTTTTTGTCGCAGATGAACATAGCTAACTAAATTAAAATCGATCAGTTATCAGCTATTTGGATAATTTATAGAGTAAATAAAAATATCAAAGGGGATGTATAGAAGAGCTGTTCTAAATTATTATAGCAAGATAAATCACGTAATGAAGAGTATCCAAATCCTAACGCTGTCCCCAGTAGGTTCATGTTCATAGGGGAAGGTTGCTCTGCTACCTTCTTTAAAATGACAAAAAATTATATAGCAACACAGCATAGGTAGTATTAGTTAAAATGGAATAAAGTACTCCAATAAATCTTAGGCCTATTCAGTTTTAATTAAAGCTGCATATTCAATTTAAGTAAGTTACCTTTATATTTAGAAATTATACAATAGACTCTGAATACATATGTCTTTCTGGATGACATAGTAATCTACATGTCTATCTGGATGACATAGTAATCTACATGTCTATCTGGATGACATAGTAATCTACATGTCTTTCTGGATGACATAGTAATCTACAGATTACATGTCTATCTGGATGACATAGTAATCTACATGTCTTTCTGGATGACATAGTAATCTACATGTCTTTCTGGATGACATAGTAATCTACATGTCTTTCTGGATGACATAGTAATCTACATGTCTTTCTGGATGACATAGTAATCTACATGTATATCTGGATGACATAGTAATCTACATGTCTTTCTGGATGACATAGTAATCTTCATGTCTTTCTGGATGACATAGTAATCTACATGTCTTTCTGGATGACATAGTGATCTACATGTCTTTCTGGATGACATAGTAATCTTCATGTCTTTCTGGATGACATAGTAATCTACATGTCTATCTGGATGACATAGTAATCTACATGTCTTTTTGGATGACATAGTAATCTACATGTCTATCTGGATGACATAGTAATCTTCATGTCTTTCTGGATGACATAGTAATCTACATGTCTTTCTGGATGACATAGTAATCTTCATGTCTTTCTGGATGACATAGTAATCTACATGTCTTTCTGGATGACATAGTAATAGTAATCTACATGTCTTTCTGGATGACATAGTAATCTACATTGTATCTTTTTTTTTAACCTAAAGTTATGACTCACATTGCAACGAAATAATTGTATATTAGCCAACTTAAAGTGAAAAAAATTACCATACATGTACTTACAATTCTATGACAATCTTCTACTGACAACTTATACTTTTCTTATATCCTTTAAACTACAAAATATTAACTCAAAAATAAAAATGATTAATTTCACAGCACTTTACTTTTTTTGCTACTTGTACATCTAGAAAAAAGGTAAAAAGTCTACTTGGTTTTTAAAAATATTCAAGCTAACTTAAAGCAGGTCAGGGGTTTTCTCCTGGTACATGTACTCAGGCTTCCTCTCCCAATAAAACCTAGATGCCATGATATAGCTGAAAAAAGGCTGAAAGTGGTGTTAAGCACCATTCGAACAAACAAACAATAAAGTTGAACCCTCATGTATAACAAATAGATTGTAAATTTTATCCAGAATGTGAGGTATCAAAATTCATATTATGTTAGAATTGCAATAGAATATTTTTTTCATGATCTGAGTATATGTACTGATACTATTTCTGGGAATTTTTCACATGAAATGTACCACCTCAATGTGAAACAGCCTAGAGCATTTACCAAATATTGTGCAGCTATCCCAAGAAAACAATAATGTGTGTATTAGAAAAACTTGAAATTAATTCCATGAAATAAGATCAGCTAACTGAGCTCAATGGATGACATACAAATTACCTTTATGACAGAGGGAACTTATCCTGTAAAGGATGACATTCAAATTACCTTTATGACAGAGGGAACTTATCCTGTAATGGATGACATACAAATTACCTTTATGACAGAGGGAACTTATCCTGTAATGGATGACATACAAATTACCTTTATGACAGAGGGAACTTATCCTGTAATGGATGACATTCAAATTACCTTTATGATAGAGGGAACTTATCCTGTAAGGGATGATATACAAATCACCTTTATGACTGAGGGAACTTATCCTGTAATGGATGACATACAAATTACCTTTATGACAGAGGGAACTTATCCTGTAATGGATGACATACAAATTACCTTTATGACAGAGGGAACTTATCCTGTAATGGATGACATACAAATTACCTTTATGACAGAGGGAACTTATCATGTAATGGATGACATACAAATTACCTTTATGACAGAGAAAAACTTATCCTGTAATGGATGATATACAAATAACCTTTATGACAGAGGGAACTTATCCTTTAATGGATGACATACAAATTACCTTTATGACAGAGGGAACTTATCCTGTAATGGATGACATACAAATTACCTTTATGACAGAGGGAAGTTATCCTGTAATGGATGACATTCAAATTACGTTTATGACAGAGAAAAACTTATCCTGTAATGGATGATATACAAATTACCTTTATGACAGAGGGAACTTATCCTGTAATGGATGATATACAAATTACCTTTATGACAGAGGGAACTTATCCTGTAATGGATGACATACAAATTACCTTTATGACAGAGGGAACTTATCCTGTAATGTATGACATATAAATTACCTTTATGACAGAGGGAACTTATCCTGTAATGGATGACATACAAATTACCTTTATGACAGAGGGAACTTATCCTGTAATGGATGACATACAAATTACCTTTATGACAGAGGGAACTTATCCTGTAATGGATGACATACAAATTACCTTTATGACAGAGGGAACTTATCCTGTAATGGATGCCATAAAAATTACCTTTATGACAGAGGGAACTTCCCTGTAATGGATGATATACAAATTACCTTTATGACAGAGGGAACTTATCCTGTAATGGATGACATACAAATTACCTTTATGACAGAGGGAACTTATCCTGTAATGGATGACATACAAATTACCTTTATGACAGAGGTAAGTTATCCTGTAATGGATGACATTCAAATTATGTTTATGACAGAGAAAAACTTATCCTGTAATGGATGATATACAAATTACCTTTATTACAGAGGGAACTTATCCTGTAATGGATGACATACAAATTACCTTTATGACAGAGGGAACTTATCCTGTAATGGATGACATACAAATTACCTTTATGACAGAGGGAACTTATCCTGTAATGTATGACATACAAATTACCTTTATGACAGAGGGAACTTATCCTGTAATGGATCACATACAAATTACCTTTATGACAGAGGGAACTTATCCTGTAATGGATGACATACAAATTACCTTTATGACACAGGGAACTTATCCTGTAATGGATGACATACAAATTACCTTTATGACAGAGGGAACTTATCATGTAATGGATGACATACAAATTACCTTTATGACATTACCAAACTACTACAGAATATAAATCCATCAAAAGCTTGTGGACCTGATCAAATTAAACCTCATGTTCTTATGGACCTAGCCTCCCAAATATCACATATTTTTTGCTTAATCACTTAACACTAGCCCATGTAACACCAATGTGAAGTGCTATCAAACTGGAAAACAGCCCATGTAACACCAATTAACAAAAAGGGTTCTTAATATAATCTAGAAAATTACAGACCAATATTGTATAATTCTTGAACACATAGTAGTCAGTGCAATCATGTAGGTACATCAACATGGCTTTATGTGACAATAATCCTGTGAATCAATTGAAGTAATTGATGATATTTCCAAAAAATCTCAGATAAATTTACTTATCATAAACTTCAGTAAAGCTTTCGATAACGTCAGTCATAACTTACTTACTCTCAAAATAAAAAAATTACTGCATACATGCCAAAACAAACAAATGGATTTATAGGTTCCTATCAAACTGTACTCAAGCTGTAGTCCTTGAAGGTGTAACATCAGTAGAATCGGAAGTGCCCAAGGATCTGTCTTGGGACCAAGTCTGTTTCTGTTTAATATAAATGATATATCATTAAACATAAACCCAACAATTATGATGCCTTTTTGCAGCACCTTGATCAAATACAGACACTGAGACCTTACAAAAGAACTAGATAAACTTTGTATATAGGAACAAAAATGGTGCATGGCTTTACATCCAGAAAAAAGTAATTTACTATCCATCTCTAAAAGTAAAAACCTAATCAAACATGCCTGTATATATACAGAACATGTCAATAAAGCAATATACCTTGTTATCGCTATTTTGAAGTATTTTCCTTTGATCTTTGTGTGCGATATTATTCCATCTCACTCTACTAGCATGAGATGGGCCCATCTCAGCTCGCTGTCAAGACGTCATTAAGTAAACACTGTGATGTCATAATGTTACAAAACAGTGATAAACAGATTATTTACGTTTTATGAAACTCGATGCATTTTCTCGTCATCTCATCTCAGGGCTATCGCCCTTTGATGAGATATGGACGAGAAAACGCATCTCGTTTCAAAAAACATAAATAACCTATAAGTATCACAATTCAGTGGAATAGCCATGTAATATATGCAACAAAGCCACAAATATGTTCAGCTTTCTCAGAAGAAATTTAAACCTCAATTCCACAAATGTAAAATGTAAAAATCTCCTGTCAGACCATCACTAGATTATGCCTGTTCAGAATGGGACTCTTACACAACTGAACAAATAAATAAAACAGAAATGGAGCAAAGACAGATATACAGCTAGATATAGGTTTGTTACAAATAGATATCATAATACATCCAGTTTTACAAACATGGTAAACCATCTAAACTGGAGAAGCCTTGATCAGATTCAAGATTAATTAAGTTATAGAATAGTTTTTTCCCTTGTTTATTTTTGTTCTCACTTCATATGATCGAAAAAATTTCTACCAAGAACTTAATGCAAAATGGCCAAGGGACAGACCATTTAACTTGAAGGGGGGGGGGCCTTGTTTTTTGTTTTGGTCAGAACAGGATAGTTTTTTTTTTTCAAAACAATATTTTCTTACTTTTTTTAATGCAACATACTTTCTTTTGATATCCCTCAATAAGTTAACACATGAAACTTTGTAATAAAAAAGAATTATGCACATAATTGCTAGATTTGACAATTTGATGACCTTTTAAAAAATTACATTTAAGAGTCACAAAGGGTTGCACTCCTGACAATTTTGGGATAACTTTTTTGTTTTCTGACATATCTTCAAGATTTTTTGCAGACATGTTCCTCACAACTAGACATACATTTTCAACTATTTAGAAATAATATATCTATTAATTTGGCAAAATTAGAGGCCCACACAACCTGTTGGGGTAATTTTTTTTTAAACCACCCATAATTTGAATTTGAATTATAATGGTAAACAGGAATTCTGAAACTCAATGCAATATTTAACAATCAATATTTTAATTAACGGTAAGGACTGAATTTTACATTTAGATAAACTTGTAACATTGATCAACATGGATTTGTCTTATTTTCAGAACATTTTTCAAGCGTCTTGGCGATTTTAAGCGTTTCAACAACATTGAACACACGAGTTCGTCTGATCTCCTAACAAGACTTTGTTTACAACATACAAGGTTATCATGGTTGGGAAACTTGCTGTTGTTTGGCTTTAGTTTGTCGTTTAACACACTAATTGTAAACTATCTTATTTTGTATTAGTATTGATCATGCTCATATCCTGATATCGTTCCCAGAAAATGGAAGAAAAGTCTGCAGAGCCAGAAGAGGACACTGACCCGACCGTTGAAAAAGTAGGTCGACAGCTGATCAGTTGATGATCTAAGTAATTCGGACTTGTTTAGGTTTATTTTCTTCGAATGCTGAAATTTTATGCAACTTTATTAGCAATAAACACATATATATTACACGTTTTGCCTTTAACAGCCAGCACAAAGAAACTCAACACTTCTCACTCCAAATTCTCCCTCTTTCTCTCTCTTTACATAATCGGCCACGAGTTTTTTACAACAGAAATTTTAATTTCACAGCTGTAGCAATCCTGTATCCATCATCCCATTCATCCTGATGTTCTAAGGCAGTAGGTTAGCTCGTTTGAAATTGAAAATCATCAATAGTACCTGCAGGATTTAAACCCCCAAAGTCTGGGTCTGAAGTTATCGGTCTAACCATTTGAGATGAAGGAGAAATTCTCAATGTAATCGATTAAGGCTCCATTTATACCTGTAACACAACACTCCCCCCTTTTTCATTTCGGGAAAACTGGCATATCCTGACAGGGCAGTAACTAGGGTGAGAAAATAGAGGAGGCAGGGGTTTGGGGGCCGCCGAGTTAGGGCAGAAAATTTTGCCAAAATCAACATAAAATTAATCATTTCCCTACTTTATTCCTTTATTTCCCCACCGTTGCCTCAATGGTAGTTACAGCCCTGCCTGAGCAGCACACAGCAAGGGTCTGGAAACGGTCATATTTGCCGGACATGTCCGACATTTACATTAAAATGTCCGACTTAGGTTTCGTCAAATCGGACATCAAAAAAAGTGATATTTAACTTGGTCAATAATATAAATATCTTTTAGTTGGTTTCAATACCTTTAATTTCCGCTAGATATGAATATTTTATTAAAAAATCAACCCTAAGGCAATTTCCCGTCATTGACACATGTGTTTATTGAGTAATCATACTCCAGTCAAGTGTTAATTACATAATATGGTTAACACAACAGCTGATAACCTAATTATGAGTACAGATCTGTTTCATTCATTTCGTAGAATATGTTATAGCAACAGTATTTTGAAACAATAGGAACGAAGTGGTTGTAAATTATATTGCTTTAGAAAATATGACTTGATAAAGCATGTGTGGTCAAAATTGTACCTCATGCATGCGCCAAATGTACCTGACGTACAGAAATCGTGGGAAAATAAATTCAAATAAAATTCTATTGAAATGATGAAAACAAAAAAAAATATTTAATTCAATAAATAATAACTTGTAAAAAAACATGGTCCATCGCAGATTATCATATAAAATTCATTCTGTTCCGAACTTGTTGTAATTTTGAAACAACTTCCTACTTCCGGTTAAAGAAAATGTCTCACGAATGTCCATAAAAATTGTTGTTTGGTATTACTTTGTTGCATAGACAACATGTCATCTATTAATAAAGAAATTTTAGGAAGCAGAATGTTTTCCTACGTATATTTCCTTTCTTGCACGGTGCATATATCATAGGAACCCATACAAAACAACTAATATCTACCACGGTCTTGACAAAAATTTAAAAGACCTTTATTCTGGACTTTACGGAAAAGCACATACACATTCCAGCTTAAGCAAACACAATATTTTTTATATGATGACCGGTAAAATGTCCGACACGACTCAGGAAAATTTCCAGGGCCTTGGCACACAGGTCCACTGCTGCAGGAAATTTTAAGCGCTTGACACTTTCTAATTTGACTGAAGCATTTGAAAACTGACAATATATTCATAAGTCAATTCTATCACTTGAATCCTCGATTATAGCAAGTGTCAATGTTTTTGTAATCTGATTAAGTAGTGTTCCCGGTCAATAATAAAACAACAACTAGTGTTGTATAGATGGTGACTTTCACTTTTTAGCTCACCTGACCCGAAGGGTCATGTGAGCTATTGCCATCACTTGGCGTCTGTCGTCGTCGTTAACTTTTCTTCAAAAATCTTCTCCTCCAAAACCACTGAAGGGATTGCTTTGCAACTTTGCACACATCATCAGTAAAATGTCCTCTACCAAGTTTGCCCAAATCATGACCTCAGACCAACCAACATGGCCGCCATGGCTAAAAATAGAACAGGGGGGGGGTCAAAATACAGTTTTTTGCTTATAGTTCAAAAAGTATAACAGATACAGGAAAACCGAACAGACCATCCTTCTTCAGCATCTAAAGCTCTACAACACACCCCATTGGGTCAAAGTTGTATGATGACTCCTTGTAGGAGTTATTGCCCTTTAATTGTCAAAATTGATGATTTTTGCCATTTTTGCCTCAAAATCTTGAAATTTGTTAGAACTAGAGAAAAAGTTAGCATTGCTTAATTGTTCTGCTCTATGAGGGCTACAAAAATGACTGTAGGGTCAAGATTGTCTGATTAACCGTTTAAGAGTTATTCCCCTTGAACTGTTTTTTAGCTCACCTGACCCAAAGGGTCATTTGAGCTATTGTTATCACTTTGCGTCCGTCGGCGTCGTCGTCGTCGTCGTCGTCGTCGTCGGCGTCTGTAAACTTTTTACATTTTAATCTTCTTCTCTGAAACCACTTGGCCAATTGAAACCAAACTTGGCCATAATGTTCATTGGATGGACCTTAACAAAGTTTGTGTTTTTTATTTTGATTAGTAAACCAATATGGCCGCCACCTCAAGACTTAGTTTAACATAGGACCCTATGGGAAAAAAGTTAAAAAGGGCTTCTTCTCTGAAACCGTTTAACCAATCAAAACAAAACTTACTAGCAATATTGTTTAGATGGTCCTCTATAAAGTTTGTGTTTTAGATGGGAATTGGAAATTCAAAATGGCCGCCACTGCAGGACTTAGGTTAACATAGAACCCTATGGGAAAACGTTTTAAAAGGCTTCTTCTCTGAAACCGGTTAATCAATGGAAACAAAAACTTACTAGCAATATTGTTTGGATGGTCCTCTATAAAGTTAGTGTTTTTTATGGCAATTGGAAATTCAAAATGGCTGCCACCACAGGACTTAATTTAACATAGGACCCTATGGGAAAAAGTTTGAAAGGCTTCTTTTCTGAAACCGGCCAACCAATGGAAACAAAACTTACTAGCAATATTGTTTGGATGGTCCTCTATTAAGTTAATGTTTTTTATCCCAATCTGATATTCAAAATGGCCACCACCGCAGGACTTAGTTTAACATTGGACCCTATGGGAAAAATGTTAAAAAGGGCTTCTTCTCTGAAACCGGTTAACCAATCTAAACAAAACTTACTAGCAATATTGTTTGAATGGTCCTCTATAAAGTTTGTGTTTTTTATGGCAATTGGAAATTCAAAATGGCTGCCACCGCAGGACTTAATTTAACATAGGACCCTATGGGAAAAAGTTAGAAAGGCTTCTTTTCTGAAACCGGCCAACCAATGGAAACAAAACTTACTAGCAATATTGTTTGGATGGTCCTCTATAAAGTTAATGTTTTTTATCCCAATCTGATATTCAAAATGGCCACCACCGCAGGACTTAGTTTAACATTGGACCCTATGGGAAAAAGGTTAAAAAGGGCTTCTTCTCTGAAACCGGTTAACCAATCAAAACAAAACTTACTAGCAATATTGTTTGGGTGGTCCTTTATAAAGTTTATGATTTTAATGCCAACTGGAAATTCAAAATGGCCACTTCCGCAGGACTTAGTTTAACATAGGACCCTATGGGAAAAAGTTTTTAAAGGCTTCTTCTCTGAAACCGGTTAATCAATGGAAACAAAAACTTACTAGCAATATTGTTTGGATGGTCCTCTATAAAGTTTATGTTTTTTATGGCAATTGGAAATTCAAAATGGCTGCTACCTCAGGACTTTGTTTAACATACGACCCTATGGGAAAAAGTTTTTAAAGGCTTCTTCTCCGAAACCGGTTAATCAATGGAAACAAAAACTTACTAGCAATATTGTTTGGATGGTCCTTTATTAGCTCACCTGACCCAAAGGGTCATGTGAGCTATTGTTATCACTTTGCGTCCGTCGGCGTCGTCGTCGTCGTCGGCGTCGTCGTCGTCGTCGGCGTCTGTAAACTTTTTACATTTTAATCTTCTTCTCTGAAACCACTTGGCCAATTGAAACCAAACTTGGCCATAATGTTCATTGGATGGACCTTTACAAAGTTTGTGTTTTTTATTTTGATTGGTAAACCAATATGGCCACCACCTCAAGACTTAGTTTAACATAGGACCCTATGGGAAAAAAGTTAAAAAGGGCTTCTTCTCTGAAACCGTTTAACCAATCAAAACAAAACTTACTAGCAATATTGTTTAGATGGTCCTCTATAAAGTTTGTGTTTTTTATGGCAATTGGAAATTCAAAATGGCCGCCACTGCAGGACTTAGTTTAACATAGAACCCAATAGGAAAAAGTTTTAAAAGGCTTCTTCTCTGAAACCGGTTAATCAATGGAAACAAAAACTTACTAGCAATATTGTTTGGATGGTCCTCTATAAAGTTAGTGTTTTTTATGGCAATTGGAAATTCAAAATGGCTGCCACCGCAGGACTTAATTTAACATAGGACCCTATGGGAAAAAGTTTGAAAGGCTTCTTTTCTGAAACCGGCCAACCAATGGAAACAAAACTTACTAGCAATATTGTTTGGATGGTCCTCTATAAAGTTAATGTTTTTTATCCCAATCTGATATTCAAAATGGCCGCCACCGCAGGACTTAGTTTAACATTGGACCCTATGGGAAAAATGTTAAAAAGGGCTTCTTCTCTGAAACCGTTTAACCAATCAAAACAAAACTTACTAGCAATATTGTTTAGATGGTCCTCTATAAAGTTTGTGTTTTTTATGGCAATTGGAAATTCAAAATGGCCGCCACTGCAGGACTTAGTTTAACATAGAACCCTATAGGAAAAAGTTTTAAAAGGCTTCTTCTCTGAAACCGGTTAATCAATGGAAACAAAAACTTACTAGCAATATTGTTTGGATGGTCCTCTATAAAGTTTATGTTTTTTATGGCAATTGGAAATTCAAAATGGCTGCCACCGCAGGACTTAATTTAACATAGGACCCTATGGGAAAAAGTTTGAAAGGCTTCTTTTCTGAAACCGGCCAACCAATGGAAACAAAACTTACTAGCAATATTGTTTGGATGGTCCTCTATAAAGTTAATGTTTTTTATCCCAATCTGATATTCAAAATGGCCGCCACCGCAGAACTTAGTTTAACATTGGACCCTATGGGTAAAAGGTTAAAAAGGGCTTCTTCTCTGAAACCGGTTAACCAATCAAAACAAAACTTACTAGCAATATTGTTTGGGTGGTCCTTTATAAAGTTTATGATTTTTATGCCAACTGGAAATTCAAAATGGCGCTACCGCAGGACTTAGTTTAACATAGGACCCTATAGGAAACAAAGCTTTCTAGTAATATTGTTTGGATGGTCCTATTTAAAGTTTATTGAAAATTACAGGACTTACTTTAACATCAGGGAAATGCCATCTTCATTGCCTATAAAATCAGGTGAGCGATACAGGCTCTTAAGAGCCTCTGGTAAAGTTTATGTTTTTTATGGCAATTGGAAATTCAAAATGGCCACCTCCCCCGCAGGACTTAGTTTAACATACGACCCTATGGGCAAATAAAAAAAATCTCTATACAACTGGTTAACCAATGAAACAAAGCTTTCTAGTAATATTGTTTGGATGGTCCTATTTAAAGTTTATTGAAAATTACAGGACTTACTTTAACATCAGGGAAATGCCATCTTCATTGCCTATAAAATCAGGTGAGCGATACAGGCTCTTAAGAGCCTCTGGTTTTAATAGGTTTTAATTGATTTTTTAAAATCTTCTCCTCTGAAACAACTGAAAATACTGCTTTGAAACTTTGTACACATCATCCGTCAAATGTCCTCAGCCAAATTTGCACTAACCATGGCTGCAGATTAACCAACATGGCCACCATGGCTAAAAACAGGACGGAGGGGGGGGAATTCAGTTTTTGGCTTATATTTAAAAAAGTGTAACAGATACAGGAAAATCGAAGAGACATGCCTTCATCTGCATCAAAAGCTCTACGAAACACTCCATTGGGTTGAAGTTGTATGATGACTTCTTATAGGAGTTATTGCCCTTTAATTGTCGAAATTGATTATTTTGACATTTTTGCCTCAAAATCTTAAAAATTATTAGAACAAGAGAAAAAGTTAGCATTACTTAATTGTTCTGCTCTATGAGGGCTACAAAAATGACTTTAGGGTCAAGATTGTCTGATGAACCGTTTAGGAATTATTCTCCTTGAACATTTTTTTAATCAATTTTACTTGATTTTAAAAAATCTTCTCCTCTTTAACCAATGAAAGGACTGCTTTGAAACATTGCACACATCATCTTTAGACGTCCTCTATCAAAATTTTGCAAATCATGACACCTGACTACCTACATAGCTATGTTGGCTTAAAATAGAAAAAATGAAAAGGGGGGTGGGAGTCGAGAGAGTTTTCGACTGATAGTTAAAAAGTATTACAGGTACAGCAAATTTGAAGTGAACCTCCCTTATCCCTCTAAGCATCAAAAGCTCCTCCTTATCTGAGTTATTTCCCTCAAAAGGTCAAAATTAATGATTTTTGCAGAAGTGTTGGGCAATTCCTTATAGCAACGAAAAGCTGGAAAAAAAGGGTTGTTTGGTTTCAGGTTCAGGTGAGCGATACAGGCTCCTGGGAGCCTCTAGTTTTATTAAATAACAAATAATAAAAAAATCATCAATGGTACCAGTGGGATTAAAACCCCCAACCTCTGGGTCCAAAGTCAGAGCTCTGATTGATTGAAAGAGTACTTCACTAATACAACCATTTAAGGCTGCAACACACATACCTGTAACTCAACATAATTATGGTAATGCAAATTTTTAGTTCACCTGGACCTCTCAAATTGATCGGCAACTACTAATTGCATTCTCTTGAAACTTGGTATGCAGCATCAGCATGTCCTCCCATAACGTATGATTTGATTTCAGGTCTGTCGCTCACCTACTTCCTGTTTAACAAAATGCGTCCATTTCTGTATTTGAAGGATTTTTTAGTTTTTATACAATAACTTGAAAACTATAAGAGCTACATTGACGTTGTGAGGTCAAATTTTACTGCTGTTACAATCCAATGTTAATATTGTGATTTATTGAAAAAATTCTAACTTTGATATATTTATATAAAATTCTAACATAATATACATCTCTTTTATGTTATAAAAGCTTCAGACATTGCCAAACTTATGGCAAACGATCTTTATTAAAAAAAAAGGGTTTTTTTCGTGTTTTAAAATGCACTTTTAAAATGCTGTGTTGATCATTTTTCAGTATATGGATAATGTGACCAAATTTTATTAAAGTCATGCTAATTTGCACACTGTAACAACCATTCCATAGTAAAAATTCAGTAATTTAAAAAAAAAAGCAATGGTTGAAATACTAATATGGCTGCCACTGTGGGACCTAGTTTAACATAGGTCTGTTCTCTGAAACCGGTTATAATTAACCAATTGAAATTTTTAGCAGCCTCTGGTTTTTTAATGTGCCTGGACTGAAGGTCCATGTGAGCTTTTGCCATCACTTAGCAATCATCGTCTGTTGTCTGTTGTCTGACTTACGTTGTCTGTCATCCGTCATAAACGTTTAAAAAAATCTTCTCTGAAACCACTGGGCCAATTTTTTTTAAACTTGGCCACAATCATTCTTAGGGTTCCTAGTTTCAAATTTGCAATACAAGCCCTACAATTCACTGTATTGGTCTGAAATTGTCAGGTGACTCCTTATAAGAGTTATTGCCCTTAAATGGCAATCAAGATAGTATTAGTGAGAAAGGAATATGGTAAAAATTCTATGCATATACAGTAGACCAAATTAAAAAAAAAATTTCTTCAGAAGTCATTTGCATTAATTGTTGCAATACTAGTAACTACTTGCTGTTACTATGAGTGTCAACAGTAAGTATAGACATATATATTTTCATCAGGGTGTAAAATTTTTTCCTCATCAAAATGAATCAATAAATGATTGACTTTTACCTGTCAGATTCAAAGTACCCATTGAATAAACTCCACTGAGAACAATAGGTATTGTATTAAAACAATGGGACAGTTCATCTTCCAAAAATTTAAATGCCCTGACCAACACAAATTTATACTCAGGAAAGGTTTCATGTGGTCCACTATAAAAACTAACAGCTAGAATGAAACTGTTACATGTAATAGCAAAAATTATCAGCAATACAAGCCCTACAAGTAAAATCTGAAATTTTCAGATGACTCCTTATAGGAGTTATTGCCCTTAAAAGGCAATTTTTTATGAAATTTTCCGTTTTTGTCCTGTAACTTAAAATCTATAACAGCTAGCTTGAAACTGTAATTTGCACAAATGATCAGCAAAGCTAGGCCTACAAATCATTGCTTAGTCCAAAATTTCTAGAGCATTCTTTATAGGTGTTATTGCCATTAAATTACAAATTTTGACAAGGTGAATAACAAAGAGTTTTTTCAAAAGTCAATAACTCCACACATTTACCGAATCAAAAGACAGTTATTGTTTTATTCAATAAAAAAGGATATTCACTAAAAATAAAATGGTTATTCACCGCGGGGAAAATGCATGCGATTGTTATTTAAAAAAGGGAATAACCGGGATTCTATAAATAACAATCGCATGCATTTTCCCGCGGTGAATAACAATTTTATTTTTAGTCAATAGTGAATATCCTTTTTTATTCAAATTTTTCAGTCATATTATTTTTATACAAAATGTTTTATATATTATTGAATAAACATTGTTATTATTTGACATATCAAGAAAGATTTACAATGTTAAATGTTTGGTTTCTTTATTGAATTTAAGGTGGTAAGATGTGTTCACAATATCATGGAGTTTCTTAATTTTATGATTTTTATGGATAATCAGGGTCATGACAAATTTAACTTACAGCACATTATTTTTGTCAAGACAAGACATATGTATGGGAATCTGGCGACGACGGCATAAACACTTTGACATCTTGCATCATATCTTTGTAAGCCCAAGCCCCAAGTCCATCAAATTCGGTCAGTGGTAGCTTATGATGAGTACTTGCCAGTCAGTCACCTGTCACCTGACCTTGACCTCAATTTTACGGTCCAGTGATTACGTTAAAGTTTTTGGGTTATGGCAGTTCCTTTGTAACCAAGCATGGTAGGATGACAATATTTGGTATATAGGTTGCTGATGAATAGTACATGACTGTCTGGTAGGTGCCCCTGACCTTGACCTCAATTTCTCGGTCCCGGGACTACATTATAGTTTGGGGTATGGCCGTTCCTCTGTAACCATGCATGGTAGGATGACAATATTTGGTATATAGGTTGCTGATGAATAGTACATGACTATCTGGTAGGTGTCACCTGACCTTGACCTCAATTTCATGGTCCAATGACTGCATTAAAGTTTTTGGGTAATGGCAGTTCCTCTGTTACCACACATGGTAGGATGACAGTACTAGTACTTGGTATATAGGTTGCTAATGAATAATACATGACTGTCTGGTAGGTGTCACCTGACCTTGACCTGAATTTCATGGTCCAGTGACAACGTTAAATTTTGAGTTACGGCCGTTCATCTGTAACCATGCATGGTAGGATGACAATATTTGGTATACAGGTTGCTAATGATTAGTACATGACTGTTTCATAGATTTCAACTGACCATGACCTCAATATTTTGGTCCAGTGACTAAGTTAAAGATTTATGATTAGGTCTATTTCTCTGTAACCATGCATTGTATATTTTAAATGATAACAATTTATATAATTACCACTATTTACGTAATGCTTATGACGTAATTTTTTTGGTTACTGAATCTGATGCGGAATTCATGCGAGACATCTTTCTGTGTCCACACTTGTTATTTACAACATGACTTTTTTACAGGTTTTTAGAGCACGAACGGTTTATGTGTTGATGAAAGAAGATTACAGAATTTCAAGAAATATCAGAGCATCATGGTTTTTTGCTAACCTTGATACAGTTTTGCAGTTTGTTCCCAGACAGTCATTGGTGAGTCATAGTCTAAAATGAAAATAAATCTCAGAATCATGTCGCCTGTCAGAATCATGTTGCCACAGTCAGAATCATGTCACCAGTCAGAATCATGTCGCCAGTCAGAATCATGCCACCACAGTAAGAATCATGTCACCACAGTAAGAAGATTGTGTTTGTAAGCAAAGTCTTTGTATTGGTTAAAATTGCACTTGCACAAATATGTACAACACACAATACATACAACTTTTGATTAAAGTTTTAATGCTTAACTAATGTATATCATTTATCTGTTTACTATATTGTAAGAAATGGAATAAGATCTGTACAGTGTACTTGTCTTCATAATGTACATCTTAGTAGAGTTGTAGTGTGTCTTAATGTCTTCATAATTTACATCTTAGTAGAGTTGTAGTGTGTCTTAATGTCTTCATAATGTACATCTTAGTAGAGTTGTAGTGTGTCTTAATGTCTTCATAATGTACATCTTAGTAGAGTTGTAGTGTGTTTTAATGTGTTCATAATGTACATCTTAGTAGAGTTGTAGTGTGTCTTATTGTCTTCATTATGTACATCTTAGTAGAGTTGTAGTGTGTCTTAATGTCTTCATAATGTACATCTTAGTAGAGTTGTAGTGTGTCTTAATGTCTTCATAATGTACATCTAAGTAGAGTTGTAGTGTTTGTCGTAATGTCTTCATAATGTACATCTTAGTAGAGTTGTAGTGTGTCTTAATGTCTTCATAATTTACATCTTAGTAGAGTTGTAGTGTGTCTTAATGTCTTCATAATGTACATCTTAGTAGAGTTGTAGTGTGTCTTAATGTCTTCATAATTTACATCTTAGTAGAGTTGTAGTGTTTGTCTTAATGTCTTCATAATGTACATCTTAGTAGAGTTGTAGTGTGTCTTAATGTCTTCATAATGTACATCTTAGTAGAGTTGTAGTGTGTCTTAATGTCTTCATAATTTACATCTTAGTAGAGTTGTAGTGTATGTCATAATGTCTTCATAATGTACATCTTAGTAGAGTTGTAGTGTTTGTCTTATTGTCTTTATTATGTACATCTTAGTAGAGTTGTAGTGTGTCTTAATGTCTTCATAATGTACATTTTAGTAGAGTTGTAGTGTGTCTTAATGTCTTCATAATCTACATCTTAGTAGAGTTGTAGTGTGTCTTAATGTCTTCATAATGTACATCTTACTAGAGTTGTAGTGTGTCTTAATGATCTTCATAATGTACATCTTAGTAGAGTTGTAGTGTGTCTTAATGTCTTCATAATGTACATCTTAGTAGAGTTGTAGTGTGTCTTAATGTCTTCATAATGTGCATCTTAGTAGAGTTGTAGTGTGTCTTAATGTCTTCATAATTTACATCTTAGTAGAGTTGTAGTGTGTCTTAATGTCTTCATAATTTACATCTTAGTAGAGTTGTAGTGTGTCTTAATGATCTTCATAATGTACATCTTAATAGAGTTGTAGTGTGTCTTATTGTCTTTATTATGTACATCTTAGTAGAGTTGTAGTGTGTCTTAATGTCTTCATAATGTACATCTTAGTAGAGTTGTAGTGTGTCTTGATGTCTTCATAATGTACATCTTAGTAGAGTTGTAGTGTGTTTTAATGTCTTCATAATGTACATCTTAGTAGAGTTGTAATGTGTGTCTTAATGTTTTAATTATGTACATCTTAGTAGAGTTGTAGTGTGTCTTAATGTCTTCATAATGTACATCTCGTAGAGTTGTAGTGTGTCTTAATGTCTTCATAATGTACATCTTAGTAGAGTTGTAGTGTGTCTTAATGTCTTCATTATGTACATCTTAGTAGAGTTGTAGTGTTTGTCGTAATGTCTTCATTATGTACATCTTAGTAGAGTTGTAGTGTGTCTTAATGTCTTCATAATGTGCATCTTAGTAGAGTTGTAGTGTGTCTTAATGTCTTCATTATGTACATCTTAGTAGAGTTGTAGTGTGTCTTAATGTCTTCATACTTTACATCTTAGTAGAGTTGTAGTGTGTCTTAATGTCTTCATAATGTACATCTAAGTAGAGTTGTAGTGTGTCGTAATGTCTTCATAATGTACATCTTAGTAGAGTTGTAGTGTTTGTCGTAATGTCTTCATAATGTACATCTTAGTAGAGGTGTAGTGTGTCTTAATGTCTTAATAATTTACATCTTAGTAGAGTTGTAGTGTTTGTCATAATGTCTTCATAATATACATCTTAGTAGAGTTGTAGTGTGTCTTAATGTCTTCATAATGTACATGTCTGAGTAGAGTTGTAGTGTGTCTTAATGTCTTCATAATGTGCATCTTAGTAGAGTTGTAGTGTGTCTTAATGTCTTCATAATGTACATCTTAGTAGAGTTGTAGTGTTTGTCGTAATGTCTTCATAATGTACATCTTAGTAGAATTGTAGTGTGTCTTTATGTCTTCATAATGTACATCTTAGTAGAGTTGTAGTGTTTGTCGTAATGTCTTCATAATGTACATCTTAGTACAGTTGTAGTGTGTCTTAATGTCTTCATAATGTACATCTTAGTAGAGTTGTAGTGTGTCTTAATGTCTTCATAATGTACATCTTAGTAGAGTTGTAGTGTTTGTCGTAATGTCTTCATAATGTACATCTTAGTAGAATTGTAGTGTGTCTTTATGTCTTCATAATTAACATCTTACTAGAGTTGTAGTGTGTCTTAATGTCTTCATAATGTACATCTTAGTACAGTTGTAGTGTGTCTTAATGTCTTCATAATGTACATCTTAGTAGAGTTGTAGTGTGTCTTAATGTCTTCATTATGTACATCTTAGTAGAGTTGTAGTGTTTGTCATAATGTCTTCATAATATACATCTTAGTAGAGTTGTAGTGTGTCTTAATGTCTTCATAATGTACATGTCTGAGTAGAGTTGTAGTGTGTCTTAATGTCTTCATAATGTGCATCTTAGTAGAGTTGTAGTGTGTCTTAATGTCTTCATAATGTACATCTTAGTAGAGTTGTAGTGTTTGTCGTAATGTCTTCATAATGTACATCTTAGTAGAATTGTAGTGTGTCTTAATGTCTTCATAATTTACATCTTAGTAGAGTTGTAGTGTGTCGTAATGTCTTCATAATGTACATCTTAGTAGAGTTGTAGTGTTTGTCGTAATGTCTTCATAATGTACATCTTAGTAGAGGTGTAGTGTGTCTTAATGTCTTCATAATTTACATCTTAGTAGAGTTGTAGTGTTTGTCATAATGTCTTCATAATATACATCTTAGTAGAGTTGTAGTGTGTCTTAATGTCTTCATAATGTACATGTCTGAGTAGAGTTGTAGTGTGTCTTAATGTCTTCATAATGTGCATCTTAGTAGAGTTGTAGTGTGTCTTAATGTCTTCATAATGTACATCTTAGTAGAGTTGTAGTGTTTGTCGTAATGTCTTCATAATGTACATCTTAGTAGAGTTGTAGTGTTTGTCGTAATGTCTTCATAATGTACATCTTAGTACAGTTGTAGTGTGTCTTAATGTCTTCATAATGTACATCTTAGTAGAGTTGTAGTGTGTCTTAATGTCTTCATAATGTACATCTTAGTAGAGTTGTAGTGTTTGTCTTAATGTCTTCATAATGTACATCTTAGTAGAATTGTAGTGTGTCTTTATGTCTTCATAATTAACATCTTACTAGAGTTGTAGTGTGTCTTAATGTCTTCATAATGTACATCTTAGTACAGTTGTAGTGTGTCTTAATGTCTTCATAATGTACATCTTAGTAGAGTTGTAGTGTGTCTTAATGTCTTCATAATGTACATCTTAGTAGAGTTGTAGTGTTTGTCATAATGTCTTCATAATATACATCTTAGTAGAGTTGTAGTGTGTCTTAATGTCTTCATAATGTACATGTCTGAGTAGAGTTGTAGTGTGTCTTAATGTCTTCATAATGTGCATCTTAGTAGAGTTGTAGTGTGTCTTAATGTCTTCATAATGTACATCTTAGTAGAGTTGTAGTGTTTGTCGTAATGTCTTCATAATGTACATCTTAGTAGAATTGTAGTGTGTCTTTATGTCTTCATAATGTACATCTTAGTAGAGTTGTAGTGTTTGTCGTAATGTCTTCATAATGTACATCTTAGTACAGTTGTAGTGTGTCTTAATGTCTTCATAATGTACATCTTAGTAGAGTTGTAGTGTGTCTTAATGTCTTCATAATGTACATCTTAGTAGAGTTGTAGTGTGTCTTAATGTCTTCATAATGTACATCTTAGTAGAGTTGTAGTGTTTGTCGTAATGTCTTCATAATGTACATCTTAGTAGAGTTGTAGTGTGTCTTAATGTCTTCATAATGTACATCTTAGTAGAGTTGTAGTGTTTGTCGTAATGTCTTCATAATGTACATCTTAGTAGAATTGTAGTGTGTCTTTATGTCTTCATAATTAACATCTTACTAGAGTTGTAGTGTGTCTTAATGTCTTCATAATGTACATCTTAGTACAGTTGTAGTGTGTCTTAATGTCTTCATAATGTACATCTTAGTAGAGTTGTAGTGTGTCTTAATGTCTTCATAATGTACATCTTAGTAGAGTTGTAGTGTGTCTTAATGTCTTCATAATGTACATCTTAGTAGAGTTGTAGTGTGTCTTAATGTCTTCATAATGTACATCTTAGTAGAGTTGTAGTGTGTCTTAATGTCTTCATAATGTACATCTTAGTAGAGTTGTAGTGTTTGTCGTAATGTCTTCATAATGTACATCTTAGTAGAGTTGTAGTGTGTCTTAATGTCTTCATTATGTACATCTTAGTAGAGTTGTAGTGTGTCTTAATGTCTTCATAATGTACATCTTAGTAGAGTTGTAGTGTGTCTTAATGTCTTCATAATGTACATCTTAGTAGAGTTGTAGTGTGTCTTAATGTCTTCATAATGTACATGTCTGAGTAGAGTTGTAGTGTGTCTTAATGTCTTCATAATGTACATCTTAGTAGAGTTGTAGTGTGTCTTAATGTCTTCATAATTTACATCTTACTAGAGTTGTAGTGTGTCTTAATGTCTTCATAATTTACATCTTAGTAGAGTTGTAGTGTGTCTTAATGTCTTCATAATTTACATCTTAGTAGAGTTGTAGTGTGTCTTAATGTCTTCATAATTTACATCTTACTAGAGTTGTAGTGTGTCTTAATGTCTTCATAATTTACATCGTAGTAGAGTTGTAGTGTGTCTTAATGTCTTCATAATTTACATCTTAGTAGAGTTGTAGTGTGTCTTAATGTCTTCATAATTTACATCTTAGTAGAGTTGTAGTGTGTCTTAATGTCTTCATAATTTACATCTTAGTAGAGTTGTAGTGTGTCTTATTGTCTTTATTATGTACATCTTAGTAGAGTTGTAGTGTGTCTTAATGTCTTCATTATGTACATCTTAGTAGAGTTGTAGTGTGTCTTAATGTCTTCATAATGTACATCTTAGTAGAGTTGTAGTGTGTCTTAATGTCTTCATAATGTACATTTTAGTAGAGTTGTAGTGTGTCTTAATGTCTTCATTATGTACATCTTAGTAGAGTTGTAGTGTGTCTTAATGTCTTCATAATGTACATCTTAGTAGAGTTGTAGTGTGTCTTAATGTCTTCATAATGTACATCTTAGTAGAGTTGTAGTGTGTCTTAATGTCTTCATAATGTGCATCTTAGTAGAGTTGTAGTGTGTCTTAATGTCTTCATAATTTACATCTTAGTAGAGTTGTAGTGTGTCTTAATGTCTTCATAATTAACATCTTGGTAGAGTTGTAGTGTGTCTTAATGTCTTCATAATTTACATCTTAGTAGAGTTGTAGTGTGTCTTAATGTCTTCATAATTTACATCTTAGTAGAGTTGTAGTGTGTCTTATTGTCTTTATTATGTACATCTAAGTAGAGTGTCTACATGTAAATATATTTATTATGTATATGTAGTACAACAGTATATTGTCTAGTAATACATTTTTTTGTTTTACAGGATAATATAGAAGATGAATTAACTGTCTTATCTGTTATACCACATGAAGACGATGTTGTAGATGGTTGCCTGCCACTCAACAGAAAATTTAAATTTCAACTTCAGCCTGAATCCAACATAATATTCCTGGCCAAAAGATATCGTTTAGCCTTTGTCTTGGACTTGAGTCACTCATTAGCCAGTGTTGTAAGTCATGTCAGCTTAATTTGTTAATGTTTAAACCCACACTTCCTTAAATGTAAGCCAGCACAAACATTTCAATTAAGTTATTAACATGGATGCAATTAAGACCATTGCACAAGTAGCAGTGCAACAATTAAATATTGCACAGGTAATGGTGCAATGATTAACTAAGGTACACGTAGTTGTGCAACAATTAATTATTGCACAATTTGTGGTGCAATATTTTGTTATTACTTATGTAATTTTGCAAAAATTAACTGTTGCACAAGTAGTGGTGCTACATTTGATCACTGCATAGGTATACCTAGTGGTGCAAAAATTGGTACTACATTTGGAAACTCATTTGACTTTCAGGCACTGTCAAGTTCACATACAGAGACTTATTAAATGATTTACCTGACAATGATGGTATAGATGAATATCTTAACGCATTGAATTTGTCCCTGAACATGCTGAAGCACAATCTTCTATTAATGCTCCAACTCCAAAGTTGATGTTTCCAGCACCAATAATATCTTTTATTTTCAAAACATTGCTATAAATTATAAAAAAAACTCTGTTGTCAGTATCTTGTTCAGTCAGTCCATGAAAATACAAAAATTATGAAGAAAATAAAATTATCATCAATAATTTTAAAAATACAGCCTTTCTCTTAGTCTATACAAGTTGTATACAGATCTCTGTCCTAAGTGGATATATACATCTTTCAGTTGATATAAACTTGTATTGAATAACATAAAGGCTGTATTTGTAAAATATGACATAGCGGGTTATTAAATAAATGTCTTCAAAACAAAATTGATACTTATTACATTACAAATATTTAATTCATTATAATAGGTTTTTTAAAGCCATACCTCTCATTAATATTTACAAAACATATTTAAATTATCTACAACCATATATTTTAGGATTTAAGAACAGGAGAGGTTTTGCTAAACAAAGTTATACCAACTCTCAGAAGATGTCTGACAGGTGTTGTTAAGCCTGTAAGTAGTCAGTTATAGAGTATGAAAACAGAGTACATGTATTTACTATACAAACAAGAACTGTCATGATCGGGTTTGTAAAGCCTATAAGTAGTCAGTTATAGAGTATGACATGTAGCTATTTGTAATAATGACTTTTCCCGCCATTTATTTACCATGCAAGATGTCATGTCACCAAGCATTCAGTTTTATTGTTCCTTGAGCTGATTGTTAAATTATATTTTTTAATGTTAATAATTATTTTGCTTTGTTGTTATTTATATTTCTTCCATTTTTATACCAAATATAACACATTATATATGACTTAGAAAAAAAATGATGTAACAAGGGAGAAACTCAGAAGTTGGAACAGCCAAAATAAACCCTTAAGGCACGAATTCAAAATGTCTATATTTTTATATGAGAATCGAAATAATTCATGGTTGTCCAAATTTTATTGGTTAGTTATATTTCCCTCTCTAGGTGGGTATATAGTGATGGGGATGTCCGTCCATCCCTGCATTACACTTTCTCTTATCTGCAACTCCTCCTACTGAATGGAATTTTATGAAACTTACACAGAATCTTTGTCACATAGTCCCATTATGCACCTGATTTTTAACATGTTATAGGAATGATATTTGGGGTTTCCAATAGCAAAACATGGACTTTATCATTTACATCTTATCTGCATTTACATAAGAGGGTAACCATCTCTTATCTGCAACTCGACCTACACCACTGAACGGAATTTGATGAAACTTTCACAGAATCTTTGTCACTTAGTCCCATTGTGAACCTGATATTTAACATTTTGATTGGGACGATATTTGGGGGTTTCCCATAGCAAAACATGAACTCAGATTGATATTTGGGATGTTCTGAAAATTGGGTAGTGGGGGTATCATTTATTTCTGTCTTCTTATCTAAAACCCCTGGACCAATAAAAACATGGTCACAGTGTTCATTGGATGGTCCTTTACAAAGTTTGTGATTTTTGTCTTGCCTGCATCGATAGTCACTGGAATCAAAACATTCATGTATATGGGAATCCGATGGTGGCAGTATAAATACTTTACATTTTGCTTGATATCTTTGTAAGCCCAAGCCCAAGGTCCATTAAGTTTGGTCCAGTGGTAGCTTATGATGAGTACTTGTCAGTCAGTCATCTGTCACCTGACCTTGACCTCAATTTCACAGTCCAGTGACTACCTTAAAATTTTCGGATAAGGGCATATATTTGTAACCATGCATGGTAGGAGGAAAATATTGGATATAAAGGTTGCTGATGAATAGTACATCCAAAATGTTTATGTATTTTATGCCAATCAGAAATTCAAAATGGCAACCACCTGAATTGGGAAAAATGTTCAAATGTTCCTCACCATACTATTTAGTTTAACATAGGGCCCCAACAGGAAAAGTTTTAAAAGCTCCTCTGAAACTTGATAACCAGTTGGAACAAAACTTATCATCAGTATTCATTTCATGGTCATTTATGCCAACTGAAAATTCAAAATGGTAACCAACACAGGATTTAGTTTAACATAAGACACTATGGGATAAAGTTTAGAAAGGCTTTATCTTTGAAACTGGTTGAAACAAAACTTACAGGCTTATGGTCTTTTTGGATAGAAGTGGCATTACATGAAAAAGCCATGATTATCAACATAGCATTATTGTTAAAATTATTAATTTATCCTCACTAATTTAAAACTATTGTCTTAATATGACTGTATTTTTAGTTTATTCTGCCTGGAACAGAACTGCTTTATGAACCAGAACTATATATAACAGTTATAGCACATACACCATTGTTAAAATGTACAACAAATCAGGTTTGTATTATCTGGGATCTTTTGATAAAAAGTTTTATGACTATTGAATAATTAAATATTCTTTTGAGTTGACCATCCTTTCTTTACTGATCTGCTGTCCCTTTTCAGAGGTTGATATTTCACAATAATTACATATACGGTAAAACCTTTTAAAACCGGCCACTAAATAATCCGGTTCCCTGTCGATTCCGGTCGAAAATTTAGGTCCCACTTTTTCCCGTTAAAGTCCTCCGTTAATTTAACCTGTATAAACCGGACCTCGTGTATTCTGAATTGCGACCATAATGTCCAGTCCACATACACATTTTCCAATTAAAATTTACCCGTTTAAACCGAATAATTTACATGACCAGATGTACTTATTTAATCAATTGATAGCTATCCAAACAAGATAATTTATATGATTTGTGAGGTCTCCTTGAGGGCGTAGTTAATTAATGAACCAAAGCGTACAACAAAGATGAATTGTTATCAGAACCATTAATTTAATTCTTATATTTGCATTATTTTCAAAAGTGAATCCTATTAATGAACTGATGTTTTAGATACATGTGATTCGTTTTCAAAACCAACAATTTCAAAAGTAAAAATGGAGAGTGGAAATTTGACGATGAAGTAACACTCCTTCGCCAAACTCGTAAAGATTTAAATCTGAGGATATGCTACGACACATAGCATACATGATAAACTTTGCAAACAGTAAAGATTATCGTTACCATTGTTTCATTTGCTTATGCAATCACTAACAGTAGACACTATCGTGCGAAGAAAAAACGGAGAAAAGACACAAACACCTGACATGTACATGTATTTTGCGTTAAACTATTGAGTAATTATTTCTCTAGTATATATCAATATCATTGTGTATTATAAGTTTTATTTAATATAATACTTTTTATTACATTTGTTTCATGTATTCCGTTGCATATAAAACGAGTGTGCATCTTTTAAACCCCCTTTTTAGCTCACCTGACCCAAAGGGTCATGTGAGCTATTGCCATCACTTGGCGTCCGTCGTCGTCGTCCGTCGTCGTCGTTAACTTTTCTTCAAAAATCTTCTCCTCCAAAACCACTGAAGGGATTGCTTTGAAACTTTGCATACATCATCAGTAAAATGCCCTTTACCAAGTTTGCCCAAATCATGGCCTCAGACCAACGAACATGGCCGCCATGGCTAAAAATAGAATAGAGGGGTCAAAATACAGTTTTTTGCTTATAGTTCAAAAAGTATAACAGATACAGGAAAACCAAAGAGACCTTCCTTCTTCAGCATCTAAAGCTCTACAAAACACTCCATTGGGTCAAAGTTGTATGATGACTCCTTGTAGGAGTTATTGCCCTTTAATTGTCAAAATTGATGATTTTTGCCATTTTTGCCTCAAAATCTTGAAAATTAATAGAACTAGAGAAAAAGTTAGCATTGCTTAATTGTTCTGCTCTATGAGGGCTACAAAAATGACTGTAGGGTCAAGATTGTCTGATTAACCGTTTAAGAGTTATCCCCCTTGAACTGTTTTTTTTAATCAGTTTTAATTGATTTTTTTAAAATCTTCTCCTCTGAAACAACTGAAAGTACTGCTTTGAAACTTTGTACACATCATCCGTCAAATGTCCTCAACTAAGTTTGCACCAACCATGGCTGCAGATTAACCAACATGGCCACCATGGCTAAAAATAGGATGGGGGGCGGTAAAATACAGTTTTTGGCTTATATTTAAAAAAGTGTAACAGATACAGGAAAACCGAAGAGACATGCCTTCATCTGCATCAAAAACTCTAAGAAACACTCCATTGGGTTGAAGTTGTATGATGACTCCTTATAGGAGTTATTGCCCTTTAATTGCCGAAATTGATTATTTTTGACATTTTTGCCTCAAAATCTTGAAAATTATTGGAACTAGAGAAAAAGTTAGCATTTCTTAATTGTTCTGCTCTATGAGGGCTACAAAAATGACTTTGGGTCAAGATTGTCTGATGAACCGTTTAGGAATTATTCTCCTTGAACATTTTTTTAATCAATTTACTTGATTTTAAAAAATCTTTTCCTCTTAAACCAATGAAAGGACTGCTTTGAAATATTGCACACATCATCTTTAGGATGTCCTCTTCCAAAATTGTGCAAATCATGACACCTGACTACCTACATAGCTACGTTGGATTAAAAAAAAAAGGAAAAAAGGGGGGGGGGGGATGGGTGGGGGGTCGAGAGAGTTTTCGACTGATAGTTAAAAAAGTATAACAGGTACAGCAAATTTGAAGTGAACCTCCCTTCTCCCTCTAACCATTAAAATATCCTTCTTATAGGAGTTATTTCCCTTAAAAGGTCAAAAATAATGATTTTTGCAGAAGTGTTGGGCAATTCCTTATAGCAAAGAAAAGCTGGATAAAAAAGGGTTGTTTGGTTTCAGGTTCAGGTGAGCGATACAGGCTCCTGGGAGCCTCTAGTTTATCGTCACCATATTGTTCGGCCCCATAGGTAGCCGGTTTATACAGGTTTTACTGTACATTCAAACTTCTCTTAACCGGCCACCACTGGGACAGTGATAAATGGCGGTGTACAGAGGTTTAGTGAAATCAACCGTGATTTTCAGTTACTGCCCATTTGGGTTCAGAGTCGAGGTCCTTAATAAATTTTACTTTATTGTTAAGTTATCATAGCATGTTTCATTCAAAAGGAGTTAAAAAAGATTCAATTGCAATGCCGCTGAGAAATATTCACTTCTAACAGAAAAAAAACAATAGATCACTAGAGTTTGGAAATTCTTCTTGTACAGTAAACCAGCCTACTTTCAGTAACCTTATTTTCCGTTTCTTCCAACTTTGTCTGTTAGGCGTGGTCCTCAGTTTGCTAAAAGACTGAACATCTTCGAATTTCATTGCAAATTTTAACTAAATATCCAATAATTATCATACAACTATTATTGAAAAAAAACTACGTCCTGTTGCATGAAATATTCCAAACCAAAGAACATGTGTTGATTTTTATAATCATCTCCTTAATATTCATGAGCTGATTTTCCTGTGTGTACACGCTTTGTTTACTTGCGTGGTGTTTAGTGTTGTTTTTCATTCACATTATTTCAATGGCATACAGTTCAAATTGTATCTATTTTAAAGATTTATTAACGAATATCAAAGAAATTATGTTAATGTTACCCATGAATTGCAAAATTTATGCTTAGGTGGAAGGATTTACCAAATGGCATCATATATTTAATGACATATAATTGATGTTAATCAATTTTTATTTTCAATCCACAATTTATTAGCTTGGACAAAGATCACACTAAATAAAATGGTCATCAAAATAATGTACTTAGTAGTGCTTGTTTGTGTACACAACTCTAAACACTAATTAAGGCCTCCAAAGTTGAAATTTTATGTAATTATTTCTTGTTTCTTCAAGGATTTATGACAGGTATGTTTTATAACTGGCCGGTAAAGAGGGGTGAAATTTACTTGGTTAATTAAAGCAAAATGTTAGAAAAGTGGCCTGTGTATAGTTTGTAGAGGTGGCAGGTTTGTGTGAATAAATTTACATTAACTTTAATGGGTAATGGCCGGGACTTTTCAAAACGGCTGATTTAAATGGGAAACTGGTTTTTTTTAGGGTTCGGTTTAAAGAAGTTTCACTGTATTATAATGAAGTACTGGATAAATGTTCTGTTTAATAGACATCACGTAATTGGTAGTGTACTAGTCTGAGAGTCAAACAAAAGACATAATAAGATGGACTTGTAGCTGCTTCTTGGCTTAGAATGCTACTTAAATAAGGTCACCTAGGTCTGGATATTATAGCTGAGTGGAGATGTGGAGTAAGGTCTGGTCATCTTGGTCTGGATATTGTGGCCGAGTTGGGGAGGTGAAGTAACACCTGGTCAGCACAGTCTGGATATTGTGGTTGAGTTGGGGAGGTGAAGTAACACCTGGTCAGCACAGTCTGGATATTGTGGTTGAGTTGGGGAGGTGAAGTAACACCTGGTCAGCACAGTCTGGATATTGTGGTTGAGTTGGGGAGGTGAAGTAACACCTGGTCAGCACAGTCTGGATATTGTGGTTGAGTTGGGGAGGTGAAGTAACACCTGGTCAGCACAGTCTGGATATTGTGGTTGAGTTGGGGAGGTGAAGTAACACCTGGTCAGCACAGTCTGGATATTGTGGTTGAGTTGGGGAGGTGAAGTAACACCTGGTCAGCACAGTCTGGATATTGTGGTTGAGTGTGGAGGTGAAGTAAAGACAGATCCACTCAGTATAGTGATTGGTGATCCATAGACATATAGTTACTGCGGAATGTTAGCTCAACAGATTAACGTTTAGATTAGAGCAAAGTGGCCAACTTGGTCTCAAATAACATTCACTTGCGTACTCTATTTAATAGAATACATTTTTTCTGTTATTTTTTTAGTGAAATAGTACACTAATGTTTTTGGTTGATTATTGACAGGTATTGACACAAGGCATGTGTGTGCACCAGGGGAATGTAGAGGAGTTCCTTTATATGATGAAAGAAAGATTTGACAGCTTTGAACAAAACTTGGCTTCAGAGTTTGCTAAATGGCAAGAACAAAAACAAAATGTAAGGATTATTTGATGTAACAAAACTTGGCTTCAGAGTTTAAAATCAAATGTCAAAAACAGAAAATATATACAGTCAAACCTGTCTTAAGCGACCTTTGAAGGGAAATTGTAAAAAACGTCACATAAGACAGGGGGTCTTTATACACAGGTCATGATGTTTGCAGACCAATCAACAAAGTCATGTTGTCTGCATGTGAAAGAGTTAATTGAAGACCTGCATTGTTTGTTTTATTAAGTAAACAATAAAATATGACATTTATTTTATGCAAATAACGCAAGTACAAAATATACAACAATAATGAGCGTTTTAATTTCCAATTGAATTGACGCAGGTCAACTTTATTACCCCATTTAGTTGTTGTATTTTTCTTTGTACCTGTTTTACTGGTTTCCTTGTGTTTTAACAATAAGCTCTATGTAGAAAGTGCAAGTTGGTTTAGAACCAGTGTACACCGGTTTCGTATTGATTATTTCCCTTTGTAAAACAAAATGGCGTGATTATACAATAAACATGCCGTTATGAGAAACATCATCATTTCCAACCCGAATGGCAACAAAATCGAATGTCGACATTGACGACTTTTCTAATTTTACAGGGGAATCTGAACTTTGCTTCTAAGATAATAAAACAGTTTTTGATCGCTTTCATACTTTAGTTTTCCGTTTCGAAGAACCTTGATAATTAACAACAATGCCAATGGTCTACGCATCTTCTTTTCGTCAGACAGGGTTTATTTATTGCTTAATGTAACAGTCCCGAGAGTCGTTTTAGACAGGTTTTCTTGGTCAAAACGAACGAAAAACATGGTCGTTAGTCGCATAAGACAGGGAGTCGTTATATACAGGCAAAATGAATGGGAAAATGCTCGGGAGTAATAAATACGGTTGCATAACACAGGAAGTCGTTATATGGAGGGGGTCGCTAAGACAGGTTTGACTGTATAATACATTACAGGAAGTGGTGCCAGGAACAGTTGTGGATTTAGGGGTCTCAAATTAATGTTTTATTGGCCAGTAAAACAGATAATCTTGGTCTGTCTAAAGGAGCTAGCTAAGCATTACACTGTTATGTCTATAATTTTTATTGGTCTGGTTGCACAATGTGCAAACCTGTTTTACCTAGGTTGAAATTGGGCAGACACTAAAAATCATGCCTCTATTTTTTATAATTAACTTCTACAGTTTTCAACCTAGATCCCTGAACAGAACAGAACTTAACAGAAAGATTGCACACTTATCGGTATTTTGCAGTATTTTACTTTGATCTTTGTGTGCGATATTATTCCATCTCACTCTACTAGCGTGAGATAGGCCATCTCAGCTCGCTTTCAAGACATCATTAAGTAAACACTCTGAGGTCACAGCGTTACAAAACAGCGATAAACAGATTATTTACGTTTTAAAATTCTCCATGCATTTTCTCGTCATCTCATCTCAGGGCTGCCGCCCTTCGATGAGATATGGATGAGAGAACAAATCTCGTTTCAAAAATGTAAATAATTTTTATAGAGGAGTTGTGAACCTGCTATTGTGGAATTGTTGGACCCCAAACTTTCTAACAACATTGCAAACCATTTACCAATTGTTAACCTTTTCTTTGCAACTTTGTGTCAGTAAATTTTTTTGTGTGTTTTACCTATAACTGTTAAATATTAGTGTTTACATATGCAAAAAATTAAAATTTATTAAAATTTTTATGCCCACGTGACCACATGTCGTGGGGCATTAAATTTTACGCCTGTCTGTCTGTCCGTACAAATTTCCATCAAGCTTTTCTCAGAAACTGTACATGAGAACAATTTGAAATTTGGCAGGGTGGTACAAGTTGTACGTCCTAAGTGACTTTCAGACCTGTCAGACAACTACTTCCTGTTTGGGACTTCATTTAGCGAGGTCATCTGTGTCCCATGGACACATTCTACAATTTTTTTTCCAATGAGTTCAATAATTAAATAAATATATATTCTAATTATAGTTTTTAATGTTTCATCTATTATATTTCAAGGTTACCGGTAGTGTTTTATTGCCATTTACGTCAGTAAAAATATAAGTTTAACACTAAAATTGTTTCATGAGTCTATTGTGTAATGTCTACATTTATGAAATAATATTAAAATACTGTATATATTTATGTCAGACTGTAGAAACACCAGAGGAGATGTCAGATGGCAGATACCCTCATACAGACAATGTAATACCTATGAACCCAGAAGCAGGGATTATCAACTTACTTAGACAAGGATTTTTTGCACTTCAGCTTTTACCAGAAAACACCAGTGCAGGTAATAAACATATATTGCATTGGAGAATTGATTTTGTGCTTTTTACTGGTCGATTCAGACAGACAGAATAAAAATAATTGTTTTTATTATAAAAATGACACTTTAAAAAAAAAAGATATTATAATAACATAAAATAGAAATATCACATAAACTGCAACATCTGACATTTTCTTAATGCCTTGATACATACATGTACTTTACACATGAAAACATTTTTTAAGGTAGTTAGTCACCTAATATTGATCACCAGTCTGTCAACACTGAGGTTTCAAGTTCGAGCCTTATTGTTGGTATGGTGTGCTTGATGTCAACTTTAACTGAAAAGGATTGCCAGTTTTTGTCTCTCCTGCAACAATAGTCGCTGGAGGCAAGACATATATTCTTCCGCCTTTCTCAATTTTACCTGACAAATCCCAAAGAACGGTAAAGTCAATACAACAGAGTCTATTGTTTTAGATGTGCCTCTTTATCTCATATTCAAGTTTTTAGATATATGTTTATATATATGTTTGGTTTGACTTGAAGAAAATAGAATAGAAAATGGTGAATCTTCAGGCATCTGGTGTTAGGTATAGCTTTACTAGCCTGACCAGCTAATGGTTATCATTTGTATTAAAGAAAGTAATGATATTATCAGAAATTATTTTTAGTATGTAAATAGTCAGTAAAAATGTTCAAAGTAAGTTATAAATTACTGTAGGGTGGCAACTGCAATTGAGATGTTGTACTAGATTTATTTCAATAAGTTACTACATGTATGTCAATACACCTATATTTACCAGGTATATGTGTGGTGACTGATGGTAGTGTAGGTGTAACTGATTCCAACCGGTTTGATTCCCTGATGACACAGTTAAGAAACAGCACCATCGCTTGTTCGTTCTTGAAGATGGGTGACACTTACTGTGCACGTGCACAGTTTGGACATATACCACACATAGAATTACTCCAGTTCATTTCTACAGCAACTTTTGGTGCTTACTTCTCATCTTGTCCAGATTTGGTGAGTTTCGGATTCACATCTGTTTCCTGTTCAGATTTACAGAGTTTATAACAGTAAAAAAAACCTTAACTTTCCTGAATTATACTAGAAAAAAAATTAAGTTCTATTCAGGTTATGTTTCTCAAAATAAAAAAAAACTAAACAAGTTTTGATTGATTTCAGACTTCTGATGACAGTAAACATCCAAATGTGTACCATACAGCTCTGTTACAGTGGAGTTTTCAGAGAGGGTTAGAAGGATTTAGATATGATTTGACACAAGGACAACAGAAAACAGCTGTTCATCCCACGGCTCTGATTAACAGGTACTTATTCACTGTTAGATTTGTTATATACCTTAAAATGTCATGGTACAATAATGCAGATAATTTTCCCCAGTAAATATCATCATATTCTGACAGTATGCATGTCAAACAAAAACAATTATTTTAACTAATACAAAAAAAAATTACATTTTATACAAAGGACATATAGAATACAAGGAATGAGTTTCTACATTGAAAATGGCTGCCGTTAGATCTTATAATTTACATGTATTTAAAAAGATCAAAACAAAATTTCAAATAACATATCAGTATATTAGAGACAGATAAATAAAGTATGTCACAAGGTTTAAGCTTATGAAAATCATAAGAAAAGAGAGTATTTAGTCCTTTGTAGAATTAAAGGTCATTGAATAAAGGCTTATTTTTTTAGTGTTATTAACCTAATCATTAGAAATGACTATTAAGTCTTTTCAGTTTTGTAGATTTATACTTAATCCAATAAAGGTTGGTCCCAGCTGTGTACTAAATCATTAGAAAGAGTATATTCAGCCCATTTTAGCTCTCCTGACTTTAAGGGTCATGTCATCACTTTTGGTCCATCTTCATCATCACCCTCGTGATCTGCATATGTAAACTTTTTACATTTTAGTCTTCTTCTCTGAAACCTCGGGGCCAATTGAAATCACAATTTTCATTGGATGAACATTTTCTTTGTGTTTTTCATTGTGATTAGAAATCCAATATGGTCACAACTGCAGGACTAAGTTTGACATAGAACCCTATGGTAAAAGTTTAAAAAGACTCCTTCTGTGAAACCGGTCATCCAATTGAAAAAAAAACTGTTCCTGTATTTATTGGATGGTCCTCTATCAAGTTCTTGTTTTTATTTCCAATTGAAAAATTAAAATTGCCGCCACTGATGGACTTAGTTTAACATATGACCCTAAGGGAAAAAGTTTTTAAAAGTTTCTTTTCTGAAGCTGGATAATTCATTGGCCTCTGTAAGGTTTATGTTTTGTATGTTTGTTGGATGGTTCTCTTAAAAGGTTACGCTTGTTTATTTGATTGAAAATCCACGATTTAGCATAGAAACCTATAGGGCAATGTTAAAATGGCTTCCTATATGAATCTAATTAACTAGTTGAAAGCAAATAGCAAGATTCATCTGGAGATCTCAACGAAGGTAATGTTATTTATGCCATTTTAAAGTTGAAAAATACAGGACTTTGTTTTACATAATGGAACTGCCATCTTCATTGTCTATATAAATCAGGTGAGCAATACAGGCACTTGAGATCCTCTGGTTATTTTGTAGAATACAAGACCATACAATCAAGACGGGATCCAGTAGTTTCATTAACCCAATTATTAGAAAGATAATACTCACTCCTTTCCAATAAAAGCTGGACCCAGCAGTGTTGTTAACCCAATCATTAGAAAGGGAATATTCAGTCCTTTATATTTTGTAGAATTCCAACCCACCCAATAAAGGCTGGACCCAGCAGTGTTGTTTACCAAATCATTAGAAAGAGAATATTCAGTCCTTTATATTTTGTAGAATTCTGGCCCACCCAATAACGGCTGGACACAGCAGTGTTGTTAACCCAATCATTAGAAAGAGAATATTCAGTCCTTTATATTTTGTAGAATTCTAGCCCACCCAATAAAGGCTGGACCCAGCAGTGTTGTTTACCAAATCATTAGAAAGAGAATATTCAGTCCTTTATATTTTGTAGAATTCTAGCCCATCCAATAAATGCTAGACCCAGCAGTGTTGTTAACCCAATCATTAGAAAGAGAATATTCACTTCAGTCATTTATATTTTGTATAATTCTAGCCATCAAATAAATGCTAGACCCAGCAGTGTTGTTAACCAAATCATTAGAAAGAGAATATTCAGTCCTTTATATTTTGTAGAATTCTTGCCCACCCAATAAAGGCTGGACCCAGCAGTGTTGTTAACCCAATCATTAGAAAGAGAATATTCTGTCCTTTATATTTTGTATAATTCTAGCCATCAAATAAATGCTAGACCCAGCAGTGTTGTTAACCAAATCATTAGATAGAGAATATTCAGTCCTTTATATTTTGTAGAATTCTAGCCCATCCAATAATGGCTGGACCCAGCAGTGTTGTTAACCCAATCATTAGAAAGAGAATATTCTGTCCTTTATATTTTGTATAATTCTAGCCATCAAATAAATGCTAGACCCAGCAGTGTTGTTAACCAAATCATTAGAAAGAGAATATTCAGTCCTTTATATTTTGTAGAATTCTAGCCATCAAATAAATGCTAGACCCAGCAGTGTTGTTAACCCAATCATTAGAAAGAGAATATTCAGTCCTTTATATTTTGTATAATTCTAGCCATCAAATAAATGCTAGACCCAGCAGTGTTGTTAACCAAATCATTAGAAAGAGAATATTCAGTCCTTTATATTTTGTAGAATTCTTGCCCACCCAATAATTGCTGGACCCAGCAGTGTTGTTAACCGAATCATTAGAAAGAGAATATTCAGTCCTTTATATTTTGTAGAATTCTAGCCATCAAATAAATGCTAGACCCAGCAGTGTTGTTAACCCAATCATTAGAAAGAGAATATTCTGTCCTTTATATTTTGTATAATTCTAGCCATCAAATAAATGCTAGACCCAGCAGTGTTGTTAACCCAATCATTAGAAAGAGAATATTCTGTCCTTTATATTTTGTATAATTCTAGCCATCAAATAAATGCTAGACCCAGCAGTGTTGTTAACCCAATCATTAGAAAGAGAATATTCAGTCCTTTATATTTTGTAGAATTCTAGCCCACCCAATAAAGGCTGGACCCAGCAGTGTTGTTAACCCAATCATTAGAAAGAGAATATTCAGTCCTTTATATTTTGTAGAATTCTAGCCCATCCAATAATGGCTGGACCCAGCAGTGTTGTTAACCGAATCATTAGAAAGAGAATATTCAGTCCTTTATATTTTGTATAATTCTAGCCATCAAATAAATGCTAGACCCAGCAGTGTTGTTAACCGAATCATTAGAAAGAGAATATTCTGTCCTTTATATTTTGTATAATTCTAGCCATCAAATAAATGCTAGACCCAGCAGTGTTGTTAACCCAATCATTAAAAAGAGAATATTCTGTCCTTTATATTTTGTAGAATTCTAGCCCATCCAATAATGGCTGGACCCAGCAGTGTTGTTAACCGAATCATTAGAAAGAGAATATTCAGTCCTTTATATTTTGTAGAATTCTAGCCATCAAATAAATGCTAGACCCAGCAGTGTTGTTAACCCAATCATTAAAAAGAGAATATTCAGTCCTTTATATTTTATAGAATTCTAGCCCACCCATTAATGGCTGGACCCAGCAGTGTTGTTAACCCAATCATTAGAAAGGAAATATTCTGTCCTTTATGTTTTGTAGAATTCTAGCCATCAAATAAATGCTAGACCCAGCAGTGTTGTTAACCAAATCATTAGAAAGAGAATATTCTGTCCTTTATATTTTGTATAATTCTAGCCATCAAATAAATGCTGGACCCAGCAGTGTTGTTAACCCAATCATTAGAAAGAGAATATTCAGTCCTTTATATTTTGTATAATTCTAGCCATCAAATAAATGCTAGACCCAGCAGTGTTGTTAACCAAATCATTAGAAAGAGAATATTCAGTCCTTTATATTTTGTAGAATTCTAGCCATCAAATAAATGCTAGACCCAGCAGTGTTGTTAACCCAATCATTAGAAAGAGAATATTCTGTCCTTTATATTTTGTAGAATTCTAGCCCACCCAATAAAGGCTGAACCCAGCAGTGTTGTTAACCCAATCATTAGAAAGAGAATATTCAGTCCTTTATATTTTGTAGAATTCTAGCCCACCCAATAAAGGCTGGACCCAGCAGTGTTGTTAACCCAATCATCAGGAAGAAACACAAAGATATGAAACTAAATACTACATTAAGCAGTGTATTATCTGTCAGATCAAGAGAAGGTTATACCATTAAAGATGTGTCAATTACCAAAGGTTTGTTAAATTGTTTGTTTAAATGTTTTTTAACACCACTTTCAGCAATTTTTATATCATGGTATCCTGTTTTAATTGGGGAGGAGGCTGGAGTTCCCGGAGAAAACTCCCAACCTTGAGAGGAAAACTGGCAATTCTTGTCAATTAAGATTGGAGTCGAGGGCACCCTCCCAACAAGTGAGACTCGAACCTGCAAACTCGGTGTTGTCAGACCATGTGATCAATAGTAGACGAAGGGTTTGTTAAAGGTTTATAATATAATTATATAGAACCTATCAGTTACATGTACCTATGTTTATGAAGTAAATCTGGAATGACAGATAACAAACTGTACCAACATTGTAAATGGCATTTCTGACTGTTATGTATTGTATGTGTTGTCTTTTATGCTATAATTACTTAAAATGATAACATGAGGAAATCGGCTTGTTACTATGCTTTGTCCAATTTCATAAGACTGCCCAAATGAGAATTTCCACAACTTATCCTCAACTGAAATCTTGACCAATCAGACTGCTGGAAATTTGACATCAGAACAAACTGAAGAAAATCATATAAGTTTTTGAAATTGGGAAATTGGGACCAGGTAACATATGTAATCCTAAACTTGTATGAACATATATTCTTTATCCTATCATTAGTAATAAATTATTTGAATATACAGTTTGTAGCTATTATAGTACTGTTACTGCATTTCAAGTAAGTTCAGTTTCATCAGTAAAACCGATAAACATTAGTAACTAGAGAGAAAAGAACATTGTCTCTCCTAATAAGTTGACAACTTCTTTAAAACATTTCGTTGTAGGAGGCACTCAGATTGAAGTAAGGTTGGTTTTGCCATGGAGAGAATATGCTAAGATAGAATACTGTGCCACCGCTGCTTGGCCATTAGATATGTCTAAGTGAGTATACAAATCACATCTTCCTGCCAGTTGTAACATATGTTATGCTGTAATGGCAAAATTTATGTAATACAAAATTTACAACTGGACTTGCTGAGACAGATACTTCCTCAGATCATTTTGTTTTGGTTTTGCAATAAAATACTAAATATTAAAACTGACAAAGAAGTCATAATTATTTGTACCCAGATTGATGTATTTACTGATCTCTATAAATATGTCATTGATGTTTGATGTTGTTATTTACATTTTTTGTGAGAACATCTACTTAATTATTAACTGCTTTCTATACAGAAGTTTTATAGGAGTCAAGATTCTTAATAAGTATACTACCCCACCTTTATATTACATTTAAAATCCCCCCCGCAACCCCACCCCAACAAACGCCAACATATTTATTCAATATTTGATATTAACCAGAAAAAAGGGCAATTTAACATAAAGTATAACAAAATATATTTATCTATTGGTATTTACAAGAGGCTAACTCAGGTAGAGATCATGATAGAATATATTTATCTATTGGTATTTACAGGAGGCTAACTCAGGTAGAGATCACGATAGAATATATTTATCTATTGGTATTTACAGGAGGCTAACTCAGGTAGAGATCAAGATAGAATGTATTTATCTATTGGTATTTACAGGAGGCTAACTCAGGTAGAGATCATGATAGAATGTATTTATCTATTGGTATTTACAGGAGGCTAACTCAGGTAGAGATCATGATAGAATATATTTATCTATTGGTATTTACAGGAGGCTAACACAGGTAGAGATCAAGATAGAATATATTTATCTATTGGTATTTACAGGAGGCTAACACAGGTAGAGATCAAGATAGAATATATTTATCTATTGGTATTTACAGGAGGCTAACACAGGTAGAGATCATGATAGAATATATTTATCTATTGGTATTTACAGGAGGCTAACTCAGGTAGAGATCATGATAGAATATATTTATCTATTGGTATTTACAGGAGGCTAACTCAGGTAGAGATCATGATAGAATATATTTATCTATTGGTATTTACAGGGGGCTAACTCAGGTAGAGATCATGATAGAATATATTTATCTATTGGTATTTACAGGAGGCTAACACAGGTAGAGATCATGATAGAATATATTTATCTATTGGTATTTACAGGAGGCTAACTCAGGTAGAGATCACGATAGAATATATTTATCTATTGGTATTTACAGGAGGCTAGCTCAGGTAGAGATCATGATAGAATAAATTTATCTATTGGTTTTTACAGGAGGCTAACTCAGGTAGAGATCATGATAGAAGGTAGTTATGATTTTCTACATGACATAACATGTTCATCTAGACGGGGAGTTCTCAGAACAACAAATGTCAAAAATTTCTGGATGGCTTTGCAGAGGTAAGTTAAGAAAAATATCATACTTGTCCTGCTTTAAAACGTTATTACTTGATTGGACGGTCGCTTCAGATCCATCAAGGTATTAACATTAACATCATTAACAAAACAATACATTATTTGGGTCATGGGGATCGAACAATTAACAGAAATTTTGACTCAGTTAGAAAAAGTAGGTAAAGTTAGGTTGTACTAAGACTTTAGCCTTTTTTGGTGGCTACAATGTGCCTTCTCTTTTTTGACATCTACAAAATCTTTATAAAATGATACATGGATTGTTGCACTCATCAAAACATGAGTATGGTCTGTTGCCAGGATGTCCACATTCTTCAACAGAGGAATATTCCTTAGTAGCCATCTCGAGAGATTTACAGAGCCGTTGTCTGGGAACTGTCATTAGTACTCAGAAAAACCTTTGATGCTTCTCCTTTGAAATAAGAAGAGAACAACACAAACTGGATACTTTTCATTACCTAAAATGAACACATGTCATACAGTTAAAATTTAGCAGCTCAAACTTAGTTTGCACAAACACTATTGATTTCACAAACAAGTCAGTTTTTTTTTCTATAAAGTGTCTTTTGTAAATAAACCACAGTTTCTTGAACACAGATTTCTCTAAAAGTAAAACTTCATATGATAAGAATCATCGATAACTCAAACTTCTTTGGTGCCGATATGAAAGGATTAAATTCCAGTACTCAGAACACTAATCCTGGAAGCCATACATATGGCAATACTATTTCATCCAAATAACAGGTTATAATTATTTCATAATTGTTTAAAGCAAAATTTGTTCCAAAACAACCAGACATAATGCAGGAAATTCATTAACTAATCTTTAAAAAAAAAGACGTCCATAGTATGACACAGATATATTTCAGGTTAAACTATCCAAAAATTTCTTTCTTAATACTTTATTTAATACGGGTTTGAGTTATTTCCCTTGGGTTAATCTTTTTTTATTTTTTTATCTGCATAAATTGTTATTGATTCAATATTTTAGTTAAATTATATTAGATTTATTCATGCAATTATAATTAATTATATAACATTTTTTCTGTGAAATGCATTGTGTTTATTGAGTAAATTTTGTAAATAAAAATTTAAATCACTTTGTCCTAATGAATGGTAAAAAAAGACAAGATGCTTTTTGTACCCTTAAAATTGCCTGTCCCAAGCCAGGACAAAAACTAGATTTTCATTGGTTTAAACCTTGATATTTGCAGATATATGTTTTGCATTAGCAAGACTTTACAGATTGAAAAACTAATTCTTTCCAATGGAAGGTGTTAAATAAAGCATTGCAAGTTAGTTGACAAGCAGTCAATATTAAATATACAGTGGAATTTAAGACCCATTTTTCTTTTTTATTGATTGAACCAAGGGTCTGGAAACAGTCATATTTGCTGTACATGTCCGACATTTACATTAAAATGTCCGACTAAGGTTTAGTCAAATCGGACATCCAAAAAAGTGATATTTAACTTGGTCAATAATATATTTAATTTCCGCTAGATATAAATAGTTTATTTAAAAAATCAACCCTAAGGCTATTTCCAGTCACTGACACATGTGTTTATTGAGTAATCATTCACTCCAGTCAAGTGTTAATTACGTAATATGGTTAACACAACAGGTGATAACCTAATTATGAGTACAGATCTGTTTCATCCATTTCGTAGAATATGTTATTGCAACAGTATTTTGAAACAATAGGAACGAAGTGGCTGGATGTTATATTGCTTAGAAAATATGACTTGTTGATGGAAAAACACGTGTGGTCAAAATTGTACATCACGCATGCGCCAATGTACCTGACGTACATAAATCCTGGGAAAATCAATTCAAATTAAATTCTATTGAAATGATGAAAACAAAAATAAATATTTAATTCAATAAATAATAACTTGTAAAAAACGTGGTCCATCGCAGAGTATGGTATAAAATTCAATTCTGTTCCGAGCTTGTTGTAATTTTGAAACAACTTCCTACTTCCGGTTAATAAAAATGTCTCACAAATGTTCTTAAAAACTTTGTTTGCTATTACTTTGTTGAATAGACAACATGTCATCTTATAAAAAAGAATTTTAGGAAGCAGAATGTTTTCCTACGTATATTTCCTTTCTTGCACGGTGCATATATCATAGGAACCCATACAAAACAAAAACTTATATCAACCACGGTCTTGAAAAAAATTTAAAAGACCTTTATTCTGGACTTTAAGGGAAAGCACATACACATCCCAGCTTTAGCAAACACAATATTTTTTATATGATGACCGGTAAAATGTCAGACATGACTCAGGAAAATTTCCAGGGCCTTAGATTGAACTGTTACTGTATCACAATAAATTCTATTAAAAATACTCCTTTCCATATTTCAAAATAATAAGTGCATGGGGACAGAATATGGCCTTGTTGCACCTACTTGTTTGCCAATGTCTATATAAAGTAAAAATACTTGTTACAGTTTATGCCAAGCTGATCAGTTGTTAGTACATCTACAGTCATTTGGCTCCAGTCCAGTCCATTACAGATTGACTGAGAGCATTACCAATGGTATCCCAGTCTTTCTGATTTCCAGTTCTAATAGTCCAGTGCTGAACAGTCAACATAACATCAAGTATGTAGAAGTGATGATGATCTAATAAGATCCAGTACAACTGCGAGCACTTTTTGCCAATTTAATCCAAGCAATGGTGATCGTTTTTCTTGCTATTAAAGACTAAAGTACCTGGAGGGAACAATCATCAGTTCTCAAATAAGGGTCAAGCTTTATCTTTTGATTTTGCAAATCGTACACACCGTTATGTTACTTTGCTCCATGGAGAAAATGATTACTTTAAGGACATATCCTACTATTCGATCTTCATATGATATTTTCTTAATATTTTGTCTTAACTTTCCTTATGACAAAATCTTTAAATACAGCTTACAAAAATTAGTGGTCACCGACTGTATTTAAAAGTTATGACGTCATCTGTATCATCTGTTTTAGGGTACTAGGATTATTTGTTATTTTAATTATATTTTTCCCATAGTTTACCGTTAGAATCAACTTAAATTGTTTTGAAGGCTTCATTGCATGTAGAAAACAACTATGCCATAATCTATTTAAAAATACGTAAGTTTCGAGCATAAATGTGGAATTAATACGTTCCCGCCATTTTTGTTATGCACTCGGAATACACAAAATCGCAGATCGCAAAAAACTGACCTATGATAATAAAACTATATTTTCACAGAAGATAGATGATAACTTACTCTCCAAATTGAATAAATAAAAAAATATGGTCACCGTATCAGGGGGAAAAATATTTGAGAAAAATAAGTATAGGCCAGAATTGGCGGGAAGGAAAGGGCGCGTTTTTCTTCGTATATACATGTAAACTTTTCTAGATTTGTAGCGCAGAATACAATCACGAAAGTAAAATAGTTCTTTTTTGTGTATGTTTGCTATTGCAAAGTGATTAATTTTGGTTTTTTTCCGAATTCTAAAAGACTGTATTGTTTTTTTACTCATAAAAAACCTCTAAGTTGATCCATAAAGAGTACGGTATTTGAAATGGAAATTTCGCGGAAATTTGACGACGACGACGTCATAAACGAGTTACGAAACAATAACGTTTAAAATCAAAATGCGCAGAAACAATAGTAGGATATGTCTTTAATACAGTCAACCCTCTTTTCAAGGACCATGTTAGTTTCCTGCCATTATTGACGTTAAACTGAATTTGCTGTTATAATGAATTTGTATTTTTGTACTTTGATTATCTCCCTTTTTTATTCGCGTCTATTGAAAATCGTTCAAGTCTGCTCAATATCCAAGCTTAATAACAAAAAAATAATAAAATGCTTGTTTTCTTGCCGATATTTAATTAAAAACCTGTTTTCTTCTTTTTTTTTTAACAAAATAAAGTTATGATTATTTACATTAGACCGATTTTCGGTAATTATCCTATTTCTGATGTGCCGCTTCAATCTTCACTCACTTGTAATTAAGCCAATAATTTTCTGAAATATTTGAAGATTTAAATATTAAATAGCCTTCTACACCTTTTTAACGAAGCCATATCCCTTTCATCGATTAGTTTTGTAACGGAAATGTCATGCAAGGTTAATTACGCAATAGCAACAGGTGTTCACCTGTGCAATTAACCGTTAAAAAAGTAAATTCTCTGGACAAAGATAATCTTTCACAGGTAAATCTTGATAATTTGTCGCTGTAACGAATTATTTTATGCTAGCTTTGGTATATTTGTTACCGACAGACGCAGTCGGAGTCGGAAACCGAATATGTCATTGTATCGAGCATAAACAACACGTGGACACGTTTGTTCCCACTGAAATCCTGTCGGATGTCGAATATTCCCTTAAATCGAATGTCGTTGTAACGAGGGTTCACTGTATAAGATTTCAAGCACATATCAGTCAACAGACTAATTTTTAAATAAAAAATTTATTTAGAAAAGAATTCCTGTGAAATTTAAACTATTTTATAATTCATATATTAAGAGTTTTGTTACCTTAGGTCTTATAATACATGGCATTACTATATATAAGAGAATGTCAAGGCTGCATATGAATACAATGAAAATATATTCACAATTTTAATAAACCTTACAAATAAATTATAGTAATTAATGTTAGAAATTGGCTGAAATCTTCTATTTGTTCTTTTCAAGGGATGCCTCTTTGAACCAGTTTGCTTCTTTTTGGAAACCAGTTGTAAATTTAGACATCAAAATTTGGTATGTATAATTGTATAAAAAAATAAGCAGTACATATTTATTCTGTAATGGAGCCCAAAAATTAACAGTAGAACAATATGTTTGTTTGTTTGTTTGATTTTGTTTAATGCCACTTTCAGCAATTTTTCAGCTATATCATGGCGTCCAGTTTTTATTGGGGGAGGAAGCCGGAGTACCCGGAGAAAACCCTGGACCTGCGGTAGGAAAACTGGCAATCCTTGTCAGTTAAGATTGGAGTCGAGTACACCCTGCCTGCAGTGAGAATCGAACCCACAATCTCAGTGTTGACAGACCACGTGATCAATAGTAGACTGACTAACTTGACCACTCGGCCACCGAGACCCCTAGAACAATATGAAAATGATTGCTGATGTTTTAAGTTATTGTTAGCTATTAAGCCCCTTTAATTGAGCAATTTCCCAGATGTCTAACCCCACTTGCCCATTGTCTGGTTTTTGTCTCGCCTGCGACGAAAGTCGCTGGAGGCGAGACATATGTATGGGAATCCGGCAGCGGCGGCAGCGTAAACACTTGACATCTTGCTTCATATATTTGTAAGCCGAAGCCCTAGGTCCATCAAATTTGGTCCAGAGGTAGCTTATGATGAGTACTTGCCAGTCAGTCACCTGTCACCTGACCTTGACCTCAATTTCATGGTCCAGCGACTACGTTAAAGTTTTTGGGTTACGACTGTTCCTCTGTAACTACGCATGGTAGGATGACAATATTTGGTGTATAGGTTGCTGATGACTAGTACATGACTGTCTGGTAGGTGACACCTGACCTTGACCTCAATTTCATGGTCCAGCGACTACGTTAAAGTTTTTGGGTTACGACAGTTCCTCTGTAACTACGCATGGTAGGATGACAATATTTGGTGTATAGGTTGCTGATGACTAGTACATGACTGTCTGGTAGGTGTCACCTGACCTTGACCTCAATTTCATGGTCCAGCGACTACGTTAAAGTTTTTGGGTTATGACAGTTCCTCTGTAACTACGCATGGTAGGATGACAATATTTGGTGTATAGGTTGCTGATGACTAGTACATGACTGTCTGGTAGGTGTCACCTGACCTTGACCTCAATTTCACGGTCCAGCGAAACGTTAAAGTTTTTGGGTTACGACAGTTCCTCTGTAACCACGCATGGTAGGATGACAATATTTGGTATATAGGTTGCTGATGACTAGTACATGACTGTCTGGTAGGTGTCACCTGATCTTGATCTCAATTTCACGGTCCAGAGTACGTTAAAGTTTTTGGGTTACAGCAGTTACTCTGTTACCACACATGGTAGGATGACAATATTTGGTATATAGGTTGCTGATGACTAGTCCATGACTGTCTGGTAGGTGTCACCTGACCTTGACCTCAATTTCACGGTCAAGCCACTATGTTAAAGTTTTTTTGAGTTACGGCTGTTCCCCTGTAACCATGCATGTTAGGATGACAATATTTGTTATATAAGTTGCTGATAAATAGTACATGACTGTCTGGTAGGTGTCACCTGACCTTGACCTCAATTTCACAGTCCAGCAACTACGTTAAAGTTTTTGTATTAGGACAGTTCCTCTGTAACTATGCATGGTATGGTGACAATATTTGGTATACAGGCAGCTGCTGATATTTAATGCTATTTACGTAATGCTTATGATGAAATTTATTTTTGGTTACTGATGCTGAATGCAGGCGAGACATTTTTCTGTGTCCACACTTGTTGAAAAATAAATTATTGAAGAAATGTTATGTATAGTTGAGTAGCTGTAGTTTTCCATAGTAAAATGTTATTTTGTGTCACAACTTCTTTTACAACATTAAAATATAAGATTGATGCTTGCACGGATTTAAGTTCATTCTCATGAAAAATAAATAAACAAAATGAATGTATGGTTGTTTTGGCAAAATAACCTTTGTGATTGTGCTTTTTGTCTCGCCTGCGACGAAAGTCGCTGGAGGCGAGACATATGTATGGGAATCCGGCGGCGGCGGCGTAAACACTTGACATCTTGCTTCATATATTTGTAAGCCCAAGCAAGCCCTAGGTCCATCAAATTTGGTCCATAGGTAGCTTATGATGAGTACTTGCCGGTCAGTCACCTGTCAACTGACCTTGACCTCAATTTCACGGTCCAGCAACTACGTTAAAGTTTTTGGGTTACGACAGTTCCTCTGTAACTACGCATGGTAGGATGAAAATATTTGGTGTATAGGTTGCTGATGACTAGTACATGACTGTCTGGTAGGTGTCACCTGACCTTGACCTCAATTTCACGGTCCAGCGACTACGTTAAAGTTTTTGGGTTACGACAGTTCCACTGTAACTATGCATGGTAGGATGACAATATTTGGTGTATAGGTTGCTGATGACTAGTACATGACTGTCTGTTAGGTGTCACCTGACCTTGACCTCAATTTCATGGTCCAGCGACTACGTTGTAAGTTTTTGGGTTACGGCAGTTTCTCTGTAACTATGCATGGTAGGATGACAATATTTGGTATATAGGTTGCTGATGAATAGTACATGACTGTCTCATAGGTTCCACCTGACCTTGACCTCAATTTCACGGTCCAGCGAATATGTTAAAGGTTTTGGGTTATGGCTGAACTAAAATGTTTTAGGAATAATAATGATTTGGTCCTTGTGCACCATGACACCATGGTAAAGTTTCAGGGATTATAAATCAGTCATGATGAAGTAAATCAGAAAATACTGACACATAATCAAAAGTATAACAATTAGAAGGGCAAATCTAACAAGCTAACAGCAATAAGCAAACAAAACACAACAAATAAATCAGAAACACAAACTCATGACTCAAAATCAAGATGGTCACAAACTGAGCCAATAATACCATTGACTACAAATTTACTAATTATACATACACGCCCCCCCCCGTGCAAACTTGTTTGGAAGTACATTATATGCAGATGTGCATGAAGGATTTTTATTGACCTGAGAAATCATTAAGGGGAGATAATTGGAATTGAAGCGAAGCTGGTGTATCCCTTTGTGAGCATGCTCACAGTCCACACTTGTTTTTGTTTGTAGGCAGAAGTGGATGCACAGTCACAGAATAGAGATGGTCCTGGAGCATGATATTCCCTTACCCAAGTTCCTCCACATTCCTCATCCTACAGGCAGATTTAATATAGTACAGTGTAGACAGGCTTATACCACTCTGACAGCTCAGCTGAAGGAATGGTCCTCATTTATACTGATAGAGGGACTGTCTTATGTCAAATTATTATACAAGTAAGTATAAAGCTTTTACCTGTAATCCATTACAGACCTATGCCACTCTGACAGCTGAAGGAATGGTCCTCATTTATACTGATAGAGGGACTGTCTTATGTCAAATTATTATACAAGTAAGTATAAAGCTTTTACCTGTAATCCATTACAGACCTATACCACTCTTGACAGCTGAAGGAATGGTCCTCATTTATACAGATAGAGGGACTGTCTTATGTCAAATTTTTATACAAGTAAGTATAAAGCTTTTACCTGTAATCCATTACAGACCTATACCACTCTGACAGCTGAAGGAATGGTCCTCATTTATACTGATAGAGGGACTGTCTTATGTCAAATTATTATACAAGTAAGTATAAAGCTTTTACCTGTAATCCATTACAGACCTATACCACTCTGACAGCTGAACGAATGGTCCTCATTTATACTGATAGAGGGACTGTCTTATGTCAAATTATTATACAAGTAAGTATTAAGCTTTTTTCATTTATACTGATAACAAATTTCAGTGCAATTTTAGATCATATGAGTTATACTAGCAGTATAGTTCTCATGATATTTTTTTACCCAATCATTTTTCAGTGATGCAGACAAGCCACCAACATCATTCCTGTTGTTGAGATTGACCTCCAATCTTCCGTGTATTGTTCTACGATGTGCTTTTCTGGCTGGGACTCCTGGACTGAACAGATACAAAACACTTCGAGAACTGAAAGAAAACTTAAGAAATCTTAAATTTCCACATAGAGTGCAACAAAAAGTAGAGAATAGCAAGAGACCATCAACAGGAAACGATGCAGTCAAGTCAGCACAACACAGGCCGCCATTACAGTTAGAACGATCAGAAAAGAAATGTTGTATTCTACTGACAAAACCTGTGGAACATATTTTGATAAGGTAGTAACATGAATAGTAAGGATGGGGTAGTAAATTCTTTACAGTAAGTGTAACTTTTTGAATTTGTATAACATCCTGCATAGTTAAGATGGCTGTTATATTGTTTCTAAGGTGATTTCCAATTACTGTCAATGGTAGAAAAACTTAAATGATAGTAGATTATCGTTTGTGGTTAAAGTTAAATGTATAGTAATGTTCAGTGTAGTCTGATTTTGCCAGTTTTAAATGTCCTCTTCAGGACTTGATGTTGAATTGGTGGTACACTTACTGAGAAAAATTACCTAATTTTTGGATTATGTTAGGTTCAGAGTTTTCTTCTCTAAATTGTTACATTTCCTATTGCATATGGTGTCAACACCAAATATACATATAGTTCACAGAGACTTATAAAATTCTGGTAGGAACTCATGAAAATTATATACTCTATTATATTTTTTCAAGGTTATTTGTCAGACTAGAATTAATTTATTTATTGTAGTTATGAAAGAAAACCATCAGACATGACAGAATTAGAAGATCCGTCCAAGTACATCAGAAGTCACATGATGACAGATCAACAGATTGCTAGCAAATCAATGGTCGCTAATGCATTTAATACATTGTCCCGGTACCTACACCATCAGAGGTGGATATGGTCAGTGAAGCGTGGAAAAGTTGATATTAACATGCAGGCAATTGGAAGAATTCTGACAACTTTGGCAAAGTATGTGGCCTTGTGATCAGTTTAAGATAATGATAAATATGTTAAGGGGGCTTTATAATATTTTAATGTGTAAAGCAGTGTTGTTAATGCAAAATATGTTATATAACATAAGCATATATAATGTTCACCTTAAATTATTTTTTTAATCAGTTTTAATTGATTTTTAAAAATCTTCTCCTCTGAAACCACTGAAAGGACTGTATGCAACTTTGTACACATCATCAGTCAAATGTCCTCTATAGTGGTGGGCAGTATTACCGGTATACCGGTATATTGCGATTCAGGTCATTGGTGATACACCGTATCGGTACAGGCTTAGAATACTATGTTCAGGAAAATTCTTAAGACTCTGTAAATTGTAGTCAAATTCTTAAAAAAATCCATGATCGTTTCTTTATTTACGTAAATTGCCCTTTTTTAGTTGTTTTCTTGCTTTTTACTACGTTTAAACGCCAGTTATCAGCGCTTTCGCTAAGCACGTTTGTGCAGATATTTTACGCATATAAAACATTTTGACCCCCCCAAACATATTATCCAGAGCGTCATCATATACTTATTTTTTTTAATAGGCCTATAACCCATCAGCTTATGTAGTTAAGATAAATATAAACATCTGGTATCCTTTGTCTAAAGAACAAGATTATTTCCAACGGTAACCAGCTTGTTACATCCGAAAATCTTCGGACTTGATGTTCAGCGCTGATAATAGGTTTTATATACCAATGAAACGATACACTTTTTAACTTACTTGATTATGGCACACTTTTAACTTATAAAACAGTCAACTGGCGATGATAAAATGGAAAAAGTCAGCTGTGTTTCAAGAGTAGTCACACCAAAAAACGTGCATTATTTTTTTTCATTATTCTGGTTTTCATTTAATTAAAAGAATAATATACACATTATGATACTGTCAAAATCTTCTTTGCATAAACAATAATTGAATCATTTTTATTAGGACATTTTAAAACAAAACAATACTTGTTTAATACACATGATATGCATGCATTATTTCAGAGGAATAAATTTATGCAATAATTATATTACAAAACAAGGAAGTATTTTTTGTTTACTCTCATTTACAACATTGTTTGATAAAAGTTTTTCCTTATCAAAACTGAATCATACAAATGACCCTTGAAAACTGTATTTGACTCTGTCAACACAGATGCAGAGGGTCATAATGACCGTTAGATTAGAAACAACAAAAACACTGAGCTATTATAACTTTAATGCATGCACAATTGCACAGGGAATGTACCCAATCCCAGAATAGTTTGGTAATACTAGTAATATCACTTTCAAAAGTACCATAGCAACACAAAATGGGGGACACCTACTTTAAATGAATGTATAAGATCCTTACAATATATCACAATATGCTTTGCTCTGCAATACCCCTCTCTAGTCCTCTACCAAGTTTGCAGAAACCATGGCTGCAGATTAACCAACATGGTCTTCCTTGGCTTAAAATAGAAAGGGGGCAGGTCAAGATAGTTTTTGGGTGATAGTTCAAAAAGTATAACAGATACAGGAAAACCAAGGAGACCTTCTTTCTTCTGCATTAATAGCTCTACAAAACTCTCCATTGAGTTGAAGTTATACGACGACTTCTTGTAGGAGTTATTGCCCCTTAATCATCAAAATTGATGATTTTTGCCATTTTTTCCTTAAAATGTTGAAAATTATTAGAACTAGTGAAATAGTTAGAATTACTTAATTGTTCACCTCCTTGAGAGCTACAAACATGACTTAAGTGTAAAGATTGTCTGATGAACCTTTTAGGAGTTATTCTTCTTGAAAGTTTTTGTAATAAATTTGAGTTGATTTTATAAAATCTTCACTTTAACCAATGAAAGCACTGCTATCAAACATTGCACATATTATCTGAGGAGGTCCTCTACACCAAAATTGTGCAAATTATGACAGCTGACTATCAACATTGCTACCTTGGCTAAAAATAGAAATGGAGGGGCACGTCAAGATAGTTATTGGCTGATAGTTAAAAAAGTATAACATATACAGCAAATTTGAAGTGAACCTCCCTCCTAAGCATCAAAAGCTCTACAAGACTCTTTGTTTTTCATTTTTCTTCAGTAACTTGAAAACCATAAGAGCTAGAGAAAATCTTATCCATACACAATTATTCATTATCAGTCCATCAAGATGTGAAAATTGCATATGTGTTGGACAACTCCTTATAAGAGTTATTTCTCTTAAAAGGTCAAAATTAATGATTTTTGAAGAAGAAAATAAAAGCTGGAATAAAAAAGGGTTGCTTGGTTTGAGGTTCATGTGAACGATGCAGGCTTCTGGGTGCCTCCAGTTTATAATTTGTTTCCATTATTTTTGTTTATTTGTAAGAATGTTCTTCCATGATATACAAATGTAAATAAATCTTTGTAGAATAAGACTTCAGGAAGGATTCCACTTTGCATCCAGTAATTCTGGTATTGTCAATATGGTGTTAGAGGTTGCAATGAAGGTCAGTTAATATAAACAAATTCAGAAAATATGTTAAAGTCATCATGCAATATTATTGTCATGTCAATATAGAATAATGTAGAATCCTTAATTTTAAAAAATTTACTTCTACAAAGGTGAATGTTTACCATTTTTATGCTGTCTTTTTATTATTTACTTTTTTTTGGTAAGAAATATGTTTAATTTAAATTCTTTTAAGTGTTAAGCATATGATACTACTGTTTTAGAGCATTCATTGTATTTATTATTCTGTTTAATTGTAGGAGGACTCAGAAAGTCACCATGAGAGTATATGTGTTGTCCAGTACATCATGTTTCCTCCTCACGTTACAACTGCAGTAGACAGGTACCAGATCACTTTTATCTCCTAGTCTCATAATTTTTTCAGGCCTCTGTGGCCGAGTGGTCAAGTTAGTTTGTCTACTATTGATCACGTGGTCTGTCAACACTGAGATTGCGGGTTCGATTCTCACTGCAGGCAGGATGTACTCGACTCCAATCTTAATTGACAAGGATTGCCAGTTTTCCTACCGCAGGTCAGGGGTTTTCTCCGTGTACTCCGGCTTCCTCCCCCAATAAAAACTGAACGCCATGACAAACAAACAAACATAATTTTTTCTGTGTTTTCCAGTACATTATGTTTCCTACTCACGTTACAACTGCAGTAGACAGGTACCAGATCACTTTTATCTCCTAGTCTCATAAATGTTTTTCTGTGTTGTCCAATACATTATGTTTCCTCCTCACCTTACAACTGCAGTAGACAGGTACCAGATCACTTTTATCTCCTAGTCTCATAAATGTTTTTCTGTGTTGTCCAGTACATTATGTTTCCTCCTCACGTTACAACTGCAGTAGACAGGTACCAGATCACTTTTATCTCCTAGTCTCATAAATGTTTTTCTGTGTTGTCCAATACATTATGTTTCCTCCTCACCTTACAACTGCAGTAGACAGGTACCAGATCACTTTTATCTCCTAGTCTCATAAATGTTTTTCTGTGTTGTCCAGTACATTATGTTTCCTCCTCATGTTACAACTGCAGTAGACAGGTACCAGATCTCTTTTATCTCCTAGTCTCATAAATGTTTTTCTGTGTTGTCCAGTACATTATGTTTCCTCCTCACGTTACAACTGCAGTAGACAGGTACCAGATCACTTTTATCTCCTAGTCTCATAAATGTTTTTCTGTGTTGTCCAGTACATTATGTTTCCTCCTCACGTTACAACTGCAGTAGACAGGTACCAGATCACTTTTTTCTCCTAGTCTCATAAATGTTTTTCTGTGTTGTCCAGTACATTATGTTCCCTCCTCACGTTACAACTGCAGTAGACAGGTACCAGATCACTTTTATCTCCTAGTCTCATAAATGTTTTTCTGTGTTGTCCAGTACATTATGTTTCCTCCTCACATTACAACTGCAGTAGACAGGTACCAGATCACTTTTATCTCCTAGTCTCATAAATGTTTTCCTGTGTTGTCCAGTACATTATGTTTCCTCCTCATGTTACAACTGCAGTAGACAGGTACCAGATCACTTTTATCTCCTAGTCTCATAAATGTTTTTCTGTGTTGTCCAGTACATTATGTTTCCTCCTCATGTTACAACTGCAGTAGACAGGTACCAGATCACTTTTATCTCCTAGTCTCATAAATGTTTTTCTGTGTTGTCCAGTACATTATGTTCCCTCCTCACGTTACAACTGCAGTAGACAGGTACCAGATCACTTTTATCTCCTAGTCTCATAAATGTTTTTCTGTGTTGTCCAGTACATTATGTTTCCTCCTCATGTTACAACTGCAGTAGACAGGTACCAGATCACTTTTATCTCCTAGTCTCATAAATGTTTTTCTGTGTTGTCCAGTACATTATGTTTCCTCCTCACGTTACAACTGCATTAGACAGGTACCAGATCACTTTTATCTCCTTGTCTCATAAATGTTTTTCTGTGTTGTCCAATACATTATGTTTCCTCCTCACGTTACAACTGCAGTAGACAGGTACCAGATCACTTTTTGTCTCGCCTGCGAAGAAAGTCGCTGGAGGCGAGACATATGTATGGGAATCAGGCGGCGGTGGCGGCGGCATTAACACTTGACATCTTGCTTCATATATTTGTAAGCCCAAGCCCAAGGTCCATCAAATTTGGTCCAGAGGTAGCTTATGATGAGTACTTGCCAGTCAGTCATGTGTCACCTGACCTTGACCTCAATTTCATGGTCCAGCGACTACGTTAAAGTTTTTGGGTTACGACTGTTCCTCTGTAACTACGCATGGTAGGATGACAATATTTGGTGTATAGGTTGCTGATGACTAGTACATGACTGTCTGGTAGGTGTCACCTGACCTTGACCTCAATTTCACTGCCCAGCGACTACATTAAAGTTTTTGGGTTACGACAGTTTCTCTGTAACTATGCATGGTAGGATGACAATATTTGGTGTATAGGTTGCTGATGACTAGTACATGACTGTCTGGTATGTGTCACCTGACCTTGACCTCAATTTCACGGTCCAGCGACTACGTTAAAGTTTTTGGGTTACGACAGTTCCTATGTAACCAGGCATGGTAGGATGACAATATTTGGTATACAGGTTGCTGATGACTAGTACTTGAATGTCTGGTAGGTGTCACATGACCTTGACCTCAATTTCACGGTCCAGCGACTACGTTAAAGTTTTTTGGTTACGACAGTTCCTCTGTAACTACGCATAGTAGGATGACAATATTTGGTGTATAGGTTGCTGATGAATAGTACATGACTGTCTGGTAGGTTCCACCTGACCTTGACCTCAATTTCACTGTCCAGCAACTACGTTAAAGTTTTTGGGTTACGGCTGTTCCCCTGTAACTATGCATAGGATGGTGACAATATTTCGTATACAGGCCGCTGCTGATATTTAATGCTATTTACGTTATGCTTATGACGAAATTTTTTTTTAGTTACTGATGCGGAATGCAGGCGAGAGGTTTTTCTGTGTCCTCACTTGTTTCTCCTAGTCTCATAAATGTTTTTCTGTGTTGTCCAATACATTATGTTTCCTCCTCACGTTACAACTGCAGTAGACAGGTACCAGATCACTTTTATCTCCTAGTCTCATAAATGTTTTTCTGTGTTGTCCAGTACATTATGTTTCCTCCTCACGTTACAACTGCAGTAGACAGGTACCAGATCACTTTTTTCTCCTAGTCTCATAAATGTTTTTCTGTGTTGTCCAGTACATTATGTTTCCTCCTCACGTTACAACTGCAGTAGACAGGTACCAGATAACTTTTTTCTCCTAGTCTCATAAATGTTTTTCTGTGTTGTCCAGTACATTATGTTTCCTCCTCACGTTACAACTGCAGTAGACAGGTACCAGATCACTTTTTTCTCCTAGTCTCATAAATGTTTTTCTGTGTTGTCCAGTACATTATGTTTCCTCCTCACGTTACAACTGCAGTAGACAGGTACCAGATCACTTTTATCTCCTAGTCTCATAAATGTTTTCCTGTGTTGTCCAGTACATTATGTTTCCTCCTCATGTTACAACTGCAGTAGACAGGTACCAGATCACTTTTATCTCCTAGTCTCATAAATGTTTTCCTGTGTTGTCCAGTACATTATGTTTCCTCCTCACCTTACAACTGCAGTAGACAGGTACCAGATCACTTTTTTCTCCTAGTCTCATAAATGTTTTTCTGTGTTGTCCAGTACATTATGTTTCCTCCTCACGTTACAACTGCAGTAGACAGGTACCAGATCACTTTTATCTCCTAGTCTCATAAATGTTTTTCTGTGTTGTCCAGTACATTATGTTTCCTCCTCACGTTACAACTGCAGTAGACAGGTACCAGATCACTTTTATCTCCTAGTCTCATAAATGTTTTTCTGTGTTGTCCAGTACATTATGTTTCCTCCTCATGTTACAACTGCAGTAGACAGGTACCAGATCACTTTTATCTCCTAGTCTCATAAATGTTTTTCTGTGTTGTCCAGTACATTATGTTTCCTCCTCACGTTACAACTGCATTAGACAGGTACCAGATCACTTTTATCTCCTTGTCTCATAAATGTTTTTCTGTGTTGTCCAATACATTATGTTTCCTCCTCACGTTACAACTGCAGTAGACAGGTACCAGATCACTTTTTGTCTCGCCTGCGAAGAAAGTCGCTGGAGGCGAGACATATGTATGGGAATCAGGCGGCGGTGGCGGCGGCATTAACACTTGACATCTTGCTTCATATATTTGTAAGCCCAAGCCCAAGGTCCATCAAATTTGGTCCAGAGGTAGCTTATGATGAGTACTTGCCAGTCAGTCATGTGTCACCTGACCTTGACCTCAATTTCATGGTCCAGCGACTACGTTAAAGTTTTTGGGTTACGACTGTTCCTCTGTAACTACGCATGGTAGGATGACAATATTTGGTGTATAGGTTGCTGATGACTAGTACATGACTGTCTGGTAGGTGTCACCTGACCTTGACCTCAATTTCACTGCCCAGCGACTACATTAAAGTTTTTGGGTTACGACAGTTTCTCTGTAACTATGCATGGTAGGATGACAATATTTGGTGTATAGGTTGCTGATGACTAGTACATGACTGTCTGGTATGTGTCACCTGACCTTGACCTCAATTTCACGGTCCAGCGACTACGTTAAAGTTTTTGGGTTACGACAGTTCCTATGTAACCAGGCATGGTAGGATGACAATATTTGGTATACAGGTTGCTGATGACTAGTACTTGAATGTCTGGTAGGTGTCACATGACCTTGACCTCAATTTCAGGGTCCAGCGACTACGTTAAAGTTTTTTGGTTACGACAGTTCCTCTGTAACTACGCATAGTAGGATGACAATATTTGGTGTATAGGTTGCTGATGAATAGTACATGACTGTCTGGTAGGTTCCACCTGACCTTGACCTCAATTTCACGGTCCAGCAACTACGTTAAAGTTTTTGGGTTACGGCTGTTCCCCTGTAACTATGCATAGGATGGTGACAATATTTCGTATACATGCCGCTGCTGATATTTAATGCTATTTACGTTATGCTTATGACGAAATTTTTTTTTAGTTACTGATGCGGAATGCAGGCGAGAGGTTTTTCTGTGTCCTCACTTGTTTCTCCTAGTCTCATAAATGTTTTTCTGTGTTGTCCAATACATTATGTTTCCTCCTCACGTTACAACTGCAGTAGACAGGTACCAGATCACTTTTATCTCCTAGTCTCATAAATGTTTTTCTGTGTTGTCCAGTACATTATGTTTCCTCCTCACGTTACAACTGCAGTAGACAGGTACCAGATCACTTTTTTCTCCTAGTCTCATAAATGTTTTTCTGTGTTGTCCAGTACATTATGTTTCCTCCTCACGTTACAACTGCAGTAGACAGGTACCAGATAACTTTTTTCTCCTAGTCTCATAAATGTTTTTCTGTGTTGTCCAGTACATTATGTTTCCTCCTCACGTTACAACTGCAGTAGACAGGTACCAGATCACTTTTTTCTCCTAGTCTCATAAATGTTTTTCTGTGTTGTCCAGTACATTATGTTTCCTCCTCACGTTACAACTGCAGTAGACAGGTACCAGATCACTTTTATCTCCTAGTCTCATAAATGTTTTCCTGTGTTGTCCAGTACATTATGTTTCCTCCTCATGTTACAACTGCAGTAGACAGGTACCAGATCACTTTTTTCTCCTAGTCTCATAAATGTTTTCCTGTGTTGTCCAGTACATTATGTTTCCTCCTCATGTTACAACTGCAGTAGACAGGTACCAGATCACTTTTTTCTCCTAGTCTCATAAATGTTTTTCTGTGTTGTCCAGTACATTATGTTTCCTCCTCACGTTACAACTGCAGTAGACAGGTACCAGATCACTTTTATCTCCTAGTCTCATAAATGTTTTTCTGTGTTGTCCAGTACATTATGTTTCCTCCTCATGTTACAACTGCAGTAGACAGGTACCAGATCACTTTTTTCTCCTAGTCTCATAAATGTTTTTCTGTGTTGTCCAGTACATTATGTTTCCTCCTCACGTTACAACTGCAGTAGACAGGTACCAGATCACTTTTATCTCCTAGTCTCATAAATGTTTTTCTGTGTTGTCCAGTACATTATGTTTCCTCCTCACGTTACAACTGCAGTAGACAGGTACCAGATCACTTTTATCTCCTAGTCTCATAAATGTTTTTCTGTGTTGTCCAGTACATTATGTTTCCTCCTCACGTTACAACTGCAGTAGACAGGTACCAGATCACTTTTATCTCCTAGTCTCATAAATGTTTTTCTGTGTTGTCCAGTACATTATGTTTCCTCCTCATGTTACAACTGCAGTAGACAGGTACCAGATCACTTTTATCTCCTAGTCTCATAAATGTTTTTCTGTGTTGTCCAGTACATTATGTTTCCTCCTCACGTTACAACTGCATTAGACAGGTACCAGATCACTTTTATCTCCTTGTCTCATAAATGTTTTTCTGTGTTGTCCAATACATTATGTTTCCTCCTCATGTTACAACTGCAGTAGACAGGTACCAGATCACTTTTATCTCCTAGTCTCATAAATGTTTTTCTGTGTCGTCCAGTACATTATGTTTCCTCCTCACCTTACAACTGCAGTAGACAGGTACCGGATCACTTTTATCTCCTAGTCTCATAAATGTTTTTCCTTGATAAGCAAAGTAAAAACATAACTCTTCACATGCTATTCCAAAAATAATCTTGTAGATGGTTAAACATAGTTAAAAAAACAGATACAAATAAAGAAATTTATTCTGTTTAAATAATACTAATGAGTGAAAATGCTAATGTTTTATGACTATTAAACACAAGTTTATATAAAATGTTGGTAGTTCTGTATCAGAAGACATGGATGAGATGGAGACAACAGAGGCTGATGGTGAACTACAGATTGTTACAGAATGTTGGATAGAACCACAACATGGTGTGTCTGTAAACAACTCCCCAGAGAGGAAACAATGGAACCACATGACATATAAGGAGATAGCTCAAACAGTAAGATATACTATAAGTTATCTCACTGTGATTTGTTGTCTAGTACAGTGCTTTGACATAATCTTAGCTCTTAGCCTCTAAAATCTGTTTGGTTCAATCATTTTATTTATTTCACTTAAAGTAAATACTGATATTGTCTTCTAAATGTAAAGTTTATCTCTTTTATTACTTTTAATCACAGATTTTAATTGGATTATCTCCCATATATAATTTAGAATTCCATCAAATTAATATTTGTAAATGTATGATACTGACAACAAATTACAGTACTAAATTCTGTAGTATTTCTGTCAAGTTTATAGTAAATGGCACTTTTATTTGTACATAAAACTGTATAATTATATTGTTATTTCTGGAAAATGGATATTTAAAAAAAATTAGTAGGTTAACAATTTTGGCAATTTACACACATAATAACATATTCTGGACTTATTGCATGCATATTAGTGAATAGATTTCCATGCAGAACATTGTATTATATATTTTGAGAGTTACATTATCCATTCACTTTTATGCAGTTAAGGTACCAGTCTTATAAAAAAAAATATAATTTGACTAGATCCAATACCCAAACAATGACTGATGCCAGAAATTTTAAATTGAAGAAAAACTCAGAGAATTCAGGAAAGTTTTAGATTGAGAATTTATTTTAATTTGTGGCCTTAACTTTAACAATGCTGGAAATTTTACAGTAGATGGTATTGAGTATTACAAAATAGAAATACATTTACGGGGAATATTAGGAAAGTTTGATCAATATTGGCTGACATGCAAAAACTGGGGTATATGGAAACAATATTTTATTACATGCTAGATTTTTTGTTCTACTAGAATTGATTGTTCTAGTATAATTTTAAATATTAGTTTCTATTTACATAGTATTTTTTCTTTGACCTTGTTGACAGACATTGTGAAACCACTTGTACATGACGTGATATTCCAAATATCTTTGGAAGTATTGTGAGATAAGCAACGCATGCAGTGGTTTACTTGCCTTTCGTCCAACCACTTGAATGAAAATGAAGTCGCACCATTGATGTTAGAGCCTCTTTACCTCTCATGTACACAACAAAATGTAGTCCATAACATAAATTTAAATTTAAACGAAACAAAAGCTGAAATTGAATTACCGATAAACAGAATAATAGTAACTTGTAATTGTGAGACTGAAAATAACACATGGTATATTAGCTGGAAAATCCAACGCTTTTTTTTTGCATACAACATTATTGAGCTCTTCATAAGCAAAACATCTGATTTTGGGATACAGGTCTAAGTCCGCATCGTTCATCATTTCCAGATTTTAAAAAACATTCTTGTCCAGTTAGACTATATATAATTCGACTATGAATATTTTTCTCTATGAATATAATCATCATACCATCAAACAAGCTGATTTAAGACCATTTCTATGCTCATTTCAATGGATATCCTTACATTCTGACATTCACTTTTATTTTGAACAAAAAGTCACGTGACAACAACGTGACTGAATTCAGTGCTTAAATAGTTAAAATTTTCACCTTTTAAAGTTCTTAGTATACCTTGTTCTTTAAAGGTGAAAATTTTAACTATCACGATTTGAGAAATTATCCTAATAAATAGTAAACGATGTTAGAGACTATATGTAAGATTGAATTTATAACGAATTAACAACAATGATACCAGTTGTTTAAAAATGATTTTACTTAATGTTAAATTATGACCAGATGTATCACTATACATATATTTAATACCATGAAAGCCCATATAATAATTTATACTTAGTTATAATAATGCAAGTGTACTAGCCAGGTCTTTTGGATATAATGCACTATTATCCATGAGATAAAATGTTGTTAGCTATAGCAGTATATATGATCAACTACCTTCCTCATAGAACTTTCTAGACTAACTTTTTTTTATTACATATATATTGGCCAGTTAAATAATAACAGTCTCATCAGAGCCTCCTTTCTTTAAAACTATCACAATTCAGCATTTAATTTTTTAGAAATATAGTGTATGGCTTATTTTGTTTCTGAGTTGACCTATATTTGCTCAGTAACGATTAATAAGCTTCGCTTATCTACCTCCACTATTAAAGAGCACAATGTTGATGAAAAAATTACTTGCTATTTTTTATCAGTATAATAAACCAGTTTTATTTTAAGCCCTTGTGTACTTCCTGAATGAACATAAAAAGCAAATCATTTAAGCCATAGAGTATCATAAGACAAGCAGTTCTACAACGATGTGAAGATCTATAAGGAACTACTAAAGCTGACTACAACTTATCTCGTTGAGTGTATTATATCCAATAGTTCTGGATAGTTTTATTATAAATTATTATCCAGCTTGACAGTGTATTCCCAGTTAAATACACTTTTGACATTATGTGTTGTGTTGACAGTGTATTCCCAGTTAAATACACTTTTGACATTATGTGTTGTGTGATAATTGATTATTAAGTAGAAACTCAGTTGATTTGTTGAAAAGGAGAAAGGAAACAAATAAACACTAGAGATGGTATATTTGTTGGATATCATGACTATAGTTCCCAGTGTTGTTACCAGTAGATGGCCAATCATAGTCTCTTATGTATGTTGTCAGCTGTTAAGAAGTTCTACTGAGCAGATCTTTAAATTAACCTTAAAATTTATAGAAACTCGGTGACATGTGTATGTTTAGATTTTTCAGCAATTATCTTTAAACCTAATTCAAACACAGACATAATGTGTCTATAAGCTATAGATAAACACTGTTAATCATGTACTAATCAGAACTTTAGTACAATGCTGGATTAGACTTGAATCTGTCTTTATCTTCTGTAATCAGATTTATACATCACCCCAGTCTGTTCAAAGGATATCTGGTTGAACCTTTGGTATACAATATCTCTATTTTATAATATTATAATATTTACACAAAATTTTTGTAAAATTTATAATAGGTTATAGATAAAAATGCATGGGAAATTCATTCAGAAATAATTAATACATTCAAAATTATTTCTTAATGATCTTTATTTACACATTTAAGTCCTGATATCTATTAATACACACATGATTTGGTCAAATTTGTAATAATAGTCATCATTTATTTTTACTGACTACTGAACTGAATAGCAGTGTTATATAAATAGATAACTGGAGCATTGAAACAATTTTCAGCCAGTAATAAATGTTCACTAACAATGACAATTACTTTGTTTTAGTTAATGATGCACAATAAAGTATTCATCCACTGTATTACCTATAATAGCAGTGTATTCACTTCACTATCCCATTACTGTTACCTATTTTCATGTTCTAATGTGTACTATGAAATAGTTAGAAACAAATATTGTATTAGTGAAATTACTAGTATCAAGATATCAACAAAATTTGTATTTTTGATTCATTTACTTTGGCTGTTGTTCCATAGTTTAAAGTATTATGCAGGGTGTACTTGACTCCAATCTTAATTGACAAGGATTGTCAGTTTTCCTACTGCAGGTCGGGGGTTTTCTCTGGGTACTTTGGCTTCCTCCTGCCAATAAAATCTAGACGCCATGATATAGCTGAAAAATTGCTGAAAGTGGCACAAAACACCATTTAAGAAAACAAAACAAACTTATTTTCTGATTGTTTCAGTCATGATAAATATATATGCATTTAAAAAGTTGTACAACATCTAGATACATGATAAAATAAATTAATTAATAAACAAAAAGCTATGTTTTACACTTTAAACTGTTTGGATGCTGAGAGAATACTATGAAGTTTAATACCTTACTATATAACAATAACATCCATTTCTGTTTGAAGTGCCGACATAACAATGAAATCACTAACAGATACATACACAGACAAGAAAGTTTAATTACCGTAAATAGAATAATAAAATCAATTGTATAAATTCAAGGGAGCTAATAAAAGCCCAGAGCCATATTTTTTTTAAAGAAAATATGGCTAAGAATCTGCGTGCCGTTTCATAAAGCAATCGCTAATTAACATGCTTGTTATCCCATGCAATTTAAATGGGATAACGTGCAAGTTAAGCTAACGATCGCTTTATGAAATGGCACCCTGATCTATTTCTATTCAGAATTCCACATTAGAGTTTTGCTATAAACCCCTGTATAAAAGGGGAAAATCTGCCATATCCTGTTAATAGCAGTGTCTAATTGCAATCTGGTTGTTGTCAGTAGTTGTGATAAAAATATATTTTTAACAAGTTTAAATTTGATTAAATACATAAATTTCTTTATTCTACTGTAAATGGCAGATTTGTGGTATAAGGTGACCCATTACAGATGAGCTCATGTCCACACATCTGTACTTGTTGCATCATTCAATCACAAAAAGTGAAACAAAAATATTGTTATAGTAACAGAACAATGTTTTTGTTTTAAGCATTCTGAATGGAATGTCAATGGAATCTTAAACAATGGAGAGTCTTTGGGATGTCATGATTTATAAGTTGTTGATTTAAGAAGGTTAAGAAAGAAATGGGTACTTTCATGCACTTTTGGGAAAGCCTGTGTGATCTTCCAATTGTGTATAGAAATTTTTATCACTCTTGGGAGATCTCTCAGTCTTTCCCAAAAATGTATGTATAAAATCTATTTTTTTGCTCTACAATGCAAAACCCTGTGTTATAATGCCATTGTTTTAAAATTTGTCGGTAGTTATTTACATATTAACTCAATCTGTCTCTTAACTACTTGAAACTAGTGTTTTTTATGTTGCTATTTTTACAGAATATATGAGGCATGTTAATATAGATCCAGATATACTTAATAGTTTGATTTCTTTATATCAACAATATCTGATATTTACATCAGACAATCATGACATCAGCAAAATAATAATTTCTGATGTAGTTTTTATATGTAATTTAACAATTAAGGACTTTTAATTCAGTCAGTATGCTTTATATGGACCTCTTTAAAATCTTGAATTGATTAATATTCTTAATAACTTTTTTTTTGTTTTGTGCAGTCACAATGACATTTTAGGTTTACCTGAGTTTGACATTTAGGGCAAACTGTGGTATCAGTGAGCTTACAGAGTATGTCTGTTAACTGATTCAATCCATTATGCTTCTGTTTAGTGCCATAATTTCAGTAGCAATTTTATTGACCTCTAGTTCTATGCTCACAGTGCACTGTACAATATTACACGAATAAAATTTTTCATGTTTTGATTGGTCTAAAAACTACTTTCTGGTCATATTAAATCACCATAGTATTTGTATTGCCTCAAAGTATGATTATTTTTTCTGCTGCACAGTTTCATCCCAAATATAGACTACAGGCAGTCAACAGAGTCCAATACCCTAAACATAGCTTGAAAGGTAGCGAATCACAATAGCTGTCTTAGTCTCTATCATCCAATCAATCTTTCTGATTCATGCAACTGTCTGTAATACAAACTCTTGTCAGCAACAGTGGGATGCGTCTGCTGCTAGTAGATTTGCTACAATAGACACAAATATTTTGGTTTTATTGGCGTAATAAAAAAATTACTGACATCAATATGTGGTTGCTATTGTTTTTTCTCAATCTAAAACACATGTATTCATCTAGCCTAGCAACCCATTGAATTTTACATTTTATCTGGTTGAGATATACTGTTAACAACCTATATCTGCAGTCAGTAATTTGTATAATATTAACCTCTAGTTATATAGTCCTAGAACATTGCCCATATATTGAGTACCTGTTGTAGTGTCTAATCGTTTTTACTTTTTACTTTTTGTATCTAAAATAAGTATTGTCAACCAATAGTATGGTAATTATAGTGTATAGATATCCAAATTAGCATTATCAAGGTCGTAGGTCTGAATTCCAATATATAACAGTTCCATATTGTCTATTGACGTGTTATCTAACATGTTGTAAAGAAAGTCCCTAATTAATATAGTTTTAATGAATAATTAGATGTTTTTATCACTTGCCATGAGGACACGACTCTACATAACAACTTTGTCTTACCCTGAGTATTTGCTTTAACCTAATTTATTTCTTTATGATAACATATTATCTCTTATCAAATGTGATTTGTATGGTTTTTAAACATACAAATAATTTTTTTTTAAGTGTTCTACCTCTTGTTAAAATAGGAAGAATATAAAATGTTTGAAATTAGTAAAAGAGTATCCTAGTTTAAAAAAACTTGAATATTAAATTTGATCTAATTAAAATATGATTATTTATTAATGAGATATACTTATTCCTGGTCATGTGTGTGTTGGTGAGAGATTAGACTTTGTCTTGACCTGTTATCCCTAAGTTAAGATAATGGAATCTTCCCATCGAGGTCTGAAGTACAAAGTCACTGTTTGTAAGCTCTTGAAGACCTAATAAAATGCTGGACATCCATGCAGTTTCATTCAGGTGTGCTTCAGGTAAATACGGGTGATTGAAGAAGATTTCTCTAAAGGTAATATTTTACGATTTTTGTACATGTTAGGATTGTAAGGTTTGAGGATTTAGGTTAAAGTGAAGTATTGTCTTCCTGTGTCTTAGTATTCTTCAAACATCAGATGACATATCACATCCTTGATGAACATGTTTTATTTTAATTGAGCTTGAATCATTTGTTGTATTGTATTGTTCATATTCAGCAATTAGAAATAACATGTTGTATTTCATTGCATTTTCCTGTGGAGTTTGGGATTTATTTCAAGTATTGTGGTCAGCAGTGTTCCATTTTTATAGATTTTATTTGTGAGGACATTTTTGCTTCTTGTATTCTGTAGATAATGTTATAGTTTTGTCATTGACCAAGTCTTACTGACAGGGCTTTAATAGGATGCTTCATCCAGAGCAGACCGATGCTTACATTAATGATCCAAGCTCACCAGTTGTTATTCAGTATTTTAGTTTGTTTCATTATTCATGTTGTAGCAGTGTAATTCTATTTGCCATCTGTGGTTGTCAGGGCTTGTCTCTGTTTCTGTCTGTCGATACTTTTTATTTTCTCACCGAAGTCTGCTCCTTATAATAAGTTGGAAAGTTTGGTCTCAGCAGTGTGTTTTATTGCCAGATCTAACTCTTCCAGCTCATTATATGTAGTAACACCATCACACATGGACCAAGATGCTATCTCGTACATTGTACATACATGTGCAATTTTGCCAGCTTTTCTAAAAAAAACTTCAGTACACCGATTGATTAAAACTAAATTTAAGAACTAAAAAAAGTGCCCTTCTCAACAATAAACATTTAATATTTCATAAATTAGACCTAATACCATCGTTTAAATTCTATAATTTATAATGCCGATATAAAATTCATTCAAATCTTGTCATTTTAAATAGAAGACCACTTCAGTTAAACAATCCTGTCATATTTATCACAGGTTGAGCCCTCTTTTATGAAATTTGGAGAAAAAAAATCATCTTTGAGATTTTGTCTAAATAATAACCAAACTATTACAAGATAGTTTCTAGACAACACAATGAGTTTACGGAATGAAGACACTATCTTAACACTCGATACATTTTATCATGAGTTGGACAAACCACCTGTTGTTTCCACTAAATTTTCGGACCTCTCAGGGCATTGTTAATCTGTTCCCTATCATTCTTGATCAGGAAAAGGTCTATGTGCTATTTTCTTCAATATTCTGTTTCTTAAAATATATACAATGGGGAGCTTATGAAATTAAATGAATTTTGTTTGATAACAAGTGAATAATGAAACTAGAATGTAAATTTTTGAAATAAATTAATTCTCCATAGCTGTTAAAATAAACAGTACAGATTTTAAATATTTTAAAATCATCCAAAATTAGTAAAAAAATCTCTAACAGACAGAATTTTATATTGACAGGGTTAAAGTGTTATTGTAATTGGGATAAAAGTCACATTAGTGGTTAGATAATTGTATGTACATGTACACTCGGAACAATAAGTGTCCCATTTCTAAGTGGATTATAAAGGGAGACAATTTGCCCTAAATCTCTCCAAAAATCTTTTCACAAATATTTGTTTTAAATAGGTGATAAACCAAACATGTAAACATGACTAGATAATAGTTTTGGTGTTTACCATTTGTATTATAATAATTAGATGTTATTTCCCTGTAAACAAAATGTTATTAATTCACTTTATTGATTATTATCTATTGGGTCATCTTAGGGTAGTTCAACTGCCAAACACAAAAAATTCAGACATAGTCCAGCAGTTTAGACAAAAAGTATGTCTCCATAGTTAATACTCTTAAAGAAAGCGAATTTTACTTACATTTATTTTCCCTATGTTTGGTAGGTTTATATTTGCACATTTGAATGTGTATTGTAGGTACAGTAAAGTCTGTACTTAGTTCTTATGTTCACATTTTCGGAAGTGTTTTATTGTCTCTCATCAAAAGATAAAGAAGTTTTTTTTTCATTAATATTTCTGCACTCCTTTACAAGTTACAGATACAATAAAGAGATGTTTTAACTGGTCCTCATTTCAAAAATTTACCAATTATCAATTTTTTTGTGTTTGAAAATCAAAGTTTTAGACTTTTATAAAACATAGTCCAAGAACAAATGTTTGTAAAACTTCCTTTGAAATATTGAAAACTTTAAATCAAACCTCTGAAGTATTTTCTAATTTTAAATATAGCCTAAACAATAACAATATAGACTTGTCAAATTGAATTAGGTTTTTCATGTTAAAAATTAAAAAAATTATTTCCTGACTCAAATTTTCTGACAAATTACACATTTTAAAATAGGGTTAATGTATGTATGGGAAGTTGTTGAATACTCTATAAAGTTCTCTATCTATGTGATTTATCAGTAAATTTTGTGTGAATTATTTAAATGAGGATTAATGGATTAAGCTGTTTGCTCTTTCTTATCTCAAATAATCAAAGAAGTCTTTTTATCCAATGTTGACCAAATTAATTCCTGTCCATCTTGGTCTTTACTGTGACCTATATGGGATGATTTTTATAAACTTTAAATTTCAAGGTAATATAGTTTAATTTTAATTGTAACTTAGGTGATACTTAAATAAATTAACCTCACCAATTTTATGTTTTTGATGACTTTTTGAACAAGACAATACAGCTTGTACAGAATCATTAAAAAACATTGTTGACTGCAATAATTGTTAAAGGAGGATAAAAAATGAAATCTGACTATCTCACTTATCGTTATATATTTCTGTTGCTGTAAAAAGAAGATTATACTGGAAAAATGGTTCTGATATTCATATCAGAGACCAAGTTTTATTTTGTGTCTTGTTATTTTTGTTTTAAGTAGAATTTCTGTACATTGGGAATTATAAGTATATCAAAGCTGAATTTCATCTTCACGAGAATTAACAGCACACAGTTTAAATGTTGTGAACTTTATGTAAAAAAACAGCTATTTGCTACTATATCTTGTGTTAAATACATAGTAAACATCTAAAGTTTAAGTAGTTCTATTATTAATTAATTATATGTTAATATAATAAGATTGAGATAACTCAAGGGTGTCTTCTGGGATGGCAGTGACAAATTCTCACTTAAGTATAAAGCTATAAATATTTGTTTATCTCCTAACAACTTAAAAGCCATAAAAATCAATTTTTATAAATGGTACATGTCCTTGTTATATAAATCATACACTAGTTTACCATCTGTATATTTTGTTCTGAAAATAGTCAAATTAAAATACTCTTATTGTTCCTAACCAAAAATATGAGGCAAAATCTAAGGTTTACATAATGACCAAAAACAACTAAAAATTAACTTTTTCTAAAATTAGATAAAATGGTGATGATATATAAAAATTCATATAAGAGAGGATTCATGTCTATACATATTCAATATCGATATTTGTGCATTCTTGATAGGGATCTGGTAGATAAGGGTGACATGGTCAATGTTAGGTTTTAGGATGATCTCTCCGGAATATTTGAGTATCTGTCATTTAACAGTACAAATACTATTAGGGTCAAAGAAACGAACTAGTCCAACAACTAAGATAGGTTGGAACAAGACCTGGAAATTGAAGGATTTGCTGTACTGAGGTGTTTTAAGGAAGATATTTTCACTTGGATTGTATCGGTATTTTCAAACATAATCATTTTTTTTATTTGGACATGTACATAATATTGGTATATTTTTCCAGGTAAAACATTTGTTTGTTTTATTTCTGTTTAAACTTGTCAAGATGATCAGGGTAATATTTAAAAGTTTTTGTTTGAAATTAGTTTACAACTTAATTGGTAAACATTTGAAGTTTAAACTCTTGTAGTAATAAATATATATTTAGGACTTTTATTTGATTTTAAAATCCTAAATTATTTTTATGTAGCAGGAAAATGTAGAATTATGAAAAAAAAAGTCATGAGGAGTTTATGATGAGTCAGCATTTTTAGTTTTTGATAAAAAAAACTAGGGACATCTTCTGATTATATGAGATACCACTGCTTGTATTGGTGTTTGTGGGAGGTTTGTTGTTGTGCAGTAACTGTTGTTTGCATTGTTGTTTTGGAACATGATTTTGTCAGCATCAGAGAAAAGGTCTTTGAAATTTGTTTCTTGAAAATTCTAATGTTTAGGAATTATGACTTTATTGGGACAATATGCTTCCTGGCTGTGTAATTCCAACGTTAAGGGCAGTTGAAACAGAGATTATTTTTGAAGAGGTGTCCTTTGTAGTGGAGAGGGTTTTATCTCATCATAGTAATTAAGGATGAGATTCAACTCCTCCAACTGCAGGTATCCACCAAATAACTACTAAATCTACTAATTAGTGGACAACTCCTCCAACTGAAGGTATCCACCAAATAACTACTAATTAGTGGAGATGGAATAACAAAGACTTATATAAAACTGTGAGTAACTAATAATTGATTATACTAGCTTATTTAAACTACTGATAACACATTAAATTTAACTTGATATACATGTAGTAAGCATTGTAGATAATTAACAGTGAATTCCTTATAGGATTGTAACGACTACTAACAATGTAACAAACAGTTGTGCATGAGGATTTCTTTTATAAGATATAGTATTGTACTATTGGTAAATAAAATAGATGATGTCATATGTCACTGTGTGCTATGTGTTACAGTCACTTGTAATTAACTGTCAATTACCTCCCTTTGTTTTAAAAAATACAAGAATTACCTCCCTTTGTTGTCAAGATTTTGTCTGTCAAAATACAAGAATTATTTCATTTAGATGAAGAAATTGTATATTTATATATATGTAATAAGAAAAAAAGTTTTTGGTCATATTCTTCTAACAGCAAATTTAAAATGAAAAAGTTGAGTTTTCTAAAAATGAAAACTTTTAAATAAGGTCAAACAGTACCTCTAAGACTGCTGTTGAGAAATATATATATTTCTCTCCACAAAAAAAACACCAGGTACTGTGTAAAAAAAGGGAGATCACTCTTGTTTTAAGAAAGCCAACTCTACATCTTGTAAAAAATAGTAATCATGAATATGTATTTAAAACAACATCAAAGCAAACGAAAGACTAACCATAGATATGTATGGAAACAGCTTCCTAGCAAAAATGCTGTATCTATGGCTATCATCTTAAGAGATAAACAGTTTCATTGTCAAATATATTGCTTATAGTATTGACCTGTACATTATACCTTTATACAAACACAAGATAAAGTGAATTTTCAAGCCAGTTTGTGAACAAAAAATAAAATGAATTTATTTATGAAAACAATACTCTGCCGTGATATGACAAATTAAATTAGCCACAATTAAATGCAAGGCCAGTAGCTTCTTGAAAGTAAAAGAGGCAAAGATGTGTGTTTGCATAAGTAGACAATTTAAATTTTGAAGGGAGGTCTAAGATAACATTTGTCTAAACATTAAATGTAAGCTTGCTTTTAGAGAGGGCGATGGACAGTAACCTTTAGACATATAGTCTCACATTGTTTTAGGTTATCTATTTCATCACAGGACAAGTACTGACTTGTACATGGATGGTTGCCTGGGAAAGTTGGTCTTGTGATTAACGAGTGTTTATACAGTACTTGATGTCCACCATTTTGTAGCATTAGACACCTCTCGTGGCTGGGTGTTCTATCTCTACACAGATAAAATTAGCTAACAACAGATATATTTACACCTTATCTATTATAGTTTATCATAATATTATCGTGGGTTATGCTTTAATATTTCTTCTTCAGTTATTAATAGAATTTTAAATTACTTTTTGTGCATTTAAAGTGTATTTTAGGATTATGTTTGAAGTGTGTTTTATGTTTGCTTAACAACATGTTTAGAGTTGTTCCAAGTCCAATAACATTAACATTCAAAGAATTTTCTAAATATTTAACAGTTTAAAGCAGAATTTTGCTGGAATCTACTGTAGAATGCTGAAGCCAATTCTCCCACTATTTTTACTGAATCAATATATAAAGTTTTGACACCAGGTGAATGACATAAGAACTAGGATGAGACTTAGAAACAGGAAACTAAGTCAATAAACTAATATAACATTATCCTGAAATAAACCTCCTAATCTTTCCCAAAAATTAAAATTAATTTTCTGTAAAAGGGCTCATTGTCCTGTTCCTGTAAATTACCTCTACATGTTTGCATCATAATACCGTGTAGTGTCCGGAGATTACTTGAAACACACTCAACATTAGAATGCTAACAGACAACCACAGATGTAGATCGTATAATATCAAAAAACAATTGCAATTATAATTGCCAGGGAGACTGTTTTGAGTTTGTTTACTTATGTCCTTCAATATCATTGTTTATTCTTATTCATATTATCTACCAAAGCTGCATAATTCTGTACTTAGTTACTTCAGGTAATGTACATATATAGATCCCATTAGACACAAACTTGCTTCAGTTTACTTTTATTGCCACAGTCACCTTTATCTACAGGATTAAGGTTGGCCTCAGACATTATTTTCTTCAGGATGGTATCACATGCCCACTTTGTCTTGCTTGAATGAGTTCAACTGTAGATCATCAATATAAAGCTTACAATTAAATAATTGAGGAATAAATTATTGTGCAGCTGACAAAAAATCAGAATTGAGTCATTAATGCATGCTTCAATCCCCTCCATCTTTCTCTGACTTTTTTTAGCCTTTCATTTTGTTTGATGGTAAAATTATATGACTGTTTATTATACCCCCAGCAAACTTGTTTGGGGGGGGGGGTTATATAGGAATCACCCTGTTTGTCTGTCTTTCCGTCTGTCCACATCCCTTGTAAGCGCAATTCCTCTTAAACCACTTGATGAAATACAATGAAACTTAGCATAAAGTAAGTACATAATATGTAGATGTGCATGAAGGATTTTTATTGACCTCGTGTTTTAGGGGAGATAATTGGACTTGAAAGCAAACTGGGGGTATCCCTTTGTGAGCGTGCTCACAGTCCACACTTGTTAAATCTGCAATTCTTTTTTATTAAAAAATTGAAGAAAAAAATTGCAATATATTAACCGAAAAGGTTGGAGAGGTCAGGTAGCTTCTCTTACATGCAACTTCTCAAACCTTTGGAAGAAAACAAAATTGTAATAATGCATTATTGTAAGTTGTGGTGCACAAGCTAACTATTTTCTTCCAAAAAATTTGCTTTTTGAAAAAAGTCATTTTAAACTTAAAAGCAGGCAGGGAGTTTCGCTTCATTTTCTGGATATCCTCCTTACATGTTGAAACGAATTAAAACAACCATATCATGACAAAGAACTGAAAAGGGTAAGAATTTTCTTCTCTTGAAATGTTTAAAGAACCAAAATAACTTTTATTATACCACCTGCAAACTTGTTTGGGGGGTATATAGGAATCACCCTGTCTGTTCGTCTGTCTGTTCATCTGTCTATCCATCTGTCCACATCCATTGTAAGCGCAACTCCTCCTAAACCGCTTGATGAAATTTAATGAAACTTAGCATAAGTACATTATATGTAGATGTGCATGAAGGATTTTTATTGACCTCAGATATCATTAAGGGGAGATAATTGGACTTGAAAGCCAAGCGGGGTAGCCCTTTGCGAGCGTGCTCACAGTCCACACTTTTTTATATTTGTAAAGGCCATATTTTCAACAGGTCATTTTTTTAATTGTATTCTAATGTTTTGCATTTAAGGCTACACTTGAAGCTGAATAGGATGAAGGAATTTTCTTCTTGCAACTCCTCTTTTTATGAATTTGAACTCTGTTATTTGGGGGAATCATTCTAACTGTAGGTGACACATGTCTTCCTTGGAAGATTCACTATTATATAAAATATTTTAGCCATCTGGAAAAAGGACAAGTTTACATCAAGGTACAATGTGTGTCTATAGATGTAATGGATTTAACCCCATATGATTGCTTATAGTATTGATTATTACACAACAAGATCAGAAAGGAAGTCAAGATATTTTGTGTAAATGCTATGAATATCCATTTTACAGAAATACTAAACTTGCTAGACTAGATTAAAAATGTTCAGTTTTGTAAATTGTCTATTTCAGTTTTTTCCAGTTGATCAAGAATGTATATCATGTCTCGTAACCTTTGAACACCTAGTGTGGGTGTGTCAAAATGATGCTGTGTTTCCCTCAGAGGATTTGGTTTGGTTGTACAGTGGGAGGTAACCATTCTTTGGTATTAGTATTGGTAATGATTCCCTCCCTTAGAACTCATCACTCCTTTAGTACCGGTGATAGTTTATCTGATGATACAGGTAATCATTCATGCCGTTGGTACTGGTAACAGTGTATTCCTCTGAGAAGTAAATGATTCCCTCCCTTAGAACTCATCACTCCTTTAGTACCGGTGATAGTTTATCTGATGATACAGGTAATCATTCATGCCGTTGGTACTGGTAACAGTGTATTCCTCTGAGAAGTAAATGCTGTTACTTATGTTTTCATATACTAACACATGAATCTGCCATTTCTGTGATGTTTTTACATCATATATTAAATCTTCACATGACTGCCATTTATGCCATTCAAGAATTTTACAATACTAGTATATTAATTTTTTAATGGTCTGAGTATTTGTTTGAATATTTTTGTCTCATTATTATTTATCATTTTATTCTATCGACCCTTTTTTTTGGCATCATTTTAAGTATTAATTCATTGTCAGCACTGAACAAGTTATCACATTATAATAGTATCTTCTTTGGAATATATATAAAAAGAAATTCTATTATATCTATAAAAAAAACCAGATGATAACTTTTCTTATTTTAATTGTAGGTTTTATGAAGATGCAAATGCTGACCAGTATAATGTTGAGCAACGTCAGCAAGAGAAGACAACTCCAGCTAACATCCACCAGATGTCATTTCCATTTGATTTGTTGTCTTTGTTACCAAAAAGTCAACAAGCTGAGATTTTATTCTCTACTTATATGATATGTATGTTAAAGTGTCAGATAAGCAAAAAATTAAAAAGTGGCAATTAATTCACAGTCCAAACTAATAAAAAACCATGGGACAAACAATGCACAAACAAAACTCAATCCACAAACTCTCACGAAAATGAGAGTGAACTCAGGTGCTTGGGAACAGTAAGCAGTTCCTACTTGATGCACAGATCATTAGTAGTTAATCCAGGGTAATTGATGTCTAGAAATGGTGATGCTACACAAACTCTAGGACAAACCTACATCTGTACTCATATGATAGACAGATATCGTGTTTGTCTTAAAGTACATCATGTCTTCAATGTAGATAGCAAGTTTTGAGCAACAAAGCCCTGAGTTTAAAGTTTCTGTGCCAAATAGCTTGGTCCAGGAAATCATGGTTTTCTTAACAAGCTTTGGAGTAGCATTTCAGTTAGGAAAAGTAAACTCCATATGCTGGAGCAGATGGCATGTTGCTGCAGATGTCATTACAATTGGCATAGAGTTTAGCAGAGTCCTACTTTAGGCATGATTTCAAGATGTAAATCCAAATAAGACCTATTTGGGTCCCTAATCTCAAGCTGTTTTGGATAAATAAGTTATAGAAAGTCATCAAGTTGTAGCGTAAGGTGAGATTAAACGACCTGGGTAGCTTGCACGGACTTTCTTATCTTACAGTGATTGTAAGAAGTCCTTTTCATATTAATGGACGAATTGGCAAGCAATGATGCACAATTAGTGCCCATTGGAATACTAATTGTCTGTTGAAAAACATTTCTGCCAAATGGAACGAATATGTTAAATTATTGTTTATTCAATTTTTCTTTCACTGTTGTTTTAATCTGTTTATCATCCATCGTCTGTCATCCATAATAAACTTTTTCAAAAATCTCTTAAACCACATGGTGTTGATCAATGGACAAACATGGCCACTGTTTTTAAAAATAAATTATATGTGTCAACACATGTTTTTTGTCAATATCTCAGGAATTATAATCGCTTTGAGAAAACCTATATCTCAAATGAGAAAACCTATATCTCAAATGAGAAAACCTATATCTCAAATGAGAAAACCTATATCTCAAATGAGAAAACCTATATCTCAAATTGATTAGCACATTAAGCTGTACATTAGTTTATATTAGTCTTCAGTTGTGTTATGAATTTCTTATTGCCCTTAAATTACTATTTTCGACAAAATTTCAGTTTTTACAATATAATTTGAAAACTATAAGAGCCAGATTGACATTGTTAATTGCTTAAATGATCAGCAAAGCAATGCCTACAGATCACTTTGTTGGTTCAAAATTATCAGGCCACTCCTTATCAAAGTAATTGCCTTTAAATGATAATACAGTAGTTCCCCTCTTTTAAGACCATCCCAATGTGAAAGTGGTCTTATAATTAGGTGGTCTTTCTTTCTCAGGATACAGCTTTGTTGGTTGATTGGCAGAAAGAAAAGTCAAGTAAGCAAGAATCTTGCAAATTAAATATTTATATTTCATTATTCAGTATAAATAAAATGAATAAAAAATCATATTGTTATTATCTGTTAAATTTTTAATAATAATATAATAACTCCAAGTATCATTAATGGTGAATGTTTCTGTTCCAGTTTCATTTCCATTATCATTGTTTTTATCACTTTATTGTCTGCCCATGTTCTACAGGTTTCATTTAGTTGGCAAAAATCCTGGTTTTTAATTGTTTTCAGTTTTCCTAATTACAGACATCGGCAATCTTTGACAACTATTGGATTAATCATAATGTTGATGTTGAATATTTCAGTCTTATTTTTGTCTCGCCTGCGATGATAGTCGCTGGAGGCGAGACATATGTATGGGAATCGGCGGCGGGAAGGGCATAAACACTTAGACTTCTTGCTTCATATCTTTGTAAGCCTAAGCCCTATGTCCTTAAATTTGGTCCAGTGGTAGCTTTTGATGAGTACTTGCCAGTCAGTCACCTGTCACCTGACCTTGACCTCAATTTTATGGTCCAGCAACTATGTTAAAGTTTTTGGGTTACGGCAGTTCCTCTGTAACCACACATGGTAGGATGACAATTTTTGGTATATAGGTTGGGAATGAATAGAACATGTCTTTCTGGTAGGTGTCACCTGACCTTGACCTCAATTTCATGGTCCAGCGACTACGTTAAAGTTTTTTGGTTATGGCAGTTCCTCTGTAACCATGCATGGTAGGATGACAATTTATGGTATATAGGTTGGTGATGAATAGTACATGACTGTCTGGTAGGTGTCACCTGACCTTGACCTCAATTTCACGGTCCAGCGACGGTGTTAAAGTTTTTGTATTAGGGCAGTTCCTCTGTAACATTGCATGATAGGTAGACAATATTTGGTATACAGGTTGCTGCTGAAGAGTACATGACTGTCTGGCTGGTGTCGCCTGACCTTGACCTCAATTTCACAGTCCAGCGACTGTGTTAAAGTTTTTGGATTAGGGCAGTTCCTCTGTAACCATGCATGGTAGGATGACAGTATTTGGTACATAGGTTGCTAATGATAAGTACATGAGTGTCTTGTAAGTTTCAATTGACCATGACCTCAGTGACTAAAGTTTTTTTATTAGGTCCGTTTCTCTGTAACCATGCATTGTATCTTTTAAATGATAACAATTTAATGCTATTTATTTAATGCTTATGACGTAATTTGTTTTCGTTACTGATGCGGAATGCAGGCAAGACATTTTTCTTTGTCCACACTTGTTTTTATAATAAACTCAATTTTTGTCATGCTGAAATCAAACTAGTCTACAATATCCTACTAGCTTTCCCCTTATTATATACAAACTAACTGTGTTACCCTCTTTAAATAAAGAATTTATTATTATTATTATTATTATACCCCGCTCCAAAAAAGGGGTATACTGGTTTACCTCTGTCTGTCCATCCATAGTGCCATCCTTCTGACCGCAACATAACTTTCGTAACAGTTTTCTCGGCAACTACTTATCACAACTTCTTGAAATACAGCGCTTATCAACTTATTTATTATAAAGTGATGTGAACAGCGGTGGTATACTGAGTGAGCAGTAGTTCACAGGTTCCTTGTTTAATCTTATTATCTTTTTATACCCCCCGCTTGAAAAGCGCGGGGTATATAGTGATCATGGTGTCCGTCCCTCCGTTACACTTTCTCTTATTTGCAACTCCTCCTACACCACTGAATGGAATTTGATGAAACTTACACAGAATCCTTGTCACATAGTGCCATTGTGTAGGAGATATTTAACATTTTGATCGGAATGATATTTGGGGTTTCCCATAGAAAAACATGGACTTGTCATTGACCGAAAAGGGGATACAGATATCTTATGTGCAACTCCCACTACACCACTGAATGGAATTTGATTAAACTTACATAGAATCCTTGTCACATAGTGCCAATGTGCAGGAGATATTTAACATTTTAATCGGAATGATATTTGGGGTTTCCCATAGAAAAACATGGACTTGTCATTGACCGAAAAGGGGATACAGATATCTTATGTGCAACTCCCACTACACCACTGAATGGAATTTGATTAAACTTACATAGAATCCTTGTCACATAGTGCCATTGTGCAGGAGATATTTCGCATTTTGATCGGAATAATATTTGGGGTTTCCCATAGAAAAACATGGACTTTGTCATTGACCTAAGGGGATACCCATCTCTTATGTGCAACTCCTCCTACACCACTGAATGGAATTGGATGAAACTTAAACAGAATCTTTGTCACATAGCGCCATTGTGCACCTGATATTTAACATTTTGATCGGAATGATATTTGGGTTTTCCCACAGAAAAAAATGGACATTGCTATTCTTTGAGGTGGGGGAGGGATGGGGGTTCCCATGTTTTATCTGCAACTCTTCCTACACTAGATTAAGTTTAAAGTTCATAAGTAAGAACACGTGCATTTTTTTAAGAATTCATGAAGCGGGGGGTATCAATGTTGAGCATCGCTCACAGTTTTTTTACTCTAGTTTATTCCAGTGTGAAAACCTTTTGTTTTTGTGATTTCAACATTTTTTGTAAAGATTATTAAACTGGTTCCAAACTGTTTGACGATAGGAAAACAGATCTTGTTCTATCTGAGAATGCCAAAATAAACATCCGGTCAGTAAAAATACTTTATTGGTCTGAAATTGTCAAATGACTCCTTATCAGTATAATTGGCTGTTAATGCTGATTTTTTATGAAATTTTCTGTTTTTGTCTTGTAACCTAAAACTGTAACAGCTAAAGTTAAATTGTAATGGCAAAATTGATCAGCAATACAAGTTCTACAATTAACTTAATTGGTTTGAAATTGTCAGGTGACTACTTAGTGTAATTGACCTTTAAAGGCGATTTTAGACAAAATTACTAATTTTTGCCTTAAAATTAAAAACTGTTAACCTGTTTTACAGAGTAAAACTATAAATAGCAAATTAATGAGAAGGACAAGTCCTAAATCATTATATTATCTGAAAATCATTATCTGACTCCTTAAAAGAATTATTTTCCTTAAAGAACAATTTTTGGGGAAATTTTTTTATTTTTGCCCTGTAAATTAAATGCCATAACAGAGGAACAGAGGAACTGTAAATTGCAATCAGCAAGGTGGCCTTCAAATCGTTTAGTGTTATGGAGTATATAAAAGAGGGGATGATATATGCTTCAAAAATTGATTTTACATATAATTAAATTGTGAGTTCATGAAATATATAATACAGTTCTTATATGTCAGCTTCTTTTTTGTAAATTGTATGTAGCTGCAAATTGTATTACCCTTTGAGTTCAAAAGTATAGTGCATCAATCCCAAGAGAGACAATTACTATCTATGACGGCATATACAGCAAATCTTTGTACCCCGAGACATCTTTTACAGAAAGAAATTTTACTGAAACACAAATAACAAACTGTGTTGTGTTGTTGTAGTTCTTTACAGTTGTGTTATATCTGTTGTAGCTTCTACAGATGAAACACCATCTAAGGGATCAAACAGCATTTTATTCCAGCTTCTATTGGAAAAACTTACAGAAACCTACCAGAAGAAAGTTTCTTTGTCCAAATCTGATTGTAAGCGGTTCCTAGCGTTATTACAGAGTCGTCCCAGAGATCCACAACAACAGTCACTGCCGTTTTCTGTGGATGGTATACTTGGCCAGTCTTCAGAGCTACCACAGTGGTGTTGCTTTGTTCGTGCCATCAGTAATAATCGACTTTTTATGACAATTTTACCAGAGTCATTTGAAGCTTTATTGTTGTTGAATACAAAGTCTGAGGAACTGTCCAATAGCGATATTGCTATAAATAAATTGGCGAAATGCCAAAATACTGAAAAAATTAACAACAATGAAGGATTCATGGGATTGCCAGAAAAAGCAAAAGCTGAAAAACAAGAAAAAAGTTACTACTTTACTGTGCCTTTTTACATGTATGAATGTTACCTACCAAATATACTGGATATGTTAGTTGATCCATGGAATTTCAGACTCCCTGAAGACATATTTGAAGATTTGTCATTTTCAGAAGATGAAAAAGATGAAAGTTTTTGTAAGATGTTTAAAGTTCCGTCATTTGAGAGAGAAATGACACCAGGAAGTGATGAAGCAACAGCATACTTGAAATGGATGAGGATGACTCATGAACGAAGAAATACGGAATGTTCTGCTGGGGAACCAGAAGCTTCACTGAAACAGCAATGTAGTATACTTACAGACATGTATTACTCTTGTTTTGTTAATGGTATGTATAAGTCAGGGGACTGTTAATGGTATGTACAAGTCATGGGACTGTTAATGGTATGTACAAGTCAGGTGATTGTTAATGGCATGTATAAGTCAGGGGATTGTTAATGGTATGTATTAGTCAGGGGACTGTTAATGGTGTGTACAAGTCAGGGGAATGTTAATGGTATGTATAAGTCAGGGGACTGGTATGTATAAGTCAGGGGACTGTTAATGGTATGTATAAGTCGGGGATTGTTAATGGTATGTATAAGTAAGGGGACTGTTAATGGTATGTATAAGTTAGGGGACTGTTAATGGTATGTATAAGTCAGGGGATTGTTAATGGTATGTATAAGTCAGGGGACTGTTAATGGTATGTATAAGTCAGAGGACTGTTAATGGTATGTATAAGTCAGGGGACTGTTAATGGTATGTATAAGTTGGGGTTTGTTAATGGTATGTATAAGTCAGGGGACTGTTAATGGTATGTATAAGTTGGGGATTGTTAATGGTATGTATAAGTCAGGGGACTGTTAATGGTATGTTTAAGTCAGGGGACTGTTAATGGTATGTATAAGTCAGAGGACTGTTAATGGTATGTATAAGTCAGGGGACTGTTAATGGTATGTATAAGTCGGGGATTGTTAATGGTATGTATAAGTCAGGGGACTGTTAATGGTATGTATAAGTCGGGGATTGTTAATGGTATGTATAAGTAAGGGGATTGTTAATGGTATGTATATCAGGGGACTGTTAATGGTATGTATAAGTAGTGGATTGTTAATGGTATGTTTAAGTCAGGGGACTGTTAATGGTATGTATAAGTCAGGGGATTTTAATATGTTTGAATTTTCAGATTTAAGCAATAAGGATAAAAGAATTACAACAATTACTGGTCTACTAAGTCAGAGAAATGTGTCCTCTGAGGTGCTTACATTTAAAATGTACACAGCTTGGGTATTTGTGTTTAAATTAAAGTCACACATAAACATTTTGGTAACTTAATTCTAATTAACAGTTCGAGGTTTGAAATTTGATTACTAGTTAAAAAACAAAACTGATAAAAACTGATTTCTAGAAAATTAACTTTTATTAATTAAAAAAACCAAGAATGGTATATACAGTTTAGTATATAAAACATGGAACAATTAATTAGTGGTGTATTAATAAATTTCAGGTGTTTTTCAAAGTGCACAACATGACCTATTTGTACACCAAAATGATGTGGAGGCTGCTATAAATAATATCTGTGAGGAATCTCTGGCCATTGAAATGGACATCACTGCATTCCTTCTCTCTTCCTGTCGTCATTTACAGATCATAGCTGACAGAGCAAAAGTTGAAATGGCTCACAAGCAAATCTCCAAGCCAGATGAGGAGGAGGAGGTGGAGGAAGAGGATATAAGACCAAGGAGACATTCTGTCAGATTTAATGATCTAGTGGAAGAAGTGTAAATCTATTTATAGAATTTTTTTAACGATCAATTTTATATTACATGTATAATCCGATTGTTATCAATCTAGAAGTATCTGATTAGATGAATGAAGTCTGAGAGAATTTGTCAGGTGAATAAAAAAGTCAGAGAGAATTAGAGAATTTGTCAGGTGAATAAAAAAGTCTGAGAGAATTAGAGAATTTGTCAAGTAAATGAAGAAGTCAGAGAAAATTAAAGGTTTTGCCAGATGGATGAAGAAGTTGAAGATGATTAGAAGTTGTGTGGAATTAGATATTATGTCAGATGAATGTAGAAGTCTGATAGCTTGTGTAACACAGCTTGTGTCAGATGAAAGAAAAGGTTTAAAAGAATAATTGGTTGTGTATGATAAATAAATAAGTGTGGGAGAATAAGAGGTTGTGAGGAATGTAGGTGGTCTGAAAGAACTACAGGTTCTTTCAATGAAGAAGTTTGAGAGAATTAGAGGATGTGTCAGAGGAATGAAAAACTTGGAAAAAAATTTAAGGTTATGCAGATGAATGTAGTTTTCTGAAAGAATTACAGGTTGTTTAAAATGAATAAAGAAGTCTGAGAGAATTAGAGAATTTGTCAAGTAAATGGAGAAGCCTGGGAGAATTAGAGGTTGTGTCAAATGAATGAAGAACTCTGATAAAAATATAGGTTATTTCAGGTGTAAAAATAGTTGGAGAGAATTAGAGGTTTGTGTCAGATGAATGAAGAAGAGGTTGTGTAGGATAAATGAACATCCAATTAATGCAAGATGAAGCAATAATCAAATTTTGACCATCTGCATTCAATTCTTTTCCTTTCCGCCCCATAATAATGTTCCGCCCCATTTTGGAAATAACCCTTTTATTTATAAGTATTATAGTATACAACAAAGATCTGCATTTCTACCTTACCAGAAATGATAAATGCTTATAAATACTTATTTTGTTGGAAACTTTTATTTGGATTAATAGCACAAACCAGGTAAATATTTACAATGCAAACAACAACTATGCCATTTTAACACAAGTGGCAAATCAATACTGCCACTGACGGTACAATATCTTTTATGCTGCCACTGACCATACATTACCGGTATAATGTTTTATACTTCCACTGACAGTACATTATAATGTTTTATACTCCCACTGACTGTACATTATGTTTTATACTCCCACTGACTGTACATTATAATGTTTTATACTCCCACTGACTGTACATTATAATGTTTTATACTTCCACTGACTGTACATTATAATGTTTTATACTCCCACAGACGGTACATTATGATTTATACTCCCACTGACTGTACATTATAATGTTTTATACTCCCACTGACTGTACATTATGTTTTATACTTCCACTGACAGTACATTATAATGTTTTATACTCCCACTGACTGTACATTATAATGTTTTATACTTCCACTGACTGTACATTATGTTTTATACTTCCACTGACAGTACATTATAATGTTTTATACTCCCACTGACTGTACATTATGTTTTATACTCCCACTGACAGTACATTATAATGTTTTATACTTCCACTGACTGTACATTATAATGTTTTATACTCCCACTGACTGTACATTATGTTTTATACTCCCACTGACAGTACATTATAATGTTTTATACTCCCACTGACTGTACATTATAATGTTTTATACTTCCACTGACTGTACATTATGTTTTATACTTCCACTGACAGTACATTATAATGTTTTATACTCCCACTGACTGTACATTATGTTTTATACTCCCACTGACTGTACATTATAATGTTTTATACTCCCACTGACTGTACATTATAATGTTTTATACTTCCACTGACTGTACATTATAATGTTTTATACTTCCACTGACTGTACATTATAATGTTTTATACTCCCACAGACGGTACATTATGTTTTATACTCCCACTGACTGTACATTATAATGTTTTATACTCCCACTGACTGTACATTATGTTTTATACTTCCACTGACAGTACATTATAATGTTTTATACTCCCACTGACTGTACATTATAATGTTTTATACTTCCACTGACTGTACATTATAATGTTTTATACTCCCACTGATGGTACATTATAATGTTTTATACTCCCACTGACTGTACATCATAATGTTTTATACTCCCACTGACTGTACATTATAATGTTTTATACTCCCACTGACAGTACATTATGTTTTATACTTCCACTGACAGTACATTATAATGTTTTATACTCCCACTGACTGTACATTATAATGTTTTATACTCCCACTGACAGTACATTATGTTTTATACTTCCACTGACAGTACATTATAATGTTTTATACTCCCACTGACTGTACATTATAATGTTTTATACTTCCACTGACTGTACATTATGTTTTATACTTCCACTGACAGTACATTATAATGTTTTATACTCCCACTGACTGTACATTATGTTTTATACTCCCACTGACTGTACATTATAATGTTTTATACTCCCACTGACTGTACATTATAATGTTTTATACTTCCACTGACTGTACATTATAATGTTTTATACTCCCACAGACGGTACATTATGTTTTATACTCCCACTGACTGTACATTATAATGTTTTATACTCCCACTGACTGTACATTATAATGTTTTATACTTCCACTGACTGTACATTATGTTTTATACTTCCACTGACAGTACATTATAATGTTTTATACTCCCACTGACTGTACATTATGTTTTATACTCCCACTGACAGTACATTATAATGTTTTATACTTCCACTGACTGTACATTATAATGTTTTATACTCCCACTGACTGTACATTATGTTTTATACTCCCACTGATTGTACATTATGTTTTATACTCCCACTGACTATACATTATGTTTTATACTCCCGCTGATGGTACATTATAATGTTTTATACTCCCACTGACTGTACATCATAATGTTTTATACTCCCACTGACTGTACATTATAATGTTTTATACTCCCACTGACTGTACATTATGTTTTTTATACTCCCACTGACTGTACATTATAATATTTTACACTCCCACTGACTGTACATTATAATGTTTTATACTCCCACTGACTGTACATTATGTTTTATACTCCCACTGACTGTACATTATAATATTTTACACTCCCACTGACTGTACATTATAATGTTTTATACTTCCACTGATTGTACATTATGTTTTATACTCCCACTGACTGTACATTATAATGTTTTATGCTCCCAATGACTGTACATTATGTTTTATACTCCCACTGACTATACATTATAATGTTTTATACTCCCACTGTCTGTACATTATAAGGTTTTATACTCCCACTGATTGTACATTATAATGTTTTATACTCCCACTGACTGTACATTATAATGTTTTATACTCCCACTGACTGTACATTATAGTGTTTTACACTCCCACTGACTGTACATTATGTTTTATATTCCCACTGACTGTACATTATGTTTTATACTCCCACTGACTGTACATTGTAATGTTTTACACTCCCACTGACTGTACATTATGTTTTATACTCCCACTGACTGTACATTATAATGTTTTATACTCCCACTGACTGTACATTATGTTTTATACTCCCACTGACTGTACATCATAATGTTTTATACTCCCGCTGACTGTACATTATAATGTTTTATACTCCCACAGACGGTACATTGTTTTATACTCCCACTGACCATACATTATAATGTTTTATACTCCCACTGACTGTACATTGTTTTATACTCCCACTGACTGTACATTATAATGTTTTATACTCCCACTGACTGTACATTATAATGTTTTATACTTCCACTGACTATACATTATGTTTTATACTCCCACTGACTGTACATTATAATGTTTTATACTCCCACTGACTGTACATTATAATGTTTTATAATCCCACTGACCATACATTATAATGTTTTATACTCCCACTGACTGTACATTATGTTTTATACTCCCACTGACTGTACATTATAATGTTTTATACTCCCACTGTCTGTACATTATAATGTTTTATACTCCCACTGACTGTACATTATAATGTTTTATACTCCCACTGACTGTACATTATAATGTTTTATACTCCCACTGACTGTACATTATGTTTTTTACTCCCACTGACTGTACATTATAGTGTTTTATACTCCCACTGACTGTACATTATAATGTTTTATACTCCCACTGACTGTACATTATAATGTTTTTTACTCCAACTGACTGTACATTATAGTGTTTTATACTCCCACTGACTGTACATTATAGTGTTTTTACATTATAATGTTTTTTACTCCAACTGACTGTACATTATAGTGTTTTATACTCCCACTGACTGTACATTATTATGTTTTATACTCCCACTGACTGTACATTATAGTGTTTTATACTTACACTGACTGTACATTATGTTTTATATTCCCACTGACTGTACATTATGTTTTATACTCCCTCTGACTGTACATTATGTTTTTTACTCCCACTGACTGTACATTATGTTTTATACTCCCACTGACTGTACATTATAATGTTTTATACTCCCACTGACTGTACATTATTATGTTTTATACTCCCACTGACTGTACATTATAGTGTTTTATACTTACACTGACTGTACATTATAATGTTTTTTACTCCCACTGACTGTACATTATAGTGTTTTATACTCCCACTGACTGTACATTATGTTTTATACTTCCACTGACCATACATTATAGTGTTTTATACTCCCACTGTCTGTACATTATAATGTTTTATACTCCCACTGACTGTACATTATAGTGTTTTATACTTCCACTGACTGTACATTATAGTGTTTTATACTCCCACTGTCTGTACATTATAATGTTTTATACTCCCACTGACTGTACATTATAGTGTTTTATACTCCCACTGTCTGTACATTATAATGTTTTATACTCCCACTGACTGTACATTATAGTGTTTTATACTTCCACTGACTGTACATTATAGTGTTTTATACTCCCACTGTCTGTACATTATAATGTTTTATACTACAAATGACTGTACATTATAGTGTTTTATACTCCCACTGACTGTACATTATAATGTTTTTTTACTCCCACTGACTGTACATTATAATGTTTTATACTCTCACTGACTGTACATTATAATGTTTTATACTCCCACTGACTGTACATTATAAGGTTTTATACTGCCACTGAATGTACATTATAATGTTTTATTATATTAATATAGGATCAAAGCTGGTAGGGAAAATTCTTTTACATGAGTACATTCAAACAACAAATAATGTCATTCATTTTCATTTTCAGAATTGTTTTTGTTTCACCAATGTAAAAATGACTTAATTCTGGTCTGAAAGATGCTTGGCACAAAATTTGAAGGGTCTTTATTACATTATTTCCAGGATGCCAGGGATTTTTTTCCAGTAAGCAAAAATATGAGTGTGGTGCTGTCTGAGAATTGGATATAAAATTCTGTTAAGCCTTATTAAGTAAAATGGAATATTGTAATTGTGTCAAACTAGTTTATTTCTATTTTCACAGGAATACACCTCCAGTGACTGATATTCCCCAGTCACTAACACTTCCAAAGGCCACAGCAAAACTTAAAGTGTCATTAAATCATCCATGTGAATTTACAGAAGGCTGCCATTTTCTGATAAAGAACAAATTTTTAGACATTGTACAGAAGTGGTTCAAACAAGTACCAACCATTCCAGATTACTACATCTATTGTCCAGATACAACGACTCAAAGTGTGTCTGTAAGTACTTCAACTGCTTCCTTTATACAACTCAGAGTGTTTGGTAAGTTCTTCAACTGCTGCCTTGATACAACAACTCAAAGTGTATCTGTAAGTACTTCAACTGCTGCCTTGATACAATGACTCAAAGTGTATCTGTAAGTACTTCAACTGCTGCCTTGATACAAAGACTCAATGTGTATCTTTATGTACTTCAACTACTGCCTTGATACAACAACTCACACTGTATCTGTAAGTACTTCAACTGCTGTCTTGATACACGACTCAATGTATCTGTAAGAACTTCAACTGCTGCCTTGATACAACAACTCACACTGTATCTGTAAGTTCTTCAACTGCTGCCTTGATACAATGACTCAAAGTGTATCCGTAAGTACTTCAACTACTGCCTTGATACAATGACTCAAAGTGTATCGGTAAGTACTTTAACTGCTGCCTACAAACAACAACTCAAAGTGTATCTGTAAGTTCTTTAACTGCTGCCTTGATACAATGACTCAATGTGTATCTGTAAGTTCTTTAACTGCTGCCTTGATACACGACTCAATGTATCTGTAAGAACTTCAACTGCTGCCTTGATACACGACTCAATGTATCTCTAAGTACTTCAACTGCTGCCTTGATACAATGACTCAAAGTGTATCGGTAAGTACTTTAACTGCTGCCTACAAACAACTCAAAGTGTATCTGTAAGTTCTTCAACTACTGCCTTGATACAACAACTCAGAGTGTATCTGTAAGTACTTCAACTGCTGCCTTGATTCAATGACTCAAAGTGTATCGGTAAGTACTTTAACTGCTGCCTACAAACAACAACTCACACTGTATCTCTAAGTACTTCAACTACTGCCTTGATACAATGACTCAAAGTGTATCGGTAAGTACTTTAACTGCTGCCTACAAACAACTCAAAGTGTATCTGTAAGTTCTTCAACTGCTGCCTTGATACAACTCAGAGTGTATCTGTAAGTACTTCAACTGCTGCCTTGATACAATGACTCAAAGTGTATCTGTAAGTACTATAACTGCTGCCTTGATACAATGACTCAAAGTGTATCTCTAAGTACTTCAACTGCTGCCTTGATTCAACAACTCAAAGTGTATCGGTAAGTACTTTTACTGCTGCCTTGATACAACAACTCAGAGTGTATCTCTAAGTACTTCAACCTGCTGCCTTGATACAACAACTCAAAGTGTATCTGTAAGAACTTCAACTGCTGCCTTGATACAACAACTCACACTGTATCTGTAAGTTCTTCAACTGCTGCCTTGATACAACAACTCAGAGTGTACTCTATCTGTAAGTTCTTCAACTGCTGCCTTGATACAACAACTCAGAGTGTATCTGTAAGTTCTTCAACTGCTGCCTTGATACAACAACTCAAATTGTATCTGTAAGTTCTTCAACTGCTGCCTTGATACAACAACTCAGAGTGTATCTGTAAGTTCTTCAACTACTGCCTTGATACAACAACTCAGAGTGTATCTCTAAGTACTTTAACTGCTGCCTTGATTCAATGACTCAGAGTGTATCTGTAAGTTCTTCAACTGCTGCCTTGATACTACAATTCAGAGTGTATCTGTAAGTTCTTCAACTGCTGCCTTGATACAACAACTCAGAGTGTGTCTGTAAGTACTACATGTACTGTCTGGATACAATGACTTCAAAGTTAGTTGAAAGATTAACATGTATTGCTTCAATATTTAAGGAATTGTAAAACATTCACCCTTTTAAATGTAAAACTTTTCCAATTTCTACATTCATTTTTTGTTGTTCTTTCATTCAATTAAATTTTTTACTTATTTCATCCATTGATTTTTTGTTAGCTTTTTATTGATATATATTTTTTATTTCTTTATTTATTTAGGTAATAATTTAGTTTATATTTCTATTTTATTTAATAAGAAATGACTAATAACCTAACTTGCAGAGATTTGTTTACTTGTGATAAGAACATTTGATTCCCTCAATACGAGCATGTAGCTTATCAGTCAATACATCATTGGTTCATCTGGAGGATAACAACATTCAAATATACCCTAATCTCATTCCTTTTTGTCTCGCCTGCGATGAAAGTCGCAGGAGGCAAGACATATGTATGGGAATCCGGCAGCGGCGGCGTAAACACTTGACATCTTGCTTCATATATTTGTAAGCCCAAGCCCTAGGTCCATCAAATTTGGTCCAGAGGTAGCTTATGATGAGTACTTGCCAGTCAGTCACCTATCACCTGATCTTGACCTCAATTTCACGGTCCAGCGACTACGTTAAAGTTTTTGGGTTACGACAGTTCCTCTGTAACTACGCATGGTAGGATGACAATATTTGGTGTATTGGTTGCTGATGACTAGTACATGACTGTCTGGTAGGTGTCACCTGACCTTGACCTCAATTTCACGGTCCAGCGACTACGTTAAAGTTTTTGGGTTACAACAGTTCCTCTGTAACCACGCGTGGTAGGATGACAATATTTGGTATATAGGTTGCTGATGACTAGTACATGACTGTCTGGTAGGTGTCACGTGACCTTGACCTCAATTTCACTGTCCAGCGACTATGTTAAAGTTTTTGGGTTACGACAGTTCCTCTGTAACTACGCATGGTAGGATGACAATATTTGGTGTATAGGTTGCTGATGACTAGTACATGACTGTCTGGTAGGTGTCACCTGACCTTGACCTCAATTTCACAGTCCAGCGACAATGTTAAAGTTTTTGGGTTACGACAGTTCCTCTGTAACTGCGCATGGTAGGATGACAATATATGGTGTATAGGTTGCTGATGACTAGTACATGACTGTCTGGTAGGTTCCACCTGACCTTGACCTCAATTTCACAGTCCAGCGACAACGTTAAAGTTTTTGGGTTACGACAGTTCCTCTGTAACTACGCATGGTAGGATGACAATATTTGGTGTATAGGTTGCTGATGACTAGTACATGACTGTCTGGTAGGTGTCACCTGACCTTGACTTCAATTTCACTGTCCAGCGACTACGTTAAAGTTTTTGGGTTACGACAGTTCCTCTGTAACTACGCATGGTAGGATGACAATATTTGGTATATAGGTTGCTGATGAATAGTACATGACTGTCTGGTAGGTTCCACCTGACCTTGACCTCAATTCACGGTCCAGCGACTACGTTAAAGTTTTTGGGTTACGGCTGTTCCCCTGTAACTATGCATGGTATGGTGACAATATTTGGTATACAGGCCGCTGCTGATATTTAATGCTATTTACTTAATGCTTATGACCAAATTTATTTTCGTTACTGATGAGGAATGCAGGCGAGACGTTTTTCTGTGTCCACACTTGTTTTATCTGTTCATTATCATTTTCTGACTGTTTATCTATAGTTTGTATAGGAAATATTTATGTTTCAATGGGAATAACTGAAAAGAAATAATTTACCATTTATCCATTTGCTACTTAAGAACACATTTATCTGTTTGCTACTTAAGAACACATTTATCTGTTTGCTACTTAAGAACACATTTATCTGTTTGCTACTTAAGAACACATTTATCTGTTTGCTACTTAAGAACACATTTATCTGTTTGCTACTTAAGAACACATTTATCAATACAAATTGAAGACTGAATTCACTTTCCTTGATCAAATAAGATAACCCGAAAATAATTGGCTCATGTGTGTTAAGTGATGAATCTGGATTGTAAAGCAACACTAGAAGGTGTTTAACGTGTGTGATGGCTGCCATCAGTATGCTGTAGTTAGGTCATGTTACAAGATTGTGTGATGGCTGCCATCAGTATGCTGTAGTTAGGTCATGTTACAAGATTGTGTGATGGCTCCTTTTGTATACTGAAGTGATGTCATGTTTCTAACAGCTTTACAGTCTATGATTGTATAATTGTATAATATTAAGGGCTTCACACAAAAATAATTTCTGACTTTTCATTATTTTAGGGAGAGGAATCAGATGACAGAAACCAGTCAGATACAACTGGAGTATTTGGTAAATTTGAAATTATCTTATATTTATTAGTTTTACACTTCCAAACATGCATATTACATATACAACAGTAAGTTATCATAGTTTGTTACAGTTGTAAATGTACATAAGTAAGTAAATATTGCCAAACTACCATTTAAAAGTAATATTGGAGTTATTTCTTGGCATTCTATTAACTCTATAAAAGGAAAAAAATAGGAAAGGAAACCATTGAACAACAATTGCAGCAAGTCAAGGGACAATTACACATCTGGATATAGACAAACGTACACAGCGTAACACAAAAAAAACCAGAAAGTGAGTAACCTGAACCCAATAAAACTCAGGTGCTCCGGATGAGTAAGCAGTGCCTGCCTCTAATTAGACACCTGTCGAGTTACTCATTGTCATGTCTTGGAAAAAGACAAAACCAGGAATAGGAAAGACTACCTATGACTCAGTGAAAATGTCGTATTTGAGAGATTGTTTTCCCATAACAATCAATTAAGTCATGGTGACCACCATAGAACTTCTGGAGAGATAACTTCAACCTAGGAACAACAAATCCTTGTTTGGGTAGTTTATTAATCAGCATCAGTGAAAATTTGTAATTTTTTATTCAATAAAGAATTGCCACATTTGTAAAAGGAACTAAATATCATTGTTTGTACAGAGTTGTCCAATAATTTTATTTGTTTTGTTTGGTTGTTTGTTCTGTAATGAACGTTGACTGAGTTGTATACATTTCTAGGATTTTAGTGCTGTAATGAAAGCTTTACATGTGTTTCAAATCAACTAGTTACTAGAAAATTAATCTGTTATTTTAGACAATAGTATTGGCCAGTATGAGGACTTAACATATTTTGATGAAGACGATATAGTTGTGATACAGAGAAAACATAAAGACAACGAGGTTTTATCTACAACTTCTCAGCTGGATTCTGAAGACTCTTATAATGACGATGACATCTCTGATGATGAGAATGATGACCTGAATATACCTTTGTTTGTATATTTCACATGTACAGTAAGAAACAGACTGGACTGTGAAACTGTGTCAGTCCAAGGACTAATTCCTTGTATAGGTGAGTATATACTCCACAACAGACTGGACTGTCAAACTGTGTCAGTCCAAGGACTAATTCCCTGTATAGGTGAGTATATACTCCACAACAGACTGGACTGTCAAACTGTGTCGGTCCAAGGACTAATTCCCTGTATAGGTGAGTATATACTCCACAACAGACTGGACTGTCAAACTGTGTCAGTCCAAGGACTAATTCCTTGTATAGGTGAGTATATACTCCACAACAGAACTGTCAAACTGTGTCAGTCCAAGGATTAATTCCCTGTATAGGTGAGTGTATACTCCACAACAGACTGGACTGTCAAACTGTCAGTCCAAGAATTAATTCCTTGTATAGGTGAGTATATACTCCACAACAGACTGGACTGTCAAACTGTGTCGGTCCAAGGACTAATTCCCTGTATAGGTGAGTATATACTCCACAACAGACTGGACTGTCAAACTGTGTCAGTCCAAGGACTAATTCCTTGTATAGGTGAGTATATACTCCACAACAGAACTGTCAAACTGTGTCAGTCCAAGGATTAATTCCCTGTATAGGTGAGTGTATACTCCACAACAGACTGGACTGTCAAACTGTGTCAGTCCAAGAATTAATTCCTTGTATATGTGAGTATATACTCCACAACAGAACTGTCAAACTGTGTCAGTCCAAGGATTAATTCCCTGTACTCCACAACAGACTGGACTGTCAAACTGTGTCAGTACAAGGATTAATTCCTTGTATATGTGAGTATTTACTCCACAACAGACTGGACTGTCAAACTGTGTCAGTCCAAGGATTAAATCCTTGTATATGTGAGTGTATACTCCACAACAGACTGAACTGTCAAACACTGTCAGTGTCCAAGAATTAATTTCTTGTATAGGTGAGTGTATACTCCACAACAGACTGGACTGTCAAACTGTGTCAGTCCAGGGATTAATTCCCTGTATAGGTGAGTATATACTCCACAACAGACTGGACTGTCAAACTGTGTCAGTCCAAGGATTAATTCCCTGTATAGGTGAGTATATACATGTACTCCACAACAGACTGGACTGTCAAACTGTGTCAGTCCAAGGATTAAATCCCTGTATAGGTGAGTATATACTCCACAACAGACTGGACTGTCAAACTGTGTCAGTCCAAGGATTAATTCCCTGTATAGGTGAGTATATACTCCACAACAGACTGGACTGTCAAACTGTGTCGGTCCAAGGATTAATTCCCTGTATAGGTGAGTGTATACTCCACAACAGACTGGACTGTCAAACTGTGTCGGTCCAAGGACTAATTCCCTGTATAGGTGAGTATATACTCCACAACAGACTGAACTGTCAAACACTGTCAGTGTCCAAGAATTAATTTCTTGTATAGGTGAGTGTATACTCCACAACAGACTGGACTGTCAAACTGTGTCAGTCCAGGGATTAATTCCCTGTATAGGTGAGTATATACTCCACAACAGACTTAACTGTCAAACTGTGTCAGTCCAAGGATTAATTCCCTGTATAGGTGAGTAGTGATGTCATAAGAACCCCTCAGCTGGCAAAACTCACCTGTTACTAGCCAAGAAGGCACTGACTGGCAAAGTGCATTTGAATTATTTCATACATTTTGGGCATGAATCATAATTGGGATCTGATTTCCAATTTGTAAAAGTTCCAGCACATTGGCAGGTAACAGAACATTCAGACTTGTTAACAGAAGTAGTTACAAGCTGAAGTAATTACTGTTTTTTTAAGAACATTAACAACAGCCTTATCTGATTAAAGAAATATATATTTTGTAATAAATCTCAACAGATGATTTTAAATATTTAAAATATAACACATTTTCCTTGAAACGAGACATTTCTTTTTTCAGATGAGATAGTCAGCAAATTAGACTGTGATATGGAGGTTAACTTAAATGACCTCAAAATAACATTTGATATAAATTGTGTGACCATGGCAACAGATATTGAGGATGAACAGAAGATGACCTTTATGAGAATGCTGTCCAACACCAGTAATGGAAGTACTCCCCCTTTGTCACCAAAGGAGACAATGATGGATGAAACCAGCTCAACTGAAATAGGGTATAGTTTTATATCTGTGTGTAGACAACTGAAATAGGGTATAGTTTTGTATCTGTGTGTAGAGCTGACTGAAATAGGGTATAGTTTTATATCTGTGTGTAGACAACTGAAATAGGGTATAGTTTTATATCTGTGTGTAGACAACTGAAATAGGGTATAGTTTTATATCTGTGTGTAGACAACTGAAATAGGGTATAGTTTTATATCTGTGTGTAGACAACTGAAATAGGGTATAGTTTTATATCTGTGTGTAGACAACTGAAATAGGGTAGTTTTGTATCTGTGTGTAGACAACTGAAATAGGGTATAGTTTTGTATCTGTGTGTAGACAACTGAAATAGGGTAAAGTTTTATATCTGTGTGTAGACAACTGAAATAGGGTATAGTTTTATATCTGTGTGTAGACAACTGAAATAGGGTATAGTTTTATATCTGTGTGTAGACAACTGAAATAGGGTATAGTTTTGTATCTGTGTGTAGACAACTGAAATAGGGTATAGTTTTGTATCTGTGTGTAGACAACTGAAATAGGGTATAGTTTTTTATCTGTGTGTAGACAACTGAAATAGGGTATAGTTTTGTATCTGTGTGTAGACAACTGAAACAGGGTATAGTTTTATATCTGTGTGTAGACAACTGAAATAGGGTATAGTTTTATATCTGTGTGTAGACAACTGAAATAGGGTATAGTTTGTATCTGTGTGTAGACAACTGAAATAGGGTATAGTTTTGTATCTGTGTGTAGAGCTGACTGAAATAGGGTATAGTTTTATATCTGTGTGTAGACAACTGAAATAGGGTATAGATTTGTATCTGTGTGTAGAGCTGACTGAAATAGGGTATAGTTTTATATCTGTGTGTAGACAACTGAAATAGGGTATAGTTTTGTATCTGTGTGTAGACAACTGAAATAGGGTATAGTTTTGTATCTGTGTGTAGACAACTGAAATAGGGTATAGTTTTGTATCTGTGTGTAGAGCTGACTGAAATAGGGTATAGTTTTATATCTGTGTGTAGACAACTGAAATAGGGCATAGTTTTATATCTGTGTGTAGACAACTGAAATAGGGTATAGTTTTGTATCTGTGTATAGACAACTGAAATAGGGTATAGTTTTGTATCTGTGTGTAGAGCTGACTGAAATAGGGTATAGTTTTATATCTGTGTGTAGAGCTGACTGAAATAGGGTATAATTTAGTATCTGTGTGTAGACAACTGAAATAGGGTATAGTTTTGTATCTGTGTATAGAGCTGACTGAAATAGGGTATAGTTTTATATCTGTGTGTAGAGCTGGGGTTATTCACAAGTAGTTAATTTGCTTGGAAGTTTTAACTTGGTTATCTTGTGTTTGTGAATTAGTTTAATGAGTTTTGTATAAATTAAATGATTATATATTCTGCAGAAAGGCATAAACAAGTTAAAAGTACAAAAATTTAGATTTTACACGTACATATTAAAAAATCTGGTTATTTTAAGAGAGTTTGATATTGTTTATGACATAGGCAGGTATTTTAGTTCATGTCAGTTATATCATTAGTCCACTTTCAGCATCACCAAAGGTGACTATAGATTTGTATTCTATCAGTCCGTCACCTATATGTTTTCCAGACTTTTTTCTAAATGGTTGCAGATATTGAGCTGATATTTAGTATAAGTGTCAAAAATCATGTGTTACAAATCAAGTTTGAATTTTGTTCTGGTCTGATTATTTTTTTATGAAACTATTGCACATGGACTTGATAGTATAATATCCACACTTGTTTATACATTTTGAATTGTGCTTAATGATCATTTCAGCAATTTTTCAGCTATATCATGGCATCCAGTTTTTATGGGGAGGGAAGCCAGAGTACCCAAAGTTAATCCCCTGCCTTTGGTAGGAAAAGTTGCAATACTTGTCAATTAAGATTGGAGTCAAGTACACCCTACCTACAGTGAGACTTCAGTGTTAACAGGCATGGGATTACTAGGAAACTAACTACCTTAACCACTTGGCAACGGAGACCCTGATAATAGAGTATAATTCAGAGGTAAGTATAAACATTGATTCTATAAAAAAAATGTTACATAATTACATATCAAGCAAATATGAACAATATCATATTTAATATTTACAGAAGTCTGAAGACACATGTGGTTGATCCTATAAGACACCTTCCTAAACATCAACACTTAGCTGTAACTAAATGTCAAGAAGAGGTAATGTATTGTTGATACTTTATTTTATTGATTGATTGATTTTTTAACATCTATTCAGCAATATACAAAATTTATTACAACTAAGGTAAGACAATTTTGTGTCACCTACAGATCATTCATAACCAGCCTTGCTGCTAGGAATCGCTTATTTGCAAAGACGTGTCACTGTCCCCACAATGGACCTAGATTTTACATCCTTACAAGTAATAAGTGCAATGTAATGAAAACATCACTTTAAATATTTCAGATTAAATATGTTAATGTGGGGCCCACAGTGCTTTTACCAGACTAAAAACATTGAAATACACTTTTAAAATAATTTTCCAAAATTTGATGATTGACAATGTTATTGTATGAGTTGTTACTAGAACCTCATATGACAGTGTATGAGTTGTTACTGGAACCTCATATGACAGTGTATGAGTTGTTACTAGAACCTCATATGACAATGTATGAGTTGTTACTAGAACCTCATATGACAGTGTATGAGTTGTTAATAGAACCTCATATGACAGTGTATGAGTTGTTACTAGAACCTCATGACTGTGTTTGAGTTGTTACTAGAACCTCATACGACAGTGTATGAGATGTTACTTGAACCTCATATGACAGTGTATGAGTTGTTACTAGAACCTCATATGACAGTGTATGAGTTGTTACTGGAACCTCATGACTGTGTTTGAGTTGTTACTAGAACCTCATACGACAGTGTATGAGATGTTACTTGAACCTCATATGACAGTGTATGAGTTGTTACTAGAACCTCATATGACAGTGTATGAGTTGTTACTGGAACCTCATAAGACAATGTATGAGTTGTTACTAGAACCTCATATGACAATGTATGAGTTGTTACTGGAACCTCATAAGACAATGTATGAGTTGTTACTAGAACCTCATATGACAGTGTACGAGTTGTTACTAGAACCTCATACGACAGTGTATGAGATGTTACTTGAACCTCATATGACAGTGTATGAGTTGTTACTAGAACCTCATATGACAGTGTATGAGTTGTTACTGGAACCTCATAAGACAATGTATGAGTTGTTACTAGAACCTCATATGACAATGTATGAGTTGTTATTAGAACCTCATATGACAATGTATGAGTTGTTACTAGAACCTCATATGATAGTGTATGAGTTGTTACTGGAACCTCATGACTGTGTTTGAGTTGTTACTAGAACCTCATATGACAGTGTATGAGTTGTTACTAGAACCTCATATGACAATGTATGAGTTGTTACTAGAACCTCATATGACAATGTATGAGTTGTTACTAGAACCTCATATGACAGTGTATGAGTTGTTACTAGAACCTCATATGACAATGTATTAGTTGTTACTAGAACCTCATATGACAATGTATGAGTTGTTATTAGAACCTCATATAACAGTCTATGAGTTGTTACTAGAACCTCATATGACAATGTATGAGTTGTTACTAGAACCTCATATGACAGTGTATGAGTTGTTACTAGAACCTCATATGACAGTGTATGAGTTGTTACTAGAACCTCATATGACAATGTATGAGTTGTTACTAGAACCTCATATGACAGTGTATGAGTTGTTACTAGAACCTCATATGACAGTGTATGAGTTGTTACTAGAACCTCATATGACAGTGTATGAGTTGTTACTAGAACCTCATATGACAGTGTATGAGTTGTTACTAGAACCTCATACGACAGTGTATGAGATGTTACTAGAACCTCATATGACAATGTATGAATTGTTACTAGAACCTCATATGACAATGTATGAGTTGTTACTAGAACCTCATATGACAGTGTATGAGTTGTTACTAGAACCTCATATGACAATGTATGAGTTGTTACTAGAACCTCATATGACAGTGTATGAGATGTTACTAGAACCTCATATGACAATGTATGAATTGTTACTAGAACCTCATATGACAATGTATGAGTTGTTACTAGAACCTCATATGATAGTGTATGAGTTGTTACTAGAACCTCATATGACAGTGTATGAGTTGTTACTAGAACCTCATATAACAGTGTATGAGTTGTTACTGGAACCTCATATGACAGTGTATGAATTGTTACTAGAACCTCATATGACAATGTATGAGTTGTTACTAGAACCTCATATGACAGTGTATGAGTTGTTACTAGAACCTCATATGACAATGTATGAGTTGTTATTAGAACCTCATATGACAGTGTATGAGTTGTTATTAGAACCTCATATAACAGTGTATGAGTTGTTACTAGAACCTCATATGACAGTGTATGAGTTGTTATTAGAACCTCATATGACAGTGTATGATTTGTTACTAGAACCTCATATGACAGTGTATGAGTTGTTACTAGAACCTCATATGACAATGTATGAGTTGTTACTAGAACCTCATATGACAGTGTATGAGTTGTTACTAGAACCTCATATGACAGTGTATGAGTTGTTACTAGAACCTCATATGACAATGTATGAGTTGTTACTAGAACCTCATATGACAGTGTATGAGTTGTTATTAGAACCTCATATGACAGTGTATGATTTGTTACTAGAACCTCATATGACAGTGTATGAGTTGTTACTAGAACCTCATATGACAATGTATGAGTTGTTACTAGAACCTCATATGACAGTGTATGAGTTGTTACTAGAACCTCATATGACAGTGTATGAGTTGTTACTAGAACCTCATATGACAATGTATGAGTTGTTACTAGAACCTCATATGACAGTGTATGAGTTGTTATTAGAACCTCATATGACAGTGTATGAGTTGTTACTAGAACCTCATATGACAGTATATGAGTTGTTACTAGAACCTCATATGACAGTGTATGAGTTGTTACTAGAACCTCATATGACAGTGTATGAGTTGTTACTAGAACCTCATATGACAGTGTATGAGTTGTTACTAGAACCTCATATGACAGTGTATGAGTTGTTACTAGAACCTCATATGACAGTGTATGAGTTGTTACTAGAACCTCATATGACAGTGTATGAGATATTACTAGAACCTTATATGACAGTGTATGAGTTGTTACTAGAACCTCATATGACAGTGTATGAGATGTTACTAGAACCTCATATAACAGTCTATGAGTTGTTACTAGAACCTCATATGACAATGTATGAGTTGTTACTAGAACCTCATATGACAGTGTATGAGTTGTTACTAGAACCTCATATGACAGTGTATGATTTGTTATTAGAACCTCATATGACAGTGTATGAGTTGTTACTAGAACCTCATATGATAGTGTATGAGTTGTTACTAGAACCTCATATGACAGTGTATGAGTTGTTACTAGAACCTCACATGACAGTGTACAAGTTGTTACTAGAACCTCATATGACAGTGTATGAGTTGTTACTAGAATCTCATATGACAGTGTATGAGTTGTTACTAGAACCTCATATGACAGTGTATGAGTTGTTACTAGAACCTCATATGACAGTGTATGAGTTGTTACTAGAACCTCATATGACAGTGTATGAGTTGTTACTAGAACCTCATATGACAGTGTATGAGTTGTTACTAGAACCTCATATAACAGTGTATGAGTTGTTACTAGAACCTCATATAACAGTGTATGAGTTGTTACTGGAACCTCATATGACAGTGTATGAATTGTTACTAGAACCTCATATGACAATGTATGAGTTGTTACTAGAACCTCATATGACAGTGTATGAGTTGTTACTAGAACCTCATATGACAATGTATGAGTTGTTATTAGAACCTCATATGACAGTGTATGAGTTGTTATTAGAACCTCATATAACAGTGTATGAGTTGTTACTAGAACCTCATATGACAGTGTATGAGTTGTTATTAGAACCTCATATGACAGTGTATGATTTGTTACTAGAACCTCATATGACAGTGTATGAGTTGTTACTAGAACCTCATATGACAATGTATGAGTTGTTACTAGAACCTCATATGACAGTGTATGAGTTGTTACTAGAACCTCATATGACAGTGTATGAGTTGTTACTAGAACCTCATATGACAATGTATGAGTTGTTACTAGAACCTCATATGACAGTGTATGAGTTGTTATTAGAACCTCATATGACAGTGTATGATTTGTTACTAGAACCTCATATGACAGTGTATGAGTTGTTACTAGAACCTCATATGACAATGTATGAGTTGTTACTAGAACCTCATATGACAGTGTATGAGTTGTTACTAGAACCTCATATGACAGTGTATGAGTTGTTACTAGAACCTCATATGACAATGTATGAGTTGTTACTATAACCTCATATGACAGTGTATGAGTTGTTATTAGAACCTCATATGACAGTGTATGAGTTGTTACTAGAACCTCATATGACAGTATATGAGTTGTTACTAGAACCTCATATGACAGTGTATGAGTTGTTACTAGAACCTCATATGACAGTGTATGAGTTGTTACTAGAACCTCATATGACAGTGTATGAGTTGTTACTAGAACCTCATATGACAGTGTATGAGTTGTTACTAGAACCTCATATGACAGTGTATGAGTTGTTACTAGAACCTCATATGACAGTGTATGAGATATTACTAGAACCTTATATGACAGTGTATGAGTTGTTACTAGAACCTCATATGACAGTGTATGAGATGTTACTAGAACCTCATATAACAGTCTATGAGTTGTTACTAGAACCTCATATGACAATGTATGAGTTGTTACTAGAACCTCATATGACAGTGTATGAGTTGTTACTAGAACCTCATATGACAGTGTATGATTTGTTATTAGAACCTCATATGACAGTGTATGAGTTGTTACTAGAACCTCATATGATAGTGTATGAGTTGTTACTAGAACCTCATATGACAGTGTATGAGTTGTTACTAGAACCTCACATGACAGTGTACAAGTTGTTACTAGAACCTCATATGACAGTGTATGAGTTGTTACTAGAATCTCATATGACAGTGTATGAGTTGTTACTAGAACCTCATATGACAGTGTATGAGTTGTTACTAGAACCTCATATGACAGTGTATGAGTTGTTACTAGAACCTCATATGACAGTGTATGAGTTGTTACTAGAACCTCATATGACAGTGTATGAGTTGTTACTAGAACCTCATATAACAGTCTATGAGTTGTTACTAGAACCTCATATAACAGTCTATGAGTTGTTACTAGAACCTCATATGACAGTGTATGAGTTGTTACTAGAACCTCATATAACAGTCTATGAGTTGTTACTAGAACCTCATATAACAGTGTATGAGATGTTACTAGAACCTCATATAACAGTGTATGAGTTGTTACTAGAACCTCATATAACAGTCTATGAGTTGTTACTAGAACCTCATAGAACAGTCTATGAGTTGTTACTAGAACCTCATATGACAATGTATGAGTTGTTACTAGAACCTCATATGACAGTGTATGAGTTGTTACTGGAACCTCATGACTGTGTTTGAGTTGTTACTAGAACCTCATACGACAGTGTATGAGATGTTACTTGAACCTCATATGACAGTGTATGAGTTGTTACTAGAACCTCATATGACAGTGTATGAGTTGTTACTAGAACCTCATAAGACAATGTATGAGTTGTTACTAGAACCTCATATGACAATGTATGAGTTGTTATTAGAACCTCATATGACAATGTATGAGTTGTTACTAGAACCTCATATGATAGTGTATGAGTTGTTACTGGAACCTCATGACTGTGTTTGAGTTGTTACTAGAACCTCATATGACAGTGTATGAGTTGTTACTAGAACCTCATATGACAATGTATGAGTTGTTACTAGAACCTCATATGACAATGTATGAGTTGTTACTAGAACCTCATATGACAGTGTATGAGTTGTTACTAGAACCTCATATGACAATGTATTAGTTGTTACTAGAACCTCATATGACAATGTATGAGTTGTTATTAGAACCTCATATAACAGTCTATGAGTTGTTACTAGAACCTCATATGACAATGTATGAGTTGTTACTAGAACCTCATATGACAGTGTATGAGTTGTTACTAGAACCTCATATGACAGTGTATGAGTTGTTACTAGAACCTCATATGACAGTGTATGAGTTGTTACTAGAACCTCATATGACAGTGTATGAGTTGTTACTAGAACCTCATATGACAGTGTATGAGTTGTTACTAGAACCTCATATGACAGTGTATGAGTTGTTACTAGAACCTCATATGACAGTGTATGAGTTGTTACTAGAACCTCATACGACAGTGTATGAGATGTTACTAGAACCTCATATGACAATGTATGAATTGTTACTAGAACCTCATATGACAATGTATGAGTTGTTACTAGAACCTCATATGACAGTGTATGAGTTGTTACTAGAACCTCATATGACAATGTATGAGTTGTTACTAGAACCTCATATGACAGTGTATGAGATGTTACTAGAACCTCATATGACAATGTATGAATTGTTACTAGAACCTCATATGACAATGTATGAGTTGTTACTAGAACCTCATATGATAGTGTATGAGTTGTTACTAGAACCTCATATGACAGTGTATGAGTTGTTACTAGAACCTCATATAACAGTGTATGAGTTGTTACTGGAACCTCATATGACAGTGTATGAATTGTTACTAGAACCTCATATGACAATGTATGAGTTGTTACTAGAACCTCATATGACAGTGTATGAGTTGTTACTAGAACCTCATATGACAATGTATGAGTTGTTATTAGAACCTCATATGACAGTGTATGAGTTGTTATTAGAACCTCATATGACAGTGTATGAGTTGTTACTAGAACCTCATATGACAGTGTATGAGTTGTTATTAGAACCTCATATGACAGTGTATGATTTGTTACTAGAACCTCATATGACAGTGTATGAGTTGTTACTAGAACCTCATATGACAATGTATGAGTTGTTACTAGAACCTCATATGACAGTGTATGAGTTGTTACTAGAACCTCATATGACAGTGTATGAGTTGTTACTAGAACCTCATATGACAATGTATGAGTTGTTACTAGAACCTCATATGACAGTGTATGAGTTGTTATTAGAACCTCATATGACAGTGTATGATTTGTTACTAGAACCTCATATGACAGTGTATGAGTTGTTACTAGAACCTCATATGACAATGTATGAGTTGTTACTAGAACCTCATATGACAGTGTATGAGTTGTTACTAGAACCTCATATGACAGTGTATGAGTTGTTACTAGAACCTCATATGACAATGTATGAGTTGTTACTAGAACCTCATATGACAGTGTATGAGTTGTTATTAGAACCTCATATGACAGTGTATGAGTTGTTACTAGAACCTCATATGACAGTGTATGAGTTGTTACTAGAACCTCATATGACAGTGTGTATGAGTTGTTACTAGAACCTCATATGACAGTGTATGAGTTGTTACTAGAACCTCATATGACAGTGTATGAGTTGTTACTAGAACCTCATATGACAGTGTATGAGTTGTTACTAGAACCTCATATGACAGTGTATGAGTTGTTACTAGAACCTCATATGACAGTGTATGAGATATTACTAGAACCTTATATGACAGTGTATGAGTTGTTACTAGAACCTCATATGACAGTGTATGAGATGTTACTAGAACCTCATATAACAGTCTATGAGTTGTTACTAGAACCTCATATGACAATGTATGAGTTGTTACTAGAACCTCATATGACAGTGTATGAGTTGTTACTAGAACCTCATATGACAGTGTATGATTTGTTATTAGAACCTCATATGACAGTGTATGAGTTGTTACTAGAACCTCATATGATAGTGTATGAGTTGTTACTAGAACCTCATATGACAGTGTATGAGTTGTTACTAGAACCTCACATGACAGTGTACAAGTTGTTACTAGAACCTCATATGACAGTGTATGAGTTGTTACTAGAATCTCATATGACAGTGTATGAGTTGTTACTAGAACCTCATATGACAGTGTATGAGTTGTTACTAGAACCTCATATGACAGTGTATGAGTTGTTACTAGAACCTCATATAACAGTCTATGAGTTGTTACTAGAACCTCATATAACAGTCTATGAGTTGTTACTAGAACCTCATATGACAATGTATGAGTTGTTACTAGAACCTCATATGACAGTGTATGAGTTGTTACTAGAACCTCATATAACAGTCTATGAGTTGTTACTAGAACCTCATAGAACAGTCTATGAGTTGTTACTAGAACCTCATATGACAATGTATGAGTTGTTACTAGAACCTCATATGACAGTGTATGAGTTGTTACTAGAACCTCATATGACAGTGTATGAGTTGTTACTAGAACCTCATATAACAGTCTATGAGTTGTTACTAGAACCTCATTTAACAGTCTATGAGTTGTTACTAGAACCTCATATGACAGTGTATGAGTTGTTACTAGAACCTCATATGACAGTGTATGAGTTGTTACTAGAACCTCATACGACAGTGTATGAGATGTTACTAGAACCTCATATGACAATGTATGAATTGTTACTAGAACCTCATATGACAATGTATGAGTTGTTACTAGAACCTCATATGACAGTGTATGAGTTGTTACTAGAACCTCATATGACAATGTATGAGTTGTGACTAGAACTTCATATGACAGTGTATGAGATGTTACTAGAACCTCATATGACAATGTATGAATTGTTACTAGAACCTCATATGACAATGTATGAGTTGTTACTAGAACCTCATATGATAGTGTATGAGTTGTTACTAGAACCTCATATGACAGTGTATGAGTTGTTACTAGAACCTCATATAACAGTGTATGAGTTGTTACTGGAACCTCATATGACAGTGTATGAATTGTTACTAGAACCTCATATGACAATGTATGAGTTGTTACTGGAACCTCATATGACAGTGTATGAGTTGTTACTAGAACCTCATATGACAATGTATGAGTTGTTACTAGAACCTCATATGATAGTGTATGAGTTGTTACTAGAACCTCATATGACAATGTATGAGTTGTTACTAGAACCTCATATGACAGTGTATGAGTTGTTACTAGAACCTCATATAACAGTGTATGAGTTGTTACTGGAACCTCATATGACAGTGTATGAATTGTTACTGGAACCTCATATGACAGTGTATGAGTTGTTACTGGAACCTCATATGACAGTGTATGAATTGTTACTAGAACCTCATATGACAGTGTATGAGTTGTTACTAGAACCTCATATGACAATATATGAGTTGTTACTAGAACCTCATATGACAGTGTATGAGTTGTTACTAGAACCTCATATGACAGTGTATGAGTTGTTACTAGAACCTCATATGACAATGTATGAGTTGTTACTAGAACCTCATATGACAGTGTATGAGTTGTTACTAGAACCTCATATGACAGTGTATGAGTTGTTACTAGAACCTCATATGACAGTGTATGAGTTGTTATTAGAACCTCATTTGACAGTGTATGAGTTGTTATTAGAACCTCATATGACAGTGTATGAGTTGTTACTAGAACCTCATATGACAGTGTATGAGTTGTTACTAGAACCTCTTATGACAATGTATGAGTTGTTACTAGAACCTCATATGACAGTGTATGAGTTGTTACTAGAACCTCATATGACAATGTATGAGTTGTTACTAGAACCTCATATGACAATGTATGAGATGTTACTGGAACCTCATATGACAATGTATGAGATGTTACTAGAACCTCATATGACAATGTATGAGATGTTACTAGAACCTCATATGACAATGTATGAGTTGTTACTAGAACCTCATATGACAATGTATGAGATGTTACTAGAACCTCATATGACAGTGTATGAGTTGTTACTAGAACCTCATATGACAGTGTATGAGATGTTACTAGAACCTCATATAACAGTCTATGAGTTGTTACTAGAACCTCATATGACAATGTATGAGTTGTTACTAGAACCTCATATGACAGTGTATGAGTTGTTACTAGAACCTCATATGACAATGTATGAGTTGTTACTAGAACCTCATATGACAGTGTATGAGTTGTTACTAGAACCTCATATGACAGTGTATGAGTTGTTACTAGAACCTCATGACTGTGTTTGAGTTGTTACTAGAACCTCATATGACAGTGTATGAGTTGTTACTAGAACCTCATATGACAATGTATGAGTTGTTATTAGAACCTCATATGACAATGTATGAGTTGTTACTAGAACCTCATATGACAGTGTATGAGTTGTTATTAGAACCTCATATGACAATGTATGAGTTGTTACTAGAACCTCATATGACAATGTATGAGTTGTTACTAGAACCTCATATGACAATGTATTAGTTGTTACTAGAACCTCATATGACAATGTATTAGTTGTTACTAGAACCTCATATGACAATGTATGAGTTGTTACTAGAACCTCATATGACAATGTATGGGTTGTTACTAGAACCTCATATGACAATGTATTAGTTGTTACTAGAACCTCATATGACAATGTATGGGTTGTTACTAGAACCTCATATGACAATGTATTAGTTGTTACTAGAACCTCATATGACAGTGTATGAGTTGTTACTAGAACCTCATAAGACAGTGTATGAGTTGTTACTAGAACCTCATAAGACAGTGTATGAGTTGTTACTAGAACCTCATATGACAATGTATGAGTTTTTACTAGAACCTCATATGACAGTGTATGAGTTGTTACTAGAACCTCATATGACAGTGTATGAGTTGTTACTAGAACCTCATATGACAGTGTATGAGTTGTTAATAGAACCTCATATGACAGTGTATGAGTTGTTACTAGAACCTCATATGACAGTGTATGAGTTGTTATTAGAACCTCATATGACAGTGTATGAGATGTTACTAGAACCTCATATAACAGTCTATGAGTTGTTACTAGAACCTCATATGACAGTGTATGAATTGTTACTAGAACCTCATATGACAATGTATGAGATGTTACTAGAACCTCATATGACAGTGTATGAGTTGTTACTAGAACCTCATATGACAATGTATGAGTTGTTACTAGAACCTCATATGACAGTGTATGAGTTGTTATTAGAACCTCATATGACAATGTATGAGTTGTTACTAGAACCTCATATGACAGTGTATGAGTTGTTACTAGAACCTCATATGACAGTGTATGAGTTGTTACTAGAACCTCATATGACAGTGTATGGGTTGTTACTAGAACCTCATATGACAATGTATGAGTTGTTACTAGAACCTCATATGACAGTGTATGAGTTGTTACTAGAACCTCATATGACAATGTATGAATTGTTACTAGAACCTCATATGACAGTGTATGAGTTGTTACTAGAACCTCATATGACAGTGTATGAGATGTTATTAGAACCTCATATGACAGTGTATGAGTTGTTACTAGAACCTCATATGACAGTGTATGAGTTGTTACTAGAACCTCATGACAGTGTATGAGTTGTTACTAGAACCTCATATGACAGTGTATGAGTTGTTACTAGAACCTCATATGACAATGTATGAGTTGTTACTAGAACTTCATATGACAGTGTATGAGTTGTTACTAGAACCTCATATGACAGTGTTTGAGTTGTTGTAAGAATATCTTTTATATAGTTTATATTTTTTTTTTGGTTCTTTTACAAAACACTTTAATTAGAGGAAATAAAGGAATTAATTTATTCTTCAGATGAAACCGTGTTTATTCTATTGTATTTTCATGTTTGAACTTATCCCGAACTTATTTGTAACTATCCAGTCTAATTTTAAGCAGTGAAACACTTTGGCCTAACTATAATAGGTTCAAAGGCCAGGGTTAGAAATTTAACATAGATACAAGATAGTATGTAAAGTGTACTTAGAATATACTAGCATTTATTAGCAAATACAATTTTTGATCAACCAAAACGTGCTTTAATTTTAATTGAATAGATAGAATGGTTGCTACGAGATGAAATAGCAACATCGTTACGACAGTTACAGTCTATCCAATCAGACACCTTGGAGTTTGTCACAGATCACATTCACAAGTCAGCAGAGAATGGCAAACCAAACTGTTCATTTGATAATATAGCCCTACACTTTGTATATGGAGTAGACAAGAGCTTACCAAAGTTCAAGGAGGTATTTTTTTCTGAGTCTGTTTAGTTTTGTTGTCTCTAGCTGTATCTGTCCTACCCCCTGTCCATATTTTATACTATGCTTATGGCTTTTGCTATGTGCATTTTACATAGTAATTCAGCCATTTTTACTTTTTGTTTCTAAAGGGACCTTGCATTGCTTACCACAGTTCATCTGCTTTTGTGACCGTCAATGGTATTTGGACAAACCATGAGACTTTTCCTGCCTCAAATTCAGACCACATTACCAAAGATTTTTGAATAGACAACAATGGCCTGTTCCTACGTTACACTTTCGTTCTAAATTAGGTCAAAATTTACTATAGTAAATTCTCCTATCAATATGAAAAAACAACCGCATTTCAAAACACTGATTAAATGTAGAAAAACAAGTGTTGATATCAATTAAGCTCGACCAAACACTGTCAGCCTTTTTCATTTGTCAGGCAATAAACCTCTGCACAGACATGGTGACTTTTAGCATAAGGACTTGTGTTTTTATTAGTTTGCCACCTTAGTTTCTCTATAAATTACTGGTTTTTTAGTTTAGAAGGTCAAAAAGAACCAACTCTAAATAGGATTTTACTTTATCAAATTTGTATGGAATTCTTTTCTTTTAATTAATTTTATAATTACAAAAAATGCATGTTAATATTTTTGTTGTAACTCTTTAGTTTTTGCAATTAAACTGACATTGAATTTCTCGTTTGATAAGCTTTTGGTAGTGTGTTGACAGTTCTAAATAAAAGCCAGTTATTTGTTTTCAGGTTTTTAGTAAATTTTGTATTTATAAATAGTTTGGTAGGATAAAATCTTTCAATTTTTCATCAAAAAAGTTTAGTTACTACGTCAATTAAGATTTTCTGTTTTTTGGCTATTTATATATTGGGACTTAATAGGTAGTAATTGTTACATCCAAATAAAAATGCAAAAAATGTAATTTATACTTGCAGGAATTTGAAAGATTGAATTTACAAAAGTACAAACTGATTAAAGAAGAGGATTTCTATTTTGTTGTGACAAACAGAATGTATACAGCCTTAACGAAAGCTTTAACCACAGCTTTAGTTGAACTTAGTCAAGAAAATACTCCTTCTTCCCTGGAAATGGCATCATTTAATACTGACACATCTGTTACATATGTTTCTCCATTATTAATGTCCGCTGAGGAACAAAAAATTACTATCCCTAGATCTCACAATAGTAAGGAGGAAGGGTTATCTCCCTTACAAGTCAATAAAGATAAGGGATTGTCTCCCCTGCCAAGTGGAAGTGATGACTCCCACTACCTGTTTCCTAAAGATATAGACAGCAGGAAAGATGATGATATTGAAAACAAGTCGCTGTCTGAACAAGACCATTGTGATTTTTTTGAGAAATTAGGAGGTGTTAACATGAGGTCTGTCAAATCTGTTGATTTTAGAAGTTTGAGTCAGGGAGAGATTGATTTTAAAGGCATGAAAAAGTCTTCCAGTACAGGATTACTGATGACAAGCCTTCCCTCTTCTAAAGAAAGTTCTGAGATGTCATCTTCGTTAGTACCACCCCCAAATACTCAGTCTTCTATGCCATCTCTACCATTACTGGGTCGTCTTCGCCATTCATCAGCTCCCTCTGGTCAGGGAACACCAAGGAGCAAATGTTCTACAGTAGACTATACTCCTTCATGGATATCCTCAAGAGGCAGTTATACTGAAGAAGGTAGCGTAATTAGAAAGTACCATGTGTTGGCAAGTCCCTGTAGTTTGAAACAATGCACAACCAAGTCAAATTTGACAATATCATTACAAAATTTAATGAATTATATTAATCGTAAATACTTTTTATGTTTAATCCACCATTGAAGTTATTAAAATCCACAATTTTTTATAAGAGAAATTCCACATTCCACTTTTAGATTTTACTGTCAGTAAAACTGATCATACATGTGGTTTGTAGATCACAATGTGATCATATCTGTGTCATTTGTTTACTCAAAGTTCTTTTGATGTTATTTGCATTTTATGCTACCTTTTAGGTATATTTTAGACATATCCTGACTAAATAGATGGTACTGTGATTTATTTGTAGGATATGAGGGAGACTCTAGTGACAACGAGGAAGGGGAGACTGGTTTTAATGACCTTAGTGGACTACAGCAACACATTCCAAAGTTTTGGTTGATCATGAAGGTCATTACAAAGGTCAAAGATTTAGGTGTTGATGTTTATTTCCATGCTAGGTTTGTAGTTACAGCACATTATTTCATTCCAAAGTCAAAATGTTGAATTTTAGAGATTGACAAGGCATAACTTTAGATTAGAAATATTCCTTTATTAGAATGCTGCAAATTGAATGAATGTTAAAATTTATAACTCATCCTGAATATAGATTAAATATGACGTTTACCAAACATTCGATTAATCAGTTAAATTTTTAACCATTTGAGTTATGAATTTATAGCCAGTTTGAGATTCCAATGTACTGCTGATTCTCTTATATAAGAATATAAATTGTGTAATTCTCCCTTGACATTTTATAGATAAATATTCTGTAAAGATTCTGGCACTTTTCTCGTTTTATATGTCGACATAAATTGCTGTATGAGATGTCAAGTGATATTTCCTTCAATAATTTATGTATAGATATATTAACAGGGAAACCGGACAAACTGACTCTGAAGAATTTTTAGAACAAAGGAACCTTGTGACACATGTGAAAGGTAGCATAGAACAGCTGTGTCGTAAAGTCAACCAGCTACTGTTGTTAAATGACCTATATGACACAAGAGTTTGTAAAAATCTACTGGTACCTGAAGCAGACGAGGACGTCAAATGGGCTGTGGATAAAACATCTCCAAGGAATTTAAATAAAGGTTAGAAGTTTGGGTAATAGGATAAAAATATTATCTGATCAATAAATTCCTCCTGCCTAAAAATTTTTTGTAGTCTGTTTATAATTAAGAATTTTATTAATGGGAGATAACTCCTGATCCAACTTGATAAGTTTAACTTGTACCCTTTGATTCTCAATTTTTGATGATGTCATTGGGTAACTAAGTATAGGTGGTATTAAACTCCTCAATTCTAACTCTAAGTACATTGTCTATTATTGGGACCTATTTTGTGCTTTTCCCTTCCTGCAACTTAAAGCTGAGACACAATAATAATGGGCAATTGTCTGTCTGTTCACCCTTACTACACTAAACATGACATAGGTCGCGCTGACTTTTTTATTTGTAACTGCTGGTCCTGGCATATGTTGTTTTGACCATGTCATTTTTTGGAGTGCATGCATTGCAATCTCTAGGTGTGAGTAACGATAACTCATACACTGTCATATATGGTTCTAGTAATGATAACTACCGAGAAGTTCTAATGTAAACATGATTGAATTTTTTTGTTTTTTTTGTTTGAATGGTGTTTTAACGCCACTTTCAGCAATTTTTCAGCTATTTCATGGCGTCCAGTTTTTATTGGGGGAGGAAGCCGGAGTACCCGGAGAGAACCCCCGACCTGCGGTAGGAAAACTGGCAATCCTTGTCAATTATGATTGGAGTCGAGTACACCCTGCCTGCTGTGAGAATCGAACCCGCAATCTCAGTGTTGACAGACCACGTGATCAATAGTAGACGAATTACCTTGACCACTAGGCCACCGAGGCCCCTAAACATGATTGAAGTCTCGTTTGCATTTGAAACCAAGGGAAGTTTATTGAAAAGGTTTAGCAGAAAATTGACTAATAGAAATTTGAAAAAATGCAAAATCGTAATGGCGGATGGCCATGAAAGCTAAGATATTGATGATGAATTCTTGCATATATTTGAAGAATCTGGCGATGAAAGTGAATTTGAAGAATTCAGGCCTGAATGTTTTAAAGTTTATCACTTTCTTCTCAATCTTCAGATTCTGAAGAGATCAAAGACTCACCTGAGATTTTACCTGAATTGTAATTACCTGAATAAATTGTCACCCAATGTTATATTTTACATTTTGTCTGAAAATTAGTTGAATATTATACTTAAGACCACACAAAACATGGTGAAAATGTAAAAAAAAGGAACACATTTTTCTTTAATTTTTACAAGATTTATATTATAAATGGTTTGAATTTATAAATAAACAAATTCAATCTCAATTTCAGGTTCAGAAGATGGTTCAGAAGAAGATGATGAAGAAATATTGGATCAGCAATATTTATATGACACTCTTAAATGGGATGGAGGACATTTTGAATGTGACAGTGTCTATACATACAGATTTTTAGTTCACTACAGACTGAAGACAGTATCTGGACCAAGACATAATACAACATCTAAAGGTGACATTGTCTTAGACCATTATTGAACACATATACAGCATTATGTCTACACCTAACTTCAGTAGAATGTGATCACTTAACTAAATTGTAACAGTTGATGTATGCAGGAATTTCCATAGTCCAATTTGAACCATTTTCTGCATACTAATCTAGCACATAAGCTGAATTTGTTAGATATAAATTGTTAAGCAATTCTTAGAGATATTTTCACTTTTGTTTCTATCTCACTAAAATAATTATATGTTCATGTTTGTTCAAAATCTTTAGTGTGGAGAAATGAGTAAGAGTTTTTTTGTTTTTAATTTTGGTACTCAAAGGAATGTCATATTGTATTAAATTTCAATACAGCCAAACATGTTCAATATTACAAATGTGTTATATACAGCCTCCTCAATGTTAGCTCTTAAAGCATTAAAAATTCATGTTACTTTTAGCTAATTATAACTTTGATAGGACCCACTACAAAGATAAATGATTTATTCCTGATGGAGGTCATCATCCATGTGTTCTTTGTTTACAAAGTATTTGGTAGACTAATGGACGAATAATGAAAGTATCAGCTCATAATGATTATGTTCTGTACTTAGTTTGTATGCTTCCTATTGTAGGTCTACAAGCACTTAAAGCAGTCCTGAACAAATTTGCAGTAATTAACAGAAAGAATATGTTTGTCATCAAAGAAACAACAACACAAGCTGTGTTTTATCTGAGGTGGGAAGTGTAATTGATAAGATATTTGTCTATAACTTGTTTATACATTCTGTGGTTATCCAGTAGACTTAACTGTTGTATGTATTAAACATGTAAGCATCTGTTTCTATTATAATGAAATTTCTTCATATAAGATGACATTAGTACCAAACAAATATGTAATCAATGACCACAGTATTATTACAGTGTTTGGTCTTGTGAACATTGTAAACATATAATAGTTGTTTGAATATAAATGTGTTTATTGAACAGATTTATGTAGGATGATTAACAAAGAGTTTGCTACATAAGATATATCAAATGTTCATCAATACAGATTCAGACAGGCCTAATTGTAGAATTGGTCTATGTAGCTTGCCATTTACTTCTGATCTTGGGCATGTCAACACTGGAGTTGTGAGTTCGGGCCTGACTTTGGGCACGGTGTGGTCCACTCCAACCTTAATTGACAAGGTTTGAAACTTTTTCTGGTGTAGGTTGGAGTTCTCATTTAGTACTTTGACTACTACCCTCCCACATCCCCCCATAACTATAACATGGGCCATAATATGGTTGAACAGAGTAAAAACAGAATGTGGTTTAAAACTGCATTTAAATAAAAAAAAAAACTTAAAACATTGTCATTACAGCTCACTGTAAATAGTTACATAATTCTTACCTGAACAATAATATAGAACAAGATAACATACATCCTTGTTGCAAGTGACTGAAACCTCTACCTCCTGTCACTCTGAACAAACCTCTACCTCCTGTCACTCTGAACAAACCTCTACCTCCTGTCACTCTGAACAAACCTCTACCTCCTGTCACTCTGAACAAACCTCTACCTCCTGTCACTCTGAACAAACCTCTACCTCCTGTCACTATCAACAACACACAACAAATCCAGCAACTTACACTTGCAACTGCACAGTACCAGAATCGACTGTTTTAAATACAGCTTCTTCCACTTTCAGTTGTTTTAATAGAAAACTCATTGGATCAGTTTAAATCAATGATCCAAAAGAAGAATAAGAAATAATAATAGGAGATATGTTTGTGAAATCTATTTTCTTCTTTGTTTTTTAATGTTTTTTAATTTTAACATTATGTCTGTTTTAGGTTAAAAGAACTCTGTGGCAAAGATGCTCAAAGACAGATTTCTACAATGAGTGTTGAAGATATAGATCTAGGAGGTCAGACATTCAAGTTGTATAATATATGTCTCTTGCTGCAATAGTTTGAATATTGACCCACCACTCCCTTCCCCTAAGGAAACACATTGATTTAGGGATAGATCTTTCCTGGTATCTAGGTTAAACTCTTGTACACAAATGTCCTTATACTAAATGCCAAACCCCCTTGGAAAAATTTTTTTCCTTGCATTTTTTTATTATTCTATATTTTACCTGTTTATTACGAAAATTCAGTAGAAACAATGTAGATACAATAACCTGTCCATGTTTTATAATATGTTTAATTTTTAGTTGTTACAAATCGTCCTTGACTTTTACTACGAGAATTTTACATAATAAGTCAGCCATTTTTGTTTCTAAAGGGACCTTACGATGTTTACAAATGTTTGTCTGCTTTCATGACGTTCAATGGTTTTCTGACAAACTGTGAGACTTTCCCCGCCTTAACTGCAGACGACATCACCCGAAGGATTTGGAGTAGACAACAATCGATTGTTCCTAAAGTACACTTCCGGTTTTTATTGAGGTCAAATTTTAGTATGGAAAATTTCCCTTTCAAAATTTAAGAACTGCCATATTTCAATACGCAGAATATCTCGAGGAAATAATTATTGAATTAAAAAAGTACCCTTCTTGATCTACAAAAGGAGCATACCCTGAACCATACGCAGTAAGCATTTTCATTTTTCACGCAAAAAACCCTCTTGAGAATACGTCAACACTTACTAAAGGTGGTTTGTGCACTACAATGACTGTCAGATGGTGGAGTCCTGAGCTGTTTGTATGCATCCAATATCTGTCAGATGGGGACCTAGAGAAGAGTCCTTAGAAGGACTCATCAAATGACTGTACGAACAATACATACTTCCCTTTACACACTTGGGGGTCCTTTATGAACAAAACTCGATTGTACAGAATAAAAAAACTCATTAAATAAATGTATACTTTTTGGTTACTATTTCAAACTCCTCAGTTTCATTATCCTACCATTAAATAATGTATACATTTTTTATTACTTTTTCAGAATCCTCAGTTTCATTGTCCTCTATGCTTAGAAGAGAAGATCAGGTAATGAGAAATATGCCAATGATTTTTTTTTGTCAAACGAAATGAACATTTTTATAAGATAAAGGTGCACATTGAACAAATAATATCCCTTCACAATAGCAAGGTTTGTTTGTTAATTTAAGTGTAACTGATAGCTAATAACTGTCTGTATTGTATCATGTCCTTGATTATCGTATGTTACATCTACTAATTAGTATCTTGAGAAATTGGAATATGCTATGAAAATATATATGGGCTAGAATTCATTATTGAAACTAGTGTGGGAAGCGAAACCAAAAAACAAAATATAGTAAATTTAGTGCCAAGATAAATTAGGAGTCAATCAATGGTGGAATTAAAAAGAAAATAATTTAGCCTTTTTAGTTCAGACTTCATATTGCTATGATCTGCAATTTTTGCAGTATGTAAACAGGACAAAATATTATATAAAGCAGGAATAAAAAAATACCAAATTGAATATAGATAAGTTGTCCAGATCTACATATTATTACAGAAAAATAATAATTAATAAACAGTTAATGATTTTGAATGCCTTTCACATTAAAATTCCAGAATAATATTAATTGTTGTCAATGTTACATACTTATTCTTATATCTTCTATTATACTTAAAATTAGAACATACTTTAAATATATCTATCAATAATTCATAATCATACTTGTGCTGACTGTGGCTTAGTGCTTAAATATATCTATCAATAATTCATAATCATACTTGTGCTGACTGTGGCTTAGTGCTTAAATATATCTATCAATAATTCATAATCATACTTGTGCTGACTGTGGCTTAGTGCTTAAATACATCTATCAATAATTCATAATCATACTTGTGCTGACTGTGGCTTAGTGCTTAAATATATCTATCAATAATTCATAATCATACTTGTGCTAACTGTGGCTTAGTGCTTAAATATATCTATCAATAATTCATAATCATACTTGTGCTGACTGTGGCTTAGTGCTTAAATATATCTATCAATAATTCAAATTCATACTTGTGCTAACTGTGGCTTAGTGCTTAAATATATCTATCAATAATTCATAATCATACTTGTGCTAACTGTGGCTTAGTGCTTAAATATATCTATCAATAATTCATAATCATACTTGTGCTAACTGTGGCTTAGTGCTTAAATATATCTATCAATAATTCATAATCATACTTGTGCTGACTGTGGCTTAGTGCTTAAATATATCTATCAATAATTCATAATCATACTTGTGCTGACTGTGGCTTAGTGCTTAAATATATCTATCAATAATTCATAATCATACTTGTGCTAACTGTGGCTTAGTGCTTAAATATATCTATCAATAATTCATAATCATACTTATGCTGACTGTGGCTTAGTGCTTAAATATATCTATCAATAATTCATAATCATACTTGTGCTGACTGTGGCTTAGTGCTTAAATATATCTATCAATAATTCATAATCATACTTGTGCTGACTGTGGCTTAGTGCTTAAATATATCTATCAATAATTCAAATTCATACTTGTGCTGACTGTGGCTTAGTGCTTAAATATATCTATCAATAATTCAAATTCATACTTGTGCTGACTGTGGCTTAGTGCTTAAATATATCTATCAATAATTCATAATCATACTTGTGCTGACTGTGGCTTAGTGCTTAAATATATCTATCAATAATTCAAATTCATACTTGTGCTGACTGTGGCTTAGTGCTTAAATATATCTATCAATAATTCAAATTCATACTTGTGCTGACTGTGGCTTAGTGCTTAAATATATCTATCAATAATTCATAATCATACTTGTGCTGACTGTGGCTTAGTGCTTAAATATATCTATCAATAATTCAAATTCATACTTGTGCTGACTGTGGCTTAGTGCTTAAATATATCTATCAATAATTCAAATTCATACTTGTGCTGACTGTGGCTTAGTGCTTAAATATATCTATCAATAATTCAAATTCATACTTGTGCTGACTGTGGCTTAGTGCTTAAATATATCTATCAATAATTCATAATCATACTTGTGCTGACTGTGGCTTAATGCTTAAATATATCTATCAATAATTCATAATCATACTTGTGCTGACTGTGGCTTAGTGCTTAAATATATCTATCAATAATTCATAATCATACTTGTGCTAACTGTGGCTTAGTGCTTAAATATATCTATCAATAATTCATAATCATACTTGTGCTGACTGTGGCTTAGTGCTTAAATATATCTATCAATAATTCATAATCATACTTGTGCTGACTGTGGCTTAGTGCTTAAATATATCTATCAATAATTCAAATTCATACTTGTGCTGACTGTGGCTTAGTGCTTAAATATATCTATCAATAATTCAAATTCATACTTGTGCTGACTGTGGCTTAGTGCTTAAATATATCTATCAATAATTCATAATCATACTTGTGCTGACTGTGGCTTAGTGCTTAAATATATCTATCAATAATTCAAATTCATACTTGTGCTGACTGTGGCTTAGTGCTTAAATATATCTATCAATAATTCAAATTCATACTTGTGCTGACTGTGGCTTAGTGCTTAAATATATCTATCAATAATTCATAATCATACTTGTGCTGACTGTGGCTTAGTGCTTAAATATATCTATCAATAATTCAAATTCATACTTGTGCTGACTGTGGCTTAGTGCTTAAATATATCTATCAATAATTCAAATTCATACTTGTGCTGACTGTGGCTTAGTGCTTAAATATATCTATCAATAATTCAAATTCATACTTGTGCTGACTGTGGCTTAGTGCTTAAATATATCTATCAATAATTCATAATCATACTTGTGCTGACTGTGGCTTAATGCTTAAATATATCTATCAATAATTCATAATCATACTTGTGCTGACTGTGGCTTAGTGCTTAAATATATCTATCAATAATTCATAATCATACTTGTGCTAACTGTGGCTTAGTGCTTAAATATATCTATCAATAATTCATAATCATACTTGTGCTGACTGTGGCTTAGTGCTTAAATATATCTATCAATAATTCATAATCATACTTGTGCTGACTGTGGCTTAGTGCTTAAATATATTCTTTTCTGTTGTAATTTACATCCTGGTATCAAAAAAATAAGATTGTAACCAATTTGTGACAGATTTCATACAAGTAAACAAAGCTACACAAGGTCATAACAAAACTGTTATTTGTAATTATGATTTGATCAGATATTGTATGTCTGTTCCAACCAAGTACTAGATGAGGCAAAAATTTATTGCACCAAGATGTAAAAAAATTTACAATGACTCCAATCATTGGTCGCAATCAGTACATTGCTTGAATTTGTTTGTGGTATGTAGCTTACATTTTACAATAAAATCCTACATACTTTAACACTTTAAATTCAAATTTAAAAAAAATATTTGGATTAAATGAGAAAAGGCTTACATTTCATGGAAAATCTAACATTTAAACAGCAATGGTTTAATGGTAGAATGCCTTAATCACATTAAAAATTTGTTCTAGAGATGAAATGAAATATGCAGGTTTGCAAAAGTCACTCTTTTAATCTTGATTTCTTCAATAGGTATAACCTTTTGATGTATTGATATATTTTTGCTGAGTACAATACATCATATGACATTTTGTATAACTATCAACATCAATTTGACTCATAAATCCATAACAATGACTAGCCTTGCTATCATTCCTCCAAAAATATTTATTAAGAGTCTTTGACAAGACAGTGTTTTTACTATTCCCAGTTACTGAATTCTTGCCCATATACAAATAATTTTTTTAAATGTGAAAATGTACACAAACATATCACATTACTGGTATATACGGTAATACTACAACTTTGTAACATATCTTTATAATTTTATACTTATCTACAGTTAGGTATACAAGAAAAAGACAGTGATACTATATCAATAACCTCCACAGGAAGTGCTATGCCGTCTGCCAAATCACCACAAGATCTTATAGAACTGTATGTCTATGGGATAGAGCCAGTGGGTATGTAATTTTATTCAAAATTGATTGATTTTGCTTGAAAAAAAAGTGGACTACCATGGAAACAAGGCTAGTGACAATGTTAGAAAGACTTTTTTGTCGTAGATATTTCTGTTATTTATTGTTGTCAGTTGTTTTTGTTTGATTACCTTTTTAACATTTTTAACATCAGTAACAACACCAAGTAAGCCTGTGGGATTGAAGTGCAACTTAGATGTCCTGTTGAATTGGAGGCCCCCTTAGGTGTAACATGAGTAACAACACAATGTAAGCCTGTGGGATTGAAAGGCACCTTATAGGTCCTGTGACATTGGAGGGCATCTTAGATGTCCAGCCACTATCCCCTATTTATTGTTGGTTTTGTTGGCTAAAATTATATTTTATATTACTCACAAACCTCCCCATGTGCCACCCATAGTAATATGCCAAAATCCAACCTTTATGTAAATGTCCAGATCTACAGAATTACATTAGTACCTTATACAATGGAACATTAATTTCCATAAATTCCAGGTGATGAAATTAGAGTTGGTTTGATGACTACTTTACAGAATAAGTTGGACGATGCTGTTTTAGACATTTTATTTGTACAACTCAACAGAAACCCAATGTCCAAGTTATCTGCTGAAGACGTTCATGTAAGTTATCTGCTGAAGACGTTCATGTAAGTTGGACAATGTCTAAGTTATCTGCTGAAGACGTTCATGTAAGTTGGACAATGTCTAAGTTATCTGCTGAAGATGTTCATGTAAGTTGGACAATTGATGTTTCTTTTAGGTTTTTTAAGGCATATTTATATATATGTATGTTAAGACATGTTTTTTTCATTGACCTGCAGAGTGTCCCACATCCCTTCATGAAGTATATTTCTTTCTTACCAGACATAATAACATTTAGCAATGTTTAGCTACATAGTTATATTGTAATAGTACAGGAATCCATAGTATTCAGTTTGAACCACTAACCTTCTGCATGTAAACAAGCAATTCATGTAAATTAAGATTGGAGTTGAGCACATCTTGAGTGAATAATCAAACCTTTACCTTTTTTATGCCATCGCAACCAACAGTTAGGGGCATTTTGTTTTACCCCTGTCGCTCAGTCTGTATATCTGTTCATTCATCCCATATGTGTTCCGTACTGTTTTTGTAAATGCGGGTAGATATTTAAGTGATTTTTGGTATGTAAGTGTACATTGATAAGTTACTGATCAAGTTTATGTTTCTTTCCGCCCTGCTGATTTTTACAGGTCTTGGACTTAGGAAATTTCCTCAAAATAACAGTTTTCTAAGCTTTTTGTAAATTTACAAAAATATTACGCTGATGTTTTGGTATGTGAATCGAAGTGATGAGTTGCAGATCGTTTACATTTCATTACTCTCTGCTGATTTGTATAGAAATTGCAGCCTGGACTTCGAAAATTTCATCAAAATAATAGTTTTCCCAGCTTTCTTTTTAAACACTTATAAATAATTATATGATTTTTTTTTAATGTGAGTCTACAGAGATAGGTTGGTTACACATCAAGTTAACGGTTTGTTCTACGTCTAATTTTTATTGAAATTACGGGCCTTGGACTTAAGAAATTTCATCAAAATAATAGTTATAATTGTTCATTAATGCAAACATTTTATACAGCCATTAATCAAGAATCTACTAATATACAGTAGAACTTTGGTAACTTGAACTCGCTGGGGTCGCCAAAAATAGTTCAAGCTATTGGTTGTTCGAGCCATCGAGGTTGGACAATGAAAATGAAAATGAAAATGGAAATGAATCTTTTCCATACCCTGACAGTTTTTCGTTTAAGGTTGCTCGTTTATTTCCTACACAGGGAATGGTTGTTTTGGGAACTAATATTCATTTTAAATGTATGTAGTTGTTCATTTCATGAATTTTGACACGAATAAAGTTATTTTAGGTGTTGTAATTTGTGAAATTTGAAATTTCATCATACGTTATTATTTACTTCCGTTGATTGCACAAAAAACCAGTTTGTGCATGGTATATCTTCCTCGCAGTTAAATTGAGTAAATAATTTCCACAGTATTTATTACCGACATATTTTTTAAAATTATCTTAGCTGTAACAATTGGTTTTTAATATCCATTAAACCGCAAAAATCAACAAAAGTCGTAAATGATTTTTAATTGGAATGGTTTTGTTTTGATTTTTATAATCCGCTTGGTACTGTTAATATTTTTAATTAGAAAACAATTAACGTCTATTTGCATGTTAAAACAAAACACCAGCCGTGACATAATTATTATGTGCTATTTTGTTTAAATAGACATACTTGTACTAATTGTTATGGCTTCTGTTATCAATTTCCTATGTACCGAAGTTAATTACTTCGCACCGACGCTTATAATTCTAATTTGAGTTATTGATGGTGATTTACATGAATTTAATATCAAAGTGACCGTTAAACGTTTCGGGGTTTCGAGAAATCGGTGTTTGAAAAACAGGGGTTTTTTTGTACAAACATATATAGATATAAATGACAGGACTTTAATAACAGTTAGAGAAATTGGTGGTGTTCGAGCCATCCGAGTTGGAGCTACCGAAGTTTGACTGTAGTAGATATACCTAGAACACTCGACCACCAACGCCCAAGATTCCTACCTACAGTGATCTGCAGTATATCCTAAAGTAATTAGCTGTGTAATGTTTCCTTTTGTAGTTCATTCAGAAACCATCAGAGATAAAGCCACGAACAGACGATAACAAAGGTCCTATGCAGATCCAGCTAACAATACCAGTGTTGGCTACCATGCATTTGTCTGCCCTTGTCTATTATCTGAAACAGAATCTATTACAGTTTTCACACCAACCTAACTATGCTGATAGTAAACCAGAGAGTCATTTCCAGGTATGAGCTATTTAATAATATGTGTATAGATGATAGAATATAAATCCAACAATAAAATAGCCACCTGACTATGCTAACAGTAACCAGAACTATCTGAGAGTATCGTCAGGAAGCATTACCTTATTTTTGTTTGGTTCATTTGTTGTTACATTTCAGTGAGTAGTAGGTTTAATTTAGTTTGGTTTATCAACATGTATTGATAACAATATATATATGTTACAACACATATTCAAAACAAAATTGGGGCCTCGGTGGCCGAGTGGTTAAGGTAGTTCGTCTGCTATTGATCACGTGGTCTGTCAACACTGAGATTGCGGGTTCGATTCTCACTGCAGGCAGGGTGTACTCGAATCCAATCTTAATTGACAAGGATTGCCAGTTTTCCTACTGCAGGTCGGGGGTTTTCTCCTGGTACTCCGGCTTCCTCCCCAATGAAAACTGGACGCCATGATATAGATGATAAATTGCTGAAAGTGGGGTTAAACACCATCAAACAAACAAACAAAACAAAACAAAATTTCTTCCACTCTATCATACACTTTTTTTCATTATATAAAATAGAATCTGTTGCATTGTTCTTCCGAGCACATTTATTGAATGTCATTGTTTAAGAAAAGAATATTGTCATTGTTTAAGAAAAGAATCTATTCACTGTATTTTTACTTATTTTGTTAAATATTAGAAGAATATTTTCTAATACAAATATTTAATTTTTGGTTTTAAAAAAATCACTTCAGATCTCAAATTATTTTCAAATGAATGTGAGGTGTTCACATCTGTTGCATCCCAGATTGCCAATTCCCAAATTGCCGATTCTCATTGCAGAGTCCAGTTAACCGATTCCCAAATTGCCGACAATCAACAATTAAACAATATGCAATTAAGGATTTTAGAAACAAAAAGTTTTGTAGAAGAAGTTGTTTGTTAATATATCAATTTCATGAAATGCGTAAGATAATCATAATAATCGTAATTTTGCAGATTCCAAGTGCCAATGTATGTTTACAATTCGAGTTAAGTTGATGAAAGTTTTATTGTTTTTGTTTTGTTTTTGATTTTTTACCACTTGTTTAAGACTACATTTCAACTCAATGCTGAGGAAATAGAAATGAGAATTAGCTTATAGGTGTTGTTGTCTCTTTGACATGTACATGGCACTTACTCTAGATCTTTGTATTGTTTCGAATATATGTTATTATTTGTCTTTGTTTGTATCTTTAGATAATAAATTAAACATTAATATAGACCAATATAATTTATTTCATTAATTTAGCATCAAAAACTAGATTTTTAACCAAGCAACTATTAAATTTTACACAAAAGTACTAAAACATTAAACAAAATTCCAAACAAAGTCAATAATATTCATTAGCACTTAAAAACCCACATGTGGGCAAATGGCATTTAAGTACTCTGCAATAGAACGCTGACCCGAAGATAGTTGTTCTAGGATCTTTATTTTCTTATTGCATACCTTAGCTTTTCCTCTCATTGGACACTTTACAACAATCGAATCAACAATTCAGAACCATCCAATCAACACTTAATACTATCAAATTGACTATTTCCTCTATAGTTTCCTTGTCAATTAAAAAAATTTTTCTAATAAGTTGTAAGTAATTCCTCAAATAAAAGAATATTTTAGTATTAATTTGTTTTATTTAGCAATTTGGGAATCGGCAAAATGGACTCTGCAAGTTGGGAGTGGGCAATTTGGGATTCGGCAATCTGGCATGGATTCATTCACATCAGTTCAAATTAAAATTGGGACAATTGAGTACTGTGATAGAAGCATCAACTGTTCATACTTTTATTCTAAAAACTGACTTGTTTGGTTGTCTAAAGTTTTATAACAATTTTACCAATTTTTTCAACTTTATCATTGCATCTAGTTTTCATTTCAAACAGGAAACCCGAGTCGTGATGAAAATCCCAGACATTTTGGCAAAATACAGAAATACCAAGTTATCCAAATAATAACAAATTTATATAAAGTACCACCATCATTGGTAATATAGATGTCATTTATAGGAAGGGTTTAGTACCAGATTGCCTCGTTATCAATGTTAAAAATGCTTTGATTTCTTGAAAACTAGAACTAAATAAACAGTCACAATTGTAATAATCCATGGAAAAATCATTGAATAACTTCAATTAAAATTATTGATGGCTTGGATGATTAATTGGTCATACAAGGTGTGAAGATTGAAGCCATAACATGCCAAGTTTGATCTTGAACGATTTAATCCCTAAAAAATATTTCTATGACATAACTATCACCAATTTATTTACATCTTTGACAGTAAATTTGTTGAATTGTGTTTCAATTCATTACATTTATAAAATGTGTGCAAACACCATAATTGTATTTCAACTCAAGAATTTTAGCAATAAAAATTTTCTGTATCTATTATAACAAGAAAAGATATTTTTTAAACCCATATCCAGAGATGTTCGATTTATATGTTATAGTTGTATCTGATTTGGTTTAATAGTTTTTTTTTCAATTTGTTTTATTTAAAATTTCTTCATATTCTGTGAAGGGTTGCAAATATAGATGGTTGTGAATGGCAAGAAATAATCATCTTGATTATAATATATCAACTTTCATACATGTGATATCTCACGGCGTGAGACAAAAACTCACGCAATTCTGAAGGTCCCCACGCTCTCACGGCGTGAGACAACGATCTCACGCAAAACAAATAATGTAAAGTAAAACATCAGCACGAAGCATCTTGCTATTTCGTAAGCCGCCATCTTTGTTTACAATAGATTTTTCATTAAGCGGTAGATAAATCCCGAGATTATCGAAATTACACTATTGATTATTTTGGGTGTTACTAAATTAAGGAATATTGTCAAAATTAATTGGAAATAAAGTGACAATGTTTTTTAGGGGTAAATACAAGTTAATTAATTAATTAAGAATTAGTTCAAAGACAAAAGTAATATTTGTTCATTAATTAATTAAGAATTAGTTCAAAGAAAATAATATTTTTAAAGTTTATTTTGTACAACAATTTCTACTATTAACTCATGATAGATTTGTAAGGTCACCTAAATGGGAACATGCATGTACATAATGCTGGCTATAATTTTTATATAACAAATATTACAAAATTCTAGATTTACAACTTTCAAAGAGCTAAAACTTGCCGAAATAGCGGTACTTCAACTTTTATTCATTTCATGAGTGTCAGGTACAGTCCAAGAGGGCAAACATATATCCAATACAGGCTCCACCAAGAACAACAGAGAATAATCATTAACATGGTTAAACAACAAGATGAAACAACAAAACAACAAACAAAATGAAAGAATGAAAACGCTAATAATAACGCAAAATCAGGGTCGACTAAAAATCTCACACAAAATCATCAAATCTCACACAAAATTTAGTCCAGTCTCACACATTGGGCTGAGAGAAATATCACATGTATGAACTTTGAGAAGAGTACTATAATAAAACAAGCAAAGTTTTGGAAAGACAAATGTTTACCAATAAAAATACATTGACCATTGTCATGTGGTTCTGTGGGGGAAAAATGTGAATGTAAGATCGGCAGTTATCGCGTCCACGGAATACCAAAGAAAACATACCGACAAGTTACAATTTCTATTGATTTAATTTTACTGTAATTAAAATTGTTTCAAAAGATTTGCAATTAAATGTATTTCAAAGGTCAAACTAGCATTCATGTGCATAAACACTGCTAAGAACTTTATAAAATTTTCAGAATTTAAAATAAAAACACAAAAAAAACAATTAGAAGAAGAGTCTTATTTTGCAAAACAATTTATGAGATTATTAACTTCTACAATTATTTTCAACAATATAAACTGACCTTTATTCGAATGTAACTGATTTTTTTTCTTTTGTATTATTATATATATAACTTGCTTCGTTAAAATAGCTTAACATGAAAATTTTTAAATCTTGAATTAAATAAAAAATCTATATCTTTTGTGCTTTTTTTATTATTGAGAAATTTCTTTTCCCTACTAATTTCTACGACATTTTTCACTGATTCAGACATCATTTTTTTTTAAATAACATGCCTGTTTGAAAATCTAATTTTCGTATAAAAATCATAATCTAAATTAGCATTTTAGCGGCTTATGGTGCGAGTCTAATTGGTCTTTCATTTTTACCTTTCATCAAAGTTCAGTGTCAGGTTATAAATAAGTATTAGCAAATAAACAAAGCACATCTAATATACAATTACATCACAGAGAAATATCTCTGCCCCCTCCTAAAACCACCACTACCACACACGAATCGTTCACGAGAGTTTGGGATTTCGAAACCGTCAATAAACAAAACCCAGGGAAATTAAATTTAATGTTCAAAATTGACTAATTTTCTACGTAAAGGTTCCATTTTCTACCTTATAAATTATGAAATAATACAGAAATAAGATCAACCTTTCTGGATGAGTGGTCACAAGCGCATTAAACAAAATCTAAAAATGCACTTTTATAATCAAATTATCTAAGTAACTAATAAAAGAAAGAGAAAAAAACATTTTATCATGTTAAAATAAGAATGCATAAAAAAAAATTACGAACCTACCTGACCTGACCTAATCCTGTTGTCCCCTTGTGGGGCAAAGGGCATCCACAACAGCTCTCCATCTGGGTCGGTTCATTGCAGCTCGCTTTGCTTCTGGCCAGGTGATGTTGCAAGCTTTCAGCTCAGCATCTATGGTTCGTCGCCAGGTGGTTGTTGGTCGACCTCTTCTTCTTTTGCCTTGAGGATTCCAATCCAGTGCTTGCCTTGTAATGTTGCTTTGGGGTCGCCTCAATATATGACCAATCCAATGCCATTTACGTTTTTTGATGGTGTTTGTGATGGGTGACTGGCCTGTTTTTTCCCAAAGTTCTTCATTGCTGATCTTTTCTGGCCATCTGATTTGTAGGATCTGTCGAAGGCATTTGTTGATAAAAACCTGTAGGTCATGTTCATTTTTCTTTGTTTGCTTCCAGGTTTCTGATCCGTACAAAAGAACTGACTTGACATTGGTCTCAAAGATTCTCAGTTTGGTCTTTTGGCTGATGTTCTTGTTCTTCCATATGGGTCTGAGGGTCACAAAAGCATGTCTGGCTTTACCCAGTCTTGACTTGATGTCTTCGTCGGCTCCCCCATTCTTTGAGACAATACTTCCTAGATACGTAAACTGTTTGACGTCTTCGATGGATTGACCGTCAAGTGTAATGGCAGAGATGTTCTGTGTGTTTATTCTTAATGACTTTGTTTTAGAGGTGTTGATTTCCAGGCCTGTTGATTTTGCTGTATTGTACAGAGCTGCTGTTTTCAGTTGGATCTGCTGGAATTGGTGGGACAGTAGACTCACATCATCTGCAAAGTCAAGATCTTCTAACTTGGCCGTGAGTGACCATTGGATGCCTCTAGGTGGTGTCATGGCGGTTCTCATAATCCAATCGATGACAACTGAGAAGATGAGAGGTGATAGTAGACAACCCTGCCGTACTCCTGTGTGTACACTAAATGATGGTGAGAGTGTGGAGTTATGGATTACCTGGCATTTGTTGTTGTAGTGAAGCCCTTGGATGATCTTAACCAGTTTGTCTGGTATGCCATAGTGACGTAGGACCTTCCACAGTGTGTCTCGTTCTACCATGTCAAAGGCTTTTTTAAAGTCCACGAAGTTGATGTATAGGGGTGATTGCCATTCTAGTGACTGCTCGATGATGATACGTAGTGTGGCAATTTGGTCAGTACATGATCGTCCACAGCGAAAGCCTGCTTGCTCATCACGGAGGTTGTTATCTATTGCCTCTTTGATACGTTCTAGGACCACTCTGGCTAAAACTTTGCTTGGTAAAGAGAGCAGCTGAATTCCTCTCCAGTTCTGGCAGTTGCCTAGATCGCCTTTCTTTGGGAGTTTAATGATGTAACCTAAACTCCAATCTTTGGGTATCTCTTCTGTTTCCCAGATGTTATCCAACAGATCTTTGAGAATTTGGCAGGTGATCTCAGGGTTGATTTTCATGACCTCTGGTGGAATTTGATCTGGTCCTGGAGCTTTTCCATTCTTGATCTTTCGTAAGGCTTTCAAGATTTCTTCTTCTGTGATTGGGCCTATATCAACATCAAGGTCATCCCCAGGATGTAAGTTGGGGGCGTTTTGAACTGGATCCCCATTCAAGAGGTCCGCAAAGTGGTCCTTCCATCTTTCCAGCTGTTTGTCAAGTTTTGTAATGACATTTCCATCTTTGTCTTTCACTGGCTTAGATGTGTTGGTCTTTCTTCCAGCCAGTTGCCGGGTGATGTTATACACTGTTTTGGTGTCATTTCTGAACATTGCATCTTCTGCTTGTGAGGCTAGTTGGTTCACATAGTCTCTCCTGTCTTTTCTGGCTTTTCTCTTAACCTCTTTATTGTATTCTGTGTGTTCTCTCGTCAACCTTGCTTTTTGAGCCCTGGTCTTTGCCTGTTCTAGTTGTATCTTTGTCATTCTCCTTCTCTCTATTGCCTGGATTGTTTCTTCAGACAGCCAAACCTTGTGTTCTCTCTTAGCAAAACCAAGCTCTTCCTTACAAGTGATGGTAAATGTGGACTTGACTCTCTCCCATTTTTGGTCTATTGTGCCATCGTCCATTTCTGCTAGTGCTTGGAAGCGATTCTTCAGCTTAATGCTAAACTGTTGGCTTGTGTTTGGATCTTTTAATCTTCTGATGTTGTATCTTCTGTTCACTGACTGTTCTTGTTTTGTTGCCCTAGCAATTTTAATCTTCAGTTTGGCAATGACAAGTTGGTGATCAGATGCTATGTCAGCCCCACGATAAGCTCTTACATCTATCATGCTCTTTCTCCATCTTCTAGCTATTGTAATGTGGTCAATCTGGTTCTTTGTTCGTACGTCTGGTGAAACCCAAGTTGTCTTATAGATATCTTTGTGGGGGAATGTTGTGCCTCCGATGACCAGATCATTGTGGGAACAGAAGTCTGCAAACAGTTCTCCATTTTCATTGATGTCACCAATCCCTTCTTTACCCATGATGAGCTCTCTCCCAGTGTTATCACTTCCGACTTTGGCGTTCATGTCACCCATAACTATCAAGATGTCTCTAGGTGCTGATTCGTCTAGTGTGGACTGGAGTTGGTTGTAAAACTCCTCTTTACTATCTTCATCTGCTACATTAGTTGGTGCATAGCACTGTATGATGGTTACCTTCTGAACCTTGGCCATAAATCTTGCTACGATGATTCTTTCACTTACTGGGTTCCATTCAATAAGTGAGGATTTGGCCTTTTTGCTGAGTAGGAATCCTACACCATTTCGATGATTGTCATCCTCATTTGGTGGTCCTGAGTATAAAAGAGTATGTCCTGATGACAAAGTTACAGCCCCTGATGATGTCCATCTTACTTCGCTGAGTCCTAAAATTTCTAGGTTGTACCTATCCATCTCTCTGGCAGCCTGAGCAGCTTTTCCAGTCTCATATAGTGTTCGCACGTTCCAGCTCGCAATCCTTGAGACAGTCTTAAGGGAGAAAAGTTTAGTCGGCAGATGTCTCCGCTTCATGCGTTCTCCCTTGGGTCGTTTCCGTAAACCATTAGTGTAAGTGTCTGTTGCTTCAGTTTCAGTAGCGTAAGGTTTTTTTCCGTGATAGGGTTGCTAGCCCCATGCACAACCCTCCTCCTTTTTCAGCCGGGCTTGGGACCGTCCTTGGCGGAGTTTGGTTTAATAGTTAAAATAAGAATGCATAAAAAAAAATTACGAAGCTTACCATATAAATCATGAAATAATCCAAGAAATACAATTGAAGCGATGAAATACATTACGTAATATAACATAACACAATTTTAAAATGCTTTTTTCTTATCAAATTAAATAACTAATTAATAAAAGAAACGCAAGTATATACATTTTATTATGTCAAGAATAGAATGCATTAATAAAAATACTAGGCTTACCCTATAGATAGTAAAATAATCCAAAAATAAAAATTGAAGCGGTCTATTCATACTACCGAGATAGACACTGTTAAAGCGCGCATTAATATGCAATTTTGTACATCTTTACTTCTTCTTATTAGATCAGGACAAAAAAATGTATTTTAAAGCTTGAAGGATTTAACAAATACGAAAAACTGTAAATGAAATATTTTCTTAAAATATTAAATTAGACATTTTATCACTTACAACATGAACTATATTGTAGAGTATGGAAAGCGATAAATGGCCAATCCTACCCGAAAACAATTATATATCATTAAGAGATCGAACATATGAAAAGATATGTTTATGTCTGTGTTGACAGTCTGGAAAGGATATATTTTATGTTATGAGTGCCATCACTGAATTTCTTACATGTTTTGTTGATATTATAGGATATAATTGATGGGGAACAACAGGCCATTCCTGATGGACAGGCCTTCTTGTATATCAGACCAGCTCATGGAGCAGGAAAGGGTAAGATGTAGCCATTAGGCTTGAGTCTTTTGTACTCTAAATAAACTCCAGATAAATTGCTACATGCAAAGAATTCAGTTAAATCTTAAGTAATGAGTTACACCTACAGATCAAGTTTCCATTTTGTTCTGCTCCGCTGATTTTTAATGGAAATTACGGGCCTTGGAATTCATCAAAATAATAGTTATAATTGTACATAAAGGCAAAAACTTTATACTGCAATCAAGTCTAGTACACACTTTTTTAGTCTATACTGTTTGATATTCCTCCAAACACATGCAGAGGAATCAATTGTTTCTCCCGGACAAAATAAACATTTCCAAGATTGTGCGTCTTCACTATTAAGTATAATATAGCTTTGTCAAAATAGAGTGGGGACATCAGGTGTCTCCCAGAGAAAGTTCCATTTCTAAGGTAGTGCTATTTCAATATCAGTTATAGTATAGCTGTGTTAAATTAGTGCAGGGGGATTACTTTGTCTAGATACTTATTATTATTAATGACCCCTAGAAGTAATTTATATGGTTTGTTCGCATCATTTCATCCCTATGAATAATTTGTATACTAGTGTTGATCCAGAACTAGATTTATGTTGCTATAAATAGATTACTTGGGAACGGAGCTTGAATTATAACAGTCTGCACAACAATGTTAATACACATGTACCAATAAATGACCTTGTTACAGGTGTAAAATCAGCTGTCTATACTTATATTCCACAGGGCTGTGTCATCAATACATAAGCCAAAAACAATTATATTTTTTTAGGAATGGCTTGCATTAGTCTGGCCTTGGTCGATGGCCAAGGTATTGGAGTAAAAGTTTTACATTGTCCAAAACCATCAAGACTAGGTTACTGTAGGATTGGCTCAGAAAATGAATTTGAACACTTGGTAGCTACAGAGCTTTATGAACAAGCTAGTGGATCTGGTCCAGGTAAGACTAGGTTACTGTAGGATTGACTCAGAAAATGAATTTGAACACTTGGTAGCTACAGAGCTTTATGAACAAGCTAGTGGATCTGGTCCACGTAAGACTAGGTTACTGTAGGATTGGCTCAGAAAATGAATTTGAACACATGGTGGCTACAGAGCTTTATGAACAAGCTAGTGGTCCAGGTAGGACTAGGTTACTGTAGGATTGGCTCAGGAAATGAATTTGAACACTTGGTAGCTACAGAGCTTAATGAACAAGCTAGTGGATCTGGTCCAGGTAAGACTAGGTTACTGTAGGGCTCAGAAAATGAATTTGAACACATGGTGGCTACAGAGCTTTATGAACAAGCTAGTGGATCTGGTCCAGGTAAGACTAGGTTACTGTAGGATTGGCTCAGAAAATGAATTTGAACACTTGGTTGCTACAGAGCTTTATGAACAAGCTAGTGGATCTGGTCCAGGTAAGACTAGGTTACTGTAGGGCTCAGAAAATGAATTTGAACACATGGTGGCTACAGAGCTTTATGAACAAGCTAGTGCTCCAGGTAAGACTAGGTTACTGTAGGATTGGCTCAGAAAATGAATTTGAACACTTGGTTGCTACAGAGCTTTATGAACAAGCTAGTGGATCTGGTCCAGGTAAGACTAGGTTACTGTAGGGCTCAGAAAATGAATTTGAACACTTGGTAGCTACAGAGCTTTATGAACAAGCTAGTGGATCTGGTCCAGGTAAGACTAGGTTACTGTAGGATTGGCTCAGAAAATGAATTTGAACACTTGGGTGCTACAGAGCTTTATGAACAAGCTAGTGGATCTGGTCCAGGTAAGACTAGGTTACTGTAGGATTGGCTCAGAAAATGAATTTGAACACATGGTTGCTACAGAGCTTTATGAACAAGCTAGTGGATCTGGTCCAGGTAAGACTAGGTTACTGTAGGATTGGCTCAGAAAATGAATTTGAACACATGGTGGCTACAGAGCTTTATGAACAAGCTAGTGCTCCAGGTAAGACTAGGTTACTGTAGGATTGGCTCAGAAAATGAATTTGAACACTTGGTTGCTACAGAGCTTTATGAACAAGCTAGTGGATCTGGTCCAGGTAAGACTAGGTTACTGTAGGATTGGCTCAGAAAATGAATTTGAACACTTGGTGGCTACAGAGCTTTATGAACAAGCTAGTGGATCTGGTCCAGGTAAGACTAGGTTACTGTAGGATTGACTCAGAAAATGAATTTGAACACTTGGTAGCTACAGAGCTTTATGAACAAGCTAGTGGATCTGGTCCACGTAAGACTAGGTTTACTGTAGGATTGGCTCAGAAAATGAATTTGAACACATGGTGGCTACAGAGCTTTATGAACAAGCTAGTGGTCCAGGTAGGACTAGGTTACTGTAGGATTGACTCAGAAAATGAATTTGAACACTTGGTAGCTACAGAGCTTTATGAACAAGCTAGTGGATCTGGTCCACGTAAGACTAGGTTTACTGTAGGATTGGCTCAGAAAATGAATTTGAACACATGGTGGCTACAGAGCTTTATGAACAAGCTAGTGGTCCAGGTAGGACTTGGTTACTGTAGGATTGACTCAGAAAATGAATTTGAACACTTGGTAGCTACAGAGCTTTATGAACAAGCTAGTGGATCTGGTCCACGTAAGACTAGGTTTACTGTAGGATTGGCTCAGAAAATGAATTTGAACACATGGTGGCTACAGAGCTTTATGAACAAGCTAGTGCTCCAGGTAAGACTAGGTTACTGTAGGATTGACTCAGAAAATGAATTTGAACACTTGGTAGCTACAGAGCTTTATGAACAAGCTAGTGGATCTGGTCCACGTAAGACTAGGTTTACTGTAGGATTGGCTCAGAAAATGAATTTGAACACATGGTGGCTACAGAGCTTTATGAACAAGCTAGTGCTCCAGGTAAGACTAGGTTACTGTAGGATTGGCTCAGAAAATGAATTTGAACACTTGGTTGCTACAGAGCTTTATGAACAAGCTAGTGGATCTGGTCCAGGTAAGACTAGGTTACTGTAGGATTGGCTCAGAAAATGAATTTGAACACATGGTAGCTACAGAGCTTTATGAACAAGCTAGTGCTCCAGGTAAGACTAGGTTACTGTAGGATTGGCTCAGAAAATGAATTTGAACACTTGGTTGCTACAGAGCTTTATGAACAAGCTAGTGGATCTGGTCCAGGTAAGACTAGGTTACTGTAGGATTGGCTCAGAAAATGAATTTGAACACATGGTGGCTACAGAGCTTTATGAACAAGCTAGTGGATCTGGTCCAGGTAAGACTAGGTTTACTGTAGGATTGGCTCAGAAAATGAATTTGAACACATGGTGGCTACAGAGCTTTATGAACAAGCTAGTGCTCCAGGTAAGACTAGGTTACTGTAGGATTGGCTCAGAAAATGAATTTGAACACATGGTGGCTACAGAGCTTTATGAACAAGCTAGTGCTCCAGGTAAGACTAGGTTACTGTAGGATTGGCTCAGAAAATGAATTTGAACACTTGGTAGCTACAGAGCTTTATGAACAAGCTAGTGGATCTGGTCCAGGTAAGACTAGGTTACTGTAGGATTGGCTCAGAAAATGAATTTGAACACTTGGTAGCTACAGAGCTTTATGAACAAGCTAGTGGATCTGGTCCACGTAAGACTAGGTTACTGTAGGATTGACTCAGAAAATGAATTTGAACACTTGGTAGCTACAGAGCTTTATGAACAAGCTAGTGGATCTGGTCCACGTAAGACTAGGTTACTGTAGGATTGGCTCAGAAAATGAATTTGAACACATGGTGGCTACAGAGCTTTATGAACAAGCTAGTGGTCCAGGTAGGACTAGGTTACTGTAGGATTGACTCAGAAAATGAATTTGAACACTTGGTAGCTACAGAGCTTTATGAACAAGCTAGTGGATCTGGTCCAGGTAAGACTAGGTTACTGTAGGATTGGCTCAGAAAATGAATTTGAACACTTGGTTGCTACAGAGCTTTATGAACAAGCTAGTGGATCTGGTCCAGGTAAGACTAGGTTACTGTAGGATTGGCTCAGAAAATGAATTTGAACACATGGTGGCTACAGAGCTTTATGAACAAGCTAGTGGATCTGGTCCAGGTAAGACTAGGTTACTGTAGGATTGGCTCAGAAAATGAATTTGAACACTTGGTTGCTACAGAGCTTTATGAACAAGCTAGTGGATCTGGTCCAGGTAAGACTAGGTTACTGTAGGATTGGCTCAGAAAATGAATTTGAACACATGGTGGCTACAGAGCTTTATGAACAAGCTAGTGCTCCAGGTAAGACTAGGTTACTGTAGGATTGACTCAGAAAATGAATTTGAACACTTGGTTGCTACAGAGCTTTATGAACAAGCTAGTGGATCTGGTCCAGGTAAGACTAGGTTACTGTAGGATTGGCTCAGAAAATGAATTTGAACACTTGGTTGCTACAGAGCTTTATGAACAAGCTAGTGGATCTGGTCCACGTAAGACTAGGTTACTGTAGGGCTCAGAAAATGAATTTGAACACTTGGTTGCTACAGAGCTTTATGAACAAGCTAGTGGATCTGGTCCAGGTAACATGTGCAGCATTTTTTTTAATTTTGCTGAGAAAAATATGATTATTAATATTTTTTAAAAGCCCATTTTTGTGATATTAAAAATGGTAGGAAATATCTTTTATCTACATCCCATCCAAAAATCTAAAGGGGAATTACACCAAACATGTAAAAATCTGTATTATGGACAGCTCATAGGCACCAGATGTTTTGTTTTGCTCTAAAAATAATTGTCATTTAAAAAATGCCTCAAAATTTTGTGGGAGTTATGGCCCTTTGAACTTAAAATTGTACAAAAATTCCTCATAAATCATAGTTTTCTCTCAACTCTTCTGAACAACTGAACCAAATTTTACGAAACTTGGTACATAGCAAGTACAACATATGTAGTTGTGCGTATTACCAGGAAATTTTTATCCTCAAAATTTTGTGGGAGTTATGACTCTTTGAACTTTTTCCAGAAATTCCTCACAAAACATGGTATATTCTCAACTCCTCTGAAAATACTTCACTATATTTTATGAAGCTTGGTATTTAGCAATACATATTTAGTTGTGCACATTAGAAGGAATTTTTTATCCTCAAAATTGTGTGCAAGTTATGGGACTTTGAACTTAGATTTTTGCTGAAAATCCACATATATCATTGAGAATCTATGTCTAATGCAACTTCTAGTTTTTAAAAACTTGCTATAAATTTCCAAAGTACCACAGTAGCAACTAAGTCAATTACATGTTACTAGCTTTTTTTTTTCTAATAATTATTAGTTCACCTAAAAAATAACATCATGCTTAAATCCGGGGAATGGTGGTAGACATCATTTTTGTATGCAAAAACTTTAATTAAGATTTTTAATTTGTAATTGTTTATAAACCATCCACTGTTCCTACACACAGGTTTCAATAAACTGCTGTCAATCTTACAATTTTGTGACTGAAGTGATCTTATTTTAAGTCCAGCAGTTATATTAAGCTTTTTATGTTTCAGGTCCAATAGCCCTCATACAGTTCAGAGCTTGGGAAATCGGTTCGGCAGATCTGGGATCTCTAAAGGAGAAGTTAATATCAGCTGTGCGCCATGCTTTATGTGACATCATTACAGAATTTATAATGTTAACTGCGTCTGTTTGTGAAATTCCACATCAGTTAATGGAGTTGCTTCCACTTCCTTCGTATTCAGCCCCGTCATCACCTCGTGCTGTCAGGGGTAAAATGTCATTTCATTCTTATGAAAACTTCTTGATATCTCTATATGACAAAGATTAGGTTTGAAATATAAATCTTGTCATATTTGTCAGGTAAATAATCTGCAGTCATTTTTTTCCTTGGAAATGGTAATTACATATTTTGTATTATATCAAATATTTTTTTTAAATTGTTTTTTGTTTCGTAACAAAATTCTAAGCATAAATGTTCTTTCAATTTGGAACCCAAATAATTGACTACAAATGTGTTTGAAAATATGTCAATAAAACTGAACATTTTTGTAGAATCTGACCTACAGAGGAGACATTCTATAATGACTAGAAAGTTACCAGACAAGCAGATGAGTACTGCTATATCTACACCTCTGCTACAGTCACTCAGAGATGCCTTTAGCAGAGTCACATCACCAACTCCTGACCAGGCAAAGGTAATTGTTGTAAACCATTGACTGTTTAACTGTTTTCATTGTTCCATCAATCCTGATTTGCAATTGTTTCATTTTTATTAAACATATTACAGCAAAATAAAAATTGAAGAGGGCCTTTTCATTTTTATCTGGACCTGAGCTCCTCTGGCACAATTAAATAAAACTCTAGAACAAATAATCAAAGAAAAGATCAAGGTCACTGTTACTAAAAATAGAAAAAAAAAGTTTCCAGTCAATAACTTCAGTTCGGATAAACCAATCTTGCTGAAATTTTGGATATAGCAAGCTTGCATAAAGACCTAGCTGCAGCTTGGGATTGGGATTTGGGGCCAGTCAAATCAAAGTCAAGGTCACCTACTAAAAGTAGAAAAATAGTTTCCAGTCAATAACTTTAGTTTGAATAAACCAATCTTGCTGAAACTTTGGATATAGCAAGCTTGAATGAAGACCTAACTTGGGATTTAGGGCCAGTCAGATCAAGGTCAAGGTCACTTTACTAATATTAGAAATAAGGTTTCCGGTCAATAACTTCAGTTCAGATAAACCAATTTTGCTGAACCTTGGATATAGCAAGCTTACATAAAGACCAAGCTTGAGATTGGATTTGGGACTAGTCGGGTCAAGTTCAAGGTCACTTTAACTAAAATAGAGAAACAGTTTCCGGTCAATAACTTTAGTATGGATAAACCAATCTTGCTGAAACTTTGGATATAGCAAGCTTGCATGAAGACCTAGCTTGGGGATTAGATTTGTGGCCAGTCTGATCAAGGTCAAGGTCACTGTTAAAATAGAAATACAGTTTCCGGTCAATAACTTAAGGTCAGATCAACTAATCTTGCTTAAACTTTGGATAGCTTGGGATTGGATTTGGGGCCAGTCTGGTCAAGTTTAAGGTCACTGTAACTAAAAATAGACAACCAGTTTTCTCTTAGGCTACTACTAAAATAAATTGTTAAGTTGTTGAAAACCTGGTTTCCTGGCATGGCCATGTTTCTTGTTATAGGGTACACTGTCCAGTTGAACCAAGTTAGTAGTTTACCCAAGTCTTACATGAATTGCTACATTTTAATGTGCAGCTTAAGAGCTTTAAAGAAAACAGATTTTCAGAAGTTTTCTAATCAGCTGTTATGTACAGTTGGAATTGGTTGAGCAACCTGACATGTCATAGTAACTAACATTATTCACATATTTGGTAGCGTACAGACACCACTACTTGTGTATCCTTTTATTTGTAACAGTATACATATAAACAAGTTAATTTCAATTTATGGATCATTTTCATTTAATATTAATTACTTAAAATTTATTTTAAAAAGTGATTATTTCTGCTTATTTTTCAGATGTCATTTGATTTTCCAAGTACAGCTTCTCAGTGCCAACAAGGTCAGCCCTCTCCAGCTGGTTCCCCATCATTGTCTGGTTTCAGTTCAGGGTCAGAGAACGATGTTAAGCAGATCATACAGAAATATGAAGAAGGAACTCGAGGCATACTTAGTCCTATTTTTTCCTCGCTGCTTATTAAGTGGTTTGACTACTGTGATAAACTAGGTAAGTAATCATGTGTCATTTTATAATTGTTTTGGTTGCTTGTTGAGGCCACTGTCAGCAATTGTTCAGCTTTATCATGGGATCCAATTATTATATAGTAAGGAAGCCAGACCCTGAACCTTCAGCGGAAAAACTGGCTATTACTCGCAATAAAATATTGACTTGTATACTATGTTCTAATTCGCATAGAGCCTACCCACAATAATCTATTTCTGAAATGGGGTCTAAAGTATAAAAATAAAGAACTGAAATATCTTAAACTCAAAGTGTCATAAAAAAACAGTCCCAGAAATAAATTAATATGAAGTGCACAAGATATTTATTTTGTTTTTTTAGGTGTACATTCAGTGAGCAAAGAGGTTATGTCCTTGACCTCAAGATTTTCCATTGACTACTTTCTGAAGGAATTTGTATCCGTTGTATCACATATTCTAGGAGATGTACATCCTAAAATCTTTAAGTTATACAGAGATAGTGACGGAAAACTTTATAACGGAACATTGTACAGTCCATGCAGAAATCCTGTTCAGGTAATGTATACATGTTACAATTCCATGGAAAACTTTAAAACCAAACACTGTACAGTCCATGCAGAAACCCAGTCCAGGTAATGTATACATGTTACAATTTCATGGAAAACTTTAAAAACCAACACTGTACAGTCCATGCAGAAATCCTGTTAAGGTAATGTATATGTTACAATTCCATGGAAAACTTTAAAACAGTACAACATACAGCCCATGCAGAAACCCTGTCCTGGTAATGTATATGTTACAGTTTCTTGGAAAACTTTAAACGGAACATCGTACAGTCCATGCAGAAACCCTGTCCAGGTAATATATTAATTTTACAATTCCATGGAAAACTTTAAAACCAAACACTGTACAGTCCATGCAGAAACCCTTATTATAATGGTAACTGCCAATACATTATGACAAGGGGCACCTGTTTCTTTGTTAAATACTAACATTTTTAAACTCGAAACACTACTCATGACAAAAAGTCTGCGATGCTTATTAAATTTCAATATTTAGTTGTTGGAAAATTTGCTATTTAACACAGAACACTTGCGAAAATGCTCAAAATTACAGTACATTCCATGATGCAGGCCTTCGCCGTTTATCACAACAAAGTAAACATCTGTTTTAAAATTTATTATTATTATTCATGTTTTTGCTAAAATCTCAATTCCCTATAAAAAGATTGCTAGGATACATGGGGAGTGGATGAGTTAATAATGTTATATAGTTATCTGATGCCCAGAAATATATAGAGAATAAAACATGACCTTTTCCTAACCCTCCCCACCACATTGGTCTTGGGCAAATATGGAAAGATCATGTATTATGCTTTTTATCTTATACTTCAAATGTCAATTAACAAACAACATGAAAGTACCAGAAGTGTTTAACCACGAGAGGCTCAATGGCTCCTGTCAAGGGGGAAGAATATGGACATTTGTCCTACATTTGCAAAATATGTCATATTAATGCAAAAATATAATAAACTTAAATAATACAATATAAACCTGTTAATTTATATTGGTATCAATCCCACAAGTTTTTATGGAAAAAATAATCAATTATTTTAACAGATGAGTGCTTCTGTAGATGAAATACACCAGGACTATTCTGTTCCTTCAGATTATTATGTTACTTTTTGTATTATTTAGACAGAAGATGGAAACCTGGAGAGTTCTGTGGACACAGATAGATTTGACATGGTGATGGCAGATCAAGAGATCAATTTTGTGGTAGTTGGTCGTAACACAGAGCAATGGCAGGCCAGCATGCAAGACTTTAATGAAGAAGAATTTTCCAACACTCCAACATCTCCTGAAGGTTTTAAAGATAACTGTTTATTTAACAAAAATTTACGTTTATTATGGGTGCTAATTTTCTTAATTTGTTTAACAATTTAAATGTTGATTTAATCAGTACTTATGTTTTTTGCATCTACTATATTACCTTAAATCTTGTTACATTGTTCAGATTTGTTTGCTTTATAAATAAGTTTACTATTTGAGGTCATTGTTAAAAAATGATTTCATTTTGGAGGTGGTAATTAAAAAAAAAAGGCAAAAATCATTTAATACATTTTTTTCTAATTTTACTGATCAATGTAACATTGCTTCATCTACAGACTTATTACAAATATCAAAAGTTAACCACTCATTTGTAAAATTAATGCTTTATATTATATAAGCAGACTACTCTAATGTTCTAACTCTCACTAGAAGACCAGTTCAGAATAGTAGGCATTAACAGACTAGTTTTACTCATCTTATCATATTCTATCACACTCTGGAGTAGACTAGTCCAATATTCTGATAGACAAAAACAAGTACAAATTAATTGTACGTGTACTATCCAAAAACAGTATTTAACAACAAAAATGTGTCTTTTTCCAGCAATAATACCACAGCAGACGTACCAGAGATTTCCACCACTTTTGTCAAAGAGAGAGAAGACAACGACAGATATAATGCCTATGATGTCAAATGGAGACTCTGTTTTTATACCCAGACAGAGGCTGCTATTACTGACTTTACATGATAGAGATGTATGTCTATGTATTTGGTTTTTTTTTTGTGGGGGAGGGGTTTGATACCTTGTAATACAGTTTTTAATCCTCTTGCAGTTTCGGTGGCCATGTGGTAGTTCCTCTACTATAGATCATGTGGTCTGTCAACACTGAGGTTGCAGGTTTGAGTCTCACTGCAGGCTGGATGTACTCTTAATTGACAAGGATTGCCAGTTTTCCTACTGAAGGTTGGGGGTTCTCTCCTGGTACTCCGGCTTCCTCCCTCAATAAACACTGGGCGCCATGATATAGCTGAAAAATTTCTGAAAGTGGTGTTAAACATCCTTCAAACAAACAAACAATTAATCATGAAGAATTTGAGGTTTTATGCTACTTTCAGCAATCATTGTCATCCAATTTCTATTTGTAAATATCTATATGCCAAAATATGTTAATTGTTTAAATTTGAGAGAAAGAAAAGAATGTTTTTGCAGTTATTAGCTTGAGGACTAGGAAACATAATCATTTCTCAACACTTGTTCTTCTCTTTGTTGGTTAGCGTTGGTGAGAACTTCCCTTTAATAATATTGATATTTTCTGTTACTAAAGATACTAGTATGTATGTCCCACTTTTTCATCCATCTTTGGTTCTTTCCGACATTAGCCACAGGCACAATATCCATTGCACGCTAATGGCAATGTCATCGACGATGTCGTCTGCTGCCGTCAGTCTCGGGTAGTACAAAATCAGCAAATAAAAACACATAGATGATATTATTTTTAAAATATTTGTACAAATAGATGCGAATACTTACCTGCTATCTTTTCTGCATTATGAATCTTCTTTATTTTGTCAAAATAATCACTTCTAAAACCATTGAAAACAGGTGCGCGACAAAACAACTTTCGTAACTCCAACAAAAAAGAGTGCCTATCAGTTGAAGTCGGTAGTCAGTAGTCCGAACTGAAATATCTGAAAGCTTTGTGAAGCAGCCGTAAACTTAGTCGGAAGATTATCTTCCCACTAGTTGTATGATGTGAAACGATATCTCTAAGAAGTAGAGTCATCCTCCCTACAGTAACATGTCTATTGTTATTTTTCAGCTGAGTCTATACACTTATAACTGGGCTGGAGATTTGAATAAATTGCTGGCATTAAATGTAAAAAAACTAGTCAAGTGGAACAATAATCGTAATAATATCCTAAACAGCATTATCAGTCAGAAAATGGGACTGTTTCATCATTTTACTTCTGGAGCCAAAACTAAGGTAAGGAACTTCAGTTTAGTCAGACCCTGTACAATCTGCTTTTATAGCTATGAAATTTAATATCGTCTATTTTATCGAGTATGGCAGCTATTATAAGTTACTGTCAGTTGCTCCTTTGGTAGATGAGATTTGTCTGTCCTGTTTCTTAGCTATTGTTGGTTGGATTTTAGTCCAACTTCTCCAAGCTAAGTTGCACATATCATTTACACTTCATGACCAGCTTGATGTTAAATGCGTTATAGCCTTATGTAACTCACCTGAGCCAAAAGCTCTAGTGAGCTTTTCAGATAACAAATTTGTATTCGTTGTCTGTCATTAACTTTTTGCATTTTTATCTCCTTTCAGAACCACTGTGCAAGTTTCAATCAAGCTGGGCACAAAGTATCCTTGGGTTAAGGGGAGATTGTTATAATATAATGTCAATGTTTAATTATATTATGTGCATTTCAACTGGTGCTAAACAAAATGTTTAATTTAACAGATGTTTTTTTTTGCCAAGGTGGAGGTAGTTTGGAAAACTAAGACATTGCTTTGATAAAGAAAACTACATGTACTCTGATTTAGTACAGGCCAGATCTGATACTTTTAAATGGCTTGAAAGTCAATAGATCATGTTTGAGTTTATTAAATCATTTCAAAGTTGTTATTTTGGTTGAACATAATTCTCAGTGTAACAGTGTGACTAAAGTAAACATTGTGGCTTATGGGTCTCTTGTTATATTTATTGAATATATTTTGTCCACACTATACCACCAATAAAATATCCCTTGACTTGTAGCTTGGTCTGTTTATTAAGAATGTCTAGATTATCACCTTTATCCTTAATTTGTTACAATTTCCTTTGATCTTTACTACCAATAAAATTAGTATCAACGCTAAGTAGAAATTATCAGCTGTTGGTCATTTGTCATGCGCGAACACATTGCGGAAAAATTTGCCTTACTTTTTGACCAATCGCGCATCACAGACCAAAGCTCATAAATATTAAGGAAAACAAACATCACGAAAGAAACAATACATCTCAGCTGCAATTAATTAGACCAGTCCAGACACTAAGAAGTGTTACAAAATATAAAACGCAACACACAATCAGTATCTAGATAGTATCTTATTCGTCTCCTGAAATAAGAATAACGAACAATGTACATACAATACCCCCCTTTTTTGTATGGCAGTACGCTCGAATTTCGGCGATAAACGGGTCTTGAAAGTGTATCGCTTTAACGGTGTTTAATTTCGTTGAAACACATGTTTATCATTAATAGAAAATCAAATGCAGGATATTTTACAGTACACTTCGTTTTGATCGCTGAATGAAGGAAGATTGCCGAAACATTGAGTATGTGAAAGTAGACGTAGTTGATAGGCTATAGCCCTTTATACTATAGGCAACTAATTACTTGGTGTTACACAGGCAGAAATTTTCATTACATATTTACGGGGTACGGAATCAATATGGATTGATTTATCAATATCAGTAGCCCCATAAACAGAATAACTGACATGCAGACCAAGCCAGTCAGTGAAAGAAGTCGTAATCAGAATCATTTTCTTCTTTGAAGAAACATTAATATAGTTTTCAAACATGATAACCTACCTCTTTATACTTTTTCGTAATGCTGAAATTGGTTTCAGATTGACATTTCCTCTCCATTCATTTGAAATTCCCTCCGGCTCCGTCCGTACATTCGCTTTAACAATTTTTAAATGAATGAGGTAGGAGTGACGTCATGTCAGACCGCATTATGCATAAAAATTGTACAAAAGAAGTAGTGCACAGATTCTTACCGTAAAAACGGCACTATTACAAAGCAAAATTACCTCAGATATGTCAAAAACGAAAACAAATAAAAAAAGATGTATTTAAATTGAGAAATTACCGATAAAAAAATTATTTGTATTTTTTTTTCGCTCAACAAGGATTATCAGGTCCATATTCGCCTTACGAGCTCATCTGATATAGACCTGATAATCCTTGTCTCGCGAAAAAAAATACTAATAATTAATATATATTCATCTAATATGGAAACTATTTTTTGAATGTGGCATAATATGAGTTAGACGTGTTATACTGTTTTATTATTGCAACATTTACATTTTACATTTTAATTTGCAGAATTCAGAACTAGAAAACTTAATAAAGCACGCAGCTCCTCCTCCAAATGACTTGTTACGGAGGAAAAATAGTAACCTTGGTAACCTGATACCAAGTCATCCCAATCGGCCATTTGATGAAGCATTCAAGGATACTCAGCCAAGTAAACCTTTAATGCAGACTCCCCATGCAGCAATAAGAGATGTTGTTAAATGTCATGGTCTACAAACACAAGGGGTCAGAGGTCATGTAAGAAAAGGTAAATGTCATGGCCTACAAACACAAGGGGTCAGATGTCATTTAAGAAAAGGTAAATGTCATGTCATGTAAAATGTCACGGTATACAAACATAAGGGGTCAGAGGTCATGTATTGAAAGGTAAATGTCATGGAATACAAACATAAGGGGTCAGAGGTCATATACAGAAAGGTAAATGTCATGGTCTACAAAAACAAGGGGTCAGAGGTCATGTAAGAAAAGGTAAATGTCATGGCCTACAAACACAAGGAGTCAGAGGTCATGTAAGAAAAGGTAAATGTCATGGCCTACAAACACAAGGGGTCAGAGGTCATGTAAGAAAAGGTAAATGTCATGGCCTACAAACACAAGGGGTCAGATGTCATGTAAGAAAAGGTAAATGTCATCAGAAAGTGTCTTTAAATTGCTGTTTTCTTTATTGTAAAAGGTCTATTTCAATAATTTAGTTTTAAAACTACTTGTCCTTAAATGAGTATTTTAAAAAGTAAGACTCTGCAAGAAAATGTTAACAATGTATAAGAGTGAGCAGTATTTCGTTTTTTTACAGTACATTTTTGATTGATTGATTTTATAAACTCTACCCCACCACATACACACTTGATAAAGCTGTAGTAGACTTGTACTTTGTCAATGCAATGCCATTTTCTGACATAATTACCTTTCAAGTTTAATTATACTTATTCAAAATCATATTTAATTCCAGTTTAACAGTAACTGCTTATTATACCCCCGCTTCGAAGAAGAAGGGGGGGGGGTATACTGGTTTACCCCTATCCGTCTGTACTGTATGTCCTTCCATCCGCAATATAACTTTCGTAACAGTTTTCTCAGCAACTACTTATCAAAACCACTTGAAATTGTGACCTAAGCATCATCATCAGAAACCCACGTCTGGTCTCGTTCTCGCTTTGCTACCATTTACCAACCATGGGCACACTTGCAGATATTTTCTGGTTTTCATGAATATTCATTAAATTTAATTAGCCAATAGGAACGACGTTTATTGGATAAAACATTTATTAACCGAAACTATGTATGTTATGTCTTTTTTATAAGTTGTCACGCTTTGCCGGAAGTAAAAGCCACCAATCAAAATAGGACATTAAATATTCATGAAAACAAGAAAATATCTGCGAGCGTGTCCACGGTCGGTAAGTGGTAGCAAAGCAAGAATGCAACTGGACCTGGGTTTCCAAAGATGCCTTAGGATATGGTACTATATTGCGAGTACCAATTTCAGGTCTGTTGCATATCTACTTCCTGTTTACCGACTTAGTCAATTTAATGATGTTAATAGTGGGGAGTAAACTGAGTGAGCAGTAGCTCACAAGTTACTAGTTTTAACTTTATTGAACTTACATTGAATAAGTTGTTCTGACTGTATATTACAGCACTGTTTATCATTGTAGATACAGATACAATTCAGACATTAAATAAGTTGTTCTGGATGTGGACAGATAAATCCAGCTGTAATTATCCCATCAAAGTAAGATTGTTATTAGGCCACACCAAATAAATTTCTTGTTCTACGGACCCGACCGCACATATTTTATCGAAATCGAAAAAATAATATTAAAAAAAAATTTCCGCTCCCCGCTCCGGGAAAGTCATCCGGAATTTTTATTTTACTTTTATGAAATCGTAATCTTGTGAACGCTTAATGTAACTGCCGTTTTATTGCATCAAAAACAAACAAAAATATTGGTGTATTTTGAAAAAGAAAAAGAAACAATCATACCGTTTTAGTAGTGTGTATATTTGTCATAAAGGAAGGCATGGTTGTCCAAACATGGCGATTTATTTCAGTGGTGGTGCGTTTGCACAGCTTTTTCAAGGATGTGTCAAAATCAAACATTTCGACCTTAGGTTAGCGCCGACATAAACGTAAAGCGTTTGCACAGCTTTTTCAAAGATGTGTCAAAATCAAATATTTCGACCTTAGGTTAGCGCCGACATAAACGTAAAACGAGGTTACAGGAACATTCAAATATGAAAAATGTGAAACAAAAGTTCGTGAGTAATATTTGTATTTATAGAAGATAGGATGTTGGAGCAGGATTGCCAGATCATGATCAGTACCAAAAACTTAATTCGACTGACACTTCGAAACTTTTGGTTGCAACAGCATGGTGAACATTTAGCCTCAGTAATGAAGCACATTCGATTTTTGTTTATCTCCACCAAGATAAAACAAAATGACCACAGAAACTATAATGCTTATTAAATTTGTTCACATTGTTGTAAGGGTTGTGATATATCAAAAAAAAAAAGAAAATGAAATTACTGGTAATGGTTGTTCAGTGTTATTTGTGGAAAAGTTAAAGTAATTTTTATTAAGAGTCAGCATATAACTGTTTGAACTGGTTGTTGTCTTATTGTCATTTTTCATATATATCTCTGTTTTCTAATGGCTTGCATGGGACTTGAAGTTTTTCTCTCAAAAATTGGACATTGGACACCATGTATCTATAATTTTGGATTGTCTTTGGTTGTTCAATCAAAAGGGAAAGTCTCACTAAATGGGAATATTACAACAAACACAATGAATGGGATATAACTTATTTTATGACATTTTAAAATTCATTCCTCTAGAAAGCTTCATCAATAAATGATGTACAGTGTAGTCAGTTGTGCATTTTAAATAAGGCCACACCAAATAAATTTCTTGTTCTACGGACCCGACCGCACATATTTTATCGAAATCGAAAAAATAATATTAAAAAAAAATTTCCGCTCCCCGCTCCGGGAAAGTCATCCGGAATTTTTATTTTACTTTTATGAAATCGTAATCTTGTGAACGCTTAATGTAACTGCCGTTTTATTGCATCAAAAACAAACAAAAATATTGGTGTATTTTGAAAAAGAAAAAGAAACAATCATACCGTTTTAGTAGTGTGTATATTTGTCATAAAGGAAGGCATGGTTGTCCAAACATGGCGATTTATTTCAGTGGTGGTGCGTTTGCACAGCTTTTTCAAAGATGTGTCAAAATCAAACATTTCGACCTTAGGTTAGCGCCGACATAAACGTAAAGCGTTTGCACAGCTTTTTCAAAGATGTGTCAAAATCAAATATTTCGACCTTAGGTTAGCGCCGACATAAACGTAAAACGAGGTTACAGGAACATTCAAATATGAAAAATGTGAAACAAAAGTTCGTGAGTAATATTTGTATTTATAGAAGATAGGATGTTGGAGCAGGATTGCCAGATCATGATCAGTACCAAAAACTTAATTCGACTGACACTTCGAAACTTTTGGTTGCAACAGCATGGTGAACATTTAGCCTCAGTAATGAAGCACATTCGATTTTTGTTTATCTCCACCAAGATAAAACAAAATGACCACAGAAACTATAATGCTTATTAAATTTGTTCACATTGTTGTAAGGGTTGTGATATATCAAAAAAAAAAAGAAAATGAAATTACTGGTAATGGTTGTTCAGTGTTATTTGTGGAAAAGTTAAAGTAATTTTTATTAAGAGTCGGCATATAACTGTTTGAACTGGTTGTTGTCTTATTGTCATTTTTCATATATATCTCTGTTTTCTAATGGCTTGCATGGGACTTGAAGTTTTTCTCTCAAAAATTGGACATTGGACACCATGTACATGTATCTATAATTTTGGATTGTCTTTGGTTGTTCAATCAAAAGGGAAAGTCTCACTAAATGGGAATATTACAACAAACACAATGAATGGGATATAACTTATTTTATGACATTTTAAAATTCATTCCTCTAGAAAGCTTCATCAATAAATGATGTACAGTGTAGTCAGTTGTGCATTTTAAATAAGGTCTAAAAAATATATTTTTGCAAATGAAGATGTGACATGTATGCATTCTTTTGCTTCCATCTGTCTCTAATACTTTGTAAGTCATATATGTAGTATGTTGTATATGACCTACAATACTGAATTGTTTAAAAGGTGCAACTGATTGTACATAAATTGAATGATGAACCCATAATTACAAAATATAATTCATTTATTCATTTTAATGCTTTGGTAAACTTCAGGTAAGCATAGTATGCCCAATTCTGAAAGAAAATCACAATGAAACTGAATTTTGCGAATATATACATTGATGAAAGTACATTTTCTTATTTAAAAAAAAATAAAAATTAAAAAAAGTTATCGCTCGCCTCAAATTTTTCTGTTCGCCTATGATTTTTTGAAAATCCAAATAATAATATTAAAATTATTATTTCGCTCGCTCGCCCCGTTTTAAAATGACAAAAATCCGAAGAACAAGAAATTAAATTGGTGTGGCCTTACTGCCTTAGAGAAATCTGGCTGTTATTCTCCCATCAATTTAAGATTGTTATTACTGTGTGACATATTCTTTAATATGTACATAGATTATGTTAACCATAATAAAGAATTGGGTTAGAAAAACAGACATAAGATAAAAAGAGGTTGAATGAGACTAGATTAAGTATTTCCTTAGTCTTTCATGTTTAGTGGTAAGTCTGAGCTGATTAAACAGATACTGTTACAACATATTGAAGGGTATTAAAAAACAAGTAGATTTGTTTGTTTGTTAACATGTTGTGTAAAGCCACTTTCAGCAATTTTTCAGTTATATCATAGAGTCCAGTTTTTATTCAGGGAGGAAGGCGGAGTTCCTTGAGAAAACACCAAACAGTTGGTAGGAAAACTGGCAATCCTTGTCAGTTCAGATTGAATCTGAATACACCCTGCCTGCATTGAGATTCAAACCCCCAAACTTAGTGTTGACTGACCATGTTATCAATAGTAGATAAACTACCTTAACCACTCAGCCATCAAGGCCCCTAAAAGAAGTAGACCATTAGGTATAGCACACATAGGAACATTTCACTTTTCTGCAATAAAACTTGCTAAGTATTATTTTACATCTTTTAAATAAGAGATTAAACTAAAGTAAAAGTTAAAAAAATTTTGTTTTTTATCAATCTATACCAAAAAGGTCCTGCTTTTTTTTATGCAAAAATAAAATAGTTGTGCTCATTTCTTTTAGGAGGAAGAGTTACTGTTGCTAAAACAATCCAGTCGACTTCTTCATTACTGTGCCACACCTCTTTTATTCTCTTGTCAATGGAGGCATAAAGTTATGGAGAAATATAGGTCTACACATAAACTGTTACCAAACACACCAGTGGCAGATAAAACTGTAAGTATTAATAAAAAGGTCTACACATAGACTGCAACCAAACTAAAGGTGTGCCGTCAATGATTTGGTTTTTTTTTAACCATAAATTCAGTCAGCATGAACTTAATTTTGTTCATTATGCCACTGGAGAGAGGACAACACCTATTAGTCGAGTGATCACTGTAAAATAAATATATTGGTCTCTATATTTTAACCCTATTGTCAATATTTATTAAACATGGCTTTTTACACTTACTGGTCACAGAGTAGTTCAAATTAAAGTTCGAGTAGAGCAAATAATTCTCGCCACTGGATATTTTGACAATTTTTGTGAAAAAGTGGCATTTTAAAATTGATTAGCATAACTTTTTTTGGATAAAGATGGTGAAATCTATCAAATGAAGCCTTTGCTATCAATTTTAATGGAAAAATAACAGCAAAATATCAATTGCTTCTGTCATTTAAACTTCGATCATTACTTCGTGTACCTCTATTTAGAAGACCGTAACAACTTGTCTTATGGATATAATGCCTTTACAATTTGTGTTTCTGCGTCATTAACTATTTTGTATTTTGTAGCGATCAAGACACAGTTCAGGTACATCAAACTCCGATTCAAAAACAAAAAGAACAGACAGCCAGGATGGTAAAAAACCTCTTGTGACACCTAGTGACTCGCCTGTCCATGGACCTAAACAAAAAAGTTCTCAAGAGGAGAACTGGCATATAGAGATACGATCAGAATTCATAACACAGTATATACAATATGTGATGTTGTTTGGATTTGTACAGATGCATGTTACAGTTAATCCTAAAAGAAGGTAGGACCATGTGTTGGTCAGAGATTTTGAAAATTACAGATTAATCTGATGACACCAATTACCTTTATTTATTAATGGTGTATTAGATATCTTCAGTCTGTTGTTCTAAATATAGGTTCTCTGACTAATAAATTTTTACTTTACTTTACTTTATTCATCAACCCTCAGACACAAAAAAATGTGTAACATGAGGCTATAAATACAACCCAAATAAATAAGTGACGACAACTTATTTTTTTTACAAAAACAGATAGTCGCTTGTACAAGTCAACATTCCATAATGCTAATAAACCGGCCATTTTTATGTGGTTGGGATTATTTGTATAGTAAACAGGCATATACTTATTTCGAAATTCAACTATTTTCATGTTTTTGCATGTAAATAACAGATGAAACTCATCTCCAATGTCATTTTGACATAGTGTACATATTCTGGCTTCTTTTGGTATATTGAACCATCGACCAGTTTTGGGAGATTTGAAGTACATAATTTACAGATCCATACAGGAGATTGTGAATATTTTTGTTGCAAGCTTTTATTCAAGAAGACAATTTTGCAAAACTGATGGTGATAATTTTTTGTGAAAAACTGTAAAAAAAACTAAATTGGTAAATTGGTTATAGTGTCAGTCAGTAATTCCATCCTTGTTAATCAGCTTGTAAGGACAGTTTCTACTGTAAAAAAAACCCAGAAAATTTCTCATCAGTAAAATATATATTTGTGACATTGACACCTGTAAGTAACATGATAAATGTTTCAAATCTCCTGCAGATTTAAAGGCTTGATTATGAGCACTGTATCTTGAGAATATCTTCACAGAAATTTCTTCAAATTGCACACAGGTGTTAATTATGTTAGCCTCATGATCTGTAAATATCTTTCACTATGGAGTTATGGGACTTTGTTGATAGAAAAGAGACATATTTTTTAGTTTTCAGACTCTAACTCAAAAAGCTTTCATCAATTTTCTTGAGGCATTGTTGATATTGATATGTGTGTTTGTCTCATCAGTGCAGGTAGAATTATGCCTCCATGAAGTGTATAGCTGTTGTCCTCATCTTCAGATAATAATAAAATCCACATTAATATAGCGCCTATCTAAATAAAATTACTCTAAGCGCTTAACATAAAAAAAAGTTAATAATAAAGCATACATTGTCCCAGTTTTTACGTTAAAAAATATGATGTAAACAGATGGGTATATCAGTACATGTATCATGTGCAACTGGCAAATGTTTTTTTTTTCAACAGAAAAGTTTATTTGTACTCATGTTTTAATGCCCTTTATGTAAAGTAAGTGATCATGTAATTGGTGTTCAGTCCAATTTGGTGGTCCATCTATGGTACATTTGAATGGTATTATACTGTACTTGTTACATGATGTTTATTATGAATTTTTTAGTACACGTCATACAAAGACTCCATCCCAGGATAAGACCGTTCCTGATGATATTAACACATGTTCTGCTGGTCCAGTCCATCATTTACAGAAGACCATGTCTGGTGGGATCATATTGATGGAGTTAAGTTTTAGGGAGCAGTATTTCTGTGTCAAGTTATATTGCTGTGAATGTTCCAGATTAGGCACTCCAGTTAACCAACATGTAAGGCCAATGTTATACTATTATACTATGGTTGTAGTCAATAAGCACACACGAATAACAGTTCATAGTCGCACCATACTTGACCCAGTTATAATTAGTGACTTAAATATTTGTTTTCTGAAGTACCTCCTGTCATAAGTGATCACAACTCAACAATAGATTGTCATACATTTTTATCTAATTAATTTCAAAGACAAATATGAGTGTATGATAAAACTGATATTGAACAGTTTTCTAAAACATTGTTCTACAGTTGAAATGGATTTAATTCTGATGTCAAGGATGTGAATGAAATGTGTAGCATATTCATTGACAAATTTCTAGACATTGCGTCAGTGTGCGAGATGTTGTCTATGGAGACTACAAGTGTCGAGGATGTGAATGAAATGTGTAGCATATTCATTGACAAATTTCTAGACATTGCGCCAGTGTGTGAGATGTTGTCTATGGAGACAACGAGTGTGGAGGATGTGAATGAAATGTGTAGCATATTCATTGACAAATTTCTAGACATTGCGCCAGTGTGTGAGATGTTGTCTATGGAGACAACGAGTGTGGAGGATGTGAATGAAATGTGTAGCATATTCATTGACAAATTTCTAGACATTGCGTCAGTGTGCGAGATGTTGTTTATGGCGACTACGAGTGTCGAGGATGTGAATGAAATGTGTATCATATTCTTTGACAAATTTTTAGACAACGCATCAGTGTGTGAGATGTTGTCTATGGGGACAACGAGAACGAGTGTGGAGGATGTGAATGAAATATCTAGCATATTCATTGACAAATTTCTAGACATTGCGTCAGTGTCCGAGATGTTGTCTATGGAGACTACGAGTGTCGAGGATGTGAATGAAATGTGTATCATATTCATTGACAAATTTTTAGACATCGCATCAGTGTGTGAGATATTGTCTATAGGGACGACGAGAAATGTGACCTATTGAATTCATATTTCATTCAAATTTAAACATTTAATGACGAAAATGTTATTCTTTCTAGATTTTGAACTGAGAACAAATATACAATTACGTGACATAGTAATCAGTACAAAAGAAATTATTGATATTGTAAAAACTCTAGATAGAACCCAATAAAGCATCAGGGCCAGACATAATAAGCCATAGAATGTTCAAAATTTGTCTTGAAAAAGTAGTAATTCCACTAAAATTGATTTTTAATAAATCTCTACACCTATGCAAAGACCCATCTGCTCTGAAGATTGTGAATGTAATTGTAATATTCAAAAGTGTGACAGTTCAGTACTGTCTAATTATAGACTAATATCTCACTAGCTGCATTAGCAAGGTAAAAGAACGTGTTATTAATTAATATGTTTTTGACCACATGCAAAGAAATAATTTAATATATCTATACTAGTCTGGCTTCTTCCAAATTGTTCCACAGAAATATACAACTGAACTTTAAATTAACTTGAGAAGTAAATAAATATCTTTGTTTTCTGTGATTTTTATACCCCCGCTCGACAGAGTCGGGTGTATATAGTGGTCCTCATGTCCATCCGTCCGTCCGTCCGTCCGTCCGTCCACATTTGGTTTCCGGATGATAATTCAAAAAGTTTACATCCGATTTGAATGAAACTTTGGGATATTGTTATATATCAGGTTGGTAAGAAGCCTATTGATTTTGGGGGAAATCCATCAAATTTCAAGGTCACAGTCCACGAAAAACGTTGGAAATTTTAACAAAAAAGTTGTTTCCGGACAATAACTCAAAAAGTTTACATCTGATTTGAATGAAACTTTGGGATATTGTCATATATCAGGTTGGTAAGAAGCCTATTGATTTTGGGGGAAATACGTCAAATTTCAAGGTCACAGTCCACGAAAAACGTTAGAAATTTTAACAAAAAAGTTGTTTCCGGACAATAACTCAAAAAGTTTGCATTCAATTTGAATGAAACTTTGGGATATTGTTATATATCAGGTTTGTAAAAAGCTTTTTGATTTTGGGGGAAATGGGTTAAATTTCAAGGTCACAGTCCACGAAAAACGTTAGAAATTTTTACAAAAAAGTTGTTTCCGGACGATAACTCAAAAAGTTTGCATGTGATTTGAATGAAACTTTGGGATATTGTTATATATCAGGTTGGTAAGAAGCCTATTGATTTTGGGGGAAATCCGTCAAATTTCAAGGTAACAGTCCACGAAAAACGTTAGAAATTTTTACAAAAAAGTTGTTTCCGGACAATAACTCAAAAAGTTTGCATCCGATTTTAATGAAACTGTAAAATATTGTTATATATTTTGTTGGTAAGAAGCCTATTGATTTTGGTGGAAATCTATCAAATTTCAAGGTCACAGTCCACGAAAAACGTTAGAAATTTTTACAAAATGCGGGGGTATTAGTGATCGCTAGATCGACTTTGTCTAGTTGAAAAGCTTTTGATATAGTTTAATGTCATTTTACCTAGAAAAACTGAAAGTATGATATTTTTAAATATAATGCTGCCAGATACATGTATGAGGTTTACACTAAATGACATAAATGTACCAATTACTAATTTCAATCAACATCTAAAATTTACTTTCTGCTGGGTGGAATACACACATTGATAATATTATATGTAGTGTTTCAAAGCACCTGAATGTATTTGGGAATCTGAAATAAAAACTTAGAAGAACAATTTTATTTAGTCTTCAAAAGACCTCTTTTTGAATATGCCTGTGAAGTTTGGAGCAACATGGGGTGGGCTACTGCAATAAACTTGCTCAATTATAGCTTGAGGCTGCTGACATTGTTACGGGCCTACAAATTTTTACCAATATAATTAATATTTATGCTGAAATTGGGTGGAAGTATTTGGATGAACACCGGAAGTGCAAGAAGTTACGAATGTTCAATAATATACAGCACAACTCGGCACCAGCAAATCTCTGTAACTAAATTCCACCTAAAATGCAAAGCACGACAGTGTATCCCTTGCGTAATGGTAACAGTATTATGGTTCCCTTCTGTAGACTTTCCCTGACTAACAAATCTTTCATACTATCAACTATTCGACAGAGGAACTGTTTAGATCTATCAATATGTAATGTTAACTCTATATTTAAGTTTAAATTTGAACTAAAGAACTTGAACCCACATAGAACATAGAGTTCCAAAGTACTATGAATATGGTCATTAAAAACTTAATAACCCAATTAAGAGCATTTCAGTGAGGTTCTTATATAATTATATAAGATAATGTCTAAACTATTGTGCTTGATAAAGAAAACATTATGCTGTTGTGTGTTAAACATCATTACACTTACACATAAACTCTGCTTTTATTGTGTCTGTCATTATACATTACATGCATTGTCCTTTTATATTTGTGTTCGAAACACTTCCATAAGGATTTTTTTTTTTTTTAATTACATTTTAGTTCTTAACATACTTTACTTACTGTGTGTTTGTGTCTACTAAGATATATCATAAGTTATATCAGTTTGTATGTACCACCAACCAGAATTAGGGGACATACTGATTTTCTGTCTATTCGTCTGTTCATCCTTCTGTTCATCCCAACTCAGGTTTACCTTTTGATTGAAGCTTTTTTTTCAAATGATTATTTATATCTTCATGTAACTTAATACACAATTACAAAATGATGAAATCTCTAAAAAAAAGGATAGTAAACCTAAATTTGCCAAGCAAGACATCAGTGGTGCTGTGACACATTTTCTTGTTTTCATGTAAAATAATTGATTTGTTGTCAGAATATTGATATCTTGAGGTCACCAGAACTGAGACTTCCATTAAGTAGCCATTCATCAAACACGCGAGTAAAGAAACAATCAAGAGGCAGGAAGGTGAATTTGCTGTTCATAGGAACACTTTAAATATCTATTTACACATAGATGTACCTGTTTGTTGTAGAAATACTGATGTGATTTATATGGCACACATGTATTGGTGCTTTTGTATAGTTTACAATTATATTTGAAAGTGATTTGTTTGAAATGTTTTGCAATTTGTGAGGGCTTTGTAAGGGGCTTTGTGAAAACAGCTTGATGCAATTGTTGCCTGGTAGATGTATATATTGGGTAGGGAGGGTAAAGGTTGGTAAGCAAACAAATTTATATATATATACATCCAGTGACAGGTTGTTTTTTTTTTAAGATAACCTACACTTTATAAATTCAAAAGAAACTTAAAATCAAGTATTCTCAATTTTTTTTTTTTTTTTGAGGTTTAATACAATTCTTGAAAAAGTCTTGTCAGTTGAAAAAATATGCCAAAATGAAAGGATCAAAATTAGCTTTCAGTAAGATTCATTGACAATTGCAGTTTGAGTTTACATTTTTGTGTCTTGCAGAGACAGTTTTAAATGCAGATACAATTTTAAGCAGCTGTTAACTAAAATTCAGACCCATATGTACATACAGGTGGAATGGTAGTCTATACTATCTGATTATGATTTGAAATTGGAAAGGAATGTTTACAGAAAGAAAACTTAGTTGAGTTTTATTTAAATTTAAACAAATAGAGTCCTCATAAAGCAACACTTGACAGGAAAAACAATCGATCCTCACCTTATACTAAGCTTAAGCTCAGTCAGCAAACACCTACACCAGAAGCAGGTCTTAACAAACTTGGAATGTATGAAGAAACCAGAAAAAAATTAAAGGAAGAAAGAACAGAACAGAAGGTACCAAAAATAAACACCCAGTATTTTGGTTGGAGAAACCACAATACATTATAATAGTGTGCTGTGTATTTTTAGAGTGATTGCACGAATTGGTATTGACAATGCAGTGACTTGTCCATAACACCAATTAATGCATTTACTAACGAAACTAAGTTTCAAAAAAACAAATGAAAAAAGAAAACAAGAAAACAAAAAACATGCTTTGAACAATTTAACTTTGTAGTTGATTCTAAGAAAAACAATTATGGTCAGAAATTATACAATGGACAGTCCAAGGTCATTTAAAGAATATGATTATAAAGAAGCTAGAAAAATATTGATGGATGAGAGAAAAAAGGACTATGACGAGTATCTGCGAACTTACCATCATGACCTGCTGCCATTGTTATCAACACCTGCTGGTGTTGTTTCTGCTTCAATGCAAACATGAAATCACACAAATCATGTGATCGTCCTATCAGTGAGCACTAATGTTGTACACTGCTTGCAGACTTCATGAAATTAAATGTGGAGTAATCTAAATAGTATAGAATAATGATATGTACTGCTCACTCAGGGCATGGAATTATAATGGATAGGATTGACCACATACACTTCATAGTGATTTCATGGAATTAAATATAGACTTCATACATGTAGTTCAGAATAATGCATCTGGATAAAAAACAATGAAATTTAAGAAGTATTTAATGGTAAAGCAAAAATAACTGACTTAGTCTAGAATCTTGTTCAGCATTTATATATATAACTGACTTAGTCTAGAATCTTGTTCAGCATTTATATATAATAACTGACTTAGTCTAGAATCTTGTTCAGCATTTATATATAATTGAACTATACAAATTAACTAACAGCAAAAATTGTAAACATAAAAAAAGCAGTATAAAACAAAGTTTCATGGAATTAACCTGTACTATACTATTTTTATTGTGACATTTGATCTAGCGAGATCTAGGATGAAGTTGATATCAGATTTATTGTGACATTTGATCTAGTGAGATATAGGATGAAGTTGATATCAGATTTATTGTGACATTTGATATAGTGATATTTAGGATGAAGTTGATATCAGATTTAGTGTGACATTTGATATAGTGAGATCTAGGATGAAGTTGATATCAGATTTATTGTGACATTTGATATAGTGAGATCTAGGATGTAGTTGATATCAGATTTATTGTGACATTTGATCTAGCGAGATCTAGGATGAAGTTGATATCAGATTTATTGTGACATTTGATATAGCTAGATCTAGGATGAAGTTGATATCAGATTTATTGTGACATTTGATCTAGTGAGATCTAGGATGAAGTTGATATCAGATTTATTGTGACATTTGATATAGCTAGATCTAGGATGAAGTTGATATCAGATTTATTGGGACACTTGATCCAGTGAGATCTAGGATAAAGTTGATATCAGAGAGGTACCTAAAATAATTTTAGCCATGAAAAGTCTTAAAAATAAGAAAGCTCCAGGATGTGACAACCTTAATGCAGATCTCTTCAAAGCAGATACCAACCTGACTGCAAACCTCCTGTACCTAATATCCCAAGACATTTGGAATGTAGCTACCATACCAAAATCTTAGAATAAAGGAATCATTATCAAAATTCCCAAGAAATGATCTTTGAATGACAGCAACAACTGGCGAGGGATATCGCTACTGTCCATACCTAGTAAGATCATGGCCAAAATCATTATCAAGCAATCGACTCTACCCTAAGAAAAAAGCAAGCAGGTTTTCACAAGGGTAAAGGATGTACTGGTCAGATTTTCATCCTATGTAACATTATCGAACAATCTACTGAGTGGCAGAGACAACTACATATCAACTTTATAGATTTTGAAAAAGTTTTCAATAGTTTACACAGAGACAGTCTATGGAGAATTTTGAGGTCATATGGAATACCACAACACTTAATTGAGCTTATAAAAGCATTCTATGTCAACTTTGTATGTACTGTTGGGGATTCTAAAACGTTCCTCTCTGTGAAGACGGGAGTAAGACAAGACGCTTCATCATAACCATTGACTGGATACTAAAACAGACAATCTTAGACTCACCACGAGGCAACAGATAGAACACTTTCTAAACATTAGAAGACATGGATTTTGCTGATGACCTTGCCCTACTACCCCACACTCATCAGCATATCCAAGAGGAAACAACCAGACTGTTCTTTTGCCAGCCAAATAGGTCTTAGAATTAACACTAAGAAGACTGAGGTTATGATATTCAACAACAACCAAGCACCACAAACTGACCTCAGTAGCACAGTCAGGGTAGATGGCAGAGCTGAAACTGACATCAATCACTGCTTGTCAAAAGCTAGAACTGCATTTAACGACTTTGCAATGTCTGGAAATCTGGCAGTACACCATCCCTATTAAGCGAAACTAAAACAGTTGCATAGTTCCAACTTTGTTGTATGGTTCAGTGTTTTGGAAGATGACAGAGGCAGATCAACAGAAGCTTTCCACTTTCTACACCGAGAGCCTTAGGAGGATCTTACGTATATTTTGTCTCAACAAGATCTCAAATCAAGACCTGCTCCGTAGATGTCATCAAGAGGACATAATTACCCTCATTAGAAGCATAGGTGGAGATGGCTGAGGAAAGACCAGCAGGACTTAACTCACACAGTCTTATACTGGACACCTGAAAGGAAGGCCCAGAATACCATAATCTGGAGGCATACGGTAGAGGCAGAGATGGCAGATCTGAACTATACTTGGGGGAGTCTGAAGAAGGGCAAGAAGTAATTAAGATGATCAATATCAATATATCTCATACAGCTTGCCATTGTGGATTTGCCTGTGAAGATTCCAATCATTACTTCTTTGAATATTCGAAGTATGCTAATGTCAGAAAGAGATTATTTTAAAACCTTCAGTTGTTGCCACTTTACTGTCCAGTAAATCTAGATCTTTTTACATTTGGTAATTCCTTATGGTCTAATGAGCAGAACGAACAAGTTTTTAAGCATGTATTTGAGTATATCAAAGGGTCAGAAAGGTTCCCCATTGTTTAAGTCATTACTCACAAGGATTTCAAATCACACTCATCATCACATCAATCATTCTCTCTTTATAATATACCATTTGTATTGAATTACAATGTGCACTGCTCCATCAATATATTTTTTTAATTTACTGTATACTGGAGAAGAATTCATAAGTTTAAATAATCGTGTCTTATCCTATTTGCATATACGAGCAAATAAAACATGTTTAAACTAAAAAACTATGATTGGATTGCAATGATAGTTATAAAATGTGGAAGTTTAGGGTTTAAAGTCTTTTTGTACCTCTTCTTTACTGGCATGAAGAAACATTCAGTTTTTTCACATTCTGGAAATTTATTCTTATGTAACTCACTATATATTTTTAACTTTTGCAATACTAAATGTAATAAGATTTCTTGCTTTTCAGTTAAAATTATTGTTTGTTGATGAATGTGAGAAGTTTAAAGACCTGATACATGTACACTCGTTTGCCCACGACTTCCATCTGAGATCCATACAGTCTTACATCAGTGGAAAAACTCTGTACAAACAGTTTTACTATCTTACTGGGTTCCTGTCTGACTTTAGTCTGGTATATCCAAACCCTCCTGCATTCTCCAGGAACTCCCTGCTAACAGGTTAGAATGAATACTTTATGAAGTATGAATGTTCACACATTGTTTTTCAATTTTGCATATATTTTACAATTATTCCGAATATTTAGTTCTGTGTAATACGGTATATACACACGAAAAAAAGGATGACATTATAATTTTATTCTAATTTGATTCAAAGTGGTTTTCAGACCATCATGTGCTACACGGTCAGTCTAGACAATCTATGTAGTTCATTTGGTATTTTGAAAGACGGTAAGAGGTGGGCTTTCACTGTGGAATAACTGAAATATTGGTTGATTATACCATATCTACGCCTCGCCTACCTCAGTTGTATTTGAAAGGGGATTTTTATCATGACATTAACCTTGGTTTAACAAGGAATGTCTTACGTTAAAGAATAATTTTGTACAACACGCAGATTAAGTGTTACAAGTTTATAAAAGAATCATGTTATAAAATACCGTATATAACACAACAACAAAATAGCAATAGCCAGTGACAACAATCAACAGGTCGAAAAAAACTCTACCAAGTCCCTATTTATGTATAATCTACACCCTGCCTTTCTAACTAAGATTAAAAGAAAAAGATTGCCTTCAACATGCCTTTTTATGGTATATTGAGTATATACCAAAACATGCTGTTCTGAAGGTAGTAACTTCCACTAAGCATTTCAGCACAAGTTTATGTTCATTGTTTCAGATTATATGACATTTCCGGACTTGTCTTCTCCTGCTCAGACTTTGTATGAACACATGTTTAGACACAATAAAGAACATGACATGAAGGTCGTTGCCATGACACCAACTGTCGAATCAGATATTGATAGTGTAAGTAATGAACCCCCACATGAATCATTGCCATGACAACAACTGTCGAATTAGATATTGATAGTGTAAGTAATGAACCCCCACATGAATCATTGCCATGACACCAACTGTCGAATCAGATATTGATAGTGTAATTAATGAACCCTCCACATGAAGGTCATTTCCATGACACCAACTGTCCAATAAGATATTGATAGTGTAATTAATGAACCCCCACATGAATCATTGCCATGACACCAACTGTCGTATCAGATATTGATAGTGTAATTAATGAACCCCCACATGAAGGTCATTGCCATGACACCAACTGTCGAATCAGATATTGATAGTGTAATTAATGAACCCCCACATGAAGGTCATTCCCATGACACCAACTGTCCAATAAGATATTGATAGTAATGAACCCCCACATGAAGGTCATTTCCATGACACCAACTGCCGTATCCCATTTTGTTAGTGTAATTAATGAACCCCCACATAAAGGTCATTTCCATGACACCTACTGTCCAATAAGATATTGATAGTAATGAACCCCCCCACATGAAGATCATTCCCATGACATCTACTGTCCAATAAGATATTGATAGTAATGAACCCCACGTGAAGGTCATTGCCATGACACCAACTGTCGTATCAGATATTGATAGTGTAATTAATGAACCCCCACATGAAGGTCATTGCCATGACACCAACTGTCGAATCAGATATTGATAGTGTAATTAATGAACCCCCACATGAAGGTCATTCCCATGACACCAACTGTCCAATAAGATATTGATAGTAATGAACCCCCACATGAAGGTCATTTCCATGACACCAACTGCCGTATCCCATTTTGTTAGTGTAATTAATGAACCCCCACATAAAGGTCATTTCCATGACACCTACTGTCCAATAAGATATTGATAGTAATGAACCCCCCCACATGAAGATCATTGCCATGACATCTACTGTCCAATAAGATATTGATAGTAATGAACCCCCATATGAAGGTCATTTCCATGACACCTACTGTCCAATAAGATATTGATAGTAATAAACCCCCCCACATGAAGATCATTGCCATGACATCTACTGTCCAATAAGATATTGATAGTAATGAACCCCCATATGAAGGTCATTGCCATGACACCATCTGTCATATCCGATTTTGATAGTGTAATTAATGAACCCTCCACATGAAGATCATTGCCATGACATCTACTGTCAAATAAGATATTGATAGTAATGAACCCCCCACATAAAGGTCATTGCCATGACACCTACTGTCCAATAAGATATTGATAGTAATGAACCCCCCACATAAAGGTCATTGCCATGACATCTACTGTCAAATAAGATATTGATAGTAATGAACCCCCCACATGAAGATCATTGCCATGACATCTACTGTCCAATAAGATATTGATAATAATGAACCCCCCACATGAAGGTCATTGCCATGACATCTACTGTCAAATAAGATATTGATAGTAATGAACCCCCCACATGAAGGTCATTGCCATGACATCTACAGTCCAATAAGATATTGATTGTAATGAACCCCCACATGAAGGTTATTGCCATGACACCAACTGTCCAATAAGATATTGATAGTAATGAACCCTCACATGAAGGTCATTGCCATGACACCAACTGCCGTATCCCATTTTGATAGTGTTATTCATGAACCCCCACATGAAGGTCATTTCCATGACACCTACTTCCAATAAGATATTGATAGTAATGAACCCCCACATGAAGGTCATTGCCATGACACCAACTATCCAATAAGATATTGATAGTAATGAACCCCCATATGAAGGTCATTGCCATGACACTAACTGTCGAATCAGATATTGATAGTGTAAGTAATGAACCCCCACATGAAGGTCATTTCCATGACACCTACTTCCAATAAGATATTGATAGTAATGAACCCCCCACATGAAGATCATTGCCATGACATCTACTGTCCAATAAGATATTGATAGTAATGAACCCCCCACATGAAGATCATTGCCATGAAATCTACTGTCCAATAAGATATTGATAGTAATGAACCCCCATATGAAGGTCATTGCCATGACACCTACTGTCCAATAAGATATTGATAGTAATGAACCCCCATATGAAGGTCATTGCCATGACACTAATTGTCGAATCAGATATTGATAGTGTAAGTAATGAACCCCCCACATGAAGATCATTGCCATGACATCTACTGTCCAATAAGATATTGATAGTAATGAACTCCCCACATGAAGATCATTGCCATGACACCAACTGTCCAATAAGATATTGATAATAATGAACCCCCCACATGAAGATCATTGCCATGACATCTACTGTCCAATAAGATATTGATAGTAATGAACCCCCCACATGAAGATCATTGCCATGACACTAATTGTCGAATCAGATATTGATAGTGTAAGTAATGAACCCCCCACATGAAGGTCATTTCCATGACACAACTGTCCAATAAGATATTGATAGTAATGAACCCCCATATGAAGGTCATTGCCATGACACCTACTGTCCAATAAGATATTGATAGTAATGAACCCCCATATGAAGGTCATTGCCATGACACTAATTGTCGAATCAGATATTGATAGTGTAAGTAATGAACCCCCCACATGAAGATCATTGCCATGACATCTACTGTCCAATAAGATATTGATAGTAATGAACTCCCCACATGAAGATCATTGCCATGACACCAACTGTCCAATAAGATATTGATAATAATGAACTCCCCACATGAAGATCATTGCCATGACATCTACTGTCCAATAAGATATTGATAGTAATGAACCCTCCACATGAAGGTCATTGCCATGACATCTACTGTCAAATAAGATATTGATAGTAATGAACCCCCCACATGAAGATCATTGCCATGACATCTACTGTCCAATAAGATATTGATAATAATGAACCCCCCACATGAAGGTCATTGCCATGACATCTACTGTCAAATAAGATATTGATAGTAATGAACCCCCCACATGAAGGTCATTGCCATGACATCTACAGTCCAATAAGATATTGATTGTAATGAACCCCCACATGAAGGTTATTGCCATGACACCAACTGTCCAATAAGATATTGATAGTAATGAACCCCTATATGAAGGTCATTGCCATGACACTAACTGTTGAATCAGATATTGATAGTGTAAGTAAAGTACCCCCCACATGAAGATCATTGCCATGACATCTACTGTCCAATAAGATATTGATAGTAATGAACCCTCACATGAAGGTCATTGCCATGACACCAACTGCCGTATCCCATTTTGATAGTGTTATTCATGAACCCCCACATGAAGGTCATTTCCATGACACCTACTTCCAATAAGATATTGATAGTAATGAACCCCCACATGAAGGTCATTGCCATGACACCAACTATCCAATAAGATATTGATAGTAATGAACCCCCATATGAAGGTCATTGCCATGACACTAACTGTCGAATCAGATATTGATAGTGTAAGTAATGAACCCTCCACATGAAGGTCATTTCCATGACACCTACTGTCCAATAAGATATTGATAGTAATGAACCCCCCACATGAAGATCATTGTCATGACATCTACTGTCCAATAAGATATTGATAGTAATAAACCCCCATATGAAGGTCATTGCCATGACACCTACTGTCCAATAAGATATTGATAGTAATGAACCCCCATATGAAGGTCATTGCCATGACACTAATTGTCGAATCAGATATTGATAGTGTAAGTAATGAACCCCCCACATGAAGATCATTGCCATGACATCTACTGTCCAATAAGATATTGATAGTAATGAACTCCCCATATGAAGATCATTGCCATGACACCAACTGTCCAATAAGATATTGATAATAATGAACCCCCCACATGAAGATCATTGCCATGACATCTACTGTCCAATAAGATATTGATAGTAATGAACCCCCCACATGAAGATCATTGCCATGACATCTACTGTCCAATAAGATATTGATAGTAATGAACCCCCCACATGAAGATCATTGCCATGACACTAACTGTCGAATCAGATATTGATAGTGTAAGTAATGAACCCCCCACATGAAGATCATTGCCATGACATCTACTGTCCAATAAGATATTGATAGTAATGAACTCCCCACATGAAGATCATTGCCATGACACCAACTGTCCAATAAGATATTGATAATAATGAACCCCCCACATGAAGATCATTGCCATGACATCTACTGTCCAATAAGATATTGATAGTAATGAACCCCCCACATGAAGATCATTGCCATGACATCTACTGTCCAATAAGATATTGATAGTAATGAACCCCCCACATGAAGGTCATTTCCATGACACAACTGTTAAATAAGATATTGATAGTAATGAACCCCCATATGAAGGTCATTGCCATGACACCTACTGTCCAATAAGATATTGATAGTAATGAACCCCCATATGAAGGTCATTGCCATGACACTAATTGTCGAATCAGATATTGATAGTGTAAGTAATGAACTCCCCACATGAAGATCATTGCCATGACATCTACTGTCCAATAAGATATTGATAGTAATGAACTCCCCACATGAAGATCATTGCCATGACACCAACTGTCCAATAAGATATTGATAATAATGAACCCCCCACATGAAGATCATTGCCATGACATCTACTGTCCAATAAGATATTGATAGTAATGAACCCCCCCACATAAAGGTCATTGCCATGACACTAACTGTCGAATCAGATATTGATAGTAATGAACTCCCCACATGAAGATCATTGCCATGACATCTACTGTCCAATAAGATATTGATAGTAATGAACCCCCCACATGAAGATCATTGCCATGACATCTACTGTCCAATAAGATATTGATAGTAATGAACCCCCCACATGAAGGTCATTGCAATGACACTAACTGTCGAATCAGATATTGATAGTAATGAACTCCCCACATGAAGGTCATTGCCATGACACCAACTGTCCAATAAGATATTGATAGTAATGAACCCCCCACATGAAGGTCATTGCCATTACATCTACTGTCCAATAAGATATTGATAGTAATGAACCCCCCACATGAAGATCATTGCCATGACACTAACTGTCGAATCAGATATTGATAGTGTAAGTAATGAACCCCCCACATGAAGGTCATTTCCATGACACCAACTGTCCAATAAGATATTGATAGTAATGAACCCCCCACATGAAGGTCATTGCCATGACACTAACTGTCGAATCAGATATTGATAGTGTAAGTAATGAACCCCCCACATGAAGGTCATTTCCATGACACCAACTGTCCAATAAGATATTGATAGTAATGAACTCCCACATGAAGGTCATTGCCATGACATCTACTGTCCAATAAGATATTGATAGTAATGAACCCCCCACATGAAGGTCATTGCCATTACATCTACTGTCCAATAAGATAATGATAGTAATGAACCCCCCACATGAAGATCATTGCCATGACATCTACTGTCCAATAAGATATTGATAGTAATGAACCCCCCCACATGAAGATCATTGCCATGACACCAACTGTCCAACAAGATATTGATAATAATGAACCCCCCACATGAAGGTCATTGCCATGACATCTACTGTCCAATAAGATAATGATAGTAATGAACCCCCCACATGAAGATCATTGCCATGACATCTACTGTCCAATAAGATATTGATAGTAATGAACCCCCCCACATGAAGATCATTGCCATGACATCTACTGTCCAATAAGATATTGATAGTAATGAACCCCCCACATGAAGGTCATTGCCATGACACTAACTATCGAATCAGATATTGATAGTGTAAGTAATGAACCCTCCACATGAAGGTCATTTCCATGACACCAACTGTCCAATAAGATATTGATAGTAATGAACTCCCACGTGAAGGTCATTGCCATGACATCTACTGTCCAATAAGATATTGATAGTAATGAACCCCCCACATGAAGGTCATTGCCATGACACTAACTGTCCAATAATATATTGATAGTAATGAACTCCCACTTGAAGGTCATTGCCATGACATCTACTGTCCAATAAGATATTGATAGTAATGAACCCCCGACATGAAGGTCATTGCCATGACATCTACTGTCCAATAAGATATTGATAGTAATGAACCCCCACATGAAGGTCATTGCCATGACACCTACTGTCCAATAAGATATTGATAGTAATGAACTCCCACGTGAAGGTCATTGCCATGACATCAACTGTCCAATAAGATATTGATAGTAATGAACCCCCACATGAAGGTCATTGCCATGACACCATCTGTCCAATAAGATATTGATAGTAATGAACTCCCACGTGAAGGACATTGCCATGACATCTACTGTCCAATAAGATATTGATAGTAATGAACCCCCACATGAAGGTCATTGCCATGACACCTACTGTCCAATAAGATATTGATAGTAATGAACTCCCACGTGAAGGTCATTGCCATGACATCTAATGTCCAATAAGATATTGATAGTAATGAACCCCCCACATGAAGGTCATTGCCATGACATCTACAGTCCAATAAGATATTGATTGTAATGAACCCCCACATGAAGGTTATTGCCATGACACCAACTGTCCAATAAGATATTGATAGTAATGAACCCCTATATGAAGGTCATTGCCATGACACTAACTGTTGAATCAGATATTGATAGTGTAAGTAAAGTACCCCCCACATGAAGGTCATTTCCATGACACCTACTGTCCAATAAGATATTGATAGTAATGAACCCTCACATGAAGGTCATTGCCATGACACCAACTGCCGTATCCCATTTTGATAGTGTTATTCATGAACCCCCACATGAAGGTCATTTCCATGACACCTACTTCCAATAAGATATTGATAGTAATGAACCCCCACATGAAGGTCATTGCCATGACACCAACTATCCAATAAGATATTGATAGTAATGAACCCCCATATGAAGGTCATTGCCATGACACTAACTGTCGAATCAGATATTGATAGTGTAAGTAATGAACCCTCCACATGAAGGTCATTTCCATGACACCTACTGTCCAATAAGATATTGATAGTAATGAACCCCCCACATGAAGATCATTGTCATGACATCTACTGTCCAATAAGATATTGATAGTAATAAACCCCCATATGAAGGTCATTGCCATGACACCTACTGTCCAATAAGATATTGATAGTAATGAACCCCCATATGAAGGTCATTGCCATGACACTAATTGTCGAATCAGATATTGATAGTGTAAGTAATGAACCCCCCACATGAAGATCATTGCCATGACATCTACTGTCCAATAAGATATTGATAGTAATGAACTCCCCACATGAAGATCATTGCCATGACACCAACTGTCCAATAAGATATTGATAATAATGAACCCCCCACATGAAGATCATTGCCATGACATCTACTGTCCAATAAGATATTGATAGTAATGAACCCCCCACATGAAGATCATTGCCATGACATCTACTGTCCAATAAGATATTGATAGTAATGAACCCCCCACATGAAGATCATTGCCATGACACTAACTGTCGAATCAGATATTGATAGTGTAAGTAATGAACCCCCCACATGAAGATCATTGCCATGACATCTACTGTCCAATAAGATATTGATAGTAATGAACTCCCCACATGAAGATCATTGCCATGACACCAACTGTCCAATAAGATATTGATAATAATGAACCCCCCACATGAAGATCATTGCCATGACATCTACTGTCCAATAAGATATTGATAGTAATGAACCCCCCACATGAAGATCATTGCCATGACATCTACTGTCCAATAAGATATTGATAGTAATGAACCCCCATATGAAGGTCATTTCCATGACACCTACTGTCCAATAAGATATTGATAGTAATGAACCCCCATATGAAGGTCATTGCCATGACACTAATTGTCGAATCAGATATTGATAGTAATGAACTCCCCACATGAAGGTCATTGCCATGACATCTACTGTCCAATAAGATATTGATAGTAATGAACCCCCCACATGAAGGTCATTGCAATGACACTAACTGTCGAATCAGATATTGATAGTAATGAACTCCCCACATGAAGGTCATTGCCATGACACCAACTGTCCAATAAGATATTGATAGTAATGAACCCCCCACATGAAGGTCATTGCCATGACATCTACTGTCCAATAAGATATTGATAGTAATGAACCCCCCACATGAAGATCATTGCCATGACACTAACTGTCGAATCAGATATTGATAGTGTAAGTAATGAACCCCCCACATGAAGGTCATTTCCATGACACCAACTGTCCAATAAGATATTGATAGTAATGAACCCCCCACATGAAGGTCATTGCCATGACACTAACTGTCGAATCAGATATTGATAGTGTAAGTAATGAACCCCCCACATGAAGGTCATTTCCATGACACCAACTGTCCAATAAGATATTGATAGTAATGAACTCCCACATGAAGGTCATTGCCATGACATCTACTGTCCAATAAGATATTGATAGTAATGAACCCCCCACATGAAGGTCATTGCCATTACATCTACTGTCCAATAAGATAATGATAGTAATGAAACCCCCACATGAAGATCATTGCCATGACATCTACTGTCCAATAAGATATTGATAGTAATGAACCCCCCCACATGAAGATCATTGCCATGACACCAACTGTCCAACAAGATATTGATAATAATGAACCCCCCACATGAAGGTCATTGCCATGACATCTACTGTCCAATAAGATAATGATAGTAATGAAACCCCCACATGAAGATCATTGCCATGACATCTACTGTCCAATAAGATATTGATAGTAATGAACCCCCCCACATGAAGATCATTGCCATGACATCTACTGTCCAATAAGATATTGATAGTAATGAACCCCCCACATGAAGGTCATTGCCATGACACTAACTATCGAATCAGATATTGATAGTGTAAGTAATGAACCCTCCACATGAAGGTCATTTCCATGACACCAACTGTCCAATAAGATATTGATAGTAATGAACTCCCACGTGAAGGTCATTGCCATGACATCTACTGTCCAATAAGATATTGATAGTAATGAACCCCCCACATGAAGGTCATTGCCATGACACTAACTGTCCAATAAGATATTGATAGTAATGAACTCCCACTTGAAGGTCATTGCCATGACATCTACTGTCCAATAAGATATTGATAGTAATGAACCCCCCACATGAAGGTCATTGCCATGACACTAACTATCGAATCAGATATTGATAGTGTAAGTAATGAACCCTCCACATGAAGGTCATTTCCATGACACCAACTGTCCAATAAGATATTGATAGTAATGAACTCCCACGTGAAGGTCATTGCCATGACATCTACTGTCCAATAAGATATTGATAGTAATGAACCCCCCACATGAAGGTCATTGCCATGACACTAACTGTCCAATAAGATATTGATAGTAATGAACTCCCACTTGAAGGTCATTGCCATGACATCTACTGTCCAATAAGATATTGATAGTAATGAACCCCCGACATGAAGGTCATTGCCATGACATCTACTGTCCAATAAGATATTGATAGTAATGAACCCCCACATGAAGGTCATTGCCATGACACCTACTGTCCAATAAGATATTGATAGTAATGAACTCCCACATGAAGATCATTGCCATGACATCTACTGTCCAATAAGATATTGATAGTAATGAACCCCCCACATGAAGGTCATTGCCATGACACTAACTATCGAATCAGATATTGATAGTGTAAGTAATGAACCCTCCACATGAAGGTCATTTCCATGACACCAACTGTCCAATAAGATATTGATAGTAATGAACTCCCACGTGAAGGTCATTGCCATGACATCTACTGTCCAATAAGATATTGATAGTAATGAACCCCCCCACATGAAGGTCATTGCCATGACACTAACTGTCCAATAAGATATTGATAGTAATGAACTCCCACTTGAAGGTCATTGCCATGACATCTACTGTCCAATAAGATATTGATAGTAATGAACCCCCCACATGAAGGTCATTGCCATGACACTAACTATCGAATCAGATATTGATAGTGTAAGTAATGAACCCTCCACATGAAGGTCATTTCCATGACACCAACTGTCCAATAAGATATTGATAGTAATGAACTCCCACGTGAAGGTCATTGCCATGACATCTACTGTCCAATAAGATATTGATAGTAATGAACCCCCCACATGAAGGTCATTGCCATGACACTAACTGTCCAATAAGATATTGATAGTAATGAACTCCCACTTGAAGGTCATTGCCATGACATCTACTGTCCAATAAGATATTGATAGTAATGAACCCCCGACATGAAGGTCATTGCCATGACATCTACTGTCCAATAAGATATTGATAGTAATGAACCCCCACATGAAGGTCATTGCCATGACACCTACTGTCCAATAAGATATTGATAGTAATGAACTCCCATGTGAAGGTCATTGCCATGACATCAACTGTCCAATAAGATATTGATAGTAATGAACCCCCACATGAAGGTCATTGCCATGACACCATCTGTCCAATAAGATATTGATAGTAATGAACTCCCACGTGAAGGACATTGCCATCACATCTACTGTCCAATAAGATATTGATAGTAATGAACCCCCACATGAAGGTCATTGCCATGACACCTACTGTCCAATAAGATATTGATAGTAATGAACTCCCACGTGAAGGTCATTGCCATGACATCTAATGTCCAATAAGATATTGATAGTAATGAACCCTCCACATGAAGGTCATTGCCATGACATCTACTGTCCAATAAGATATTGATAGTAATGAACTCCCACGTGAAGGTCATTGCCATGACATCTACTGTCCAATAAGATATTGATAGTAATGAACCCCCCACATGAAGATCATTGCCATGACATCTACTGTCCAATAAGATATTGATAGTAATGAACCCCCCACATGAAGGTCATTGCCATGACATCTACTGTCCAATAAGATATTGATAGTAATGAACCCCCCACATGAAGATCATTGCCATGACATCTACTGTCCAATAAGATATTGATAGTAATGAACCCCCCACATGAAGGTCATTGCCATGACACTAACTGTCCAATAAGATATTGATAGTAATGAACTCCCACTTGAAGGTCATTGCCATGACATCTACTGTCCAATAAGATATTGATAGTAATGAACCCCCGACATGAAGGTCATTGCCATGACATCTACTGTCCAATAAGATATTGATAGTAATGAACCCCCACATGAAGGTCATTGCCATGACACCTACTGTCCAATAAGATATTGATAGTAATGAACTCCCATGTGAAGGTCATTGCCATGACATCAACTGTCCAATAAGATATTGATAGTAATGAACCCCCACATGAAGGTCATTGCCATGACACCATCTGTCCAATAAGATATTGATAGTAATGAACTCCCACGTGAAGGACATTGCCATGACATCTACTGTCCAATAAGATATTGATAGTAATGAACCCCCACATGAAGGTCATTGCCATGACACCTACTGTCCAATAAGATATTGATAGTAATGAACTCCCACGTGAAGGTCATTGCCATGACATCTAATGTCCAATAAGATATTGATAGTAATGAACCCTCCACATGAAGGTCATTGCCATGACATCTACTGTCCAATAAGATATTGATAGTAATGAACTCCCACGTGAAGGTCATTGCCATGACATCTACTGTCCAATAAGATATTGATAGTAATGAACCCCCCACATGAAGATCATTGCCATGACATCTACTGTCCAATAAGATATTGATAGTAATGAACCCCCCACATGAAGGTCATTGCCATGACATCTACTGTCCAATAAGATATTGATAGTAATGAACCCCCCACATGAAGATCATTGCCATGACATCTACTGTCCAATAAGATATTGATAGTAATGAACCCCCCACATGAAGGTCATTGCCATGACACTAACTGTCGAATCAGATATTGATAGTGTAAGTAATGAACCCTCCACATGAAGGTCATTTCCATGACACCAACTGTCCAATAAGATATTGATAGTAATGAACCCCCACATGAAGGTCATTGCCATGACATCTACTGTCCAATAAGATATTGATAGTAATGAACCCCCACATGAAGATCATTGCCATGACACTAACTGTCCAATAAGATATTGATAGTAATGAACCCCCCCACATGAAGATCATTGCCATGACATCTACTGTCCAATAAGATATTGATAGTAATGAACCCCCCACATGAAGGTCATTGCCATGACACTAACTGTCGAATCAGATATTGATAGTATAAGTAATGAACCCTCCACATGAAGGTCATTTCCATGACACCAACTGTCCAATAAGATATTGATAATAATGAACCCCCCACATGAAGGTAATTGCCATGACATCTACTGTCCAATAAGATATTGATAGTAATGAACCCCCCACATGAAGGTCATTGCCATGACACTAACTGTCGAATCAGATATTGATAGTATAAGTAATGAACCCTCCACATGAAGGTCATTTCCATGACAGCAACTGTCCAATAAGATATTGATAATAATGAACCCCCCACATGAAGGTAATTGCCATGACATCTACTGTCCAATAAGATATTGATAGTAATGAACCCCCCACATGAAGGTAATTGCCATGACATCTACTGTCCAATAAGATATTGATAGTAATGAACCCCCCACATGAAGATCATTGCCATGACATCTACTGTCCAATAAGATATTGATAGTAATGAACCCCCCACATGAAGATCATTGCCATGACACTAACTGTCGAATCAGATATTGATAGTGTAAGTAATGAACCCCCCACATGAAGGTCATTTCCATGACACAACTGTCCAATAAGATATTGATAGTAATGAACTCCCCACATGAAGATCATTGCCATGACACCAACTGTCCAATAAGATATTGATAGTAATGAACCCCCCACATGAAGATCATTGAAATGACATCTATTGTCAAATAAGATATTGATAGTAATGAACCCCCCACATGAAGGTCATTGCCATGACACTAACTGTCGAATCAGATATTGATAGTGTAAGTAATGAACCCCTCACATGAAGGTCATTTCCATGACACCAACTGTCCAATAAGATATTGATAGTAATGAACCCCCCACATGAAGGTCATTGCCATGACACTAACTGTCCAATAAAATATTGATAGTAATGAACCCCCCACATGAAGATCATTGCCATGACATCTACTGTCCAATAAGATATTGATAGTAATGAACCCCCCACATGAAGGTCATTTCCATGACACTAACTGGCGAATCAGATATTGATAGTGTAAGTAATGAACCCTCCACATGAAGGTCATTTCCATGACACAACTGTCCAATAAGATATTGATAGTAATGAACTCCCACATGAAGATCATTGCCATGACACTAACTGTCGAATCAGATATTGATAGTGTAAGTAATGAACCCCCCACATGAAGATCATTGCCATGACACCAACTGTCCAATAAAATATTGATAGTAATGAACCCCCCACATGAAGATCATTGCCATGACATCTACTGTCCAATAAGATATTGATAGTAATGAACCCCCCACATGAAGGTCATTGCCATGACACTAACTGTCGAATCAGATATTGATAGTGTAAGTAACGAACCCTCCACATGAAGGTCATTTCCATGACACAACTGTCCAATAAGATATTGATAGTAATGAACCCCCCACATGAAGATCATTGCCATGACACTAACTGTCGAATCAGATATTGATAGTTTAAGTAATGAACCCCCCACATGAAGATCATTGCCATGACACCAACTGTCCAATAAAATATTGATAGTAATGAACCCCCCACATGAAGATCATTGCCATGACATCTACTGTCCAATAAGATATTGATAGTAATGAACCCCCCACATGAAGGTCATTGCCATGACACTAATTGTCGAATCAGATATTGATAGTGTAAGTAATGAACCCTCCACATGAAGGTCATTTCCATGACACAACTGTCCAAGAAGATATTGATAATAATGAACCCCCCACATGAAGGTCATTGCCATGACATCTACTGTCCAATAAGATATTGATTGTAATGAACCCCCCACATGAAGATCATTGCCATGACATCTACTGTCCAATAAGATATTGATAGTAATGAACCCCCCACATGAAGGTCATTGCCATGACACTAACTGTCCAATAAGATATTGATAGTAATGAACCCCCACATGAAGGTCATTGCCATGACACTAACTGTCCAATAAGATATTGATAGTAATGAACTCCCACATGAAGGTCATTGCCATGACATCTACTGTCCAATAAGATATTGATAGTAATGAACCCCCACATGAAGGTCATTGCCATGACACTAACTGTCCAATAAGATATTGATAATAATGAACCCCCCACATGAAGGTCATTGCCATGACATCTACTGTCCAATAAGATATTGATTGTAATGAACCCCCCACATGAAGATCATTGCCATGACATCTACTGTCCAATAAGATATTGATAGTAATGAACCCCCCACATGAAGATCATTGCCATGACATCTACTGTCCAATATGATATTGATAGTAATGAACCCCCACATGAAGATCATTGCCATGACACCAACTGTCCAATAAGATATTGATAGTAATGAACCCCCCCACATGAAGGTCATTGCCATGACATCTACTGTCCAATAAGATATTGATAGTAATGAACCCCCCACATGAAGATCATTGCCATGACATCTACTGTCCAATATGATATTGATAGTAATGAACCCCCACATGAAGATCATTGCCATGACACCAACTGTCCAATAAGATATTGATAGTAATGAACCCCCCACATGAAGGTCATTGCCATGACATCTACTGTCCAATAAGATATTGATAGTAATGAACTCCCACATGAAGGTCATTGCCATGACACCAACTGTCCAATAAGATATTGATAATAATGAACCCCCCACATGAAGATCATTGCCATGACATCTACTGTCCAATAAGATATTGATAGTAATGAACCCCCCGCATGAAGATCATTGCCATGACATCTACTGTCCAATAAGATAATGATAGTAATGAACCCCCCACATGAAGATCATTGCCATGACATCTACTGTCCAATAAGATATTGATAGTAATGAACCCCCCACATGAAGATCATTGCCATGACATCTACTGTCCAATAAGATATTGATAGTAATGAACCCCCCACATGAAGATCATTGCCATGACATCTACTGTCCAATAAGATATTGATAGTAATGAACCCCCCACATGAAGATCATTGCCATGACACCATCTGTCCAATAAGATATTGATAGTAATGAACCCCCACATGAAGGTCATTGCCATGACACCAACTGTCCAATAAGATATTGATAGTAATGAACTCCCACATGAAGATCATTGCCATGACACCATCTGTCCAATAAGATATTGATAGTAATGAACCCCCCACATGAAGATCATTGCCATGACACCATCTGTCCAATAAGATATTGATAGTAATGAACCCCCACATGAAGGTCATTGCCATGACACCATCTGTCCAATAAGATATTGATAGTAATGAACCCCCACATGAAGGTCATTGCCATGACACCATCTGTCCAATAAGATATTGATAGTAATGAACTCCCACATGAAGATCATTGCCATGACACCATCTGTCATATCCGATTTTGATAGTAATGAACCCCCCACATGAAGATCATTGCCATGACACCATCTGTCCAATAAGATATTGATAGTAATGAACCCCCACATGAAGGTCATTGCCATGACACCATCTGTCCAATAAGATATTGATAGTAATGAACCCCCACATGAAGGTCATTGCCATGACACCATCTGTCCAATAAGATATTGATAGTAATGAACTCCCACATGAAGATCATTGCCATGACACCATCTGTCCAATAAGATATTGATAGTAATGAACTCCCACATGAAGATCATTGCCATGACATCTACTGTCCAATAAGATTTTGATAGTAATGAACCCCCACATGAAGGTCATTGCCATGACACCATCTGTCCAATAAGATATTGATAGTAATGAACCCCCACATGAAGGTCATTGCCATGACACCATCTGTCCAATAAGATATTGATAGTAATGAACCCCCACATGAAGGTCATTGCCATGACACCATCTGTCCAATAAGATATTGATAGTAATGAACCCCCCCACATGAAGGTCATTGCCATGACATCTACTGTCCAATAAGATATTGATAGTAATGAACCCCCACATGAAGATCATTGCCATGACATCTACTGTCCAATAAGATATTGATAGTAATGAACTCCCACATGAAGATCATTGCCATGACATCTACTGTCCAATAAGATATTGATAGTAATGAACCCCCCACATGAAGGTCATTGCCATGACATCTACTGTCCAATAAGATATTGATAGTAATGAACCCCCACATGAAGGTCATTGCCATGACACCAACTGTTCAATAAGATATTGATAGTAATGAACTCCCACATGAAGGTCATTGCCATGACATCTACTGTCCAATAAGATATTGATAGTAATGAACCCCCACATGAAGATCATTGCCATGACATCTACTGTCCAATAAGATATTGATAGTAATGAACCCCCCACATAAAGGTCATTGCCATGACACCTACTGTCCAATAAGATATTGATAGTAATGAACCCCCACATGAAGGTCATTGCCATGACACCAACTGTTCAATAAGATATTGATAGTAATGAACTCCCACATGAAGGTCATTGCCATGACATCTACTGTCCAATAAGATATTGATAGTAATGAACCCCCACATGAAGATCATTGCCATGACATCTACTGTCCAATAAGATATTGATAGTAATGAACCCCCCACATAAAGGTCATTGCCATGACACCTACTGTCCAATAAGATATTGATAGTAATGAACCCCCCACATGAAGGTCATTGCCATGACATCTACTGTCCAATAAGATATTGATAGTAATGAACCCCCCACATGAAGGTCATTGCCATGACATCTACTGTCCAATAAGATATTGATAGTAATGAACTCCCACATGAAGATCATTGCCATGACATCTACTGTCCAATAAGATATTGATAGTAATGAACCCCCCACATGAAGGTCATTGCCATGACATCTACTGTCCAATAAGATATTGATAGTAATGAACTCCCACATGAAGATCATTGCCATGACACCTACTGTCCAATAAGATATTGATAGTAATGAACTCCCACATGAAGATCATTGCCATGACATCTACTGTCCAATAAGATATTGATAGTAATGAACCCCCCACATGAAGGTCATTGCCATGACATCTACTGTCCAATAAGATATTGATAGTAATGAACTCCCACATGAAGATCATTGCCATGACATCTACTGTCCTATGTAATGATCCCCCCACATGAAGGTCATTGCCATGACATCTACTGTCCAATAAGATATTGATAGTAATGAACCCCCACATGAAGATCATTGCCATGACACCAACTGTCAAATCAGATATTGATAGTGTAAGTAATGAACCCCCACATGAAGATCATTGCCATGTCACTAACTGTCCAATAAGATATTGATAGTAATGAACCCCCCACATGAAGATCATTGCCATGACATCTACTGTCCAATAAGATATTGATAGTAATGAACCCCCACATGAAGGTCATTGCCATGACACTAACTGTCCAATAAGATATTGATAGTAATAATGAACTCCCACATGAAGGTCATTGCCATGACATCTACTGTCCAATAAGATATTGATAGTAATGAACCCCCCACATGAAGATCATTGCCATGACACCTACTGTCCAATAAGATATTGATAATAATGAACCCCCACATGAAGATCATTGCCATGACATCTACTGTCAAATAAGATATTGATAGTAATAATGAACCCCCCACATAAAGGTCATTGCCATGACACTAACTGTCGAATCAGATATTGATAGTAATGAACTCCCCACATGAAGATCATTGCCATGACATCTACTGTCCAATAAGATATTGATAGTAATGAACCCCCCACATGAAGATCATTGCCATGACATCTACTGTCCAATAAGATATTGATAGTAATAATGAACTCCCACATGAAGATCATTGCCATGACACCAACTGTCCAATAAGATATTGATAGTAATGAACTCCCCACATGAAGATCATTGCCATGACATCTACTGTCCAATAAGATATTGATAGTAATGAACCCCCCACATGAAGATCATTGCCATGACATCTACTGTCCAATAAGATATTGATAGTAATAATGAACTCCCACATGAAGATCATTGCCATGACACCAACTGTCGTATCCGATTTTGATAGTGTAAGTAATGAACCCTCCACATGAAGATCATTGCCATGACACCTACTGTCCAAGGAAAATTGTTTATATTTTTACTACTTTGTATACTTCTGTTTGCCTAACATTAAAGAATATGATCTGTATACAACAAAAATACTTTGATTAAAATAACATAAGAAAAAATCTCCACATTTTAATATTTTGTTGTTTAATGGCCACTAAGGAGTCTGTATACCATTGGCTATGATTTATGACATTTTGTTTGTATAAGGATATGTTTACTTACAGGAATACTACTTTGTAAGGACAACAGAACATGCCCTTGCTCAATTTAAGGAATTCAAGGACAGTAGGAGTAATGAAGACTTTGATGTTGGTTTGGTGATAACTAACTTGTCTCAGAATAATGTGTACCAGACTGAGACAGAGAAATATACATTAAAACTCCAGTACTTTATAGTATTGACCAGCAAGAAAGAACTATTTCCTGAGGCAAACTTGGAGAAGAAATTAGGACCTTTTAAAAGTGTCATTAAACCACAGTCGTCTGGTAAGATATATGTACAATATACAGTATTTTCTTTAGTATAACTCTGTTTGGACTAGAGGTCTTATGATCATAGACTAAAATACATTAAAATATAATCTGCATATTGTAATTAAATAGAAATCTTTCTGGACTATAATATTATAGGATGGACTATATGAGTATATTTTTTAATTAAATGAAGATACATATATATAACACATTGTGGGGAACCATTATCATGTACAAAGTTCTGTGTTTACATTCCTAAGTTTACAATATTCTAGGTTGGCAGATATTAAGAGAACATTAGTAGAAAATAAATTACAAATTAATAAATAATTTTATTTTGTACTTTTAAAGACAAAATGGGCATTTTGACATTTCTTTTTAACAGCTGTATTCTCCAATACAATTAATCCAGTGCCAGTAAAACAGCATATTGGGGTACGTAAGGAGTCGATCAAAGCCTATAGGAGACCCAACCAACAACAAGAAACAGCAGAGAACATACTGATACAGGAATCTTCTAAAGCTAGGTAAAAGCTGTTATATAATGATACAGGAATCTTCTAAAGCTAGGTATAATCTGTTATATATTGATACAGGAATCTTCTAAAGCTAGGTAAAAGCTGTTATATAATGATACAGGAATCTTCTAAAGCTAGGTATAATCTGTTATATATTGATACAGGAATCTTCTAAAGCTAGGTAAAAGCTGTTATATAATGATACAGGAATCTTCTAAAGCTAGGTATAATCTGTTATATATTGATACAGGAATCTTCTAAAGCTAGGTAAAAGCTGTTATATAATGATACAGGAGTCTTCTAAAGCTAGGTATAAACTGTTATATATTGATACAGGAATCTTCTAAAGCTAGGTATAAACTGTTATATAATGATACAGGAGTCTTCTAAAGGGGTTAGTTACCTATTCAAAAGAAAGTTATGGAGGTTTAAAGTTTTGTCTCCATTTATCTTCTTTGGACTGCAATGTTCTAAAGTAAGTGACTTGACTTGGTTAATTTCATAACTTCATCAAAGAGAATGTAACCTTAGCAGAAAAGCATCTGTTGGTCCAAGATTTAATGTTACATATGCAGTGTTTTCTTGTAGAGAGAAAATGAATGAGCTGGTTTTGAAATCAACAGCTGAGTGTAGAAAAGACTCCTTATGGAACAGAATGCTGATAGCAGCACATTCTGAGGAAGATTTAAAGAAGAAGAAACGAAGTGACACAGATGACAGCAAAGATGGGGTAAAATTTGTCAAACAAACAAATTATGTAATATGCAATCCATTGTTATTACAGTATAAGACCAAAGGCCCTGTGGGCTGTTGGCATCGCTTGGTGTCCATCTCTGTAAGTTTATTCTTAAACTTCTATCCTGAAACCTTGGAGCAAATTGAATGCTTAGAGTGTCATCTTTAAAAATTGTAACCCATTGCCATGCCCTGCAACCAACATGACAACGGTGACTAAAAATAGAATAAGGTCAACACAATTATTTTGGCTACTATCTTGAAAACTGCAATGGAAAAAAATTGTAAAGAGCAAAATTAACCAGCAGGACAGGGTTTCTGGTGCCAAAGCTAAATCCAAGATGGACGTCACAGTGGAACATGGCTAAACATTGGGCCATATGGGCAGTACATTCAAATAGTTTCTTTGTAAAAACCATCTTAAACATATAAAACAAATCCTGTATACCAGTAAATTATGCCTGAATGGTTCTCTAATTTTTGTCGGTTTTTGGTATTGATAGGAAACTTAAGGACCATATATGGAATATATTTAAAAATTTTCTTTTATACTTATTGAGCATTTACAACCAACTTTGCAAAAATGATAATAAAGACATGATATACTTAAAAGTATAATGACTGCAATTATAGACTTCTTATAGGAGTTATTGCTATTTTTGGCTATGATCTAAGGATCAAATATTGGCATGGATTATATAAATTTTTTTTGCCTTCAAACTTTTTAAATATCTATTTTTTTGCTTTTTCTTACAAATATTTGCATAATAAACATTTTTATGTGTTTGTAATTGCAATAATTTTTAATTATCATTTTATCAAAATTTCCACAAAACATTACTACTGGAATCCATTTCTTAAGTTTTAAGTAGCATGATCACGATACGAAAGATGGCAGGCAGCTGTGCGGGATTGTTCCTTTTACTCAGAGTTAGATAAATGAATCCAAAATGGAATGGATGATCATAGTACTCCTTTTACTCAGGAAGTATAGTAAGCCAACTATATGGTGTTATTACACACAAATTACACTTCCCCTGAAATCATTGTTAGTAAAACGAAACAGGATGTAAACTACTGTTATTCCAAATCATTTTAATTAACTCAAGGTTCAGCCTAAGGCACAAGTAGAGTAATTTCACTAAGGGTACCAGTAGAGCAATTATAATTAGGTCACCAGTAGAGCATTTACACCAAGGGCATCAGTAGAGTATTTACACCAAGGGCACCGGTAGAGCATTTACACCAAGGGCACCAGTAGAACATTTACACCAAGGGCACCGGTAGAGCATTTACACCAAGGGCACCAGTAGAACATTTACACCAAGTTCACCGGTAGAGCATTTACACCAAGGGCACCAGTAGAGCATTTACACCAAGGGCACCGGTAGAGCATTTACACCAAGGGCACCGGTAGAGCATTTACACCAAGGGCACCAGTAGAACATTTACACCAAGGGCACCGGTAGAGCATTTACACCAAGGGCACCAGTAGAACATTTACACCAAGTTCACCGGTAGAGCATTTACACCAAGGGCACCAGTAGAGCATTTACACCAAGGGCACCGGTAGAGCATTTACACCAAGGGCACCGGTAGAGCATTTACACCAAGGGCACCAGTAGAACATTTACACCAAGGGCACCGGTAGAGCATTTACACCAAGGGCACCAGTAGAACATTTACACCAAGTTCACCGGTAGAGCATTTACACCAAGGGCACAGGTAGAGCATTTACACCAAGTTCACCGGTAGAGCATTTACACCAAGGGCACCAGTAGAGCATTTACACCAAGGGCACTGGTAGAGCATTTACACCAAGGGCACCAGTAGAACATTTACACCAAGGGCACCGGTAGAGCATTTACACCAAGGGCACCAGTAGAGCATTTACACCAAGGGCACCGGTAGAGCATTTACACCAAGGGCACCAGTAGAGCATTTACACCAAGGGTACCAGAAGAGCATTTACACCATGGGCACTAGTAGAGCATTTACACCAAGGGCACCAGTAGAGCATTTATACCAAGGGCACCAGTAGAGCATTTACACCAAGGGCACCAGTAGAGCATTTACAACAAGGGCACCAGTAGAGCATTTATACCAAGGGCACCTGTAGAACAATTATAATTAGGTCATCAGTAGAGCATTTATACCAAGGGCACCAGTAGAGCATTTACACCAAGGGCACCAGTAGAACAATTATAATTAGGTCATCAGTAGAGCATTTATACCAAGGGCACCAGTAGAGCATTTACACCAAGGGCACCTGTAGAACAATTATAATTAGGTCATCAGTAGAGCATTTATACCAAGGGCACCAGTAGAGCATTTACAACAAGGGCACCAGTAGAGCATTTATACCAAGGGCACCTGTAGAACAATTATAATTAGGTCATCAGTAGAGCATTTATACCAAGGGCACCAGTAGAGCATTTACACCAAGGGCACCTGTAGAACAATTATAATTAGGTCATCAGTAGAGCATTTATACCAAGGGCACCAGTAGAGCATTTACACCAAGGGCACCTGTAGAACAATTATAATTAGGTCATCAGTAGAGCATTTACACCAAGGGCATCAGTACAGCATTTACACCAAGTGCACCTGTAGAAAAAAACAGACTTACTGTTTTTGAAACTAGTTATTATGACTTTATGTAAGGGAATTGAATTTAGTTTTGTATAAACAAAATAGATGAGATGATATATAACATACCATTTGTTAAGGTGTCTGTATTTTGTCTATTTATAACTTATTTGGTTAGGTGTCTGTATTTTGTCTATTTATAACTTATTTGGTTAGGTGTCTGTATTTTGTCTATTTATAACTTATTTGGTTAGGTGTCTGTATTTTGTCTATTTATAACTTATTTGGTTAGGTGTCTGTATTTTGTCTATTTATAACTTATATCTAGAGTTTCATATACTAGAGAGGGTTACAGAATGTTTATGGTTATATTTCAGTATTACCCCAAACTAAATCATGACGAGTTCCTGGAACTTCTTAGAATGGTTGTAAAGATACGATTGGCTGATATAGATCCTAAGTTGATGCCATTCCAGAACATGAGTCTGCCATGGTACAAATCTCTGTACAGAGTGTTACAGAGTAGATATCAGGAAACTCACAGATGTTTTTCTAGTCCTGACGGACAAGTGCAATATTTGGTATGTATAAAATTGTAATATTTTTAGTCCAATTATAAATTTATATTTATTAATGGTTTTATGTATGTAAGAAATACAGTTTTAAGATGTGCATTTTTCCCGTCCAAGAACAGTAGGAGACACTGAAGATACCTGTGCACCCATTATATATTTTCTTACCTGAGTGTTGCAATATACATGCATCTATGTATGTAAAAAAATGCCTTGGATTATTATATGACAGCTATATGACACAAGTGTTCGTAATATCAATACACTTTTGTAACCAATGAGAATAATATATATTTTCTTTCAGATTCCCACGTGTCGTGGTATGTTTTTTTCTCCTTTTTTAGCTCACCTGACCCAAAGGGTCATGTGAGCTATTGCCATCACTTGGCGTCCGTCGTCGTCGTCCGTCGTCGTCGTCAACTTTTCTTCAAAAATCTTCTCCTCCAAAACCACTGAAGGGATTGCTTTGAAACTTTGCACACATCATCAGTTAAATGCCCTCTACCAAGTTTGCCCAAATCATGGCCTCAGACCAACCAACATGGCTGCCATTACTAAAAATAGAACAGAGGGGTCAAAATACAGTTTTTTGCTTATAGTTCAAAAAGTATAACAGATACAGGAAAATCGAAGAGACCTCCCTTCTTCAGCATCTAAAGCTCTACAAAACACTCCATTGGGTCAAAGATGTATGATGATTCCTTGTAGGAGTTATTGCCCTTTAATTGTCAAAATTGATGATTTTTGCCTCAAAATCTTGAAAATTATTAGAACTAGAGAAAAAATTAGCATTGCTTAATTGTTCTGCTCTATGAGGGCTACAAAAATGACTTAAGGGTCAAGATTGTCTGTTTAACCGTTTAAGAGTTATTCCCCTTGAACTGTTTTTTTTAATCGGTTTTAATTGATTTATTAAAATCTTCTCCTCTGAAACAACTGAAAGTACTGCTTTGAAACTTCGTACACATCATTTGTCAAATGTCCTCAACCAAGTTTGCACCAACCATGGCTGCAGATTAACCAACATGGCCACCATGGCTAAAAATAGGACGGGGGGGGTTGGGGGGGGGGGGTAAAATACAGTTTTTGGCTTATATTTAAAAAAGTGTAACAGATACAGGAAAACCGAAGAGACATGCCTTCATCTGCATCAAAAGCTCTACGAAACAATCCATTGGGTTGAAGTTGTATGATGACTCCTTATATGAGTTATTGCCCTTTAATTGTCGAAATTGATTATTTTTGACATTTTTGCCTCAAAATCTTGAAAATTATTAGAACTAGAGAAAAAGTTAGCATTGCTTAATTGTTCTGCTCTATGAGGGCTACAAAAATGATTTTAGGGTCAAGATTGTCTGATGAACCGTTTAGGAATTATTCTCCTTGAACATTTTTTAATCAATTTTACTTGATTTTAAAAAATCTTCTCCTCTTAACCAATGAAAGGACTGCTTTGAAACATTGCACACATCATCTTTAGGAATTCTTCTACCAAAATTGTGCAAATCATTACACCTGACTACCTACATAGCTACGTTGGCTTAAAATAGAAAAAATGAAAAAAGGGGGGGATGGGAGTCGAGAGAGTTTTCCACTGATAGTTAAAAAAGTATAACAGGTACAGCAAATTTGAAATGAACCTCCCTTCTTCCTCTAAGCATCAAAAGCTCCTCCTTATAGGAGTTATTTCCCTTAAAAGGTCAAAATTAATGATTTTTGCAGAAGTGTTGGGCAATTCCTTATAGCAAAGAAAAGCTGGATAAAAAAGGGTTGTTTGGTTTCAGGTTCAGGTGAGCGATACAGGCTCCTGGGAGCCTCTAGTTTCTGAAATCTAACAATTAGCCATATAATCGTGTTAAGGATTAAGGGCATGCTGAAGATACTGTAACACTTTTTTGGTGTATACTTTTTTCATTTTAGGTTGTTATAAATCCTAAGTTTCAAGACATGTTAATGATGTTGATGGTTGACAATAAAGACAACAAAACTGTAAGTTATATTTTCTTTTGCTATGACCCTGGGTTGTTTCCCCTGCCTGTTCTTACTGGTACTTTTTGCTTTTGCTATGACCCTGGGTTGTTTCCCCTGCCTGTTCTTACTGGTACTTTTTGCTTTTGTTATGACCCTGGATTACTCCTATGCCTGTTCTTACTGGTACTTTCTGTTAAGCTTTTATTTGCTTTTGTTATGACCCTGGATTTGCTTCCCTGCCTGTTCTTACTGGTACTTTCCATTAAGTTATATTTGCTTTTGCTATGACCTTTGGTTGCTTCCCCTGCCTGTTCTTACTGGTACTTTCTGTTAAGTTAGTTTTGCTTTTGTTCTGACCCTGGATTGCTCCCCTGCCTGTTCTTGCTGGCGGGGAAAAAAATTTTCGTAACAGTTGTCTCAGCAAATACTAATCACATTCTCTTGAAATTTGGTATGCAGCATCAGCATGGCCTCCAATAACGATGGATTTGATTTCTGGTCTGTCACTCACTTACTTCCTGTTAACCGACTTAGTTCATTTTTAGCGAAATCCGGCCATTTCTGTCTTCGATTGCTTTTATTTGCTTTTGTTTTGACCCTGGGTTTCTTCCCCTGGCTGTTCTTACTGGTACTTTCTGTTAAGCTTTTTTTTGCATTTGTTATGACCATGGGTTGCTTCCCCTGGCTGTTCTTACTGGTACTTTTTGTTAAGTTATTGTTGCATGTGTTGTGACACTCGGATTGCTTTCTACCTGACATGAACAATGGACAGACAAGTAGTCCATTACATTTTTAGTTAATTATTTAACTGTGCTAGACTTCCATATTGGGGCAAGAAAAGCATATATAGCCAAAAAAGATGTACTGCTATCTGCATTATATCTTCTCGGAAACATTTGGCCAGGTTGGATAGAAATATTTTCAAAAATGTCCTTAGTTGGCCTTCTGCAAAGTATACAGTTCATTTTAGTGGTCAACATGGATGGCTTATTTAGGCAATAATGTGTGTTTAAGAAATCCTAAAACAGTAATATAAGTTTGTTTGTGGATAATCCTGTGTTGGTCTTATACCAAGTTTGTGTTTTAGAAGTACAAAATGTCCACTGACATGTGGACAAAAAAGAACATGATAATGAATAGAATTGCTGCTCAGATACTGTTAGGAATATGGTTATGCAGAGAAATGCTGCTCAGATACTATTTGAAAGGTTGAGTGGATTTTATGTATGATTGGACATTTAGCATTAATTATCAGATTGTCAACAAAAGTTATTTGTTTTCATGCCAATACATCTCATTTGGCTGCTACAATAGATGGTTTAACAAATGAGGAAAATTGGTTTCACAAATCAAAATTATAACTACTCATGATATAATGATCAACAAATTACCGGTATGTGTTCTTAATCTTATTTCACTGCCTACAACATGTGATATAACTGAAACAACATTCACAGATACTCCAAGTGAGAAATTTAAGCCTTCATTGAGCCTCTAGTATTGTCTCATAAATACTCCTTGTGTGAGCCTCTAGTATTGTCTCATAGATACTCCTTGTGTGAGCCTTTAGTATTGTCTCACAGATACTCCATGTGAAGGATTACGGCCTTCATTGAGCCTCTAGTATTGTCTAACAGATACTCCTTGTGAGGAATTTCAGCCTTTATTGAGCCTCTAGTATTGTCTCATAGATACTCCTTGTGTGAGCCTTTAGTATTGTCTCACAGATACTCCATATGAAGGATTACGGCCTTCATTGAGCCTCTAGTATTGTCTAACAGATACGCCTTGTGAGGAATTTCAGCCTTTATTGAGCCTGCAGTATCGTGTATTAATTTTTTGTTAAATTTTGTCATAAATCTTTTTTATATTTAATTTTTGTATGTTTTTGCAGGAGTTATGTGCAATTTTTAGAGAAGTTTATTCAGACACCACTGAACATACACCAGAACATCCTAACTTACCATTGATCAACATCCAGGACCATGAAACTGATTTTATTAATGTATGTTGTTTTCACCTGTGGGCATCATTGTTATAAATTTGTTGACCTGTTGTTTTGGAAGTCTGTGATTTCTGTGTGTGATCTCAACATCTCCTGACACCAACTGTAAAGTGTTCATTCTATTCTTAGGCATTTTGTATAAATATGCTGTAATAACATATCTGGCCTGAGTTGTGTATGTAATGATGTGATTTGTTTGTTCTGTTTGAAATGAAGTAAGGGAGGATTTGTTTACATCTATAAAATAACAAGTTATTTTTTTGTCAAAAACATTTCGCTACATGGCAATATATGTTTTCATTTAATAGTTTCTGTTTAAAAAATAAAATTTTTTTTTCTTCTAATAGCTTCTGTTGAAAAAAAAATAGTTATTTTAAATACATGAACATGTTTGTCCTGATTTTTTTAAATTTGATATAAAGTACAGATTTTGTTTATTGATCATTATTTTGTCCTTGATTTGATCTGGAAGAATAAGTTCTTGTTAGTTGAATGAAATACAAATGTTTGTTTAGAAAAACTATACATAATTACTCTTTGTGGTTACACTATACAGTTTGATCTCATAAATATATGCAGGGTATATTTGTATAATACTGTTGTTTTAATGTTCATTATATAAATATTATTGATATATATATATTGGGTCTTCAAAGTGGATACAGATAATAATTATTATATTAACCTTGTTCAAGAGCAATGTTTACTTTTCCTGTGCTATTTTTGTCATACACTTTTTTAATGCAAAGTACCAAAGTATTGTAAAACTCAATAAATATTTTATATATCTTTACAGTTAGCTTAAATAAAACTAAAATAAAACAAAATCCATTGAATCCCAATAAAAATTGATATAGCTGAAAAATTGCTGAAAGTGGCATTAAATATCTACAAAGTAAATGTATTTAGTTTTAACTATCTTTCAGCTTGCTGTTTATATCACCTCTATTTGTAGATAATCATTGTATATTATTATTGAGTGTAATGTCTACAAGGCATTTCTTACATGAAATAATTCTTGTATAATTTCATGTATAATATTCACATTGCTTTTGGCATTGTTAATAGTTAGTGTTTTTGCTGTTGATGGTGTTGACCTCAGTGTGACAAAATTTTAAATCAGTCATCACAAGAAAAATAATTGTTAATTATAACAAACCTTTTACCATATAAGACCTGCCAATTGTAATTTGTCATCATATATTTGAAGTTCCCATATGATGTTTAACTTGTTGAGTTGACCATTAACACATTACACAACTCATTACCAAACAATTGGCATAGATATTATTTTAACAGTTTTGAAATGTAGTATGTGGTGTTCAGTATTTTGTTATTACGTTCATTTGTCTTCCAGATATTTTTAATGTTTCAAGCGTCAAATATGCCTAATTATTATAAGTTGAATGTTACATGTATTTTCACCCGTACATATACCAAGAACAGCAGATAGAAAATGTTTATAATTTTAAATAAGTGCTATTTGTAGATAAAGATCATTTTAACAATCATGTTTAAGAATGACAAACTGGATTTGTCTGGTGTATTCAGTGATCAGATATTTAGTTTTATAAGCAAGTTATATAAAAGTGCTGATTTTTGCAATAGTTTTTGTATAAAAAACAAGTACATTTCTGTAGCTTTAAGATAATTCAGCCGTTATTTAGTTTTTGATGCTACATTGTTGACCTTACCAATGTCAAGAGCAAAAATCTAATTTAAATGTCCTAGAAAATACTCATCATTCCATTATATGGAATTCATGTATTCTGCTGAAAAAATTCCCTTTTACATTCCCATAATTCAGAAAGATAATGAACAAAATCTGAGTAATTCTCTATTATTGTCTTGTTTCAAGCTTTCTGTGATCTTTTTATATGATTACCAACTCATGTGACAATTGTAATTCTGCTTTATGTTTGCCATGCATATTACACATGGTTTTCCTCGTTTTCATAGTAATTTTATTGTGATCACTGTTGACTGTGAATTTATAACAAAATAAATGAATATATTCTATTGTTGTCTTGTATTTAAGTCCTTGATTGTACAGGAGAAGGGTTCTGTCTGCTGTTTGTATCTCACTAAGACAGAAACATCAGCATTAGATATATAACCTTTTTAGAGGACAATCCATGAATACTGGTGATAAGTTATGTTTCAATTGGTTGATTGGTTTCAGAAAAAAAGTTATTTTTAACTTTTTGGGGTACAATGTTAAGTCCTGCATAAGTTTTATTTCAATTGAATAATTGACAAAGCCTCTCTAAACATGTTAACTATGAAGGCCTATGTTAAACCAAGTCCGGCAGTGATGACCATGTAAGTCAGAATTAAAAACCATCCACTAAACATCCACATACAATATATCTTTAATCAGCTTTGCAGTTCCTGAGAAGAGGTCCTATGTTAATCCTAGGTACTGCTATTGTGGCCATTTTGAATATCGGATTGGCATAATATGCAAAATTTAAAGAAGACCATCCAAACAATATTACTGATATATTTTATTGGTTCAGTGGTTTCAGAGAAGCATGATCCCATAGGGTCTAATGTTAAATTAAGTCATGTGATCTTGACCATTTTGGTTTTCTGATCAAAAAGAAATACAAACTTTGTAAAGGACACCATTGATTATTGTGGCCAATATTGGTATCAATTAGCCCAATGGTATCAGAGTTGAAGATTCGAATTGAAGAGTTAACAAATAACAATGGATGCATCGAAACGACAAAATATACGAGACATTGTTAAAATCTACACTCAATCAAATAACCAATTAAAGATACTAACTAGATATAACTTCTTTATTTTAATATAATTTTGTAAGAATAACAGAAAATATAGATATGATATATAAAATGTCAAACTGCAGAATGTAATACAGCCACACATGATTATAACAGTAGATAAAGTTCCTGGCTTGTTATATTCAATAATAATATAACCCTTATTAGTACATACAAATCGTGTTTTCAGTTAAAGGGATATAATCACTGTTAACCTGCTGGTAATACATCAACAATAATATACAATGATCCTGTGTTAATAGTTCTTTGTATGATATAATTTACGATACATGAACACGCAGGGTTATAGTGAAAATCTAATTAAAATTCATTTTGATTCATAAGAATTTAAAAGTTAATTATCTATCCTATAGAATCTGAATACATTTATAAAAAGCACACAATAGGGCTCTTCATATATAATATCACATCGTAACAAAATATATATTGCATCTAAAAACATTCTACTCAAACGAATCCTCTCAACACAAACAATCCCTTGCATAAAACCTTTATTGAATTAAAATGTAAAAATAGCCTTCATTATTGCCAAGGTTTTTCTCTGTACTTCTGAATGTTTAGAACACCTTATGTTACAAATCAGATCAAATGTTCCTCCATACAGAGTATAAAATTGAATGAATAAAATAGCAATATACAAATTTCCAAGCTATGTACACAAACCAACTGTCTATCTGTGGTTAGAGTTATTTTCAAAATGCCATTTTCCTGATTATAAAATTGTTATATTCTTCTATCACAGATTTTTTAAATATAATCATATTTCTTCTTGCATTAAAAAAGATAATAAAATCAAAAAGCCAAAATAAAATCATTAAAAAACGGCAATAAAATTCTTCATAAAAGTGTGTATTACCAGCATTTCTGCACAACATCAAAGTATAAAAGATATGTAAACAAATATAATTGATCAACAATATATATGTTATGAAAATGCTGTTATATTCCTGTAAACCGATATGCTCTCACACCATTCATTTTGCTTATTATCTCCCTTTGTTAGAACCCATTATTTGGACTAGTTTTCACAAAGTTGTTAACTTTTACTATGTTTTATTTGAGACTTTTGTGGACTGTTTATATTTACATTATATTTTCATGGCCCTGTTAACAAAGCACCTTATTTCATTATTGCTACAGTCTTCAGTTGTCTACAATAACTCCACTATTTCTTTGTTTTCTGAAATGAGAAAAAAATAAGAAATTAATTTTCTTACATTAGTAATTTTTCTTATTTTTCATACACAAATTTATGATCCAAATGAAAGTAATTACTTTTTCTACAGATAATTCATTACTACTATGATATTATGGTGCATTACTGATGCCAGTACTTTATTGGTCTTTAGACTAACCCAAAGAATCTATGTTTCAATTCCTTCTGTTGACTGCCTTGTTTTCTGTTACTGTATGTTTGTTGTTTTGACTATTTTTTTTTTAAATTGACAAAACTGATAATAATTCAATAAGTAAATTAAACTCACTTCAATTCCTCCTCCCTTTCTCTCATTTCCCTCAATTCCTTTTCTATCTTTGACTCCGCATGCTGTCGTGTCTCTCGATAAGAGAATGAAGCTCCACCTGTCTTTAGTCTGAATACTGGTTCCTCTTTATTAGCCTCTGGGGGGCTAACAGGAGTTTTAATGTCTTTTGATTCAACCTCACCATTTTCTATGGTAGGTTTTTCCGATATACTTTTACGAATAACAAAATTCCTTTTAACTGGTCCAGATAATTTTGTAGGAACTTCTGAGAATTTCATTGGTTCAATGTGTTCCTCGGATGTTGTAATAATTTTTCCCTCCTTTCTGTATGTTATTTCTCTTTCTTTTTGTCTCTGAAGTTCATTTTGGAGTCGAGATGAAGCAAACTTTCTCATAGACGGTGCATCACTATTTGCAGAATATCTGTTGTATGTGATTTCTTCGTCAGACTCATTTTCTGGCTCAACTGGTTCTTGTTCCTCCGATTCTAGTAACGGTAATCCTTTCTGTGACCTTAGTTCATTTTCTCGTTCCCTAGCTAGTCTTATTTCACGTTCAATTGGTGTTTCTTTTTTTGGAGCTTTTTTAACTTTTCGCTCCTCAATATCTTCTGGTGTTTGTGGTGACTGACTAGACGAATTAAATGATTGTTTTTGTACAGTTGGAGTAGTCTGTTTTCGTTGTTGTTTATGTGAAGATGGCGTAGCTGGTTTTGGTACAATTGGTGTCTCGAGCTGTTGTGTGGATGTTGTGCTTGGTGACATTCTGTTAACTGCATTTCGTTGTTTTTGTAGTTCCTCCTCTCTCTCCCGATGTTCACGTAATTCTCTAGCAATGAGACTTTCACCTTCGTGTTGATATTCGTTTATGTATTCCTCGTAAGTGACTGGTGTGCCATTCACCTGTGCTTCACCATTAACATGCTGATGAGATACATCATCTTCTCTCTCTTTTTGAATCCTGATTTCTTTTGCTATAACATTTTCTGTTGTGTCGTTCTCTGCTTCATCCTGTGAATAGAAATTATTACCAAATAAGGACACAGAATGAAGTGCTGACATATCAATACAGCAGTGTTTTTATATAAATGTACTGGTTTTTTTTCAATAGAAACTGCTGATGTTATGTTGGCAGTGATTTGCCAATATATTTACAGTTCTCTATATATTTTACAATTGTAACTAAAATAATGAAGTCTAATAAAATAATTGGATAACTATCGAGTTTGTTTACAAACTTTTCAGAACAAACAGTTTCTTTAAACCTAATTGATTTTTTCCCATGATAACTGCTAATATTTAATCATGATTTACCTTGTTTGATGAAGTTCCAAAGATTTTTTTACTCTCAAAAATAAGCATGATAAATTATACCTGGAATCTGAGGACCAGGTAACGAACCACCCTCCCCGTCATAACTCTGAATGATTGTTCTGTTGTGTATTAATCATACTATGCAACAGCTTTCATTGAATCAATATATACTTTCTTCAGTAACATTCCGATGTTGAAAAATTCACTGTATTTTATAATAAACTCACACATATGAGACAGGTAAAGGGACATTACTGTAATGTCATATCTGTCAATCATCAGTTTGGACAAGGCAAAACAGACATAAATTTACAGCACTGTCCATTCCATACACTGAACCAAATACAAGTTGTGAACACAATAATGTATTAAAAGAAAAATGTGTTTCAGTTTTATGTAAGTTTACATTTGTGAAAATTTCCAATACTTTTCCTGTTTTTGTTTAACAAAATTTGTACATCCCCGTCAAACATCCTAAAACTAGACCACTCATTGGTAATGTTAGCAACAGTAATGTTCCATGACTCATAAGAGCTAACTTGATGACTAAATTTGTATAAGGGTAGAAAGGGAAATGTGCAACAAGAAAAACAGAGGTAAAGGGAAACCACTCTGGTTAACCAAACATTGCTCGATTAGTGGGAAATTCAGTCAACCATGACTGAGAATGAAATACTTGGTACTCTTTTAAAATATTAGATCTCTTACAAATTTACTGATCCTCATTATGAACATTAAAAGTGCATTTAAAATCAGATATCAATTATATAGGGTGATAGAATGTTGGTTAATAATACCGCAGATAGGACCCATAGAAACAAAAGTCAAACTTCTAAACCCAATAAAAACAAAATTCTTCATCGATTTAAAACAATTATTGATCATCATTTTACTGTAAAATATTACACAAGGATTTCCTATAGACAACATGTTCTACTCTGCATTCACTTATCTATATGCAGACATCTGTCAAACAAGCTCCTGCTATAGAATTCATTAATGGATAACTATGGAAATTGAAGTAATTATAAAATTATCTTTTGTTTAGAAATAAATATCAATTTTGTGCAGAACATTGAATTCCACAAGAACATGAAATTTTCAAGCAGTAACCACGCCCCACCCAAAATAAAAATACAATTGATTGAATTCCAGAAATGTTTAAGTTGCTAACAAAAGCAGCCAACTTGAAGCTGTACACCCATGATATACACCCTAAATAGCAGACATTCCAACTCGACAGAAATCTGCCTATTATATTGTTCTCTTATCAAACTTCTTGTATTAAAAAGCAATATATCATTCACAGATCTAATAAAGTCTTTTATAATTAAATGATTTTGAAGGATATAAGAGTGACATAATCCCTGATCAGCTTACAGAGGGACAGATAGGTCTTTTCAATTTCTGATCAGCTTACAGATGGACAGATAGGTCTTTTCAATTTCTGATCAGCTTATAGAGGTACAGAAGGTCTTTTTTTATTTTATTTTGCCATTTATACAAATTTTACCAAAAAAATCTATCATACAATTGCAAATAAGTAGAACGAGGACATTTCTAAGGAACTCTTATATCAGCAGACCTGCTGCAAAATACATGTCAACAGAGCCTCTTACAGGAAATCCTTTTACCTGTCATAGATTCATAGAATACAGCATATTTATTTATATTTGTAATGTGTAGATGGAAATAAAACCCCATTATAAATCATCAAGTTTCTAAGAAATACGATCAGGGCTCGAAATAAGCGATTGCCAGGCAGCCCGTGACTCCCTAATACTTGATGGACTCCCTGGGTGTTTATTGTAAGAGCCCGTCGGGCTCCTTCAAAATTTAGCAGGGCTCATCACACTGGGAGAAGTGGAATAATTATTAACATCATGATAAGTTCTGTAGGTGGGTGTCCCATGAAGCAATTTTGATCAGCACAACTTTGTCCAAGTGGAAGTGTGCTGAACAGAATTATTTCTGGATTTAGTGTAATGTTATTCTATATCTATCTTTGGAAATTTTGCTCAGATAAACATGGCATGTTCATAACAAACTGTTAGGAATACAATGTATTTTTTATTTCTTGTATGATGTATACAAGAACTTCATGAATGATCAGTGCGAGACCAAAACTGCAAAAAAATTAAGACAAAAAAAGTGTTTTTTCAGAATGGAAATGTACCCTCAGAATACTGCCAGAATGCATATTTTTGCACCAAAACCCCCAGAGCTTCTGAGGGCCTTGAGTGGCCCCCATACCCCTGGCTCTGACAGCTGAATGGGACTCCCTGCAATTTTTAAGGACTCCTTGATTGGTTTATTAGGGAGTCCTTTTGACTCCCATAGTTACTTTTCCTATTTCTACCCCTGCATAAGATGGGTCTAGTTACATGTTCTGACACTACAGAACAATTGTTTCTGATTTACTTTAGGATATTAATTCAATGAACTATTTTTATACATACATCATTTTTACGTGTTTTCAGTGCCTTTTCACGTTCCTCATTTTCAATAATTTCCTGTTGTATGATTGTCTCCCTTTTTTGAAGTTCTGAGCCACGATCAGCCTCTGTCATTTCATGATACATTGTCTGAAATTCTTTGCTATTGTTATTGTTTTTGTTTTCAAAATTTTGTTTTGATTCAGACTGACGTTTTAACAGCTCAAGTCTCTCTTCTTGTTCTTTCCGTAACATTTCCTCACGTTCATTTGCAAGACGAATTTCTCTGTCTATGGCACTTTCATTTGCAAACTGATCCACATCGGTGTCCGACATTTTGTCTGGCGATTCTGATCGTGAACTTGTGACGGATGGGTGTGGATGATTTTCAGACTTGTAAGGTAGTTTAACCTCCCACTTTTTAGTAGTGGAGATCTTTTTAACTGGAGGTTTTATTGGTTCCTCACTAGTAGATCTGTAAAAGTTTTCCCACCGACTGCGTGTGGAAGACAAATCAGCAATGGATTCACAATCAACAACTTCTGAAGTTTCACTATCCTCTGTTATATTTTTACTGTACAAGTCCACCTTTTCTGGTTTTTCTTCCCAATTTATTCCATTGACAGATTTAGAATTTTTACGCCATGAGTCTGATGACTTTTGAACTTCTATAGTTGGTTTAGAGGGAACTGAAATAAGAGACAAAGTTGTATCAGTTTTCTCCAATATAGCCATATTTGTCCAAAATACACCCAATTCGACCGGATGACGTACAATACTGATAAATATCAATAATTATTTTGACAGCTGATAGTGAGGTTGATAATAGTAATGAAACTAATCAAAATAATTATCACATCTGTCGGATCACTTATGATAAGTACTACATCTACGTCTTCCCCCCCATTTCAAAAACTTATTCATAACTACATTATAGTCATACAATGATTTCTGTTTTGTCTATATTTATGTATAAATAAGATTCTAAAGCAACTTAGGTATAAGTTTGGATGGTCATGTTAAAACAGGATTCATCCTACTTTTATTTGTAAAATGGTAGTGTCATACAGCTTACATAACTGACAATTACAAAGACAACCAATACATGACAAAACACTAACAACAAAAGGTTCAACTAAAATCTTCATCAAAGGTTAGTACAAGTCCTCTAATTGTTGTAAACCAAAAAAACACTTACCTTAAAATATTAGGTGTACCTTGTTCCTTCCTGATAAAATGAATCATCCTAGATCAATTATTCCTGATTTTCCGATCAATTGATCAATACAAACTCCACCTTACATCTTTCAGCTTACCTTTTATTTCTCATCATTACAAAAAGGAAAGAACCATGTATACTTACTGGGATATGAAATATTCATATTCATTATCTAATGTTAATATCTAAAACATGCGAGTTCAATAGTTTCTCCTACCTTGATAAGGTGTAAATCCAGGTAAAAAGACAGGTAGATTACCTGTAACAAATTGGATATTGTCTAACACCCATACATCTACAAAAATTATGTTGTTAGGCGGTATATATATTTTATATACCTAAATGTACATAATTCAAGTTATGCAGTCTCGTCCATAAAAATTCTTTTTACCTGCAGTGTTTACACTAATATCACATGACTTCCTACCGTTGTAAATCTCACGATAATAAAAATCAAATATTTTATTCATGACGGAGAAAATTAAATAACATGCACAATACATACCTTAAATAAATATTTAAATGAACCAACCTGACCAAACCTTCCTATAACTGACCTAATACCTGACCTTCAGAAATTTGACAATGTTCCGATCTGACTATTATAAGAAATTGTGCCAAATTGGACTGATTTAAAGAGAATTGTAACCTAGAAGTATAGTACAATGTTGCTATCAGGCATGCATAGTACAACAGTGCTATCAGGCATGCTGTATAGGCAACAAGTTAAGAAAGGCTTTTTTAACAGAACAAGCAAAATCAGACATGTGCCACTGGACAGTCTATTAATTAACAATTTATTTTCAAGTCTTGTCTGGTTAATTCATGAAACGTATGTAAATTCCACGATACTTACTGTGAATTCCACTTTACCCACTGTGACACATCAATGTGAAAGTCTCTTTAATTCTCATTATCAAGAAACATCCAAGTCTTAAATGTACTTTGTACAAATACGTCTGCTAGTTTTTACTGGATTAAAATGAATGCTCAATTTACCCATGTCTCGTCAAAGAGATTGAGTTTCCTTTGTATTCAATGTTAAACTCATATCAGGTGTAAACATTTAGCAACTTTTGAAGGTCAATAAAAACATGAAGTTTGAAATAAACTTCAGTGGAAGGTGAACTATTTCAATGTCTTATACAAATGCAAAATCATGAATAACTAATGAGCCAAACACAGTAACTACAGAGAAACAATGCATCTAAAACATTGTTCTATACATATGAAGCCTGAAAGCTATACTTTATCATATATGAAAAATTTTATGGTACAATCACATGTAAATGTATAAAAAAAATTTTTCAAAATGAATTTGAACACACAAAAAAATTACTGTAAATCATATTATAAGCTTTGTGAGATCTAAAAATAGATGTACCTCTTCCATAAAAGGTAAAAAGGTAATCATTAATAGTCAGTGAACCGTGAAATATCATTACATGTCTACCAGTAAGATAACATTTAATGTCATAAAAATATTATTGGTAGTAAGTGTTTATGATTGTACAGAGATTTATTTCAATTGGCTTATAATAATAAAGTAACTGAAGCTGACAGGGATGACTTATGAAACCATTGACATGCTTATTCTTAGTAACAACACCATCCAGATAGTAAAACATGTCATTATTTTTTATTATTACCATTCCGAATCAAAATAAAGTTTTATGTCTAATAATAGTGCTTTCCTATTACATAAATATGCATGCACCAGTTAGGTATTTTACAAAAAAGATTTTAATGATAAATTGTTTATAGTTTGCATACAAATCATTTATACGTATTAATATATATAACTCAAAATGTTTAGAAAAACCAATTATAACATTCTTATAGTATCGAAATGATTTGGCTTTGTTTCAATACTTAAATTACAATACTTTATACCTACCAGACTCGTCCCGGATTGTTAGTATTAGCATAGCACTAGAAGAATACATAGGTTTGTCTGCCATAATCAAGTATTTTAATTCAAAGATCACAGTTTTGTAAACTGAATCTTATGACAGCTCATTCATTTGAGTTCTAAGGACGAGGTTTTCCCCTGTTTCACTAAATTATTTTAATGAATTATTGTTGTTTAACGTTCAGCATTCATTAAAAGATCAGTAACAATATATCCTTTCTCATGAATACCAGTTTAATTCATTAGAGTTAATCCTAAGAACTTAACAATTGTAATACAATCATAAGAACATATATTAATCCATTTACAAAAATAATCAAATGACTGTAAGAAATAAACAGATATTTCTCAAGATACAAGTCCTGGAAAATAGAAGAAACATTCCCATTTACAGCAGTCATTAAACAAATAGAAACTATACGTCACAAACAAATATCACAGCTGTATCGAACAGTGATAACATTAAGATAAATGAAGACAGGTGCTTCCATATCCTGAACACTGTTTTCACCTGTACATATAGACCCTAAAGGTTAACCCAACCCTTTTGTATTTCAATGTAGACATTGAATTTCATGTTTAACTATTAAAGTCAAACAAGAACTTACTGAAACACGACACAGTGTACAGCAATTCATTATGTTTGCATCCCTATATTGTGTTTTGGTGTTTTTTGCTATTGTTGTACATGGAAGTTTTACAAATGGAAGTAGATAGGGCCTGGGATTAGCAACAGAGGCTAGGGGCCTGGGGTTAGCAACTGAGGCACAGAGAACAGGGGATAAGCTTAGGCCTGGGGAACAAGGGGATCCACAGATGACAAATAGGACACAAGGTGATTATCAGTAGAGAAACAGGGGATGAGTAGGAGATGGTAAAATCAGTGTTGGCTCTTACAAGCTTTTTAGCAGGAAACTTACAGCAGAAACTTCAGAAAAATTATAAAACTGATGAATGTCAAACAGGGAAAATTATACAAGTGTGGACACAGAAAAATGTCTGGCCTGCATTCCGCATCAGTAACGAAAATAAATTTCGTCATAAGCATTACGTAAATAGCATTAGTTTTCAGCAGCAGCCTGTATAAATATTGTCACCATACCATGCAAAGATACAGAGGAACTGTCCTAATACAAAAACTTTAACTTAGTCGCTGGACCATGAAATTGAGGTCAAGGTCAGGTGACGCCTACCAGACAGTCATGTACTATTCATCAGCAACGTATATACCAAATATTGTCATCCTAACATGCGTAGTTACAGGGGAAGAGTTGTAACCCAAAAACTTTAACATAGCCACTGGACAGTGAAATTGAGGTCAAGGTCAGGAGACACCTACCAGACAGTCAAGTACTATTCATCAGCAACCTATATACCAAATATTGTCATTGTACCATGCATAGTTACAGAGGAACTGCCGTAACCCCAAAACTTTAACGTGGTCGCTGGACCGTGAAATTGAGGTCAAGGTCAGGAGACACCTACCAGACAGTCATGTACTATTCATCAGCAACCTATATACCAAATATTGTCATCCTACCATGCATAGTTACAGAGGAACTGCCATAACCCAAAAACTTTAACATAGTCACTGGACCATGAAATTGAGATCAAGGTCAGGTGACGCCTACCAGACAGTCATGTACTAGTCATCGGGAACCTATATTACAAATATTGTCATCCTACCATGCGTGGTTACAGAGGAACTGTCGTAACCCAAAAACTTTAACGTAGTCGCTGGACCGTAAAATTGAGGTCAAGGTCAGGTGACACCTACCAGACAGTCATGTACTTGTCATCAGCAACCTATATACCAAATATTGTCATCCTACCATACATAGTTACAGAGGAACTGCCGTAACCCAAAAACTTTAACATAGTCACTGGACCGTGAAATTGAGGTCAAGGTCAGGTGACACCTACCAGACAGTCATGTACTAGTCATCAGCAACCTATATACCAAATATTGTCATCCTACCATGCGTGGTTACAGAGGAACTGTCGTAACCCAAAAACTTTCATGTAGTCGCTGGACAGTAAAATTGAGGTCAAGGTCAGGTGACACCTACCAGACAGTCATGTACTAGTCATCAGCAACCTATACACTAAATATTGTCATCCTACCATGCGTAGTTACGGAGGAACTGCCGTAACCCAAAATCTTTAACGTAGGCGCTGGACCGTGAAATTGAGGTCAAGGTCAGGTGACAGGTGACTGACTGGCAAGTACTCATCATAAGCTACCTCTGTACCAAATTTGATGGACCTAGGGCTTGGGCTTACAAATATATGAAGCAAGATGTCAAGTGTTTGCGCCGCCGCCGCCGGATTCCCATACATATGTCTCGCCTCCAGCCACTTTCGTGGCAGGCGAGACAAAAACTGATGAATGTCAAACAGGGATATTACAACAACACATAACATGTTACTTAGTGCCGTAGCCTTAGGTATTATCTGCCATGCTGATGCTTCTGTTAGTGCCGTAGCCTTAGGCATTATCTGCCATGCTGATGCTTCTGGGTATATTCTTCATGTTTATTTAAGTACAAATGTTACATGACTCAAGATATACCAAGCGAAAATTACATCACATTATTTCTTCACGCAACAGAATCAAATATAAGGACAACAAAACAAACAAAACTGTGTTAATTCCCAGATATTATTTCTTTGTAAGCTCCAGAGTACTGTGTTATCTGACCAGATATTATTTTTTTGTAAGCTCCAGAGTACTGTGTTATCTGAGCAGTTTTATCTTGTTTAAATGCAGCTTAATCATGTAAATATCAGACATAAAGAAAATACCATTGGAAAAAGAAAGACTTCATCCATTATCGGATAACTCGGTGTTCAAGTGAATAGACTTCACATGACTTCTCATACAATAGACACAACGGGGGACATACAATTAAGATTTAACCAGATAAAAGATGGTTCTTAGCAGTCAAAAATCATTGTATCACGGCACAGAAATGTATACAGCTATTTATATAACTCTTGTTAATGACATCCGATACCATACATCGTGACCAAGTAAAGGAAAAACTTACAGAATGTATATCTAACCATACATCGTGACCAACTAAAGGAAAAACTTACAGAATGTATATCTAACCATGCAATGGTTCTATGATGTTAAATAAAAATCACTATTTCTGTTGTATTTTGAAAAGTAATATGCAGTATAATTACAGCTATATAAATAACAAACGAATACAAAAGAGTTCTTCAATAAAATCTTAACCAACAGCATCTAACAACCTAACATAATTTCTACAGAAACTGCCAATATTCTACCAAGCGAAGATATTCACCGCTCAATTGTTTTTATCCTGCTCAGGATCCAAAAGAAGACAGGTTGAATTAAAAAGTTGCAAATGATTTTAAAATTTTCCTGTTTGTATGATTTTAGTAACATTAATCTTCTTGTTTCATTGGAAATGATAAAACGGATGTTTGATCATACCAGACTGTAAGATATATCTTAGACACTTAAGTATGGATCAGGGTGTGGGCACGTCTGTGTTTGTTCTTTTAAGTCAGGTTTGCATCAAACACATTGACAACATCCTAATTGTTATGTTTTAAAAGATTTTCTAATAATATAATTAACTTTATATTATGACAGACAATTTTGTTGTTTCCATGACTATGTAATTTATTTAAGCATTGCCGTGGGCAGAACACAGATTTTAGTGCACATAGCATATTACACAAGATTTCTCTTTCAAAGTTTCACTTCAACATGGAGTCACAATACAATTTCCTTCTCGTTATTAAAATTTTAGGACAATTTCATTTGATATGATTGATAATATTCAATATCATCTCTGGGCATACAACAGTTTGAATATTATTTTATGCCATCACATGTGTAAGCCATAAAAATCTCAGAAAATATACCATCAACTAATATCAGTTGTATTATATTATTTTTCCCTGCAACTAAACTATACTTTACATCCCAACAATCTGTGGCCGGATTTATATAAGGTTATGAAGCTTTTTTTACCTGGACGAGAGAACATGTTATAAAACATGGCAATAATCCTTTGTACTGGCCTGAGCAGGAATATAATATGTTAACAGTCCAATACAATAAACTCTCCCCTGTCAAATGAGGGCCTTATCTCAATGTTATAGTTCAGTAATTTTGCCGATTTTGATGATCTATAAATGATCAATATAATATGTTTCAACATTTACTGGATTCTGTACAAGGTACCCCAGATGTTGTATATGTATTTTCTTAATAATCAATTTTTAAATAAATGGTGATCAATATTATAAAACTATTAAACTGTTCTGGGTAGCAATGATGGATAGGTCTGTCTACACTCAGACAACATTTTATTTTAGTACTGATCATTGATCAATTTTATATGCCATAATTTTAATTGCTTGTAATAAAATGAAAACAGTTAACTTTGATAGAATATTGTTATTTTCTCAGTAAACTCTTTAAAAAAAGCTTACCTACACAAAAATCTAAATTACAACAGAAAACTGAAACCCAGTCTGGTCAAACAGACTACCAAAAAAAGATACAGATTGGACAATATAATTGTAAAAACGAATGTGCTTAAAGTCACTTTTAATGGGATACGAAACAAGAGAACTTAGGAGGAACTATGAGCAAGTAAACATGTATGAAGGCTTGAAAATAAACATCCTCACAAAGCATCCTCTGGCCAAGATGAACAGCTCTATAAGTAAACATGTATGGAGGCTTGAAAATAAACATCCTCACAAAGCGCCCTCTGACCAACAGGAACAGCTCTATAAGTAAACATGTATGGAGGCTTGAAAATAAACATCCTCACAAAGCATCCTCTGACCAACAGGAACAGCTCTATAAGTAAACCCTTTAATGTTATAACATGGAGTGGAATATTCATAATACCAAGTAAGAAGGCCATGACATAATCAAAAACATATTTTAAAAAGTTCTTTAAAAATTATGATTTTTGATGGCAATAATTTTTTACTTTTAAACCAATTTAACTGAAAATTACTGGTTATTTAACAGATGGTCAAATATTTTCCATGTCATTAAAACAGTGTTCTAACAGTTGTATGTGGTTAATATTTAATATAAACATCTGTCTAAATATGTATACATACATGCAAGTATATACTTAGTATGTATATTAACAGTTCATGTCTATGAATAAATTATTGATTTGCATAATAATAGCTGGATATAGTCACACTAAAGTGCATTAAATGAACTTTGAACTTTAATGTATTAATAATTACACTTTATTGAATCTAGACATTACAGTCACTTGTTTGCTAACTTGGGGTAAATCCATTCAGCTTACAGTACAGGATAGTGAAAAGAGTCTGAACGTGTGTAAAACGAACCAGACCAGGATGACTATGAGAAGGTGTGGATGAAAATAGAGAACGATTGTGTTGCTCAGTAGCTTAAAAAATTCTATCAAATTTAAATTATTATTATTCCATATAGCATGAAAAAATATCATATGTAAAAGAAATCAATTTCCCGTTTCTTGAATCCCATTAAGATATATTTCCGTATAACACATTGATCGTAACAGTTTTTTACGATTCAATGACTTTCAATCAATAAAAGTATTATGTAATATTTAAAATTTGTGTATATTAAATAACAGTTATATTATAAAATTTCATACTATCCCAGGATTCTCACCTGAAGTGTGAACTGAGTATATCCTAACCATCTCTGAAATCACACCTCCAGATATACGTCAAATTTTTGTAACCATTTAATGTATCCCAATAGAATTAACAATGTTATCAATATGGCTCAAAGTACGGTGTTGATCTGTACCCCCATCCTAGCCAAAAGGTAACGTCTATTTGGCAGGTAAATTATCCAATTATATGACTAAACAGCTATTATCTCTTAACCATCACGCGACAACCAGGGTAGATTGGCTCACAATCAATTTGTTTTCAATTCCATATTTGTACAGTCAAATATCACAATTAACATAGTATTTTCTGTTTAATTTCCTTATTGTACTTTCCCTTTTGATTATTTTCACAAAAAAATATGCCAGGTTTTAAAATCTTTAAAATGATATTTGGTTTAAGTTTTGGTTGATTTTTAAATAATCATTATTCTATTTATAGAATAATGAGGTACTTCAGATGTTTTTGGTTCCTTATTTTTGTAGTTTAGTTTCATTAAGGTAATTGTATTATACAGCAAAAGGACAACAAGAACCACAAGTATAAAATGTCTGGGAGAAAAAGGGAGTCTCTTTAATACATTCCAAAAAAAGCAAAAAGTCACCTTTGATTAAAAAAAAAACAGTTTAATACATTCCAAAAAAAAAGCACAAATCACCTTTGATTAAAAAAAGGGACCTCAATTTTAAAATAAGCCCCAATTTCCACCATATGACTTTTCAAATAATTTGTCTTGTATCCTTTTTGTCAGGAATACATCCTACAGACCTTGCCCTTGCTAAAGCTGATCCAGATTTAGCTTACAGCTGTCATGGCTGAAACCTTTTTTCTTAAGCATTTCTTGTCACATGATCTCTATGCATGAGTGAAATTTTGCAGCATTCTAAATTTAGCTAAATACCCAGAAACAAATTTAAAGCAAATTCACTGTTGCAATTGTGATACATGAAATAAGAAATCTTAAGGTACATGTATCTGTAAAAAATTTAAATACACAAACAATTTTTTGAATTAGACTGATCATGTGTCATATCTACAAACACGCACTACCCAAATATATTAAAACTATTATATTTCAATTTTAAAATATTTGTACTCTTTTTTAAAAATAATTAACCTACCTTTTCAACAAAGATTTCATGTTAGCCACACGGCAAGTACACGAAAACTAATTCTAAGTTTACAAAAAAAACATACAAAGCTTAACAAATTCATTCACAACTGACTGAACACATACAAAGCCGTCAGTAATTAGCCAGCACCCGTTTCCCACCCTTTACAACTAAAAACTTACCAAGACATGTCGTTTGCCTATTGTATTTGTCAATAACACAAATTCTAATGTGACGGAGATCTTTTATTTAAGGAATACAAACAATTTTGCTGAATGACAATGGAAAGTCATGGCCTTGGGAAATATACAAACCTTTATCCCCCTATTATCTACACTATCTACATTTAAATCTCTACTTGTTCTTGTTAAAAAATTTTTCATGTTTTTTACAAGATTGAAGTCATAATTGCACAACAAACAATGTACAGTTTAAACACATGTAGACCAAGATTAATGGTATAAAATTCCTTAACTTTATGTTTGTTTTACCTATAGAATTCATTGTGTTAGGAAATGTTTGAACTTAAGTTCTATTACTGTGTCCTAATAATAATATTGACTGAACCAATATTATATTGGGGGATTCTGGGCAATATAACATATAATATTGGGATAATATTGACTGCATCAATATTTTATCAGGTGAATCTGGGGCAATATAACATATAATAAAACATAACAGTAGTTGTTCTTTTAAGATGATGACATTTTTAACATTTACATTAACTGGAACACTGTGAAGGGCTGTAAAACAGCATCGACTCACAGGAGTCTCACAGGATGAATGTCCAAAGAAGGTTAATATTTATATTTACAAATCATTGATGGAGCTCAATCACTTAGTAAATGATAGACAAAATAAACTCACTGTATTTGTTAAAACTTAGAAGGTTTTTACTCACCCAAATTCTGACAACTGTTGATTAAATTTTGAAATAATAATTTCATTTTATGACAACGATGCCCATAAACTTTGTTCACCATTTTTACTTCTGTCCACAGATTTTAATTAGTCTTTGGAAATGGTTTTAACATTTCATAAAAATTGCATTTATTACACACACACAAACCTGATTTGACATGTCAACTACAAATTAATGGTTTATTATTATTTTCTTGGTTTGTTCATAGTTGTATTTTGTATTATTAATTTATTCACTTGTTTATAATTGCAATTTATAAGCTAATCTCTGCCATTAATGACACTTAATCTAATTAGTCATTATATACAACATGTTATTTGTGGTTGTTTCAAGGAAATGTACCTGGTTACAGTACTGCCATAACAATTTGTTTACAAGTATTATTTTTGCTTTAAACAGAACAAAAATTTGTTCATTACTATTCTCACATTTGGTGATGTCTTCAATAAATATTTTGCTTAGTCATAAAAAATCAAAAATTCTTCCTTTACAAGAAATATGTCAAGTGTCTTACCTCTCAACAATGTTCCATTAAAATTTCAATATTTTATCATTGTGTAATCAGCAGGTATATAATCAAAGGTAATATTACACCGTGAGCTTACATAAGTTCAGGTGAAAATGACAGGTAACTCAGTAATCTATGTACTCATTAACATTCAGATCTGTCACCTTGTGTAAATGAATCAAATACATGTTTTATACTTTGTTATTGGCATTTAAGATGTAAAAACTTAGTTGTAACATTAATTTTCTTCTTATTTTTTATGAATTTAAATATGACTTATAAAAAAAATAATTAAAAATAATAATTAAATATCACAATATTACTTAATCAAAAATGGAATTTTTGTTTATAATTTTTTGTTTTGTTTTTAATAATGTAAATTCCAACAGGTGCTACAATAAAAATGTTCCAAATTTTTATGTTCACAAAGCAGGCTATGTGGACAGTTAACTACATTTTTTTTAAATAAAACAAGAGAAAACTGACAAGTAATGTTGCAACCCTCCAGACAAGTGTTCAAATCAATTAACACTGCCATGTAACACAATAATGTAAGGGAAGTAACTCTATTTTGACTTGTATCAATGTCCACTTAGAGTTAGTTCCCTTTCCTCATTTACTATTATTAAGCTTACCTTCGTCATCTGTCCAGCCGACATTTTTTCTCTTCATAGTACTGGTTTGAATGACTGCTTTTCTCTGAGCATCAACCTCTTGCAAATGAGCAGTGGACATTTCTTTAGAGTTAGCTCTGATGGTCATCTTAGGAGGTTCATTTATTACACTGGAAAATTTGTTTGCCTTTTCAATAACTGATCTAGTATCTTTTGGCCCAGCAGGGGAAGCTGTAATACGAAGGCCAGCCTTAAGTGGTGAAAACTCTGGTGGAGACATGGACCCTTGATCCGACTCTATATATTCTGTTCTAAATTCTTTTACTCCTTCCCGAACAACAAAGCTTTCTGGAAAATCGTCCAAAGTACTGCAGAGGCTGACATGGTTTGAGTTGTCTAAATCATTGGAATGCATACTGGATGCCATATCCTCAAAGGCTGAGTCTGTCGTTGATCCAGGGCTTTGTAAAGAGGTAATGTTGTAAGATATCAAATGGATCTCATTGTCATCATTGCCTGGAGATGTTGGTAAAGTTCCTGTTTCTTCATCACCTTTGATAAAAAGTCAATTGGATCAAATATCAGACAAATTAGATGAATTGTTTTTGTGAATGAACAAAATAAACTTTTGAATAAACTTTTTTACAGATCTACAGTATGACATATATATAGAGTATTTGAACATAGTTAGAGAAATATAAAGTTATATAAGTCTGATGTGTAATAATAATAAAATTGAAGATGAATACCATTTTTTATTGGAGTGTGAAAATTATAACAATGTTAGATCTAAATTTATAAAGTCTTATTATTATAGGAAACCATCGCGTTACAGTGGTATAATTGTTATCTGTACGAAACATTCAAGAGCTTAATAATTTAGAAAAATTCTTCACGTTAATTATGTGCCAATCTTCGCTATACATGATTGTAAGTTGTAATTTTGTTAATGTCCCATGTATCTAATGTGTATTATAAATCCTATATGCTATATTTGGAAATAAACTATTATATAATATTATTATATTATATTATTATATTATATTATATAAGATGTACGGGACTCAGAAACGGGTCAAAATGCAAGGCTCAACTGAAACAAGCTTACCGAATAAAGCACAAATTTGTCTGTACATGTATACCTTTTTATTTTAAAATGACAAAAAAAACCTATTTCTGACGATGAATTCAATTGATGACAAGCATACATGCAAAGGGAACTGTACAAACATAAGAAAATAAGAAATGTGGAATTAAGTTAAGTTAAGTTAAGTAATTCCAATGTGATTTTTCAAACCATTCACCCAGTGCCTGTCTAGTTAAATGATAAATGTGCAGATAGAGCCAGTAATGGACACTGACTGTAACATATTGTGTTGATGTGACCAGAAATATTTATATTAAATTCCTGTCTTGCAAGTGACAGCGTTTCAGAAAACCCTGCAATACTCATATACACGTGTCTACTTATTCAGCCAGAATACCTCAGGTATTTCTTGAATATAAAAACATTGTCAACAAAAACCACCTGATAGTGTCTGTAATGTCTGCAAGTTTATACCAAGCATGTAAAATAAAACAGTTCTCAAAAATAACCAATCAGAAGAATCGTTAAAGTAAAAATTTAACTTCTGATGCAAAGAACTTTACGAGTACAATCTTCAAAGCCATATGCTCAACAAATCTACACCCTCTTGTGACAATTAATATTGAAAAACCAAATTTGTGATAAAAAATCTTAGACCACTTTAGCCCTTTTTCTGATTATCATAGTTAATGTTGAATGTTTCAACAGATATAAAATCTTTTACATTAAAGATATGTTATACCTGGTATAAACACTGCCTTGAATTCAATCTTATCATTTTCTTCCTCATCAGATATGTCAGAGTCTGCCTCCTCAATCTCCTTAGTTTTAGCTTCAAGTTGTAGGTCATTTAAATAAACATCCATATCTGTTGTTGTTGGACCAGAGTCCTCCATATAAATTACTGGAGGTGGACTTTTATTTTTCCCAAAAAATTCTGCTCTTAATTCAGCTACTTTCTGATTGTGAGGTGAGATAACCTCATCTCTAGAAGTTGGTGCCTCACTTTGGACATGGGAGGAGGATTGTATCTGAACAATCTCTTCGTCAACTTCAGTGTCCTCCATCATCATTGGTTTCTGTTCAATATTAATATAAGGCTGCCGTACCTCAATTTTTCTTGACAGAACAGGTGTTGGAGGAGGAATAGCTGGCAAGACAGGAGGGATACTGTCTGGCAGCGGTGGGGGTACCGATTCTACAGAAGTCAGTGAAATAGTGTCTGCTAATGCATCCGGAAGACTTTTCTCAGAACGTGTTACAATAATTTCATCATTATCCAAGTCATCACAAGCACCAATTAAATTGTCTGAAATCAAATATTCTTGTGAACTGTTTGATACTTCACTTTGAGATTCAAAAACTTTCTGGTCAATCTCTCGATCCTGGTTTCTCTTTTTCAGAATTCCTTTAATATTAGAATCAGACTTTACTTCATTGCCACAATTTGTGTCATCAATTTGATCAGTGTTTACTTGTCTCTCTGGATTAATTATTTCTACTTGTTTAAATGTAAAAGTTCCGCTCTGTACAGGATCTGATTGTTGTAGTGTAAATTCTTCCTGTACTGTAACCTGAGTATCCTCTATCTCAACGTCATCAGAAAGAGCATTGTTCCCGGCTTTATCTGATGGCTGTGGGGCAATATCTTTTCTCTTTCTTGGAGGTCGGTTTGGTTTTACTGGTTCCTTGTTTGATTGTCTAGGTGAAGTAAGCTGAGTTTCTATGATTTCCTGTTTGGATTTTCTGGGTGATTTAATTGGTACTACTACCTCTGGCACAATGACCTCTACAGATTTTCTTATTGGCTCTGATGTGTCGTCTTTTTGAACCTCAACAGGTGCAGATTTCCTGTGTGTACTTGGTTCTCTTGTTTGAGAGCCCCCTGGTGGAGATACTGGTTGTTGTTGATCAGTTGGTGGTTTGGGAGCTGAAGATTTTTGACGTTCTGAGGAAGTTGCTGAAGTAGATATTTCACTAGGTGGTAGAGGTGCTCTTGTCTTCTTTAATGGTTCATTTTTTACTGATGAATCAAGCTTGGCAGGTTTAGGAATATGACTTTCACTTGTTTTTAATGATCGTCTTTCTAATCTATCTTGTTTATATGCAGGTTCAGTATCAAATGTATGATCAAAAGTGTAAGAACCTCTTTTAGATTTCTTGTCTTTCAAGTCTGAATCGTCTTTTTCAATCACATAACTGCGTCTTTTGGAGACATAGTCCTTATCCGTAGAACTTTTGGCACGCCTCGGAAATCTTTTTTCTTTTTGTTCCTCTTCTTCCTTCTCTTTTTTGCGAGCTAAGTAATCTGATGGATTTCTCTGTAAAGATAGAAATATTAATTATAATAAATGGTGATGAAAAAAAGCTGGTACATTTTTTTAAGCCATACATCGCAATAAATTACAGTATATATTTAAATAAAAAATACTTCTGATAAATATTCTAATTTAAGTGCTTTTTTTTCCAAAGGAAGCATTTCTACCAAGATTACTTCAACATTGTCATCACACAAACAAGTACCTTTTTGTTTCCCACATGGACTTAAATTTCTCTTTAGAATTTCCAGTTTTTGTATAAACTGATTCAAAGATCCTACACTAGAATAAAACTAACCCCAACACACCCTTAATATTTGAACAAAGTCAAATATAAACAACTATGCCATAGAGATTAATATCATAATCCATAAGTAATCCATATATTTTAAGTGATCACTTATACATACTCATAACTTCTAATAAATATGTACATGCTTTCTAAAATAAGTTTCTTTCATTTAGCAAAAGATCGTCTCGTTTCTTTCTGGACATAGAGAAATCATATTCACTGTAGCTTGTTAGTTCAGCATAAAATGACAGTCATTACTGAACAGTCACCCACGTCGTCCATTATTAGTAAAACTTTAAATAAGTATTCTCTGTTATAATTACCTAGTTTCAAATTTTAAAATTAAAAGATGTTTATATTCATCAAAGAGCACTGAGCCTGTATACTGAATACTTTTATGAAAATATGAACATTTTAGAAAAAAATGAATTTTATAAACCTGGTTCAATATAATCTGCAGTTGTCACAATATCTGAATGAAGTCCAAATGATATTCAAAACTGTATCTGTTCATAACCAGTTAACTAAATGTTTTGTTCTGAGAGACATTAAACAGGGGAGATAACTCTACAGCTATATGTTTTATTTCCACTTGTCAATATATGATCAATTAGACTAGACAGAAACCACCAATCAATCACATACATAACAGGATACAGTGTGATGTCCTTATATAACACCATATTTATACAAATATCTCATTTTTACATAGTTACATTTTTAACATTCATAAATGTACTGATTGATTTAAGGTTTTTGCCATAAAATAACAAATCTTATAATTTGAGGTACCAATAATAATGTTATAAAGACTATATTGCCAAAAATGAAGCAATAAAATACCTTGATACTGATATAAAATATTTAGATTTCTAAGATAATGTCCATCTTAGGACTTCACCTTAATATATTGATATTTTGTCAGCATAATTAAGGAGAAAGCAAACAGCAATAACAATTAAGTATATAATTTCTGTTATTTTATTTGCTTTAAAAACAATATAAACATTTGAGATTCCATGAAAAGAAAGAAATACAGATTTAAACTGGAAAACAAAAATATGACAAACAAAATGATAAGGAAAACCAGGTAACTGAATACAGGTGTGTTTCATACAGGAATTGCCATAAAAATGCAACCTTCTTAGGTCTTGTTTCATCTGCGATTTAAAAAGTAAGGTATTTGTTCCATTAAGGATTGTACAAAAACATTTCACAAAAATTCAAAGCTTTAAAATATGAACATACCTGATTGAAAGGTGAAATACCTTACAGCCACACCTGAACTGGGTAGAATTCAGGTGATAAAATTGACTTATTGATTTTAAATCCTGTCACCAACCCTGATAGGTACTTCAATTTCTGTTTCTATGGATTACAAAAATGTATAACTTATCTATGATTAAAGGTTTGTTTAATAAATGTTAGTGAACAAATACTTTGAGGGGTAAATTTAATTTTCAACTAATTAGGAATCTTTAAAGTTATTTGAAAGGAAATAAAAATCAATGTAACATCTAAATGCCAAGTATGTAACTTCTTTATTCCCATCTGAAGACTACCAGGAGTCAAAATTATGATTTATTAAAATATCAGCTGAAAAACAATACTAAATAGAAACAAATCTATTTAAAAAATTTTAGCTGTTTATATTTGCTATGACGTTACTTTATTGATCGATTAGTCATAAAAAGTTAATTAGGACAGTAAATTTTTAGATTTACTTCATACAAACTGTATATTAAACATGCAGTCTCATTTTTGTAAAATTATGGTTTTTAAGATTTAACTACCAACAAAAAATGTATATGCCACTTAATGGATTTGCATACATAAGTTTTGGTTGCTAAAATGTCCATAATTTAGCATCCATTAGTGATAGTTAGTCACAGGTTATGACAAGATAATTTGATACCACCTGTAGGCTTCTAATGTTTGATGGCTATCATAGGTAATGTAATATCTTAATACTGAGGTGTACCTTAACAGGATGAAAGTTGTCATTATAATATACAAACAAATGCCTGCATGGCGTCTTATAGTTTAACTGTACTGATAAAAATATGTTCATATGTGGTATATTTTGTATGAAAAATATGGGATTAGATAAAGAATGTTTATTAAACGTCATAATGATTAGCTTAGAATATATTTATAAAACATATAAATATTATCAAATATGTTTGATTTTACAGAAGACCATCAATTTTATGGTTATATCATACTGTAAAAAGTATGTAATCATTTGCCACAGGGCAATAAATAATACCATGAGTACTGTTTATACCAACTGTTCATAAAATATAGTGTTAATGTGAGCACAATACTCAGTAATAAAGAATCCACATTTTATTATTAATTTGAAAATTTTTTTTGTTTGTATTCCAGTATCAAAAACAAATACTACACACATTTTTTAATTTTAAAAATTGAAAAAAATCATTTATTCTGACACTCATCTTTAGTAAAAGCTGTTGTTCTGGTATTATTAACTCAACTCAGCTATTCTCAACCGATTCCAAAGAACAATACTTTAATACCCAAAGACGTTCATACCAAATCCTATAATACAGCACCAAAGACTTTCACTAAATTCTTAATAACCACAGGAATGCTTACCATTGCAATATGTCCAAATCCAGCAAAAATATGATCTAGTACTGCCTAGTAAAATTAGAGCCTAAAATATCTGCTAGCCAGGACCAATCAGAAAAGGTCATTCATCAAGTAATTAATTGATAGGACATCATGACAAATCATGTTGATTATTAGACAATGTACCTGTAAGATAGTACAAAGTGGTCTACACATATTACCTGACCAATTAAAATGGTACAAACCTGTCTACAAAAATAAACTGACCAATTAAAATGTCAGTTTTCAGGTTTTATGCCACTGTTAATATTTTTCAGCTTAATCAAAACATACAGTTTTTATCTTGGGGGGAGGGAATAAAGAAGCTGAAAAATAACACTGCATGAGCAGACCATGTTCTTGGTAGCTTTGATACTGATAGGTCAGAGAATGCAGACCATGTTCCTGGTAGCTTTGATACTGAGATGTCATACATGAGCAGACCATGTTCCTGGTAGCTTTGATACTGAGAGGTCATAGAATGCAGACCATGTTCCTGGTAGCTTTGATACTGAGAGGTCATAGAATGCAGACCATGTTCCTGGTAGCTTGGGTAGCTTTGATACTGATAGGTTATACATGAGCAGACCATGTTCCTGGTAGCTTTGATACTGAGAGGTCATAGAATGCAGACCATGTTCCTGGTAGCTTTGATACTGATAGGTCAGAGAATGCAGACCATGTTCCTGGTAGCTTTGATACTGATAGGTCAGAGAATGCAGACCATGTTCCTGGTAGCTTTGATACTGAGATGTCATACATGAGCAGACCATGTTCCTGGTAGCTTTGATACTGAGATGTCATACATGAGCAGACCATGTTCCTGGTAGCTTTGATACTGAGAGGTCATAGAATGCAGACCATGTTCCTGGTAGCTTTGATACTGAGAGGTCATAGAATGCAGACCATGTTCCTGGTAGCTTTGATACTGATAGGTCAGAGAATGCAGACCATGTTCCTGGTAGCTTTGATACTGATAGGTCAGAGAATTCAGACCATGTTCCTGGTAGCTTTGATACTGAGAGGTCAGAGAATGCATACCATGTTCATGGTAGCTTTGATACTGATAGGTCAGAGAATGCAGACCATGTTCCTGGTAGCTTTGATACTGATAGGTCAGAGAATGCAGACCATGTTCCTGGTAGCTTTGATACTGATAGGTCAGAGAATTCAGACCATGTTCCTGGTAGCTTTGATACTGAGAGGTCAGAGAATGCAGACCATGTTCCTGGTAGCTTTGATACTGAGAGGTCATAGAATGCAGACCATGTTCCTGGTAGCTTTGATACTGATAGGTCAGAGAATGCAGACCATGTTCCTGGTAGCTTTGATACTGAGATGTCATACATGAGCAGACCATGTTCCTGGTAGCTTTGATACTGAGATGTCATACATGAGCAGACCATGTTCCTGGTAGCTTTGATACTGAGAGGTCATAGAATGCAGACCATGTTCCTGGTAGCTTTGATACTGAGAGGTCATAGAATGCAGACCATGTTCCTGGTAGCTTTGATACTGATAGGTCAGAGAATGCAGACCATGTTCCTGGTAGCTTTGATACTGATAGGTCAGAGAATTCAGACCATGTTCCTGGTAGCTTTGATACTGAGAGGTCAGAGAATGCATACCATGTTCCTGGTAGCTTTGATACTGATAGGTTATACATGAGCAGACCATGTTCCTGGTAGCTTTGATACTGATAGGTCAGAGAATGCAGACCATGTTCCTGGTAGCTTTGATACTGAGATGTCATACATGAGCAGACCATGTTCCTGGTAGCTTTGATACTGATAGGTTATACATGAGCAGACCATGTTCCTGGTAGCTTTGATACTGATAGGTTATACATGAGCAGACCATGTTCCTGGTAGCTTTGATACTGAGAGGTCATAGGATGCAGACCATGTTCCTGGTAGCTTTGATACTGATAGGTCATAGGATGCAGACCATGTTCCTGGTAGCTTTGATACTGATAGGTCAGAGAATGCAGACCATGTCCTGGTAGCTTTGATACTGAGATGTCATAGGATGCAGACCATGTTCCTGGTAGCTTTGATACTGAGATGTCATAGGATGCAGACCATGTTCCTGGTAGCTTTGATACTGAGAGGTCATAGGATGCAGACCATGTTCCTGGTAGCTTTGATACTGAGATGTCATACATGAGCAGACCATTTTCCTGGTAGCTTTGATACTGAGAGGTCATAGAATGCAGACCATGTTCCTGGTAGCTTTGATACTGATAGGTCATAGAATGCAGACCATGTCCTGGTAGCTTTGATACTGAGATGTCATACATGAGCAGACCATGTTCCTGGTAGCTTTGATACTGAGAGGTCATAGGATGCAGACCATGTTCCTGGTAGCTTTGATACTGAGAGGTCATAGGATGCAGACCATGTTCCTGGTAGCTTTGATACTGATAGGTCAGAGAATGCAGACCATGTCCTGGTAGCTTTGATACTGAGATGTCATACATGAGCAGACCATGTTCCTGGTAGCTTTGATACTGAGAGGTCATAGGATTGCAGACCATGTTCCTGGTAGCTTTGATACTGAGATGTCATACATGAGCAGACCATGTTCCTGGTAGCTTTGATACTGAGAGGTCATAGAATGCAGACCATGTTCCTGGTAGCTTTGATACTGATAGGTCATAGAATGCAGACCATGTTCCTGGTAGCTTTGATACTGAGAGGTCATACATGAGCAGACCATGTTCCTGGTAGCTTTGATACTGATAGGTTATACATGAGCAGACCATGTTCTTGGTAGCTTTGATACTGATAGGTCATAGAATGCAGACCATGTTCCTGGTAGCTTTGATACTGAGAGGTCATACATGAGCAGACCATGTTCCTGGTAGCTTTGATACTGATAGGTTATACATGAGCAGACCATGTTCTTGGTAGCTTTGATACTGATAGGTCAGAGAATGCAGACCATGTCCTGGTAGCTTTGATACTGAGATGTCATACATGAGCAGACCATGTTCCTGGTAGCTTTGATACTGAGAGGTCATACATGAGCAGACCATGTTCCTGGTAGCTTTGATAATGAGAGGTCATACATGAGCAGACCATGTTCCTGGTAGCTTTGATACTGAGAGGTCATACATGAGCAGACCATGTTCCTGGTAGCTTTGATACTGAGAGGTCATACATGAGCAGACCATGTTCCTGGTAGCTTTGATACTGAGAGGTCATACATGAGCAGACCATGTTCCTGGTAGCTTTGATACTGAGAGGTCATACATGAGCAGACCATGTTCCTGGTAGCTTTGATACTGAGATGTCATACATGAGCAGACCATGTTCCTGGTAGCTTTGATACTGAGAGGTCATACATGAGCAGACCATGTTCCTGGTAGCTTTGATACTGATAGGTTATACATGAGCAGACCATGTTCTTAGTAGCTTTGATACTGATAGGTCAGAGAATGCAGACCATGTCCTGGTAGCTTTGATACTGAGATGTCATACATGAGCAGACCATGTTCCTGGTAGCTTTGATACTGAGAGGTCATAGAATGCAGACCATGTTCCTGGTAGCTTTGATACTGATAGGTCATAGAATGCAGACCATGTTCCTGGTAGCTTTGATACTGAGATGTCATACATGAGCAGACAATGTTCCTGGTAGCTTTGATACTGAGAGGTCATAGGATGCAAACCATGTTCTTGGTAGCTTTGATACTGAGATGTCATACATGAGCAGACCATGTTCCTGGTAGCTTTGATACTGAGAGGTCATACATGAGCAGACCATGTTCCTGGTAGCTTTGATACTGATAGGTCATAGAATGCAGACCATGTTCCTGGTAACTTTGATACTGAGATGTCATACATGAGCAGACCATGTTCCTGGTAGCTTTGATACTGATAGGTCATAGAATGCAGACCATGTTCCTGGTAGCTTTGATACTGAGAGGTCATAGGATGCAGACCATGTTCTTGGTAGCTTTGATACTGAGATGTCATACATGAGCAGACCATGTTCCTGGTAGCTTTGATACTGAGAGGTCATACATGAGCAGACCATGTTCCTGGTAGCTTTGATACTGATAGGTCATAGAATGCAGACCATGTTCCTGGTAGCTTTGATACTGAGAGGTCATACATGAGCAGACCATGTTCCTGGTCGCTTTGATACTGAGATGTCATACATGAGCAGACCATGTTCCTGGTAGCTTTGATACTGAGAGGTCATACATGAGCAGACCATGTTCCTGGTAGCTTTGATACTGAGAGGTCATAGGATGCAGACCATGTTCCTGGTAGCTTTGATACTGATAGGTCATACATGAGCAGACCATGTTCCTGGTAGCTTTGATACTGATAGGTTATACATGAGCAGACCATGTTCCTGGTAACTTTGATACTGAGAGGTCATAGGATGCAGACCATGTTCCTGGTAGCTTTGATACTGATAGGTCATAGAATGCAGACCATGTTCCTGGTAGCTTTGATACTGAGATGTCATACATGAGCAGACCATGTTCCTGGTAGCTTTGATACTGAGAGGTCATAGAATGCAGACCATGTTCCTGGTAGCTTTGATACTGAGATGCCATACATGAGCAGACCATGTTCCTGGTAGCTTTGATACTGAGAGGTCATAGAATGCAGACCATGTTCCTGGTAGCTTTGATACTGAGATGTCATACATGAGCAGACCATGTTCCTGGTAGCTTTGATACTGAGAGGTCATAGGATGCAGACCATGTTCCTTGTAGCTTTGATACTGAGAGGTCATAGGATGCAGACCATGTCCTGGTAGCTTTGATACTGAGAGGTCATACATGAGCAGACCATGTTCATGGTAGCTTTGATACTGAGGTCATAGGATGCAGACCATGTTCCTGGTAGCTTTGATGCTGAGAGGTCATAGGATGCAGACCATGTTCCTGGTAGCTTTGATACTGAGAGGTCAGAGAATGCAGACCATGTTCCTGGTAGCTTTGATACTGAGAGGTCATACATGAGCAGACCATGTTCCTGCTAGCTTTGATGCTGAGAGGTCATAGGATGCAGATGTAGGTCATATTTTACTATTATATTTCAAAGCACTGGAGACTTAGGCTTCAACAAACAACACTGGTTATGTAGAAGTCATTGATACATTGAGAAAAGCAGTATATTATGGTCTGGTTCTGATCATTCTAAACTATTCTATAACAGACATCAGGGCCTTGGTGGCAGAGTGGTTAAGGCTTCTGAACTATTCTATAACAGACATCAGGGCCTTGGTGTCAGAGTGGTTAAGGCTTCTGAACTATTCTATAACAGACATCAGGGCCTTGGTGGCAGCGTGGTTAAGGCTTCTGAACTATTCTATAACAGACATCAGGGCCTTGGTGGCAGACTGGTTAAGGCTTCTGAATTATTCTATAACAGACATCAGGGCCATGGTGGCAGACTGGTTAAGGCTTCTGAACTATTCTATAACAGACATCAGGGCCTTGGTGTCAGAGTGGTTAAGGCTTCTGAACTATTCTATAACAGACATCAGGGCCTTGGTGGCAGAGTGGTTAATGCTTCTGAACTATTCTATAACAGACATCAGGGCCATGGTGGCAGACTGGTTAAGGCTTCTGAACTATTCTATAACAGACATCAGGGCCTTGCTGGCAGAGTGGTTAAGGCTTCTGAACTATTCTATAACAGACATCAGGGCCTTGGTGTCAGAGTGGTTAAGGCTTCTGAACTATTCTCTAAAAGACATCAGGGCCTTTGTGGCAGAGTGGTTAAGGCTTCTGAACTATTCTATAACAGACATCAGGGCCTTGGTGGCAGAGTGGTTAAGGCTTCTGAACTATTCTATAACAGACATCAGGGCCTTGGTGGCAGAGTGGTTAATGCTTCTGAACTATTCTATAACAGACATCAGGGCCTGGGTGGCAGAGTGGTTAAGGCTTCTGAACTATTCTATAACAGACATCAGGGCCTCGGTGGCAGAGTGGTTAAGGCTTCTGAACTATTCTATAACAGACATCAGGGCCTCGGTGGCAGAGTGGTAAAGGTGTCTGAACTATTCTATAACAGACATCAGGGCCTTGGTGGCAGAGTGGTTAATGCTTCTGAACTATTCTATAACAGACATCAGGGCCTTGGTGGCAGAGTGGTTAAGGCTTCTGAACTATTCTATAACAGACATCAGGGCCTTGGTGGCAAAGTGGTTAAGGCTTCTGAACTATTCTATAACAGACATCAGGGCCTTGGTGGCAGAGTGGTTAAGGCTTCTGAACTATTCTATAACAGACATCAGGGCCTTGGTGGCAGAGTGGTTAAGGTAGTCATCCACTATTGAACAAGTGGTCTGTATACACTGATTTTGCGGGTTGGAGTCTTACTGCAAGCAAGGTGTACTAGACTTAAATTGGCAAGGATTGTCAGTTATCCTACCATATGTTGGGTTTCTAATGGTAGGTATTCTGTCTTCTTACACTAATAAAAACTGGATGCCATGATATAGTTTAAAAATTGCTGAAAGTGGTGTTAAACACCATTCAAACAAACAAACAAACTATAACAGCCATCAAAATCAAAACTGTTAAAATAAATTTAAAAAAGAACAAATAAAATGCAGAGCAGCATACTTAGCAGACGCAGAAAACTCCCACAATTCCTTGTGCACCCATTGAAGTAGGAACCTCCCACAATGCATTTGTGCACCAATACACATTAACACATGTTAGAACTGTGTTGTCACTTTTAAGGAAGTACAGCTTGAATGCAAATCTGATGTGTTCAGTAACTTGTCACATTGAGGATAAAATAAACAGAATGGTGGAATTTATTGGGGAGATAACTCTAGGGTCATTTACAGGTTGTACGTACAGAACCAGTAAAATGTAATGAGGAAAAATATATCAACATAAAATCCTCGTGTCTGATGGGCAATTTTTATATAATTCATTTAATATATGAAATATAGAACATAGATATAAATGAATGAAAATTTTTTTTTTAAATTTCTCATCTCAAAAGTATTTTTATCAAAAACTGTATTTAAAATAAAGAACCTGTGGTGCAAACCCTTAAAGGGATCCAATGTCTTATAGGTGACAAACTTCTTATCTCACTCCTGTACAAAAAGTTTTCTTTTCTCTCCATTAAATCAACTTAGACATGGTTTGAACATAATAGCCTGTCATTTATACCCAAGACCAACAAGTTACATCTGGTCTCATTGAGAGTTATACATGTACAATCTATTTTTAAACTTTTACTTATAAATTCGGTTAAATATTTGACATGAACAATAACTATTCATTGACATGTTTTCTTTGCCATCTCTTATTACATTCCATCTCATTTTTCAAATTTATTGTTGTTTTATTTAGTTTTTTATAAACCTCGTATATCATCGAGTTCTGCTGCTCAGTATTCATATTATTTACTGAAGCATTTCATCAAAATATGTAACAAAGTGTCTGTTATCAGAACAAGTAAAAAATAAAAACCGCTCCAATAATTACAAAACTATACCTCATTAAAAAGATCATGATTAAATGATCAGATGAAAAAGTATGAAGCAAATTTAGTTAAAATGACGAAACATTTTTTCAGCTTTATTAAAAACATCCAGTTTTGATACAGAAAAATGCTTACATCTGGTACATATTTCTCTTTAAGATGAAACAAAATTAAACTGTTTCAATTAATGAAGGAACAAAATGAAAGGCTGGTTATGTCAGGAAAAAAACAAGATAAATGGTAAAATAAAATTCTGTTATGTTACAGACAAACAGGGAAACAAAAAAGTGAAAAGGTTTGTTATTAATATCAGGGTAAAAAGATAAAAAAGAGGGGGGGAATGAAAGAATTGTTATGTAAGGGGCAATAAGAAAACTTGAAAAAAATTAAGTTTTTTATGTCTGGGACAAACATTAAAAATGGAAAAACAATGGAAGGTATGTTATGTTAGGGGCAATGTTGAGACCAATATATAAATTATTTGATGATTTATAATACCACCATTCTATTCCCTTTGGATAAATACAGGTAAATATCAGGTGAGGCTGTATTTTTTATATACTTCTGTAGTTGTTAAAGCTTAAAAATAAGTTGTAGAATCTGGTGAATTAATGATGATCTGTCTGGGATGGAACGAGAGATAAACAGCCTATAATGGGTCTGACAATGGTGGGTATAGGGATGGAATGAGAAATAAACAGCCTATAATGGGTTTGACAATGGTGGGCATAGGGATGGAATGAGAGATAAACAGCCTATAATGGGTCTGACAGTGGTGGGTATAGGGATGGAATGACAGATAAACAGCCTATAATGGGTCTGACAGTGGTGGGTATAGGGATGGAATGAGAGATAAACTGCCTATAATGGGTCTGACAGTGGTCGGTATAGGGATGGAATGAGAGATAAACTGCCTATAATGGGTCTGACAATGGTGGGTATAGGGATGGAATGAGAGATAAACAGCCTATAATGAGTCTGACAGTGGTGGGTATAGGGATGGAATGACAGATAAACAGCCTATAATGGGTCAGACAGTGGTGGGTATAGGGATGGAATGAGAGATAAACAGCCTATAATGGGTCTGACAGTGGTGGGTATAGGGATGGAATGAGAGATAAACAGCCTATAATGGGTCAGACAGTGGTGGGCATAGGGATGGAATGAGAGATAAACAGCCTATAATGGGTCTGACAGTGGTGGGTATAGGGATGGAATGACAGATAAACAGCCTATAATGGGTCACACAGTGGTGGGTATAGGGATGGAATGAAAGATAAACAGCCTATAATGGGTCTGACAATGGTGGGTATAGGGATGGAATGATAGATAAACAGCCTATAATGGGTCTGACAGTGGTGGATATAGGGATGGAATGAGAGATAAACAGCCTATAATGGGTCTGACAGTGGTTGGTATAGGGATGGAATGAGAGATAAACAGCCTATAATGGGTCTGACAGTGGTCGGTATAGGGATGGAATGAGAGATAAACTGCCTATGATGGGTCTGACAATGGTGGGTATAGGGATGGAATGAGAGATAAACAGCCTATAATGGGTCTGACAATGGTGGGTATAGGAATGGAATGACAGATAAACAGCCTATAATGGGTCTGTCAGTGGTGGGTATAGGGATGGAATGAGAGATAAACAGCCTATAATGGGTCTGACAGTGGTGGGTATAGGGATGGAATGATAGATAAACAGCCTATAATGGGTCTGTCAGTGGTGGGTATAGGGATGGAATGAGAGATAAACATCCTATAATGGGTCAGACAGTGGTGGGTGTAGTGATGGAATGAGAGATAAACAGCCTATAATGGGTCTGACAGTGGTGGGTATAGGGATGGAATGAGAGATAAACAGCCTATAATGGGTCTGACAGTGGTGGGTATAGGGATGGAATGACAGATAAACAGCCTATAATGGGTCAGACAGTGGTGGGTGTAGGGATGGAATGAGAGATAAACAGCCTATGATGAGTCTGACAGTGGTGGGTATAGGGATGGAACGAGAGATTAACAGCCTATAATGGGTCTGACAGTGGTGGGTATAGGGATGGAATGATAGATAAACAGCCTATAATGGGTCAGACAGTGGTGGGTATAGGGATGGAACGAGAGATTAACTGCCTATAATGAGTCTGACAGTGGTGGGTATAGGGATGGAACGAGAGATTAACTGCCTATAATGAGTCTGACAGTGGTGGGTATAGGGATGGAATGACAGATAAACAGCCTATAATGAGTCTGACAGTGGTGGGTATAGGGATGGAATGACAGATAAACAGCCTATAATGGGTCTGACAGTGGTGGGTATATGGATGGAATGAGAGATAAACAGCCTATGATGGGTCTGACAGTGGTGGGTATAGGGATGGAATGAGAGATAAACAGCCTATAATGGGTCTGACAGTGGTCGGTATAGGGATGGAATGAGAGATAAACAGCCTATAATGGGTCTGACAGTGGTCGGTATAGGGATGGAATGAGAGATAAACAGCCTATAATGGGTCAGACAGTGGTGGGTATAGGGATGGAATGAGAGATAAACAGCCTATAATGGGTCTGACAGTGGTGGATATAGGGATGGAATGACAGATAAACAGCCTATAATGGGTCAGACAGTGGTGGGTATAGGGATGGAATGAGAGATAAACAACCTATAATGGGTCTGACAGTGGTGGGTATAGGGATGGAATGACAGATAAACAGCCTATAATGGGTCTGACAGTGGTGGGTATAGGGATGGAATGACAGATAAACAGCCTATAATGGGTCAGACAGTGGTGGGTATAGGGATGGAATGAGAGATAAACAACCTATAATGGGTCTGACAGTGGTGGGTGTAGGGATGGAATGAGAGATAAACAGCCTATAATGGGTCTGACAGTGGTGGATATAGGGATGGAATGAGAGATAAACAGCCTATAATGGGTCTGACAGTGGTGGGTATAGGGATGGAATGATAGATAAACAGCCTATAATGGGTCTGACAGTGGTGGATATAGGGATGGAATGACAGATAAACAGCCTATAATGGGTCTGACAGTGGTGGGTATAGGGATGGAATGAGAGATAAACAGCCTATGATGGGTCTGACAATGGTGGGTATAGGGATGGAATGAGAGATAAACAGCCTATAATGGGTCTGACAGTGGTGGGTATAGGGATGGAATGAGAGATAAACAACCTATATAGGTCTGACAGTGGTGGGTATAGGGATGGAATGAGAGATAAACAACCTATAATGGGTCTGACAGTGGTGGGTATAGGGATGGAATGAGAGATAAACAGCCTATAATGGGTCTGACAGTGGTGGGTGTAGGGATGGAATGACAGATAAACAGCCTATAATGGGTCTGACAGTGGTGGGTATAGGGATGGAATGAGAGATAAACAGCCTATAATGGGTCTGACAGTGGTGGGTATAGGGATGGAATGAGAGATAAACAGCCTATAATGGGTCAGACAGTGGTGGGTATAGGGATGGAATGAGAGATAAACAGCCTATGATGGGTCTGACAATGGTGGGTATAGGGATGGAATGACAGATAAACAGCCTATAATGGGTCTGACAGTGGTGGGTATAGGGATGGAATGATAGATAAACAGCCTATAATGGCTCTGACAGTGGTGGGTATAGGGATGGAATGATAGATAAACAGCCTATAATGGCTCTGACAGTGGTGGGTATAGGGATGGAATGAGAAATAAACAGCCTATAATGGGTCTGATAATAGTGGTTAAAGGATTTATAGAATTTTTCTGCTGTTACAATCCAAAGTTAGTTTTTTTGATTTGCAGAATTCAGTCCTATTGCTTTTAATGTAGCAAATAAAAAATTTTAACTTCTGTCTATTTCTATACAATTAAAACATAATATTCATCTTCTTTATGTTAATAAAGCTTCAGATGTTGCAAAACTAACGTTAAAATTATCTTTATTGAAGAAATTTCTTTTTTGATCTTGGAAGTTACATGTGGAAAATTATATCTTGATCATTTTTCCGTATAGGGATAATGTGACCTAATTTTATTATAACCGTGCTGATTTGCATGCAGTAACAACCATTCCGTATTAAGAATCCAGTAATATACATATACCTCCCAAGATGCAACACACCATTCAGTTTCATGTTTCTCAATTTTTTTTTGTAGTAAACGTAATTAAAAAGAGACATGAATGTAAATTAACAATGCACAGTGAGTTATTAAGACGGCAATAATTATCATCACATAACAATAACGATTGATTTTAAACAAGATACCAATAAAAATGGTGACACTCTCGAAAGATATCAAGATTGACCACGTCTGATTATATATGCAACTTTTTTTGGACATCGAAGTGACAGGAGTGATTCACTCCCACTCTGCTACATTATGAGTATGGTACTAAATTCGTACCCTCGCCAAAAACAAAAAAACAAGTGTGGACTGTGACCACCCTCCCCTGACAAAGCAATACCCCTCGCTTCGCTTTCAAGTCGAATTATCTCCCATTAATGATAACAGAGGTCAATAAAAATCCATCATGCACATCTACATGTGTTCTTCCTTTATGCTAAGTTTCATTATATGTCATCAAGTGGCTTAGGAGGAGTTGCGCTTACAAGGGATGTGGACAGACGGACAGACAGACAGACAGACAGACAGGGTGACTCCTATATACCCCCTAAACAAGTTTGCGGGGGTATAAAAAAAGCGTGGGTAGGATTATTTGTTCTAAGGGATGGAATTTACAATTATGTATTAACAATTTTTAACTCATGATATTTGATATGCGAAAGCATTCTGGTATAGAATGATATATAGTCTTGACCTAATTTATACATGTACATGTACTTCCATTTTAAATAAGGTCCCTGAACTCCAAGGAACACACATTTATATCGAATTCTTGTCATGTGACTATTAAAAACAGTCGCAAACAAAACTATGTTATATCATAAAACATAATAAAAAAGAAAACAAATGCATAAAAACATGAAAGTATCCAAATGATATAGACCAACACATCATCTGTCACTAAGGGTTACAAAGGGTGAAGATGAGAGGACTGGATGGTAACCCATGGCTAGCAAAGAGGGGTCCAACCAGACCTTATACTTTAATGTGAGAAAGGAGAAATTAATCTTTTATAATGACATAAAACAAATTTAAAATCACATCTACCTGTAATTAAGTTCAAAACACTGACTTTTGACACAAAGTTGTTAAAAGCATTTTCATACCTTAAAATGTCCCTACCTGATTCAAAAGCCAAACATCCCTTGTTAGGATCGGACAACATCAAAATAAAGGGTAAATTTAACCAAAAGTCACCTTCAATTTTAAAAGTTCTCAAATGTGCAAAGTCTTGATCCACTTACAACTTGTCATGTGGACAATGAAATGATCACCCTGAACTGGTGAACTTCAATATTTCTATAGACTAAAGCACAGAAAAAATTCAAGACACAATGTATTAGTGGAGAAAAAATTATTTGAACAGTTCAAAAGGTTTTGACTGTGCATTTCTTGTTACAGGTGGAAAACTGGCATGTCAATAGGATGGTTAGAATAATAGGCAAGATTTATGTTACAAATTGACGATAAAGCTTAAAATATAATACTGTGACAATAAACTGTTGGTTACGATGATAACACAATGATTGAATCTTTAAGTACTTGGCCTGTTTACAATACTAATATATTCTCACAAAGCACATTTCTTATTCATGACATATTTACACCTTTACATGAATGCTGTCCCAGGTCTTACAAACAGCACATGTTAACAGTATTGCATACATACCTTCAGTTTGGATATTCCTTTTAGAATAGCTAATGCCATTCTGGAAACTTTATTCCAAGACAAAAAACTTCCAATTTACGAAATTTCACAATAAATCAAAACAACGAAATTAGAGCAGTAATCTTGTCCACCTGTTTGTTCCTTTCACTACATTATTGTATTTTAAAAAGAGACGGGGTGTGACCGTCCAACAACAATGGTGTATACAACAAGTCAACCAGATCTGATTTTGTTGTTCTAACCCCAACGGAATCCAGTAGGCATCCCAATCAATAAACCTGTGAACTTCTTACTCGCTTGATTGGTATTGCCCAATCAATCTGTCCAGTCAGAATCACTATTTTGACAAATTATATGATTGATTCATACTATTAATCGCCAGTAAACATCAATATCTGTGATGTTTTATTTTTATTATCTTCAGGTGTAATTTTACTATAATTTAACATTAATATGATACTTCACAGGTAAAAATAACCTCCCCACCCAGATTTAAATAACTAATATATGTAAGATGTTCAAACAGACTCAAATTTAATTCTGTTAGAACTAACATTGACCTTTGTGGTCTACATAATAGTAAGATCACTTGTCAAATATTACTTGGACCATATCTCATTATAAGGTTTTAAGGTATGGTCAGCTGAGCTTTATGTACAAACAAGGTCTTAACTATGGTCAGCTGAGTTTTCATGTACAGTAACCTCTTAATTACTTTTGTTAAGTCAACATGTGTTCTAAACATCCCCTAGGCTATAATGTGCATGAATTGTCATGCAAGAAGGTCTTAGTCCAACTAAATGTATGCATTATGTGACCTTGTTTAACAGGTTGGTAACTACCATTACTGAGTATAAGTTATATCATTAGCATAGTCATCAAAATCCTCTTGTTGAAGACAATTCAAACTTAACATATCTCTTCACCTCCAAAATATAAACCACTTCAAGCAGTGGTATTAGATATTGAATAAAACGATTTTTTGGCATGAGAGATTTTGTTTTATGTTTACACATTTACCAACTTAAAGGAAAACACATGTTAAGTCAATTTGTAACCAACATAGTTCAAGAAATAGTTCAATATTGACAATCACTAAATCAATTAGTTTGGAAAATCTGGAATATTTAAAGAAACTAACCAACTCTAACTTCTTGTCCAAAATATATATTCATCCTCATCAGACACAGGATTCATCAATAACCATTGGATTCCAGTTATCGTGGATTGTCATGGTAACTGATATACTATGAGCTATGATAAAACCATATCAATTCCTTAAAAACTAATTCTCAAAACAAAAAACAGGCACTCATGACATGAATCCACAGTACACAACATAAGCTCACTTGTTGATGATAAAATTAATCGTTATAGTTTAAGGTTAATACAATGATTAATCAGTACTGATTGATAAAACAGGACCATATATTAATAGATTGATTAATCAGTACTGATTGATAGAACAGGACCATACATTAATACGATGATTAATCAGTACTGATTGATAGAACAGGACCATACATTAATACGATGATTAATCAGTACTGATTGATAGAACAGGACCATACATTAATAGGATGATTAATCAGTACTGATTGATAGAACAGGACCATACATTAATACGATGATTAATCAGTACTGATTGGTAGAACAGGACCATACATTAATAGGATGATTAATCAGTACTGATTGATAGAACAGGACCATACATTAATACGATGATTAATCAGTACTGATTGATAGAACAGGACCATACATTAATACGATGATTAATCAGTACTGATTGGTAGAACAGGACCATACATTAATACGATGATTAATCAGTACTGATTGGTAGAACAGGACCATACATTTATACAATGATTAATCAGTACTGATTAGAACAGGACCATACATTAATAGGATGATTAATCAGTACTGATTGATAGAACAGGACCATACATTAATACGATGATTAATCAGTACTGATTGATAGAACAGGACCATACATTAATTTGATGATTAATCAGTACTGATTGATAGAACAGGACCATACATTAATACGATGATTAATCAGTACTGATTGGTAGAACAGGACCATACATTAATACGATGATTAATCAGTACTGATTGATAGAACAGGACCATACATTAATACGATGATTAATCAGTACTGATTGATAGAACAGGACCATACATTAATACGATGATTAATCAGTACTGATTGGTAGAACAGGACCATACATTTATACAATGATTAATCAGTACTGATTGGTAGAACAGGACCATACATTAATACGATGATTAATCAGTACTGATTTGTAGAACAGGACCATACATTAATACGATGATTAATCAGTACTGATTGGTAGAACAGGACCATACATTAATACGATGATTAATCAGTACTGATTGGTAGAACAGGACCATACATTAATACGATGATTAATCAGTACTGATTGATAGAACAGGACCATACATTAATACGATGATTAATCAGTACTGATTGATAGAACAGGACCATACATTAATACGATGATTAATCAGTACTGATTTGTAGAACAGGACCATACATTAATACGATGATTCATCAGTACTGATTGATAGAACAGGACCATACATACTAACACCATTTCAGGAATCTTTGTAACCATTTTTATTTGTTAATTAAGAGATTTTTTGCAGTTTAATAAAAAAAACTTTTAGAACATGACAAATATATCATTAAATGGAATAAAGGAAAAAGTTTTTTTCCAAAGAAAACACAGGACTATTGTATTTTAGTTATAATTGATTATGCACAATTGAATTCCTGACCAATAATACAACTAACACTACTACCAACTATAGTTGACACAATGTAAGTATATTTATATAAACTTAATCATAGTCAAAACAGTAAAAAAAATACTTGAAACCGGTCACAAAGTGAATTCTTATTGAAAGTTTAAATAGAAAGGCTATAAAAGGATTAATTCTTTTAACTGTCAAATATTTTTGTAATATACTGTAATGGGTTAAATTTCATGAACAAAAACATGTCTGAAAGGCTGTGGATGGCCATTTTATATTGTAGAAATACCATTATCCTAGAAAAACAACATACCTTTAAGTGAACTGTACTACGAGTAGAGTATATAGGTGTCAAGAACACAAAATGACCGAAATTAAAATTTAAATATGCATTTCAATGTCCACTGTTAGACAACTTTAAAGAAGATAAAAGATGAAAGGGACTATAGTTTATCTTCATTTTGATTTAAAGAAATGCTAAATTTGTATTGCTTTTTCTTGTTAGCAGTAATGACCTTCACATTGACATAATGACCCTGAAATCAATCAACTTTTCTTTTGGTATAACATAAGTTGACCAAACATTAATATATTCAAGCATTTTCAGCAACATCATGGCATTCAGTTTTTATTGGGGAAAGAGGCAGAAAAACTGGTAATCCTGGTCAATAAAGGTTTATAGTGGAACATACCCTACTGAAGATGGCCAAAGGAGCCTCATAGAGTTACTCATTGAAGTTTATAGAGCTGTCAAGTATATTACAGTGAAAATATAGAAAGATTAAAGAAAGCACTAAGCACTGGGATAAAAAGCCCAAATCCTGTTCATAAAACAAAAGAGTTCCTTAAAGACAGCTAATGCTATACATGGATATATATGTTGTACAAGCACATAAATTACTAACAAGAATATTAACACTGTTCAACTGAGCTTGTTTCTAGGTAGTTTTTACTTTAAATTCACTAATATATTTATCTAAAAACTATGACATAATTACCTTAATTGGAATTCTACTTTTCTTTTGATTATCCATCCTGATTTTTTATATAGTTTACTTTGTCAAAAAACTTGTTCCATCATGTATAAGTAAAATTGAATTGAAAATTAAATTATCTTCTCACATTTCATATTAAATCCTAGTTAAGCTACCAAATGTTTAAAAACTACACAAAAAATATAAGAAATTTAATTATTTAATTTGCAGCAAAATATTCCAACAAGACTTGAAAGATTTGGAACAAGATTTGTACATTTAAATAAGATGACCGAGAACAGATTGCTGAACAGATTATTTTTTGGCCTTTTAAGCGTATCATATCATAATATGAATGAACTCTTGAAAAGAAAATAAATCCAAATTTCCCAGTACATTTAAATTTCTAAAGCTATTTGAACCCTATAGGAATTACTTTAAAGTACCACGTAAAGATGCGGCTAATTAGTTTACAAATATATACAGAACTTCATAAAAACTGGTGCCCTGCTGAGGATAACAAACCCAATGCTTTTATTTTTTACCATGAATGGGTATGTGACGGAGGATAACATTTATTTCTACTTGTATGGTACAGATGCGTGACACAGATAGACTTTTTTGCGTATTACCAAGTTCTTTACAAAATGTAAATGATGTCACACAAAAAGATCACACATGATAAAGATTTTATGGTGATAGTTTACTACCTATGTTTATTCCTTTGAACTAGTATTTAAATGGTGCAACAGGATTTTAAGTAATTGATGGACTTTTTAAGAATAATGAATGTATTATAAGTAAAAAAGTAATAAAGAACTACAAATACCCTTCCAATGGGTTAACTTTTTTAACACAAACTTACAATGTCACTAAAAACTGGAAACCATGATATAGCTGAAAATGGCATTAAACATCAATTAAACAAACAAACCATGTTATCATTAAACATCTAGCAATACGACTTACCAAATGAATAAACTAAATTTGTATAACTGTCTTTGATTTAGGCATGGAGTCTTAAAATCTTAAAAGAACACTAACATCTGGTAACTATAATTATATAACCTGGCTGTTAACAAAATGGTATTTACAAAAATCTTTGGATCTAAAATTCATATTTTTATACCCGGCATTGTATATTCTGTCCATAATCATATCATGCCTAAGCTACCAAGGATCGAGATATTATGGAAATTATATTTTATATAAACAGTGTGTGATCAAACACTCTGAAAGCTAGCCCAAGTTGAAGAGAAACATAAACATCATGATTGTATGATCCTTGCAGGGGTTAGAGCATATAGTACAACAATCTACATAATGTTGTTTTCATGTATTCCTTTGACAAGCTGGTGTTCTGTACAGCCATGGAACAACAGTTTGGTGTCAGACATTTCTATATCTTATATTGTGATATTTGGTCAAACATGAGATAAAGCTTGTCAATACACTCAATTACATATTTTAGATACACAGCAACTGGCCATTGCTCTGATCTGATTATTTATCCTGGGTGACAGTGTATATGGTCCTAATCAAATTACAGACATATTATGTTTGTGGAATTTTATATAAAACTTTGATGTGTGTGTTCATCGAAGGAAGGTGAAATACCCTCAGAAACAAAAATACATGTATTGAAAATAACAGATTTAAAGAATTTACAATTACAACGATAAAGTAGGAAATGAGACACAAGTTATTGGAAATGTGCCATCAATTTTTCAGCTATTATCATGGTGTCCAGTTTTATTGTGATAGGAACATGGTGAATTTGGTAAAAACCTCTGACTCTCAGAGATTAGCAAAGCCACATTCCTTTTTAATTTTGAAAATGACTTTTTACCATAAACAATCCTTTCACATTAAAAAAACTAGTGCTCATGAACACAATATTGAAAGTTGTGCAATTTTATTTTATTTCCTTCAAACAGATTAGAGATTCTCCTCCCATAATGTCTCCCTTAATCTAGCTCAGGGTTAATAATATCCAATGAAATCAGAAATCACCAATGAGCCAAGAATGTCAGAATAAATGTCTAACAGTTTGAAACTCTTCAAGTCTTTATAATATAACATAATATAACTGAATTAAGTATGCTAAAACACAAATGAATAATTTTTTTAATCTTACAAAATATCGTTAGATAATGCTGAATAACTGAAAATAAAGAAACCTACCTGTTACAACATACTTACACCTGTATACAAATTTATCGACCAATATATTGACAATTTGTTTCAGTTTTCACATGCATTAAAACAACAAAAGACCTGGTTTAGACTATAAAACCCTGTCAATCTATTCTTTAATAGAAATTATACCCCATTCATTGTGGTATTTAATCCACAAAATTTTCTCGATCGGTGTTTGTTTTAAAAGATTAATAGTATTTCAGGTTCGGTGAAGTGCCAAAGTGAAGGGTCAAAGAAAATTTGGCAATTTACCAGTGACAACTTTTTCTCTGCAAAAGAATGTGTCCAACATGTTTAGATATGTGCACAAATACTTCAAAATTTATGGTTAATATACATAAAAAAGCTGTAAAAATTTCTCTGCATATAATAGATTATTGTATGCAGCTGATTTTACGAAACAAAGTCCTGACTGTACTGCTGAACACTTGGTACAAAAAATGTTTTTATAAAGTTGCAATAATAATGTAGGTCACTTCTGGGTCAAAACAACATCTACTGAAAATAACTTTTCTTAAGGTTATTTTGAAAGGTTCATATACACATTTATTTATTTGAATACTAATATATTTTAGACATGACATTATACACTATAAAGCCTGTTTAAAATCAATATTTATATGTGACATCATCATCTTTGAGCCAGTAAACCTAATTACATCAGGCAATACACCTAATTCAGCCCAAATTATAGATATACCTAATTCAGCCCAAATTATAGATATACCTAATTCAGCCCACATTGCAGAAAATACACATAATTCTATCCACATTAAAGGCAAAACATGTACTTCTGTCTATATTGTAGGCAATACACTTAATTTAGCCCACATTGCAGGTAATACACCTAATTTTATCCACATTGTAGGCAATACACGTAATTCAGCACACATTACAGGCAATACACGTTATTCAGCCCACATTACAGGCAATACACCTAACACAGCCCACATTGCAGGCAATACTCCTAATTGAGCCTGCATTGCAGGTAATACACCTAATTTTGTCCACATTGTAGGCAATACAGGTAATTCAGCCCACATTACAGGCAATACACGTAATTCAGCCAACATTACAGGCAATACAGGTAATTCAGCTAACTGCAGACAATGCTGAACCAAACACAACAGAAATATAGCCAGTGATAATTTGGAATACTACTGCTAGTATTTTAACTCTATCTAAAAAATAATAATCAACTTGTCTTCTTACTACTCAAGTTATTTTTCCTAAAAAACCATTATATAAAAAAAAATAATATAAAACAATTTACCAGACCAAACTAACCGCTAAGGATTTAAATTACCAGGACTTCTAAGAAAAAATGAAAACATAAGTTCTTAGAAAAATTTAAATATTGTACAGTCATTGTCATTGTTCCTAATGTGACCAACATTCCTAATCTTTATAAACATCAGGATACCAAGATTATTACAGCACTAGACAACTTTGCATGAGACATGCATTTCGTCTAATAGGCAATAATTCCCACAAAGTCAGACTTAAATTTGCAAACAAAAACCCAGCGTTAACACTCCAGTGATCACTAGTAGATAACCTTAACCACTCTGCAACTGAGGCCCCCAATATCTTTTTTCGAGTCAAAAGATTGTTAAATCTATTGAGAAATCTTACATCAAATCTTTTTGAAAAGTATCTATGTGTACAGGATTATGTTTATTGGTGCAAACTGCAAAATTATTAAAAGCAATGTCACAAATTCATCACAAATATAATTGATTGCTTCCATGTAAAAAAAACATAAAAGACAATTTGCAAAATCAAATCTGATTGGATGGTACATAATAACCATTATTATCCCCATATCCAGTGTCTGACACAAGCAAATCATTACATGTAATGCAGTATAAGGCCATGAGCATTGTGTATTTTAAAATTGTCCACATAATCCTGACGAGTATATCCATTTGGCTGGTTCCATTAATACATCAGCATAAATAATCACCAAATGATACCGGCAATTATACTGATGGAAAATAGTGATTGCTTTATACTACAAGCTAACTTCTACAGGCTTGATATAAATAAAGGTAACAAAAATACCGAACACTATGGCAACTATCAAAGATGACAACCCACAAATCAGTCCAAGAAACTGGTAAAAATTAGAACCAACAAAAAAGACATAAAATAGTCTACGATATTAGTATAAAAAAGTAACGAAGCAATGTTCTATTATATACTTACAAATACGAGTCTTCCTCCAACTTCACCATTTAATTTTTGCATTTCTTTTTTCAGATCTACCAGTTTCTTATGAAGTCGTAGAAACTGTGGATTGTCACTGGATAAAACTTGTTCATCTTTCCACCCAGCACCAAGCCATTGGTTGTATTCATCTGATTTCACTGTGGAAAGAATTATTTTTCGCTTAAATAAAACTTTCACTCAAAGAAATAATGAAATAATTTGGATTTTCTTTTAAACAGTGTTTTTTGTTTTGTTTTGTTTTTTTTATTATTATTTAACATTTCCTTCTAAGAGCATTCTTATAAAATAAGGGAGATAAATGTATGATTATCAATAAAACAGGTAAAACACTGCGAATCAGAAATTATATTATACCTTATAGACAAATCAAGTATATATATCTATGGAGAGTAAAACAGCCGACTACCACTGGTTTACAGTAAATTTGTTATGTATATTAATACAAAGTTATGCATTTTGGAATAATGTAAGCAGGCAAATATGTTCTGACAATGTGAGGTTTGTAATGCATGGGAGATAACTCTTACCATCTTCTTTAACAAAAATTGTATCCTCTTCAAGTGTCTCCATTTCCAGGGAAGGTTTCCTACTGCTCCAACTTTCTATAAATTTTTCACTAAATTCATGTAAATTTTCTATAATAATTTCATTTTCTAATGATTGTTTAATATTGTTATTGTCCACTAAATGGTTGCTAAGAAACACATCAGAACCAGTCAATGATTTCCAACTGAATGCTTCTGTATCAAATGGACTGACTTTAAACGGATAGTGTACCTCAGGTTCCTCTCCCTCTGACAAATTACTCTTCTTTCTTTCCTCTGAAAGAAAAGAAAAATCAACTGGAGCCAAATACTGGCCATAAAATTTCAATAAATAAATTGCCAAGACAAGGGTATAAAAAATATCTGTCTTCCTAGACTTTTTAAGAAGCAATTTATAAGAATGACTGCATATATTTATGGAACAGTGGAGTTCTGTTTGCACTGCCATATTTCATGAGAAACAGTAAACCCAGCAACACTATTAAATTCTTTCTATTGCTGAATTCACAGTAAATCTTATTATCTATTATAATCTCTGTAGTAATTGTAACAAGGGTAAGGGGAATAACTCTGTTATATAATAACAATAAATTATGAAAATGGGTCCCCTTTTTACATTGGAATCCTGATTACCTAGCATCCATCATAAAATACAAACAAGATGTTTGTGGCTAAATGGTAGTGGCAGATAAATTATAAAAGGTTATTTTATATTTCGAAGAAAATCATTAAAAAAAACCGATAAAACATGAGCTATGTAGTTCAAGTACAGAGATTAGATGTTCTGTTTACAGGGATTATACTCTTACTACAATTATATTAAGATGAAGTCTTATACTGTCCACATTGTTTGATATCAGATTGGACAGCACCTTTTCTAAAATACAATTTAATTCCATTAATTTAATTCTAACAGACAAAGTGGCTCACTTCAGAGCAGAAAAAATTAGTTTGCAAATTTATGAAAGAAAGACTGCTGATTTAGACTAATGACAAAGGATAAAGCATCTAAAACTGACCAGTTCTTTAGAAAACATTCCATAGTCAAATGAAAACTACCATAGCTATAAATATTTTATTGCTTAACAATATTGTTACCTTTTCTAAGTTCATAAAGTTGATGGAATGGGTCTGGATCCTTTGTGGCCTTTGTGTGTTTGGTTCCCAATCTCTGAAAGAAGGAAGAGAAAGAAAGAATTAACTCAAAACATGAATTGGAAGGCATATCTCCAAAATAGTTATACATTAATTGTTTTATTTACTCTATGACAAAACACTGTGCAGAAGAATTACTTTAAGTAAATTTACATTGGTTCAGGAGCCTCCCTATAGTACTTTATAAAGTTACAAGAAATATTTATAGAATAAATTTTTGTTTGAAACTAAATAGACATCAAACATAAGATGATGTAGGGCCATAAATTGTCAGACACAAACCACTTGGTAAGTTTTCAACATTCTTCACCAATGACCTTTTGACCTTTTCTACTGCAAGTATACTTGACAAAAACAAATGTGTTTATTTTGAAAACAAATTTTTCCTTTGCATTATGAAATACCATGTACAAACTAAATAGAACAGAGATGTTTTGTCATTAATATACTTATGTACAGAGACTACAGACTAAGTAATGGCTACAGGAAAACAGAACTGTCAGGGTAACAAGTACCTTATTTAACTCATCAGTGTCTTTCTTGATTTGACGAATCTCATCCTGTAATTTCTGTTCTCCAAGGATTACTTTGACAGTTTCTTGTCTTATCTTCTCATGTTCTTTCTTTAATCTGTTTAAAATTTGAATGATTGTTCTTAAACAGTTTGTAATACACAATTATTTGGGCCTAGAGCAGTCAAGCTATTTATCTTGTAATTTGTTTAGAAAATTATTGGAATTTCAGTCCAAGACCCCTATCCCTTATAAGAGTCCAAAAATGTAGCTTGATGTACCTTTTCTGAAAGTCTGTATATATATCTGCATTAAGAAGCAGACAATAATTTGTTTTCTTGGAAAAATGTACAGTAAGTTATAGCAGGTAAATCATGAAATTGAACCTCAGTTAAAATTTTATTTAAATCATGTATTTGCTACCTTTTAATATTTGTTAAAATAAAATGAATAATTACACCTCATATATAAAAATGCTGGCTTTTGATTGGTCATTAGACAGTATATTTTTCACACATTTCCTGATTTTGCATCAATTTCGTCATCATTGTGTATTCGGCAAAAAATTACTCTCTGTGCCGTGGGGGGCAGCGGTGGCGGAGTGGTTAAGGTAGTTCATCTACTATTGATCACGTGGTCTGTCAACACTGAGATTGCAGGTTTGATTCTCACTGCAGGTGTACTCGACTCCATTCTTAATTGACAAGGATTGCCAGTTTTCCGCAGGTCAGGGGTTCTCTCCGTGTACTCCGGCTTCCTCCTCCAATAAAAACTGGACGCCATGATATAGCTGAAAAATTGCTCAAAGTGGCGTTAAAACACCATTCAAACAAACAAACAAATCTGTGCCATGGTATTTGCTAACAAATAACCCTCGCATATTATTATCCCAGAAAAATTCATTCGGAAGTTTAGACTTTTACCTCAAAGTGAAGGTAACATGAGTAATCAATTTTGAAAACCGGAAACGTTCTGATAGTCAATAAGCAGCATGCAAGTGGTCTAGTATCACTGCTCTTTGAAATCATGATATTCGGTGTAGTTAAACAGATAAATCATGTCTGGGAGGGGTATTTGTGAAAAATAACAGTCTTGAGAATCAAATTTGCCTCGCCTAACGGCTCTGGAAATATTTCATCTCTCGACTGGAATTTTTCACAAATACCCCTCCCAGACATGATATATCTGTTTATAATAAATACATGTTTTTTATAATCCAGTAAGATTAAATTATATCAGCACTGTTATTTAAACACCTATAACCAATTATTTGTGCAGTTGTATCAGTGCTTCAAATGAACTTATAATTGAAGCATTTAAAGTGATAATGATGGTTATTAATATAATTTGAAAAGTAATATGAGAAAAAAAAATGCGACCAAAAATAATGTACATTTAAAATTTGAACAATAAATATGTATGAATTGAAATGAATTACCTTTAATATTCTACAATTACATATAATTACAGTAAAACATTGAACTTCAGGTAGCATTACTGACCTCTATTTATAGATTTACACTTATAAATGACGATTTCAATGTTAATTACCATATACAAATGAAATAACAAATAATATTTACATACCTTGAAACAATTTCTTCAAGTTTTTCAAGGTCATCTGTGTTCTTTGATTTGAGATTCAGTAACTCATCTGCTGTTAGAGGACAATTTCCAGAATTTTGCAATAGGTCACACTGAAAATGATCATAATAAGGTGTAAGTATGGAAAACTATAATATATTACAGGAAATTACTGACCCTGCACACTTAAAAAAACAGGAAACTACTGACCCTGCACACACTTAGAAAACAGGAAACTACTGACCCTGCATACCCAAGAAAACAGGAAACTACTGACCCTACACACCTAAGGAAACAGGAAACTACTGACCCTGCACACCTAAAAAAAACAGGAAACTACTGACCCTGCACACCTAAGGAAACAGGAAACTACTGACCCTGCACACCTAAGAAAACAGGAAACTACTGACCCTGCACACCTAAGGAAACAGGAAATTACTGACCCTGCACACTTAAAAAAAACAGGAAACTACTGACCCTGCACACCTAAAAAAAACAGGAAACTACTGACCCTGCACACCTAAAAAAAACAGGAAACTACTGACCCTGCACACCTAAGGAAACAGGAAACTACTGACCCTGCACACCTAAGAAAACAGGAAACTACTGACCCTGCACACCTAAGAAAACAGGAAACTACTGACCCAGCACACCCAAGGAAACAGGAAATTACTGACCCTGCACACTTAAAAAAAACAGGAAACTACTGACCCTGCACACCTAAAAAAAACAGGAAACTACTGACCCTGCACACACTTAGAAAACAGGAAACTACTGACCCTGCACACACTTAGAAAACAGGAAACTACTGACCCTGCATACCCAAGGAAACGGGAAACTACTGACCCTACACACCGTAGGAATTAGGAAATTACTGACCCTGCACACCTAAAAAAAACAGGAAACTACTGACCCTGCACACCTAAGGAAACAGGAAACTACTGACCCTGCACACCTAAAAAAAAACAGGAAACTACTGACCCTGCACACCTAAGAAAACAGGAAACTACTGACCCTACACACCTAAAAAAAACAGGAAACTACTGACCCTGCACACCTAAGGAAACAGGAAACTACTGACCCTGCACACCTAAGGAAACAGGAAACTACTGACCCTGCACACCTAAGGAAACAGGAAACTACTGACCCTGCACACCTAAGGAAACAGGAAATTACTGACCCTGCACACTTAAAAAAAACAGGAAACTACTGACCCTGCACACCTAAAAAAAAACAGGAAACTACTGACCCTGCACACACTTAGAAAACAGGAAACTACTGACCCTGCACACACTTAGAAAACAGGAAACTACTGACCCTGCATACCCAAGGAAACGGGAAACTACTGACCCTACACACCGTAGGAATTAGGAAATTACTGACCCTGCACACCTAAAAAAAAACAGGAAACTACTGACCCTGCACACCTAAGGAAACAGGAAACTACTGACCCTGCACACCTAAATAAACAGGAAACTACTGACCCTGCACACCTAAGAAAACAGGAAACAACTACTGACCCTACACACCTAAAAAAAACAGGAAACTACTGACCCTGCACACACTTAGAAAACAGGAAACTTCTGACCCTGCACACCTAAGAAAACAGGAAACTACTGACCCTACACACCTAAGGAAACAGGAAACTACTGACCCTGCACACCTAAGGAAACAGGAAATTACTGACCCTGCACACTTAAAAAAAACAGGAAACTACTGACCCTGCACACACTTAGAAAACAGGAAACTTCTGACCCTGCACACCTAAGAAAACAGGAAACTACTGACCTTGCACACCTAAGGAAACAGGAAACTACTGACCCTGCACACCTAAGGAAACATGAAACTACTGACCCTGCACCCCTAAGAAAACAGGAAACTACTGACCCTGCACACCTAAGGAAACAGGAAATTACTGACCCTGCACACCTAAGAAAACAGGAAACTACTGACCCTGCACACCTAAGAAAACAGGAAACTACTGACCCTGCATACCAAAGGAAACAGGAAACTACTGACCCTGCATACCAAAGGAAACAGGAAACTACTGACCCTACACACCTAAGGAAACTACTGACCCTGCACACACTTAGAAAACAGGAAACTTCTGACCATGCACACCTAAGAAAACAGGAAACAACTACTGACCCTACACACCTAAAAAAAACAGGAAACTACTGACCCTGCACACACTTAGAAAACAGGAAACTTCTGACCCTGCACACCTAAGAAAACAGGAAACTACTGACCCTACACACCTAAGGAAACAGGAAATTACTGACCCTGCACACTTAAAAAAAACAGGAAACTACTGACCCTGCACACACTTAGAAAACAGGAAACTTCTGACCCTGCACACCTAAGAAAACAGGAAACTACTGACCTTGCACACCTAAGGAAACAGGAAACTACTGACCCTGCACACCTAAGGAAACAGGAAACTACTGACCCTGCACACCTAAGAAAACAGGAAACTACTGACCCTGCACACCTAAAGAAACAGGAAATTACTGACCCTGCACACGTAAGAAAACAGGAAACTACTGACCCTGCACACCTAAGAAAACAGGAAACTACTGACCCTGCATACCAAAGGAAACAGGAAACTACTGACCCTGCATACCAAAGGAAACAGGAAACTACTGACCCTACACACCTAAGGAAACTACTGACCCTGCACACACTTAGAAAACAGGAAACTTCTGACCATGCACACCTAAGAAAACAGGAAACTACTGACTCTGCATACCAAAGGAAACAGGAAACTACTGACCCTACACACCTGAGGAAACTACTGACCCTGCACACACTTAGAAAACAGGAAACTACTAACCCTGCACACCTAAGAAAACAGGAAACTACTGACCCTACACACCTGAGGAAACTACTGACCCTGCACACACTTAGAAAACAGGAAACTACTGACCCTGCACACCTAAGAAAACAGAAAACTACTGACCCTGCATACCAAAGGAAACAGGAAACTACTGACCCTACACACCTGAGGAAACTACTGACCCTGCACACACTTAGAAAACAGGAAACTACTAACCCTGCACACCTAAGAAAACCTTTGATATGGGTCTCCAGAGAACTGAACTTAAACCAGTGACCTTGACACCAGTGAAAATACATACAATAGAAGCCACTGACATCAGAGGAAATCATGTAACCCTGGCCACCTGTTAGACAACCAAATGTGAAAATGTAAACAATATAACATATCCTTGACACTAGTCTAGAAGAAACAGCTGACCCTGGACACCAGAGAAAGCCTCTGACTCTGGACACCTTAGTAGACCCCAAAAGAGAACAAACTATTTACCCTGGATACCAAAGGGAACCACTGACCATGAGCTCTAGAGGGAACCACTTACTCTGGGCCACAGGACACAGAAGGAAATCAATGACACTGGACACCAAAGGAAACAACTGACCATAAACACACAAGAAAACAACTGGGCATGAGTGGTACCCAATGACACTGGACAGCTAAGGAAACAAATGACCATAAACACACAAAAACACAACTAAGGAAACAACTGACCACACAAGAAACTAATGGGCATGAGTGGTATCCAATGACACTGGACAAATACTTTTACTGGTTACACTTGTTTTTTTATCATACAAAGTAGACTCAAACTCACTCTTGAGCAGTAATAAGCTGTAAAGGTAGAAGACAAACTAAATAACAATAAAGGCCATGTTAGTTATAGTACAATAGTAGTGTAAAAGAGTGTGTAGCATGAGACTAAAAATCAATCACTAGTTTTGCATGTGCATGTAATTGTTTTTATTAAGTTCCTTTTAGAGGAAGAGATGAACCAACACTGTGTAGGTTGATCTTTAGTTGATGCTCCTAGGAAATGGATACCTGTAGGTATGCAGGGTTGTCGTAGTACAAGTAAAACTATTAAGGAATTGACAACAACAACACTTCGTAGGATGCAAAGTCGATGTTTATTTTGTTCGAACAAAATAAACATCGACTTTCCATCCTACGAAGTGTTGTTGTCAATTCCTTAATAGTTAAGTTCCTTTAATAAATTCACTGCAATGTAATTTACCTACCACTTAAGTACAAAGATATAGAAGATATATTTCTAAAATAAATAAATTTTATGTACTTTGATACTTCTGTAGAAAAATTAAAAAATAATTCACCGAGGCCGTGGTTTATCATAGTTTTACCACGGGGTGACCACTTGTGTAGCATTATTTTATTTAAAATAATGACATAAATGGCTATCCCATTGTAAAACAATGATAAACCACAGCCTTCATGAATTATTTCTATTCAAATAAGACAATTTCAGTATATTGAGCGTATTTACACACATATAGCTAAAATCATTTTCAACTAAACTTTCTGTTCCATCAATGTGACACACAATATATTGCAACTGATTATTAAAGCACGTGTCGCTATTTATAAGATAAATACGTCATATACAGTAGCTTTCCAGTGAGAGTTACGATTTTGTAATTGGAACATGTTGCTTATACATTAATCTTTTTCTACGATTGTGGTCTCCAAACGTTTAAAGCACGCCATATTAGAATTTAAGATTAACATACTGTATATATATCAATAAACTAGCAATGCTTATAATTTCAACTCACCAATTCTTTTTCTATGTTACACTTTTCCTTCAGTAAATGAAGTCTTCTTTCTTCTTGCAGTGTCTGGTTCTTCCTCTTTTCCTAAACAAATTTATATGTCAAATTTCAATAATAGTGAAAATGAAGAATTTGTTATATGATGCTTGGCTGATTGCAAAAAAATAATCAATATTTTTAATGTTTAAATTGTTAATTCCTTATCTATTTGGTTTTTTTACTTCAATCAATACCCATAAAGAAAATGGAAACTATTACCTATTCTACTGAATAACTGCAACCTCCAAAGAATATCAAACTTAACCTATGATCAGACAAATATCCAGGTTTATTTACATGTATGGGGATTTAATAACTAAAAACAAATATCTGACATTGTTTCAAGTTAAAGGGGGTCATTTGACAACTTCTTTATTGCTTTAGTGTCATGCAAATAGGTAATTATAAACCATTATGAATGAGTTTTTATGTTGTTCTTTACAGGGACTAGTAAGGTTATGTACAGGCTATAATTTACAATTCAAAGTGGACATTTGTAAATACTTGATAAATCTTATTTACAACAGACTTGTTTAAATTACTAGTATATAAAGCAAGTTCATGTGATGCTTAAAAAAACTGCTCTGTTGCATGGAAAGGTTTAAAACTGCTCTGTTGCATGGTCAGGCTTAAAGCTGCTCCGTTGCATGGTCAGGTTTAACTTATCTGTATTGGTAAAATATTGTACATGCATCGAACATTTTGTGTAACTATTTCTACTCGCTGGTAAATAACATTAATTACAAATCAAATTTACACATTAGTATATGAAAAAAAATTTCATTCCCAGGTAAAAGTGTGTTAATGATCACTAAAAAAATGTGGCGTCGAGTAGAAGCAGAGAACTTTGTGGTTTGTAGAGGCTACAATTAGCATAATCTGTACATTTACATAAGGGCTCTTTAATGTACAATTAGCATGGCACTTTCCAAATACATGTAAGCAATTAATATGGTACTTGGTGAGGCTTTTAAAATTATATTTGCCATTAGCGGGAATTCCTATCTTACACCAAGGAAGTAGGGGGCAGCTCTGTTGGTGGAGCCATGGGAACATCTCAGATGTTTTACTACAGTGAATGATTTATTTGTTTTGACTAAAAAAGGTTGTAATCAAACAAACAATAAATATAAACCTAAAGGTACATATTCTTACATCAGCCAATTTCAGGTTTGGCAACACTAGAAATTAAGTTTAAGATAGAAACCCTAAATTAACAACATCAAATACATAAATACAGTTCTCCAATGGTGTACCAATCATTTACTCTGCTAATGTAAATAATGCTTCTATAGGCAGCTTTGTTCTCCTGCCAAAGGTTGGAGGGTGTACAGCTGGAACTCTTCTCCTGCCAAAGGTTGGAGGGTGTTCAGCTGGAACTCTTGGTTACTTTCTGAGTAAAATCTTAATGCTATGAATAGGAGAAAAAGTGGCAATAAACCATATTCAATCATAAAAAATCAATCTTACCTTTAAGGACATAAGCCTCTGTTTATGCTCCTCATATTGGTTGACCCTACAAATATAGAAATGAATTATCAGTTTAATCCTCTCCACACCACATAACTAGGTAAATAATTCTGAACATTTAATTGCAGTACAGTTTTCCATTGGTTGTGATCCTATATGTTAGGTTTGGTTATAGGGTTGTAGGTCTGCATGTACACATGTAATGTGGCTGTGATGTGGTTGAGGAGAGCTCAGTGTGGCTGGGTGTGGTTGCAGAGGTCTCTGCATGGCTGGGTGTGGTTAATCAAGTCTCCATGTGGCTGGGGTGTGGTTGATGAGGGCTCTGTGTGGCTGGGGTGTGGTTTATAAGGGCTCAATGTGATTGGGTGTTATTAACGAGAGCTTTATTGGCTCGAGAGTGGCAGGTTAATGATCTACGTGGTTAAAGAGGTCTCCATGTGGCTGGGTGTGGTTAATGATGAGGCCTGTCAATACCATTTATCTACAGGGGAACCTAACCCAATGGTGTGCTGTCACAAAACACTATGTTTAAGGATTTATTGTAGTGTCTATGATTGTAACTGCTTGTTTTCTTTTGTCTTATACAACATTTGATCTGTATAGTAAACAGATGAAGTTATGGAATGAGAATGAGTTTTATTAAAATTTTACTAAATAAACAAGACACTAAAATTCAGGATTAGTGGTACATATTGTTTCAGTTAATTAGTCTAAATGATCCTCATGTTAAATTTAAAAAAATAAATAAAAATAATAAAGACTATATGTTGCTGAAATATGACACCATCAAGTCAATAAGATAAACATGATTTGTAACAAAAGACCAAATTATCTGTAATTTAAAATAGACAAATCTGTATTTTAAAATACACAGTTATACAGTACAAAATCTGATTTTTTGGTCAAAACTTATAAACAAAGAACCCCTTTTTGGTTAGACAATAATTCTATCCACATATACAAAGTATCTACTTATTTACTACAGAAAAATAACCACCAAAATGCTTCAAATGTTTTTCTACTGATTAAAACCAAATTATAAAGAACGAAACACATCTATCTATTTATAAAGACAAAATACCCCTGGCATGCACTGTTCTGAAAGAAAATTGACCAATATTTAATGTAGAATATAATATGCAAACAAACATTGAAACTTGTGAAGCCCCAAAAAAGATTGTTGCATAAGATATAGTTGGTTGTTTGATTTTTAACGCCACTTTCAGCAATTTTTCAGCTATATCATGGCGTTCAGTTTTTATTGGGGGAAGTAGCCGGAGTACCCAGAGAAAACCCCTGACCTGCAGTAGGAAACTGGCAATCCTTGTCAATTAAGATTGGAGTCGAGTACACACTGCCTGCAGTATAAGATATAAAAAATGTATGTATGATTTCAACATTACCATTAATGTTTGATCAAGTCTATACCCAAACAAGAATGTTTAAAAATCTTTAAAGTGTAAATTGTGGCTACATTTATACTCACAAATGTCCAAAGAAGGTTCCAAAATAGAACACAAACTATCCTGAGGTCAATTATAAAAAAAAAACGGAACTACAAAACTGTTAAGGACAGACAGAAGATCCTTCTTAAACAGCCTAATCTGTTATAAGATACTTAATTTATAAAATTATAATTTTAATTTTTTGGAACATTTCCAAGAGTATTTTCTGTCACCCTGTGGTGATCACAGCCTGAGGGACCTTACAGCCAAATCTGATACAGGGCTTGACACTTATTAAATGGTCATCGGAAAATGATTCAAATGGAATGTCACCAAATCACAACAAAGATTGACAAATTTCTTATATCTATTATACTTAAGATATTTGACATTAATCCTATGAGTAATTGGACAACAGAGAAGCTGTATTAATTGTAACAAATCTTCAATTTCTGGACACAGGAATACTTTATCAGAGTTTTAAATTTACAAGTAAAACATAGATTTATTTAACTATTTTATTATTTATTATAATATTTACTTGATTATTATTTACTAAAGTGTTCCGACATTGTTTTTTTAATCTGAGTTAATTTCTACTCTTTAAAGAATAAACACAGCACAGTTGTCAAAAAATTTGACACATAGAGTAAAATATACAGTTTCCCTATATCTGTATGATATTGTCATTTCAACTGTCCATAATCAATATCTACTGATTTATAAGGGGCATTATTGTTTATTTTATACAACTATTGACCACTTAAGCTTGGGGATTTGATAACCTACAAAGAATTCACTTTAAACTAACAATACCTACATTGTAGCCTCTGATGTACTGAGACTTGCAAGATATATTTCTAATGTATATTATGGTGAAAAATTATCTAGAAACCTAAATACATCAACAATGCTAACTCTGTATTCAAAGTATAAAACACATATCCTTACACAAAAATATATTAATCTTTCCTACTAAGATTGGTGCTCTAGCTAAGTGGCCAGATCTGAGATTGGTGAAGGATGTTAGTGGTTAATCCTGAGATTTGGCAGTTACCAGTCCTGTAAGTGGCCAGATCTGAGATTGGTGAAGGAGACACAGATGTTAGTGGTTAATCCTGAGATTTGGCAGTTACCAGTCCTGTAAGTGGCCAGATCTGAGATTGGTACAGGAGACACAGATGTTAGTGGTTAATCCTGAGATTTGGCAGTTACCAGTCCTGTAAGTGGCCAGATCTGAGATTGGTGCAGGAGACACAGATGTTAGTGGTTAATCCTGAGATTTGGCAGTTACCAGTCCTGTAAGTGGCCAGATCTGAGATTGGTGCAGGAGACACAGATGTTAGTGGTTAATCCTGAGATTTGGCAGATACCAGCCCTGTAAGTGGCCAGATCTGAGATTGGTGCAGGAGACACAGATGTTTGGGGTTAATCCTGAGATTTGGCAGTAACCAGTCCTGTAAGTGGCCAGATCTGAGATTGGTGCAGGAGACACACGTGTTTGGGGTTAATCCTGAGATTTGGCAGTAACCAGTCCTGTAAGTGGCCAGATCTGAGATTGGTGAAGGAGACACAGATGTTAGTGGTTAATCCTGAGATTTGGCAGTTACCAGTCCTGTAAGTGGCCAGATCTGAGATTGGTACAGGAGACACAGATGTTAGTGGTTAATCCTGAGATTTGGCAGTTACCAGTCCTGTAAGTGGCCAGATCTGAGATTGGTGCAGGAGACACAGATGTTAGTGGTTAATCCTGAGATTTGGCAGTTACCAGTCCTGTAAGTGGCCAGATCTGAGATTGGTGCAGGAGACACAGATGTTAGTGGTTAATCCTGAGATTTGGCAGTTACCAGTCCTGTAAGTGGCCAGATCTGAGATTGGTGCAGGAGACACAGATGTTTGGGGTTAATCCTGAGATTTGGCAGTAACCAGTCCTGTAAGTGGCCAGATCTGAGATTGGTGCAGGAGACACATGTGTTTGGGGTTAATCCTGAGATTTGGCAGTAACCAGTCCTGTAAGTGGCCAGATCTGAGATTGGTGCAGGAGACACACATGTTTGGGGTTAATCCTGAGATTTGGCAGTAACCAGTCTTGTAAGTGGCCAGATCTGAGATTGGTGCAGGAGACACAGATGTTTGGGGTTAATCCTGAGATTTGGCAGTTACCAGTCCTGTAAGTGGCCAGATCTGAGATTGGTGCAGGAGACACAGATGTTTGGGGTTAATCCTGAGATTTGGCAGTTACCAGTCCTGTAAGTGGCCAGATCTGAGATTGGTGCAGGCGACACAGATGTTTGGGGTTAATCCTGAGATTTGGCAGTAACCAGTCCTGTAAGTGGCCAGATCTGAGATTGGTGCAGGAGACACACGTGTTTGGGGTTAATCCTGAGATTTGGCAGTAACCAGTCCTGTAAGTGGCCAGATCTGAGATTGGTGCAGGAGACACAGATGTTTGGGGTTAATCCTGAGATTTGGCAGTTACCAGTCCTGTAAGTGGCCAGATCTGAGATTGGTGCAGGCGACACAGATGTTTGGGGTTAATCCTGAGATTTGGCAGTAACCAGTCCTGTAAGTGGCCAGATCTGAGATTGGTGCAGGAGACACACGTGTTTGGGGTTAATCCTGAGATTTGGCAGTAACCAGTCCTGTAAGTGGCCAGATCTGAGATTGGTGCAGGAGACACACGTGTTTGGGGTTAATCCTGAGATTTGGCAGTAACCAGTCCTGTAAGTGGCCAGATCTGAGATTGGTGCAGGAGACACAGATGTTTGGGGTTAATCCTGAGATTTGGCAGTTACCAGTCCTGTAAGTGGCCAGATCTGAGATTGGTGCAGGAGACACACGTGTTTGGGGTTAATCCTGAGATTTGGCAGTAACCAGTCCTGTAAGTGGCCAGATCTGAGATTGGTGCAGGAGACACACGTGTTTGGGGTTAATCCTGAGATTTGGCAGTAACCAGTCCTGTAAGTAGCCAGATCTGAGATTGGTGCAGGAGACACACATGTTAGGGGTTAATCCTGAGATTTGTTATTTACCAGTCTTGTAAGTGTCCAGCATTGAGATCGGTGCAGGAGACACAAATGTTAGGGAGTTAATCCTGATATTTGGCAGTTACCAGTCCTGTAAGTGGCTAGCACTGAGACCTGTGCAGAAAGCACAAATGTTAGGGGTTAATCCTTAGAGATTTGGCAGTAACCAGTCCTGTAAGTGGCCAGATCTGAGATTGGTGCAGGAAACACACATGTTAGGGGTACTCCGGCTTCCTCCCCCAATAAAAACTGGACGCCATGATATAGCTGAAAAATTGCTGAAAGTGGCGTTAAACACCATAAAACAAACAAACAAAACATAATTTCCGGAACGTTTTTTCATATATCGGTTGTTGTTTATTTCTTTTAAAATTATAAATTTTTGTAAGAGTTATTCCCCATGAGTAACACATTTTTCAAAATATTTGCAAATGTTGAATGTTTTTTTCGTCGTTCTATGTCACGTGCAACAAAATCAATGATGCTAAGTAGTGAATGGCTTGAAAAACAATTTCTCTTTGCAAAATTTTGAGGGACGCTAGGACTCACGAGCGCTCAGGAGCAGACGTAAGTTTACAATCAATTTTACACGTAACTTACAACTACCAATCTTTGAGAATATTAAAACAGACGTAAACTTACGCTACGTTCAAAATTACGTCTACGATTTTTTGAGAATATGACTGCAGTCCTACAAAACTATATATTAACTCATTCTGAGACTGATGCAGTAACCAGTCTTAGTCTTATATATGGTTTACTGAGACTGATGCAATAACCAGTCTTATAGGCCTAGAGTAGGTGTTCAGGGGATTAAACCTTGGTCATAGACATAGGGTTGGTGTTAAGGGGATTAAACCTTGGTCATAAACCTAGGGTTGGTGTTCAGGGGATTAAACCTTGGTCATAGACCTAGGGTTGGTGTTCAGGGGATTAAACCTTGGTCATAGACCTAGGGTTGGTGTTCAGGGGATTAAACCTTGGTCATAGACCTAGGGTTGGTGTTCAGGGGATTAAACCTTGGTCATAGACCTAGAGTTGGTGTTCAGGGGATTGAACCTTGGTCATAGGCCTATGGTAGGTGTTCAGGGGATTAAACCTTGGTCATAGGCCTAGGGTAGGTGTTCAGGGGATTAAACCTTGGTCATAGACCTAGGGTTGGTGTTCAGGGGATTAAACCTTGGTCATAGACCTAGGGTTGGTGTTCAGGGGATTAAACCTTGGTCATAGACCTAGGGTTGGTGTTCAGGGGATTAAACCTTGGTCATAGACCTAGAGTAGGTGTTCAGGGGATTGAACCTTGGTCATAGGCCTATGGTAGGTGTTCAGGGGATTAAACCTTGGTCATAGGCCTAGGGTAGGTGTTCAGGGGATTAAACCTTGGTCATAGACCTAGGGTTGGTGTTCAGGGGATTAAACCTTGGTCATAGACCTAGGGTAGGTGTTCAGGGGATTAAACCTTGGTCATAGGCCTAGAGAAGGTGTTCAGGGGATTAAACCGTGGTCATAGACCTAGGGTAGGTGTTCAGGGGATTAAACCTTGGTCATAGGCCTAGAGTAGGTGTTCAGGGGATTAAACATTGGTCATAGACCTAGGGTAGATGTTCAGGGGATTAAACCGTGGTCATAGGCCTAGAGTAGGTGTTCAGGGGATTAAACCTTGGTCATAGACCTAGGGTAGGTGTTCAGGGGATTAAACCTTGGTCATAGGCCTAGAGTAGGTGTTCATGGTATTAAACCTTGGTCATAGGCCTAGGGTAGGTGTTCAGGGGATTAAACCGTGGTCATAGGCCTATGGTAGGTGTTCAGGGGATTAAACCTTGGTCATAGGCCTAGAGTAGGTGTTGAGGGGATTAAACCTTGGTCATATGACTATGGTAGGTGTTCAGGGGATTAAACCTTGGTCATAGACCTAGGGTATGTGTTCAGGGGATTAAACCGTGGTCATAGGCCTATGGTAGGTGTTCAGGGGATTAAACATTGGTCATAGGCCTAGAGTAGGTGTTCATGGTATTAAACCTTGGTCATAGGCCTAGGGTAGGTGTTCAGGGGATTAAACCTTGGTCATAGGCCTAGAGTAGGTGTTCAGGGGATTAAACCTTGGTCATAGGCCTATAGTAGGTGTTGAGGGGATTAAACCTTGGTCATAGGCCTAGGGTAGGTGTTAAAGGGATTAAACCTTGGTCATAGGCCTAAAGTAGGTGTTCAGGGGATTAAACCATGGTCATAGACCTTGGGTAGGTGTTCATGGGATTAAACCTTGGTCATTGGCCTAGGGTAGGTGTTCAGGGAATTAAACCTTGGTCATAGACCTAGGGTAGGCATTCAGGGAATTAAACCGTGGTCATAGACCTAGGGTAGGTGTTCATGGGATTAAACCTTGGTCATTGGCCTAGGGTAGGCGTTCAGGGAATTAAACCGTGGTCATAGACCTAGGGTAGGTGTTCATGGGATTAAACCTTGGTCATAGGCCTATGGAAGTTATTCAGGGGATTAAACGTTGGTCATAGGCCTAGGGTAGGTATTCAGGGGATTAAACCTTGGTCATAGACCTAGGGTAGGTGTTCATGGGATTAAACCTTGGTCATTGGCCTAGGGTAGGTGTTCAGGGAATTAAACCTTGGTCATAGACGTAGGGTAGGTGTTCAGGCAATTAAACCTTGGTCATAGGCGTAGGGTAGGTGTTCATGGGATTAAATCTTGGTCATTGGCCTAGGGTAGGTGTTCAGGGAATTAAACCTTGGTCATAGACCTAGGGTAGGTGTTCAGGGAATTAAACCTTGGGCATAGGCATAGGGTTGGTGTTCATTGGATTAAACCTTGGTCATAGGCCTATGTAGGTTTGATTTTACTAAAGCATTACACATTAAATAATGCGTGCCTTTGTAATAATATATATTAATACTACCTTGCCTTCCTGGCCTGCAGAGATGTTGGAGATATTTTGTCTGGCTGATAAGTAAATGGGTTAACACTTCCTTCTAAATCATTCCCTACAAAAATACAACTAAAATTTACAACAATCCAGTAGTGTTCTCTTGTAACAATTTATTGTCTGTTAATATACAAATTGAAATGACAATGTAAGTCAAAAAGTTCAACAAACTCTAAATATCATCAGACAATACAACTTATGTGCAGTTATTCTGAATAGCTCAAACAAAAAATGTATACAGAATACCGAGGAAACTGACAAAAAGACTGAGAAATCGGCAACCTCCAGATCCAACAAAAACAAAAATAGTAACTACAGCAATCAGGTTCTGACGTGGTACAGGCATTTCAAAAGAAACCAGGTTTTATAGCATGGAAAATTTCCCGCTTTAATAATAATAATTTACTTCTTATTCCTAGATCATATGCAAGATACATGCAACGGAAATCAAAAAAACCGAAATCAACCGTACATAACTGAAGCATTGTTTTTGTGAGTGCAGTGAGGCTCAATTTATCCAATGCTAAATCTTATACATTATATAATATTACTGACTTCCTTTCTAATGCTGTAAGAATATATTACTCTACATATTTCTACATAAAGAAGACATATAGTTTTAATTTTCAGAAATAAATATTGACCTACCTTTAAATACTTAATGCCCAGTTATATGTACCTACCAAGGAGCTAACAGATGTCACAGCACATTTTAGGCCAATTGAAACAAGTTATATCTTCTACTGATCAAAGGGGTCTTACAAACATGTGAATTGTCAATAAAAGTTATTTATTTACAATAAAAACCTGAATTTATGTTGGACATAAACAAACAGTCAGAATTAAGGTCTTTGAGACTTGTGAATGGGTTGATTACTTTTCCAAAAACATTTTTTCAATAAACCAATAGAAGTATTGACACATATTTACAAGTAGTAGAAAGCAATTTAAGTGATTTCCTCTGACTTACTTTCAAACCTAAATGATTCAGATTTATCAACAGATTTTTGTTTATATGTCCACATTTATTTCTTACAAGTGTATATCATAACTAAAGTATATTCCATTATCAATGCAACAGTGCAGCAATGACCACCCATTCAACTTATGATACTACTTAGTAAACTCTTGTTTTTATGCAATAGTTCACAAAAAATCTATTCCCTTGGTGATTCCATAGTTCAACCATGACCCTAACAATAGTCTGTACCCTTGGTGATACAATAGTTCACCATTGACACTTACAAAAGTCTGTTCCCTTGGTGATGAAATAGTTCACAATGACACTAACAATAGTCTGTAATCTTGGTGATGAAATAGTTCACCAATGACACTAACAAAAGTCTGTATCCTTGGTGATGCAATAGTTCACCAATGACCCTAACAATAGTCTGTACCCTTGGTGATGAAATAGTTCACAATGACACTAACAATAGTCTGTACCCTTGGTGATGAAATAGTTCACCAATGACACTAACAAAAGTCTGTTCCCTTGGTGATGCAATAGTTCACCAATGACCCTAACAAAAGTCTGTTCCCTTGGTGATGAAATAGTTCACCAATGACACTAACAAAAGTCTGTTCCCTTGGTGATGCAATATTTCAACAATGACCCTAACAAAAATCTGTTCCTTTGGTGATGAAATAGTTCACCAATGACCCTAACAAAAATCTGTTCCTTTGGTGATGAAATAGTTCACCATTTACCCTAACAAAAATCTGTTCCTTTGGTAATGCAATAGTTCACCATTGACCCTAACAAAAGTCTATTCCCTCGGTGATACAATAGTTCATCTATGACCCTAACAAAAGTCTATTCCCTTGGTGATGAAATAGTTCACCATTTACCCTAACAAAAGTCTGTTCCCATGGTGATGAAATAGTTCACCTTTTACCCTAACAAAAGTCTGTTCCCTTGGTGATGAAATAGTTCACCATTTACCCTAACAAAAGTCTGTTCCCTTGGTGATGAAATAGTTCACCATTTACCCTAACAAAAATCTGTTCCTTTGGTGATGCAATAGTTCACCATTGACCCTAACAAAAGTCTATTCCCTCGGTGATACAATAGTTCATCTATGACCCTAACAAAAGTCTATTCCCTTGGTGATGAAATAGTTCACCATTTACCCTAACAAAAGTCTGTTCCCATGGTGATGAAATAGTTCACCTTTTACCCTAACAAAAGTCTGTTCCATTGGTGATGAAATAGTACACCATTTACCCTAACAAAAGTCTGTTCCCTTGGTGATGAAATAGTTCACCATTTACCCTAACAAAAGTCTATTCCCTTGGTGATACAATACATGTAGTTCATTCATGACCCTAACAAAAGTCTGTTCCCCTGGTGATGCAATAGTTCATCCATGACCCTAACAAAGGTCTATTCCCTTGGTGATACAGTAGTTCATCCAAGACCCTAACAAAAGTCTATTCCCTTGGTGATACAATAGTTCATCCATGACCCTAACAAAAGTCTATTCCCTTGGTGATACAATAGTTCATCCATGACCCTAACAAAAGTCTATTCCACTGGTGATACAATAGTTCATCCATGACCCTAACAAAAGTCTATTCCACTGGTGATACAATAGTTCATCCAAGACCCTAACAAAAGTCTATTCCACTGGTGATACAATAGTTCATCCAAGACCCTAACAAAAGTCTATTCCACTGGTGATACAATAGTTCATCCAAGACCCTAACAAAAGTCTATTCCCCTGGTGATACAATAGTTCATCCATGACCCTAACAAAAGTCTGTTCCCTTGGTGATACAATAGTTCATCCATGACCCTAACAAAAGTCTATTCCCCTGGTGATACAATAGTTCATCCAAGACCCTAACAAAAGTCTGTTCCACTGGTGATACAATAGTTCATCCAAGACCCTAACAAAAGTCTATTCCCTTGGTGATACAATAGTTTATCCAAGACCCTAACAAAAGGCTATTCCCTTGGTGATACAATAGTTCATCCATGACCCTAACAAAAGTCTATTCCCTTGGTGATACAATAGTTCATCCATGACCCTAACAAAAATCTATTCCCCTGGTGATACAATAGTTCATCCAAGACCCTAACAAAAGTCTATTCCCTTGGTGATACAATAGTTTATCCATGACCCTAACAAAAGTCTATACCACTGGTGATACAATAGTTCATCCATGACCCTAACAAAAGTCTATTCCCTTGGTGATACAATAGTTCATCCATGACCCTAACAAAAGTCTATTCCCTTGGTGATACAATAGTTCATCCATGACCCTAACAAACGTCTATTCCCTTGGTGATACAATAGTTCATCCATGACCCTAACAAAAGTCTATTCCACTGGTGATACAATAGTTCATCCATGACCCTAACAAAAGTCTGTTCCCTTGGTGATACAATAGTTCATCCATGACCCTAACTAAAGTCTGTTCCCTTGGTGATACAATAGTTCATCCATGACCCTAACAAAAGTCTATTCCCTTGGTGATACAATAGTTCATCCATGACCCTAACAAACGTCTATTCCCTTGGTGATACAATAGTTCATCCATGACCCTAACAAAAGTCTATTCCACTGGTGATACAATAGTTCATCCAAGACTCTAACAAAAGTCTATTCCCCTGGTGATGCAATAGTTCATCCAAGACCCTAACAAAAGTCTGTTCCCTTGGTGATACAATAGTTTATCCAAGACCCTAACAAAAGTCTATTCCCTTGGTGATACAATAGTTCATCCATGACCCTAACAAACGTCTATTCCCTTGGTGATACAATAGTTCATCCATGACCCTAACAAAAGTCTATTCCACTGGTGATACAATAGTTCATCCATGACCCTAACAAAAGTCTGTTCCCTTGGTGATACAATAGTTCATCCATGACCCTAACTAAAGTCTGTTCCCTTGGTGATACAATAGTTCATCCATGACCCTAACAAAAGTCTATTCCCTTGGTGATACAATATTTCATCCATGACCCTAACAAACATCTATTCCCTTGGTGATACAATAGTTCATCCATGACCCTAACAAAAGTCTATTCCACTGGTGATACAATAGTTCATCCATGACCCTAACAAAAGTCTGTTCCCATGGCGATACAATAGTTTATCCAAGACCCTAACAAAAGTCTGTTCCCTTGGTGATACAATAGTTCATCCATGATCCTAACAAAAGTCTATTCCACTGGTGATACAATAGTTCATCCAAGACCCTAACAAAAGTCTATTCCCTTGGTGATACAATAGTTCATCCATGACCCTAACAAAAGTCTATTCCCTTGGTGATACAATAGTTCATCCATGACCCTAACAAAAGTCTGTTCCCTTGGTGATACAATAGTTCATCCATGACCCTAACAAAAGTCTATTCCCTTGGTGATACAATAGTTCATCCATGACCCTAACAAAAGTCTGTTCCCTTGGTGATACAATAGTTCATCCATGACCCTAACAAAAGTCTATTCCCTTGGTGATACAATAGTTCATCCATGACCCTAACAAAAGTCTATTCCCTTGGTGATACAATAGTTCATCCAAGACCCTAACAAAAGTCTATTCCCTTGGTGATACAATAGTTCACCAATGACCCTAACAAAAGTCTATTCCCTTGGTGATACAATAGTTCATCCATGACCCTAACAAAAGTCTATTCCCTTGGTGATACAATAGTTCATCCATGACCCTAACAAAAGTCTGTTCCCTTGGTGATACAATAGTTCATCCATGACCCTAACAAAAGTCTATTCCCTTTGGTGATACAATAGTTCATCCATGACCCTAACAAAAGTCTATTCCCTTGGTGATACAAGAGTTCATCCAAGACCCTAACAAAAATCTGTTCCCTTGGTGATACAATAGTTCATCCATGACCCTAACAAAAGTCTATTCCCTTGGTGATACAATAGTTCATCCAAGACCCTAACAAAAGTCTGTTACCTTGGTGATAAAATAGTTCATCCAAGACCTTAATAAAAATCTGTTCCCTTGGTGATACAATAGTTCATCCATGACCCTAACAAAAGTCTATTCCCTTGGTGATACAATAGTTCATCCATGACCCTAACAAAAGTCTATTCCACTGGTGATACAATAGTTCATCCATGACCCTAACAAACGTCTATTCCCTTGGTGATACAATAGTTCATCCATGACCCTAACAAAAGTCTATTCCACTGGTGATACAATAGTTCATCCAAGACTCTAACAAAAGTCTATTCCCCTGGTGATGCAATAGTTCATCCAAGACCCTAACAAAAGTCTGTTCCCTTGGTGATACAATAGTTTATCCAAGACCCTAACAAAAGTCTATTCCCTTGGTGATACAATAGTTCATCCATGACCCTAACAAAAGTCTGTTCCCATGGCGATACAATAGTTTATCCAAGACCCTAACAAAAGTCTGTTCCCTTGGTGATACAATAGTTCATCCATGATCCTAACAAAAGTCTATTCCACTGGTGATACAATAGTTCATCCAAGACCCTAACAAAAGTCTATTCCCTTGGTGATACAATAGTTCATCCATGACCCTAACAAAAGTCTATTCCCTTGGTAATACAATAGTTCATCCATGACCCTAACAAAAGTCTGTTCCCTTGGTGATACAATAGTTCATCCATGACCCTAACAAAAGTCTATTCCACTGGTGATGCAATAGTTCATCCATGACCCTAACAAAAGTCTATTCCCTTGGTGATACAATAGTTCATCCATGACCCTAACAAAAGTCTATTCCCTTGGTGATACAATAGTTCATCCAAGACCCTAACAAAAGTCTATTCCACTGGTGATGCAATAGTTCATCCATGACCCTAACAAAAGTCTATTCCCTTGGTGATACATTAGTTCATCCATGACCCTAACAAAAGTCTATTCCCTTGGTGATACAATAGTTCATCCATTAACCTAACAAAAGTCTGTTCCCTTGGTGATACAATAGTTCATCCATGACCCTAACAAAAGTCTGTTCCCTTGGTGATACAATAGTTCATCCATGACCCTAACAAAAGTCTATTCCCTTGGTGATACAATAGTTCATCCATGACCCTAACAAAAGTTTATTCCCTTGGTGATACAATAGTTCATCCAAGACCCTAACAAAAGTCTATTCCCTTGGTGATACAATAGTTCACCAATGACCCTAACAAAAGTCTATTCCCTTGGTGATACAATAGTTCATCCATGACCCTAACAAAAGTCTATTCCCTTGGTGATACAATAGTTCATCCATGACCCTAACAAAAGTCTGTTCCCTTGGTGATACAATAGTTCATCCATGACCCTAACAAAAGTCTATTCCCTTGGTGATACAATAGTTCATCCATGACCCTAACAAAAGTCTATTCCCTTGGTGATACAATAGTTCATCCATGACCCTAACAAAAGTCTGTTCCCTTGGTGATACAATAGTTCATCCATGACCCTAACAAACGTCTATTCCCTTTGGTGATACAATAGTTCATCCATGACCCTAACAAAAGTCTATTCCCTTGGTGATACAAGAGTTCATCCAAGACCCTAACAAAAGTCTATTCCCTTGGTGATACAATAGTTCATCCATGACCCTAACAAACGTCTATTCCCTTTGGTGATACAATAGTTCATCCATGACCCTAACAAAAGTTTATTCCCTTGGTGATGCAAAAGTTCATCCATGACCCTAACAAAAGTCTATTCCCTTTGGTGATACAATAATAGTTCATCCATGACCCTAACAAAAGTCTATTCCCTTGGTGATACAAGAGTTCATCCAAGACCCTAACAAAAATCTGTTCCCTTGGTGATACAATAGTTCATCCATGACCCTAACAAAAGTCTATTCCCTTGGTGATACAAGAGTTCATCCAAGACCCTAACAAAAGTCTATTCCCTTGGTGATACAATAGTTCATCCATGACCCTAACAAACGTCTATTCCCTTTGGTGATACAATAGTTCATCCATGACCCTAACAAAAGTTTATTCCCTTGGTGATGCAAAAGTTCATCCATGACCCTAACAAAAGTCTATTCCCTTGGTGATACAATAGTTCATCCAAGACCCTAACAAAAATTTGTTCCCTTGGTGATACAATAGTTCATCCAAGACCCTAACAAAAATCTGTTCCCTTGGTGATACAATAGTTCATCCATGACCCTTACAAAAGTCTGTTCCCTTGGTGATACAATAGTTCATCCATGACCCTTACAAAAGTCTATTCCATTGGTAAAACAAACCACAGACCTTTTGTCTACATCTAAGATCATACCTTGTTTTATAAGTCTAATGAGATGACAGGCTACAGTCCACTCTTCCATGTCTAAAACTCCATCTTTGTTGACATCAGCCAGATCCCATACCTTTGCTAGTATTTCTGGCTTTAACATTGAAGCTTGGAACAATGGTCTTACTTCCAGAGCTAAAATTAATTTCAAACGATATTGTTTTATTAGTTTGTTTCATTGAATGGTGTTTAACACCAATTTAAGTAATTTTTCAGCTATATCAAGGCATCTAGTTTTTATTGGGGAACGAAGCCAGAGTTCCCAGAGAAAACACCCAACCTTCCATAGGAACAAGTGTGGACACAGAAAAATGTCTCGCCTGCATTCCGCATCAGTAACGAAAATAAATTTCGTCATTAGCATTACGTAAATAGCATTAAATATCAGCAGCGGCCTGTATACGAAATATTGTCACCATACCATGCATAGTTAAAGGGGAACAGCCATAACCCAAAAACTTTAACGTTGTCGCTGGACCGTGAAATTGAGGTCAAGGTCAGGTAACACCTACCAGACAGTCATGTACTAGTCATCAGCAACCTATATACCAAATATTGTCATCCTACCATGTGTGGTTACAGAGGAACTGTCGTAACCCAAAAACTTTAACGTAGTCACTGGACCGTGAAATTGAGGTCAAGGTCAGGTGACACCTACCAGACAGTCATGTACTAGTCATCAGCAACCTATACACCAAATATTGTCATCCTACCATGTGTAGTTACAGAGGAACTGTCGTAACCCAAAAACTTTAACGCAGTCGCTGGACCGTGAAATTGAGGTCAAGGTCAGGTGACAGGTGACTGACTGGCAAGTACTCATCATAAGCTACCTATGGACCAAATTTGATGGACCTAGGGCTTGGGCTTACAAATATATGAAGCAAGATGTCAAGTGTTTACGGCGCCGCCGCCACCGCCGGATTCCCATACATATGTCTCGCCTCCAGCGACTTTCGTCGCAGGCGAGACAAAAATGGTAATCCTTGTCAAGATTGGATTCAAGGAAAACACCCTGCCTGCAGTTAAATGGTAACTGCCCCAACTTCAGTGTTCACAGACCATGTGATTTATAGTAGATGAACATAACCACTCTGCCACTGAGGCCTTCATCCCCCCTCCCCCCTACCAGCTTTCAGAAATTGGGTGAAAACCTAGAAAATTTAGCTTTATTATAACTGATATTAAAGGTGCAGTCACACTACACCTCATAGCGTTAACGGACGCCAAATGCAAAGAAAAATGCGGCTGAAAGTTATCCGGTGATGAAAAGCATTTCCTGCTGTTGCTCTCAGGATCGCTGTATGGGGCGCATAAAATGTGCAAAACGCACAATGACCGAACCATCAACGCACATATACCGGATGAACGACGTACAGTTAACGGACTTCAACGTACTAGTAACGAATTTGTACAGCACAAAACGTACACGCGGCTGCATGTCTGTTAGTAGTCCGGCCATAAATCAGGTCCACCGGGAAAGAACGGACTCGAACCGGGCAAGTACAGAATAAGGAAGGTACGAGTAACGAACAAAACACATACCAGCGAATGGTTACCGTACATCTGACGGTCAACTTTATCCGGTGCTGTATGTTCCAAATTTTGAACATGTTCAAAACTTTCCACCGAATGGAACGAACACCGCTGGACATCGCCGGACAAGAAGCACAAACGCCGCATGATAAACGGAAAAGAAACGCGTGCGAACGGACATGGACGGATTGAAAAATTTTTAATGCGTTGGACGTCCGTTTATGCTATACGGTGGAGTGTGACTAAATCTTACAATAGCATATCCTTAGAAATTGTATTGTGTCTGACACATAAGATGCCCCTTGTTGACAAAGCTGTATTATACTTGATAGTGAAGACACACAACCTTGGCCAAGACCAAAAAAATAAGTTGAGCAGAACAAAATTTAAACTTGCTATAACTCATCCCATACCAAAAATCAGCTCAATATCTACAGGCATTTACAAAAAAAGCACAAAATTATGAACATTATAAGTCAATTATAACAAACTTAGTACTGGTGACAGTACCTTAGGCTCAATCAAAAAGCTGCCCAGGACATCCTGGAGATGCAGATAACAGATGACCTTTGGATGGGGGTGGGGGTTTGTCAGGTTATATTAATAAAACTCCAAAGTCTGTAACTTGTAAAGAAAATGCCAAGCTCCTTACAGATGTACAAACAGAGAAGGCACATTGAAGCAATAACAAAAGGCAAAATTCTCCAAGTTTGCCAAATGCTGCATAATTTTCTATTGCATCCAAAATTATTTAACTATCAGTCCATCCCACCCCCATTCCCTTACTTTTGTTTTCAAACTTGTTATAGCCGAAATACTGCTTGCTGCATATTTAAGGGATCATTCAATAATTAAATAAATAAAATAAATAAATAGTTTCTTAAAAAACCATAGTGAGGCTGAGGAATGTGCCTGATGGGTACATGCCTCTATATATGATCTGAATGGACATATTTCTTACTTAATACTTAATGTCTGAAGATCAAAATATTTATATGTGTAGTAGGGGAAATAACTCTTGTTCACATACAACAGGTTATCAGTTTATAGAAGGAATTTATTGCTTCCTTTATACATTCTCTTTTGGATTTTTTTTTTCTAGTTTTGCAGAAAGAATGCATGTTTGTAACATTTAGATGAAAATACAGCAAAATTGTATCATTAAGATTTTAACCTTCTAAATGTCCTTTTCGTTTGTTATCTACTGTCTGGAAGACTTTGACATATGCCTCTTTCTCCATGTCGGTTATTGCTGGTAAGGTGACTATGGTTGACATCTTTGGCTTCAGATTATCTGGGAGATCACCAGGTAGTTTATAGCCCTTTAGAACCCCTTGGATCAGATGCATACATAAGACAAATTCATCTACATTCAAAAGGTTGTCATTACTCACATCAGCCAAATTCCTGCAAAAATGTGGAAACAATCGTTACCTTTAAATTAGTATTTTCATAAAATAACATGATGGCTTAAAAATTGCTGAAAGCAATATAAAAATCTCATTCCTTTCAACAACTATAAACCCTCATTCCTTTCAGCAACTTAAAAACCTCATTCTTTTAAGCAACTTTAAAACCTCATTCCTTTAAGCAATTTAAAAACCCAATTCCTTTCAGCAACTAAAAAACCTCATTACTTTCAGCAACTTAAAACCCTAATTCCTTTCAGCAACTAAAAAACCCCATTACTTTCAGCAACTTAAAACCCTTTTTCCTTTCAGCAACTAAAAAACCTCAACCTTTCAGCAACTTAAAACCCTTATTCTTTTTCAGCAACTTAAAATCCTCATTCCTTTTAGCAACTTAAAACCCTCATTCCTTTCAGCAACTAAAAAATCTCATCCTTTCAGCAACTTAAAACCCTCATTCCTTTAAGCAACTTAAAAACCTTATTCCTTTCAGCAACTTAAAAACCTTATTCCTTTCAGTAACTTAACAACCTCATTTTTTTCAGCAACTTAATAACCTCATTCCTTTCAGCAACTTAAAAACCTCATTCCAAAACCAACAAAAGAAAATTCAGTTTAATGCCCAAAATTAGGCAAACATCTTGACCAATTTATTTGTACATACTGGGAAATAATACAGAGCAGTCTTTGCCCTAATAGAAACTTAAAAGTGTAAAAAATTATTTCAGGCAACGCTTATCCTTTATGTTTATTTACCTTAAATGTGTGTAACTATTGAGTATAACAAATATCATTTTAAATAAATATTGAGAACAAAATTTATATACAGTCATAAATTTTCAGCACAAGTCTTAAATGGAAAAAATGAATACAAGGCAGATGTTAAGTGTCAGGTTTGTTGAGAACATGTATTTTACTATTGACAGTGGTTTTGTTATGAACACCAAATAAACCATGTCAAATAATGATGTTAGACAAAGTATAACAAACTTTTCTTTCATGAAATATACCTATATGTTTATTATTTCTATTAAATAAATAAACAATAAACAGTCTATCAGCTTTTCATCCTGTTTTAGTATAGTGAGTATAAATTACATTTTCATTGACTGCAGAGCATTCAAGGTTTCATGGGAAAACATCAGATCTGTCGCGCCTCACTGAATAGAATTTTAAACATTTTATGACATTTAACAAAATTCTTTTATTATTATTAAGAAATAAAATATGCACATTGTTATTTAACTATGTTTAAATGTATGAAAAATTGGTTATGGATAGTGAAACATAATTTTCTCCAATAGTGTAATGATACCATATAATTATATCAACTACTAGGTGAACTATTTTCCACAACAAAGCCGTCAAACATTTAATCAAAATTTGTTACCCTGAATATCAATGACACAAATACAAAATATACCTCATAAATAAAAGCAATTTTTAAAAAATCCTACTTATTCTGACAATTATCATTCTAGTTGTTTGGTCATTAATTAGCTGCGGAACTGTAGCTAGGTAATTATAACTACTTATATTGTACAATTTTAGACAATACCTCAAGCTGTATAAAAATAGACTCATAAACATAAAATGGCAAAGAAACTGACTGAACAACAAGAGCTGAAAATCATGGGACAATTACATATATGTATATAGACAAATATATACAACAAACAAAAACTAAAACACAAAAACAGAAAGTGAGTTAACCAAACCTAAGAAAAACCATGGTTACACTCAGGTGCTATGGATGAGTAAGCAGTGTCTGATTCTAATTTGAAACATGCTGAATTTCTCATTGACATGTCTAGAAGAAAGTCAAATCCAGGAATTAAAATTTAGTTTAAAAATGAAAATTTCGTTAAAAGGGGAATAACTCTGTTGTGCTAGTAAATATTTTCTTGTTTGATCACTAGAAGCTGTCAAAATTAAGTTAAATGTTATACAATTGGTACTAACAAACTCTAATTATATGCTTTAGTCCATAATGTATTAAATAACTGATTTTAAGATTGAAAGAAAGATGAAATTTCATAAATCTGTGATTTCATCTACATATTTAAACAACTTTTCACCTGAGTGTCGTGACAAATTCAATACCTTCGAACATTGGCCAGTTTTGTTACTACTCTAGAGGATAATTAGCAGGCTGATTGGTTTAGATAATAAGGTATGCTGTTTCTACCCACTTGACACTCCATTAAGACTTTACTTATCAAACTTTTTAATAAATAGATATTTTGCATGACCTTAGTTAAGATGTATGTTAGATTGCCCTTCCCAATTTTAGAACAATTGTTCTAATTTTGGAAACTACTTAATTCAGTGTCTATACATCATAGTAAGAAAGAGATATAACAAAAATGGATACAGAAAATAATTAAAATTTATCAAATTTATATTTGTAACACCCACAGTTAACTTACACATTAAATTTACATGAAAATTCAGTCTTGTGATTATTATCTATCTTCCCAAGTAATTAATCTTTACACAGCAGAGCCTCTTTTCCATGTGAGTTTTTACACGCACATACTTTTGGGATTTTAAGGGACCAACCATTTAACTTGGGGGGGGGGGGGGGGCCCTGGTTTTTTTCTTAAAAAAATATTTTGAAAATGATTTTTGATGAAAAAAATATTTTGGAAGCAGAGGGTAAGAAAAAAAAATATTCTGAAGAAGGATTTCTGCTATATAAAATAATGCTAATAATGAAAAAAATATTCTGTCGCTCTGCGCGGAAAAAAATTTTCTGACCAAACAAAAAACCAAGGCCCCCCCCCCCATCAAGTTAAATGGTCTGTCCCTAACTACATGTACATGTTCAGTTCAGTCAATGGATAATGTGAATTAAAAAAAAAACATTAGATTGAAAAAATGAAGATGTTGGTTATTGGTACAATCTATGCTAACTTTTGCAGAAAAGGGTTGAGCTTGTGAAAACGAAAAAAAAAATAGATAATCATGAAAATGATGAAAAAAAAAGGTTATTGAAACAAACTTTGAGAATGTGTAAGAAAATACTCAGGGGACATAACATCTCATCCTAGTAAAATTGTTTCTAAAAATTAAGATTCAAAGAGAAAAATAAATGACTTAAAAGAAACCTAGAACAATCACAGTACAGAGAATGTCACAAAGAGGTACCAAAATGATGATGAAGTGCAAGATGTAGTTCTTTTGTCAATGATTAATGGTAGTTCTAGCTAGTGCTAATTGAATTGAAAAAAAATGGTTACATTGATGACTTATCTTATTTAAAACCCTTCTCCCACCTCAACATTTGTTAGCTTGGGGAAATAGGTACTGATACATCATTTGTGGAAATGACGAAAACATAGTAATAAATTCACAGAAATGTTAAACAGTGAATGATTTTTACATCAAATTCACATTTCAATTACATTATTAAATTTGTGTGATTAATTCAAAATAACTGAATTCTTAGCAAATAACTAAAAAATTGAAGAAAAAGATATTTTCATTAAAAATTTCATGTGATATTCATATACAAAATGAGTTTATTGCAATACACATCAAGTCCCATGAATTTTATGTGATATTTAAATCAAATCTACACAAGAAAAAATTGTCTGTGTAAAAGCAAAAACATATGACCTTTTTTATGTTATTATAACATATGACAATTCAGATTTTTAGATTATACTGGAGTTTTGTACGTGTTTGTAACCCTCTTTTCTTATATCTTCAAAGGCAAATATTATGCAAAGACTATAACTCTGATATCTTGTCAAAGATTTGGTTAGTATATTGAATATATTCATAAAATATGCACTGGTCAATTTTGTTACAAATACATAAACAATATAACCATACAGAGGAAGATACTTCTGACTGGAATCCTTTACAAATACATTTAACAAATAGGTGTTTTACACAATGGCTGTCCTTTATTCAAGTGTCACATAATGCAATACAATTCAATCTTAAAAGTGATAATAATGTGGAAGTGTCATTTATCAAAATTCTAGGACCGACTTCAGATTTTAAAGTTACCCAGTGGTTAAGGTAGTTAGTCATATACTAATGATCAATGCCTAGCAACACTGATTCAAGTCTTACTGCAGGCAGGGTGTGCAAGATTCCAACCTTTGATCAGGATTGCAAGTTTTTCTGTGGAAGGTCAGGAGTTTTCATTGGGTACATCCAGTTTCCTTCCCAATAAATCTCTATGCCATGATCTAACTAAAAAATTGCTGAAAGTGGCATAACACACCATTCCAACAAACAGATTTCTACATATACAGGTATGGTCAGTGAAGGGTAATTTTGGGCTGATGGCTACACTTTGTACATTTATCAGAACTTGTTGTAAAAGTTTAAGTATACAGATCTATAAAATGGCTCATATGTAACTCGTCAATTTATTGTGATAACTTTGATTTTAACATACATGCAAAAGAGAAAAACATGTTTTTAAACACACACAAAACATGTTAATTTTGGTTTGTCATTATATTATTCATCAATTTCAAAAATGAACAGTATGGTTGTTAGTTTAAGAACAAGAAATAAAATATTATCTGTTTACATTTAATGGTATTTGGTTCTTTAAGAATTCCTCAATCACTAAGAAAAATAAACAGTAGGCTAATACACCTGAATTCTTGACTATCCCTGCTGTCCTTTAACATAAGTAATAAAAGAATGTCATTTTTACTTTGAATTGAATGTGGTTAAGAATCACGTAAATATACAAAATAATAATGTGTAGGCTACACTTAAGCTACACCTTAAAAATACACAAAATCTCTGATCCGTCTCCTATCATTTCTGCAGACAACCATGATGGAATCATACAAAAAGATCATCTTTAGTTTATTAAAATAGGAACATATCTTAACAACCATGAAAAACAAAACTTGACATTGTTTCTTCAAATTTACTCCACGTGAATACAACTGAAATATTGCTCACCAGATGTTAAGCAAACATTCAATCAAGCACTCAATCTATCTTTAAATTAATCTTTAAACTAAAATTGTTTGAAATTTACCAACATTTTTATAGATCTTACTGCAAGTAATACACATCCATTTTAACAGAGATGAATGTTTTTGTTTGTTTGATTTAATGGTTTAACGCCACTTTCAGCAATTTTTCAGCGATATCATGGCATCCAGTTTTATTGGGGGATGAAGCGAAAGTACCCAGAGAAAACCCTGAACCTGCGGTAGGAAAAATTGCAATATTTGTCAATTAAGATTGGAGTCGAGTACACCCTTCCCCCAGTGAGACTGGAACCCGCAACCTCAGTGCTGAAAGACCACATTATTATTAGTAGACAAACTACTTATCCACTCACCAAGGCCCAGAAATGTATGAAAAGAATCAAACATGCAATATATGTGGCAGCAAGACTCAAAATGATTACCCCACAAACATTCCAAAGTTCAAATGTGTTTTAAACAGGCCAGCAATTTTCATATCTGCAAAAGGGGAGGGGAGTGAGACATTGATTAACCTTGGTCATGGCAATTGTAGTAGCTACTGATCTTGCATTCATCTTGTCATTTAACAAACGGCAAAAAAAATCCCTATAAAATCCCTTTGGACCTCACTAGCCTGAACATACACAGAAACACAAAAGACCTTACAGTCTATGTAAACAAAGTGTGACATACACAAAAATACTAAAAATTAATAGGCAGTCATTTATCAAACTTAGCATAAGTTTTATTGTAATATATTTTGCACCTATTATGTAATGTACAACTCCAACAATGAAGAAATAATGCTGCTAGTAACATAATTTATATGTCCTAGTGTGAAAGTTCTTTCAAGTGCTACCTAGGTTCATAAAAAACAATGTACCAACCCTTTATCTCGGATTTCTTTTAAACCATACAAAATAATGTATTGTATGAATTTTAAACTGGGTCACCTCAACTCAAACTCATTATCTGTCAGGGGGCCTCGGTGGCCGAGTGGTCAAGGTAGTTCGTCTACTATTGATCATGACTGAGATTGCAGGTTCGATTCTCACTGCAGGCAGGGTGTATACTCGACTCCAATCTTAATTGACAAGGATTGCCAGTTTTTCTACCGAAGGTCGGGGGTTTTCTCCAGGTACTCCGGCTTCCTCCCCCAATCAAAACTGGACACCATGATATAGCTGAAAAATTGCTGAAAGTGGCGTTAAACACCATCAAACAAACAAACAAACATTTTCTGTCAAGGCTGGTACTGGTACCCTGTAGATATTTCCACTTTCTCTCCAAATTAAACTAGTCACCTTGATTGAGTGTACAGGTGGCATAAAAATTGCTGAAAGTGGCATCACATCTAACATTTCTTATTTCAGAGCTATTCTGTTATATAATGAGAAGTTGTCAAGAGACTATGACCTACTGGGTATTTTACAACCAGTTGGTCAATCGGCCAAAAAATTTAAGAGCTGATATTTGAAAAACAGGTTCAATGCTCTCATCAGTAGTAGCTGGTCATTTAAACTGCAGTTATTCATGTATAACCATATCAAGTAACAAATGAAAGGTCTTGATACATAATGTATGTAACAAACTAGAGTAAAATAACATGTGAGCAATGCTCACCATTGATACCCCCCGCTTCACAATTACTTTGGAAATTCGGATGTTCTTAATTATGAACTTGAAACTTTATCTAGTTAAACATGAAGGCAGAGTTGCAGATAAGACAAGTAACCCTCCCACATCCCTCAAAGAATGGCATCCCCTATGTCAATGACAAAGTCCATGTTTTTCTATGGGAAACCTCCAATAATATTCAGATCAAAATGTTTAATATCCGGTGCGCAATGGCAATATGTGACCAAGATTCAAGTTTCAACAAATTCCATTCAGTGGTGTAGGAGGAGTTGCAAATAAAAGATTGGTATCCCCGTATGTCCATGACAAAGTCCATGTTTTTCTATGGTAAAACCCAAATATTATTCCGATCAAAATGTTTAATATCTCCTGCACAATGGCACTATGTGACAAGGATTCTGTGTAAGTTTCATTAAATTCCATTCAATGGTAAAGGAGGAGTTGCACATAAGAGATAGGGACCCCATTAAGTCAATGACAAAGTCCATGTTTTTCTATGGGAAACCCCAAATATAATTCCGATCAAAATGTTTAATATCTCCTGCACAATGGCACTATGTGACAAATATTCTGTGTAAGTTTCCCAAATTCCATTCAGTGGTGTAGAAGGAGTTGCAAATAAGAGATAGCATAAGGGACGGATGGACAGACGAACACCATGATCACTATATACCCCCCACTTTTCAAGCGGGGGATATAACATCATGGCTACTTTACAGTTGCTTCTAAACTCATATCAAACACAGTTTTAATGATAAATTTAGCATAGAAGTATGTTCGATTAAATTATCAATAATTATTTATTATTTTTTTTACATACAAATTAGGTTGAAGATTTCACACATGAATGGCTGAAGTAAAAGAGCAGAGCTATTGAATACATTTGTCATTTTTTGTATGGAGGTACCCGAATTCAATTATTATTTGGTTACAACAAAGTTTATTCTAAATTAAGACAGTTAATGAAATAATGAGAGTTTTGTTTGATATAATTTAAAATATTTTAATTTCGTTTAATTTTAATTTTATTTTAATAAAACAAAGTTTATTCTAAATTAAGACAGTTAATGAAATAATGAGAGTTTTGTTTGGTATAATTTAAAATAAATCTTCTGCAGTGCAGTTCAGGTAGAAAATGAGGGTCAATAATGGGGAGTCTTATTTTTTTCAAATTTCCACAAGGTACCCCTACACATTCAAAATTGGATTCTTCTTCCAATCTTCCCTTTATTGTGAATTTTCACCAAAGATTGCATTTCCTTATATATATAATATAAATAGAAAATATTAATTATTGACCAATCATGTTTAAACTGACGGTTTCATGCTTTATCTTTTGCTCATAAAAAGACCACACCCATTATATTATGCATGAGCAAATTAATACCTACTACTGACATAGCATTAAATCAAACAGATTCAATTTGTTTGTTTAAATGGTCTATAACTCCACTTTCAGCAGTATTTCAGCTAAATCATTGTGTCCAGTTTTTATTGGAGAGGAAGCTGGAGTACCAGGAGAAAACCCCGGACCTGTGGTAAGAAAACTGGCAATACTTGTCAATTAATATTGGAGTTGAATACACCCTAGCCTGCAGTGAGATGGAACCTGCAGTGTCCACAGACCATGTGATCAATAGAATCAATACTAAGAACTGATAGACCAACAGGTTGACAAATACCTATGAATAAAATCTGTTATTGCTATTTTGCAGTATTTTCCTTTGATCTTTGTGTGCGATATTATTCCATATCACTCTACTAGTTTGAGATGGGCCCATCTCATCTCGCTGTCAAGACGTCGTTAAGTAACATTATGACGTCACAATGTTACAAAACAGCGATAAACAGATTATTTACGTTTTATGAAACTCGATGCATTTTCTCGTCATCTCATCTCAGGGCTGATGCCCTTCGATGAGATATGAACTAGAAAACGCATCTCGTTTCAAAAAACGTAAATAACCTATAAATATTTTATCAATTTGTGCACTAACACTTGAAAAATAATATCATTTTCATTTTAATAGATTTTTGTTTTTCTTTAGTGCATGATATCATGGCATCAATTTGTTTTTGTGTGTGGGGAAAGAGGGGGGGTGACATATATTCCCTTGATAAAACAATATATATTCTAGTTTTTTTTTTATCTGAATCTGAATAGTGTTTTAACGCCACTTTCAGCAATTTTTCAGCTATTTCATGGCGTCCAGTTTTTATTGGGGGAGGAAGCCGGAGTACCCGGAGAGAACCCCCGACCTGCGGTAGGAAAACTGGCAATCCTTGTCAATTAAGATTGGAGTCGAGTACACCCTGCCTGCAGTGAGAATCGAACCCGCAATCTCAGTGTTGACAGACCACGTGATCAATAGTAGACGAACTACCTTGACCACTCGGCCACCGAGGCCCCCAGTTTTTTTTTTAATAAATTGGAAATATTACATATGTACATTACTCCAGATATTGTGACAACATAACACACAACTGCAGTAGCTTAATGGAACACATGTTTGCAGCTGATACATCATACATCATAAAATCTATAAAAAAACAAACAATCATTTTGCTCTTCGTTTGAAGGTACTAGCAGTTCACTAACTTGAGGTTTTCAAAAGATTTCTTTCTTAGCAATGACACAAATCATTAAATAAAACATGTTTGAACAATATATCAATACATGGGAATATATCAACACTTCATGGAGAATTATCTTACTATAGCAAACAAATTGAAACCAAAACAAATCAGTTTAGGACAACATTTATGGATACTGGTAATTGGCCAATTATAGTGTTGACAAATCAAATGGAACAATTTATCAAATAGTTATCAATCCTTTAACAAAAGGGACAAACGCCAATATCATTTACACAGGGATTTCATCCTGATGAATTGTACAATTGTTGACAAATTAATAAAAGGCCAACAATATTTATCGTAGGGCAATAAGGTGGAAATGATCCTGATCAAATCAAACGCACCCTGATACAAAGTAACTAGATTTGATGGATAGCTATGTATAAAACAATTAGTCCAAGTAAAACTGATTCAACTTAAATGACAAAGAACTACACAGATAAAGTATTATCATTCAAACTACCATTACTATGACAACCTTTCCTAAATAATTGTTCTATTCAAGATTAGACCAGCTTTCTGTTTAAAAAATTACAATTCTAATTTAAATGGAATAGCTAAAAAGAAATGCCAGAGAAAACGGATGCATTTTTAAAAACTCTACATCAGTACGTCAATTATTTTATCCCTCCCACAAAATGAACCACCCCCACTAGGTACAAAAATTATCCTATCTATCCTGCATCGTGAACCACCCCCACTTGATACATAAATTAGCATACTAGTATCTCTCCCACATCATGAACCACCACAACTCAGTATATCAATATCTTATCTTTCCCAGATACCCAGTACATCAATTAAAGTATCCGACATCAAAAACCACCACATATTAATCATATCCCACTACACCATAAACCACCATATCTTGGTATATAAATAATTTATCTCTCACGAATGATAAACCATTCCCATTTAGTGCATAAATTACCATATCCATCCCACATCATGAACCACCCCACTGTATACTTAAATTTCTGATCTATCACATTATGAACCACCCTCACTGGGTGCATAAATTATGGTATCGCTCCCACATAATGAACCACTCCCACTGGTTGCATAAATTATCGTATCGCTCCCACATAATTAACCACCCCCACTGGGAGCATAAATTATCGTATCGCTCCCACATAATGAACTACCACAACTCAGTACATCAATTATCGTATCCCACTTTATGAACCACCCCCATTCTGTATATACAAATTATCCTATCTCTCCCACATAATGAATTTCACCACTAGGTACATAAATTATACTATCTCTATGGCATCATGAACCACCCCCACTCGGTCCATAAATTATCCCATTTCTCCCACATTTATAAACCACCCCCAACTCTGTACATAAATTATCCCATTTCTCCCACATTTATAAACCACCCCCAACTCTGTACATAAATTATACTATCTCTCCCACATTTATAAACCACCCCCAACTCTGTACATAAATTATACTATCTCTCCCACATAATGAACCACCCCCACCGAGTGCATAAATTATCTCATCTCTCCCACATTATAAACCACCCCGACCGAGTGCATAAATTATACTATCTCTCCCACATTATGAACCACCCCCACCGAGTGCATAAATTATCCTATCTCTCCCACATTATGAATCACCCCCACCGAGTGCATAAATTATCCTATCTCTCACATATTATGAACCACCACCACTGAGTGTATACATTATCCTATCTCTCCCACATTATAAACCACCCCCACCGAGTGCATAAATTATCCTATCTCTCCCACATTATGAACCACACCCACCGAGTGCATAAATTATCCTATCTCTCCCACATAATGAACCATCCCCACCAAGTGCATAAATTATCCTATCTCTCCCACATAATGAACCCCCACCACTGATTTTAAATTAATGCTGGTCTAAGAGTAAACTTGCTTGTGATGTTTTCACTTCACATGAAATCAAAAGTGCTTTTGTGTATATTAAAAGGACGTTTATTGAAAAAACTGACTTCATTAGAATAAATTTGTCATTATGACTTTCATTTAATTTTAATACAAAAGGACTTAAGAATAAACACTAAATGATGACTGACAAATTAATGCATGAATAAGTTTGGAAATAGTATTGGTAACCTTGAAACTAGTCTAAGTTAAAGCTAAGTGAAGAAAAGATTGGTAGGAAACTGAAAATTATCCTGGTATGTCCTTGTAATTAAAAAGTAATTATGACGAGACTCTGCTGGTGCCCTCCAGGTCGACATGATTATTTAAGGTGGAGATTTTATCTGCTGGATTTTTTCTATTTATATTTACCTGTGGCATAAAATAAACAAGATGTATTATTGTTTTTGAATTTATTGAACAAGTTTTGTGATCAGCAAGATAATGTGTTGTAACACAGTAATAAATGTTCAACACTTGATCTTATTTTTCATTTACTTCCTCAATCTAATTTCAACATACATTGTTGAATATTAATGGGTTTGAAAAACCAAGTAACACAAATTATAATTTATAAAAAGATAATACATCTTTTTGATTATCGTAAGGCTACAGTTTTAACTGCAACCCATCGTGCTGTAAAGAAGGCCATTTTTAGAAGTTTCCCATGACCTGTTAGTAATAATAGTGGGCCATATGATTGCAGAAGCATTTACTCCAATATGAACAATGACTATAAGATGGACACAAAGTGATAGTAACTTCTCATTTGAACCTTTGATCCAAATGAGAAAACAAACTTCAATGTTATGATTTAATATTGTTTATGTATTATAAAGATGTCCTAGTTAACTGGTTTACATTTTGATAAACCCATTATATATGTCCTTATGTTTTGTTTGGTACCAGGAGAAAGTCTGCTTTATCTCACACTCAATCCAGCAATTCAATGCCTCTTTAAGTAAATACTTAACACATTAACAGGACATTAAATTGACCATTATTGATTGTTTAGTTACACACAGAATTACTTATCAATTAAATACTTATATATCCATTTCTGATCAGTCATTTACAGATATTTAAAATAATTGCTTGATCAATAACTGTTCACAAATTAAATCAAATATAGCTCTATTAGGACAATTATACAGGTGCTCTTGTAATTACTTTTAAACATTTCACCTGGTAATTAACTAGCTTAATGTGGAGAAAGAAAACATTGCATGGTTTATATACTTTTAAAAATCCTCTTAATGTTAAATATTCAGTACGCGTAAATCCACTCAAATATAATTTTGAAATGGTCCCTTAAAGGGAAGAATGGACTGGATCAATAAAAGCTGTGACTGGTTCACATGCCTGAGATTTGTATAAATATGCTTTTATTGATCACACCTTTAATGTAAAATTTAAAGACTTAGACATGCTGTTCAGAAGTCAATTATAACCCACAATGGCCTGTTGATTAGTTGAGATAATCTTTCTTTCATCGCCTTTTAAGTCTCTTGTTTTATTTCCTTTTAAATATTACAAGATATGTAAAGATCTCCCCACCGATTTTTATCATGAAAGTTTACTTAAAGCTACGGGTACTATTATGTACACAAATAGATGGGATACGTCACTGTGTATGGTAAACATAAAATGGTAAACATATAAGTGACCATTATCCACAAGACAATTCATTATGTTAATACACTATAAGGACATCCTGGACTTTGATGTTCCTGGGTTTTATCAGGATGTTAACATGATAGTGAAAGGGGTTTTATATCTCCTACTGTTCCTTAAGGTTTACTTCACAAAATAGTTTATTAACAATAAAAATCACTGTTCAGAATTTAAAGTTTCACAAATTACTAGTATTATAAAATGTTGAAATGAAGTCTTGAAATCATGTACCAAATTCACCCATTTTCCAAGCTTGAGGGTGTCCATTTTTCAAGCTTGAGGGAATCCAATTTCCAAGCTTGAGGGTGTCCATTTGCAAGCTAGAGGGTGTCCATTTTACAAGCTTAAGGGGTGTATATTTTCCAAGCTTGAGGGTGTCCATTTTCCAAGCTTGAGGGTGTCCAATTTCCAAGCTTGAGGTTGTCTGATTTCAAGCTTGACAGTACAGTATAATTGGTTTATTTCCCGTGGGGAAAATTGTGCATTTTTGCTAAAAAAATGTGTGAATTTATTTTGGCGTAATGTAATTTTCAGGGTTCTTAATCATAATGAATATCTCTATCATATTTGTCCTAATATTTGGCGCGTTTTTATATTCACGTTCCAAATTTTGCCGCGAATATAGGGAATATTAAATCACTGCGAAAAAAAACACTTATACAGTATTCAATTTCCAAGCTTGGAGGTATTCAATGTCTAAGCTTGAGGGTATTCAATGTCCAATCTTGAGGGTATTCAATTTCCAAGATAGATGGTATCAAATTTCCAAGCTTGATTACCCCAAGTGTACATGAATTTAATTTCCAAGGTTCTCATTAACAATCTTAAGTGAACCAAATTTCCACAGGATACAAGTTGGTTACTAGAGCTACATTTTGTAAGAGTAGTAGACGAACTACCTTTACCACTCGGCCACCGAGGTCCCCTGAATAATTGAATACAGGGAATAATTTAACAGTAGGATGCAATCTGAGGGGACAAGTATAGATACATGTTCTTAAGATAAATTGGTATTAAACCCTTTATGCACAAACAAATCATGATAGGGAGCATGGAAAAAAGTAATTTTTACTAATTTCCACTTTTTGCTAAGTTTAAGGGTAGTGAGATGAGTACCTCCCCTCCAACACACTCCAAAAAACATTATATTAAACTTCACATATGTAAATCAAGAATATTATGCAAAATTGGACTTTTTAAATTTTCCCTAAATAAAACCTGTATCACATACTTTTTATGCAATTAGATTTTTGTAATTTTGAGATTATCTCCCCTCAACATATGTCTCAGTAATATTTTTAAATCTTATTCATTTATTATATCAGTACATATTAAATATGACATTTTCTGTCTGATGTACCTAATATGACTAGTTATGTCTCCAGAATGTCCACACACAAAACTGGTATACCAGTGTTTCAACTGACTTCTAAGTATTAGGCTGGAGATATTGGATTTTCATATGTTTCTGACATTTCTGATTAATAAATTGTCTTTTTCAAAAGAAAATATTTTTATATCAGTTTATTTAAGTTTTAATATTTGTTTTTATTATATACATGCCACTGAGAAAAGGTTAAAACGATAAATCATTTTGGAACCTCGGGTCATATAGTAATTATGTCACGTAAATTTTTGCATATTTGTGGTTACTATCAAAATAATTAGCAAAAATTACACCTAATTATATAATAATATGAATATTTGACAAGCATAAAAATTACAGGTGATGAAGTCAGAATTTTATATCATCAAATGCAATCTCATTGAACTATGAAATAGTTTTTTTTAATAATTGATTTACAAGGTTGACTGACAAAACTGAATACATTAAAATGTGTTAAATATTTGAATTTTCTATCAGCAGACCACAGTATTTTGTATATGTTTATTTTATATTCCTTCTAGACTTTCTATCAGCAGACCACAGTATTTTGTATAAGTTTATTTTATATTCCTTCTAGACTTTCTTTCAACAGACCACAGTATTTTGTATATGTTTATTTTATATTCCTTCTAGACTTTCTTTCAACAGACCACAGTATTTTGTATATGTTTATTTTATATTCCTTCTAGACTTTCTTTCAACATTAAGTAATCTTACCATATTTTACTGAGAACTGTAAAAGGAAGTCTGGAATGTAAAAATAAATCTCTGGCTTCCTCACCTAAAACAAACAAAAATTTGTAGTATTAAATTTTTCTGTTTCATAAAAACTGTACTGAGAGTGGGTAATTAAAGTCCTGAACAATTTGGGTAGACTGAGATCCCCTGCACCACAGAGCCATTCAATATATTGTTATTGTCCAATGTATAGCTCATTACAGCCGTTCAACAAGGTCCCTCAACGATACATGAGATGTCACTGGCAAATATGTTATATTTCCAACTTTGTACTAATGTTTGATTTACTGTAAATATGTATATTTTTTTTCTTTTGTATTGTTGTTATACATATTGTTATATTTCAATATGTGTGTATAATTTTTTTTTCTATTCATTGTATATCAATTTTGAGGAATTAAATAAATGAATGAATGAATGAATGAATGAATGAATGAATGAATGAATGAATGAAATACTTGAACTTAATGGTACAGGGCCCTTGTAACTGGGTCTCAGATCCTTGAATTACTTGTACTTAATGTTATGGTACAGGGCCCTTGTAACTGGTCTCAGACCCTTGAATTACTTGTACTTAATGTTATGGTCCAGGGCCCTTGTAACTGGGTCTCAGATCCTTGAATTACTTGTACTTAATGTTATGGTACAGGGCCCTTGTAACTGGGTCTCAGATCCTTGAATTACTTGTACTAAATGTTATGGTACAGGGCCCTTGTAACTGGGTCTCAGATCCTTGAATTACTTGTACTTAATGTTATGGTACAGGGCCCTTGTAACTGGGTCTCAGATACTTGAATTACTTGTACTTAATGTTATGGTACAGAGCCCTTGTAACTGGGTCCCAGATCCTTGAATTACTTGTACTTTATGTTATGGTACAGGGCCCTTGTAACTGGGTCTCAGATCCTTGAATTACTTGTACTTAATCTTAATTCGTTTGCTTGTTTTGGTTTAATGCCACTTTCAGCAATTTTTCAGCTACTAGTATATAATGGCATCCAGTTTAAATTGGCAAAGAAAACTGGTGGTACCAGAGGAAAAACACCCAACCTTTTTTTGGTAACCACCAATCCTTGTTAATTTAGATTGATGTCTAGCACACTCTTCCCACAATGAGACTAGAACCTACAACCTCAGTGTTGACAGGCTGCTATCAATGACTACCTTAACTACATACTGAGGTGGATTAGATAGCTTAGAACCTTTACTGAGGTGGATTAGATAGCTTAGAACCTTTACTGAGGTGGATTAGATAGCTTAGAACCTTTACTGAGGTGGATTAGATAGCTTAGAACCTTTACTGAGGTGGATTAGATAGCTTAGAACCTTTACGAAGCATTTACAAATCCTTTAACACTGTTATATCTAATAGTAGCAGGAGGGTACCAGGAGACTTTTTTGTATACCTTAATAATACAGCTTATGCAATGATTGCTAGATAAGGCTACTGTAGGGAGCAGTTCTTACGGAAAACATTTCTTACAAATTCCAAATATACATGTCAAGTGATTATAGTGGCCAAGAATGAGAGGAGGGAGGTCTTTTTTCAGAGAAGCAAAATCCTTCATCTTAGCGTATTTTGCACATTCCTAACAAGGGTGAAAAAGACTGTAATAAAGTGTTGACTGAAGATTAAAGATTGAAATTGCATGTTTTTCTGTGAATATGCAGGCTAGCTAATAATTTTTTTATACATGTATTCTACTATCATAAAGATACTTTCCTATATATGAAAATAAGTACCAATAAATATTAGGGGCCTCGGTGGCCGAGTGGTTATTTTAAGGTAGTTCGTCTACTATTCGATCACGTGGTCTGTGAACACTGAGGTTGCGGGTTTGAGTCTCACTGCAGGCAAGGTGTACTCGACTCCAATCTTAATTGACAAGGATTGCCAGTTTTCCTACCAAAGGTCGAGGGTTTTCTCCGGGTACTCTGCCTTCCTCCCCCAATAAAAACTGGATGCCATGATATAGCTGAAAAATTGCTGAAAGTGGCATTAAACAGTATTCAAACAAACAAACCAATATATATTAAGAAAAGCAGCATGAAATAATGGACTTGGGAAACATACAGACATACTGACAAACATTCACAGTTTTATACCAGTATGAATAAGGTGATACCAGAGAAATGAATGGTATTAGAAATTGTTAATAATTAAATATAAAATAAGCGTGAGATTTACAGTGGTGAGTGTGAGGGCGTGATTATATGCTTAAAGCGTGATACTTAACAGGTATGCAAATAGCTTGAAGTGATAATTTTTTTTATTAATGTAAATAAAGATTATCAACAACAATTGAAATAAATGGCAAATGATTATGCTGCAATACTGAGCAACAGTAAAAATGGTGAGATACATGTAGTTACATTTCCATCTTCTTTGGTATGAAGACTGATCATCATAATTTAGTAATATGTGTAGTCAAGTACACCCTTTATCAACAATAATCTCCCATAATGTATACATAAAAATGATTAATAGGACAGACATTAATCGAACAATTTGATTGAATTTAGATACATGTTAAATTTTCTGGTAAGATGGAGAAAATTTTAACACTATCAATGAGTACTGTCACACCTGAATAGTAATAATAAAAGTAAATATTTACAGGTATAAATGTGTGAACAAGAGTTTATAGAGGAGTGGGTAGGAAAGAGGATTTCAACAGTCAGTTTGTCTAATTTTAAAATCATCATATTTGTATAAGGTAGAAAAGGTTGTTTGTTCTGGGGTCAGTTTGTACTTAGAATAAGGTAGAAAAGGTTTTTTGTTCTTGGGTCAGTTTGTACTACAACTAGAATTAGTGTCCAGTTATAATCTAATTGATTAACCAGAAGCATGGCATACATGTGATACGGTTCTCAACTGTCCTGTGGTTACTTTTGGCCATAAACTTTACAATTGAAACAAGGAGATATTGAAGTTTCTATTTGCAGAATCTAAATAATAACTTTATTAATATATATGTGTACATATAATGATTTGAAATTACATGTATTTCATAACATATCCTACAGGTTATTTACTTATCAAATTGACAATAATAATAATATATAAGAGGATGATGCATTTGGGTCAATCCAACATCAAACTAATTTAACAGCTGATCCTGAACAATCAAACAAAATGTATCCTTATGGCCAAGTCACTAATAAACCAAACTCCTGAATGCCCATGGCATACAATATACATAGATTTATATCTAGACACTGTCCCCACAGATTAAAGGAGTGTTTACATCATTTTTTACAGTCATTTTTTTGTCACAATGAACTATTTAAACAGGTATTCAGCGTTCACCTTTTATCACCTGTATATTAAAATGTCGTTGTCAAGCAGTGACACTTCAACGTTTTCTTTACTGAACAACACAATTTTACATACTGAAATGGTTTGTTTAATAAGAACTACATTTAAACACACTATTATGTTAAAAATATTAGTGCTAAAATGCTTTAGTAATCCTATGCCTAGATATTCTTTAGTGTTAATGGAGATAAACAAGCAATCTAGGAAAATCAGGACACTGTGGTTACCAATTACTAAAAGGAAAATCAGGACACTGTGGTTACTAATAGGAAAATCAGGATGCTGTGGCTAGCTTACTGATAGGAAAATCAGGACGCTGTGGCTAGCTTACTGACAGGAAAATCAGGACGAAGTGGTTAGGTTACTGGTAGGAAAATCAGGACGCTGTGGCTAGCTTACTGATAGGAAAATCAGGACGAAGTGATTAGGTTACTGGTAGGAAAATCAGGATGCTGTGGCTAGCTTACTGATAGGAAAATCAGGACGCTGTGGCTAGCTTACTGACAGGAAAATCAGGACGAAGTGGTTAGGTTACTGGTAGGAAAATAAGGACGCTGTGGCTAGCTTACTGATAGGAAAATCAGGACGCTGTGGCTAGCTTACTGACAGGAAAATCAGGACGAAGTGGTTAGGTTACTGGTAGGAAAATCAGGACGCTGTGGCTAGCTTACTGATAGGAAAATCAGAATGCTGTGGTTACCTTACTAAAAGGAAAATCAGGACGCTGTGGTTACCTTACTGATATGAAAATCAGGAAGATGTGGTTAGCTAACTGATAGGTGAATCAGGACGATGTGGTTAGCTTACTAGTAGGAAAATCAGGACTCTGTGGCTAGCTTACTGGTAGGAAAATCAGGACGCTGTGGCTAGCTTACTGATAGGAAAATCAGGACGCTGTGGCTAGCTTATTGATAGGACAATCAAGATGCTGTGGCTAGCTTACTGATAGGAAAATTAGGACATTGTGGCTAGCTTACTGATAGGAAAATCAGGTCACTGTGGCTAGCTTACTGATAGGACAATCAAGATGCTGTGGCTAGCTTACTGATAGGAAAATCAGGTCACTGTGGGTAGCTTACTGATAGGAAAATCAGGTCACTGTGGCTAGCTTACTGATAGGAAAATCAAGGCGCTGTGGTTAGCTTATTGATAAGGAAAATCAGGACGCTGTGGCTAGCTTACTGATAGGAAAATCAGGACGCTGTGGCTAGCTTACTGATAGGAAAATCAAGATGCTGTGGCTAGCTTACTGATAGGAAAATTAGGACACTTTGGGTAGCTTACTGATAGGAAAATCAGGATGCTGTGGGTAGCTTACTGATAGGAAAATCAGGATGCTGTGGGTAGCTTACTGATAGGAAAATTAGGACACTGTGGGTAGCTTAGCTTACTGATAGGAAAATCAGGATGCTGTGGGTAGCTTACTGAAAGGAAAATCAGGATGGTGTGGTTACTAATAGGAAAATCAGGACGCTGTGGCTAGCTTACTGATAGGAAAATCAAGATGGTGTGGCTAGCTTACTGATAGGAAAATCAGGATGCTGTGGCTAGCTTACTAATACGAAAATCAGGACACTGTGGCTATCTTACTGATAGGAAAATCAGGATGCTGTGGCTAGCTTACTGAGAGGAAAATTAGGACACTGTGGCCAGCTTACTGATAGGAAAATCAGAATGCTGTGGTTACTAATAGGAAAATCAGGACACAGTGGCTAGCTTACTGATAGGAAAATTAGGATGCAGTGGCTAGCTTACTAATAGGAAAATCAGGTCCCTGTGGCTAGCTTACTATTATTTTTTACCTTACTCAGGGACTGAGTGAGACAAATTTCTGTTAATAAACAGGATATGGTACATGGTTGAATTGCATCCTTCTAAAACTCTAATACAACCTGTTGTCATGACATCCATGCAAACCAACAACAATAATTTTATGATGACTTGGCTGCAGCAGCAGACATTTATATGCTTAGTCATTGTTTTTTAATTGGAAAATCAATTTATGACAAGGACCAAAGAATCTGTAGAAAATTGTTCCAACCAAGAGAAAAATAAAATTTATTGATGAGTTGCAATAAAAATCCATTCAAGTCTTTTCAAGATGGAAAATTATAACATATGAATAAATAATTAAGTATCACCAACAGTTTTATGGACTTATTCATAATAGTAGAGTCAAAAGATCTTTGATGCAATTTAAAACCACCTCAAAATATTGATTCACATGGAATGCTAATTATACAATGTATAAATTGTTCACTTTTTCTAATATGAATTTACTAATAACTACAATGAGAAGTCTGAAAACTTAAAAACTGTTGATTTTACCATCTGTGTTATGTCCCCTGACACCAAACTAAATGTATCTCATTTTACAGAAATCCTGTACCTTTAATTTAAATGTATTTGTATTCTCATCAAAACAGACACCAGATACATGTATAAGAAAAGTGTAATATTCAAATACTGTTAACAGTGGAAGAGGACACAATGTGCATAAAACACACATTAATTTATCAATAAATTTTCTTCAAACATGCAGTTTTTTTAGTATTTTATGTAAGAACCATGAATTAATATTGAAAGTAATGATCTCCAATGAATAAAATTTTCCGAAATTGGTTAAAATAATGAGCAGTAAGTATATTTTTTAGTTAGCGAAAGTCAAAAAGGGTCTCTGGATTTAATGTTGTCTATAGAAAAATAACTACTTACTAGTCAATAAATTGTGAAATTTTTGGACATAAATACATCCGCTCTGGTACAAAATTAAATGACATATTATGTTTTTAATTCATTAGTTGACCTTATAACTTTGTTTATGTTTGTTATTGAAGAGTGGGGGGAGCACTACTTTCAGCAATCGTTGAGTGATGTTTTTATTGAGGAGTGGGGAGAGCACTAGTAGTCCATAAAAAACCTTCAGCTTTTGGCAAAGAAACAGGCAATCCCCATTAAGGGTGAAGTTGAGCATACCCTGCTTCCAGGGACAATTGAAACCTCAATGCTGACATGCTTCTGATCAATAGTAGATGACTACCTTAACCACTCGGCCACCGAGCCCTCTATAACTCTGCATTTAATTAACAATAATTAATTTGATATAGTTGTGTAAGTATTTTTTTATATTGTAAAAATTATAAAAACATGATAGAATATAGTTTTTGTAATATAATATTAATACCAATATATCTATTCACAACTTTTGAGATACCATAAATAAAAAAACTGTTTAAACTGCCTATAAGAAACAACCCTATGACCAAAACATAATTTAATGTGGCCCATGTCTAGCAGGGTGAATGAGCAGCATAGTGTTTCTTTGATGATCATTAAATTTTTGTTGTTTTTTCTGTTATTCATTCATCACAAAATATGTCTTCAAGCCTGATTTAGTAATAAACTAATAGCATAAAAACTTACATGTATGTATAATGTTTTTAAAGGTAGACAATCTGTTACCTGTGACAGGTATGATGATTAAATTTGTAACACCTGTCACTGAACATTATCGTTTATCATTTACTTAATAAATTATCTCAAAATTTTTCATTTCCAGAATTCTGTATACTTAACATTGGTAATATGTACCAATAAAACAAATATACCAATGATATGATGACTGTAATAGTAAATGTACATGTGTGATTCGATCTCTATACATGGCGCTGGAGAGAAATACATGTATGACCTTTTACATTAAATTTTGTATTATGGAAAAAAGAAGATATATGATGTGATAACAAATGTAACTAGAAAAAATTTGGAGCAATGCTCACTGAATGATACCCCTGCTGCATTTATGTCAATGATAAAGTCCATGTTTTTCTATTGTAAACCCCAGATATCATTCCAAACAAAATGTTAAATATCAGGTGCACAATGGCACTATGTGACAAAGATTCTGTGCACTTTTCATTAAATTCCATTCAGTACTGAAGGAGGAGTTACGCATGAGAGAAAGTGTAACTGATGGACAGACAGAGAGACGGACAGATGGAGAGACCGACACCCCCCATACGTTATACCCATTAGCGAGGGGTATAAATACAAACCATTGACCACAAAATATAAATCCTGTGATACAAAATGTGTGAATGAACAAATAAAAAGATCATGATGACCCCAATTAAAAGCCATGGGCATACTCTGGTGCTCCTGTGGGTTAAGCAGTTAAGTGGCTCCCATCATAATACTCTTGTTGATGATTAGATACAATGTTTAACCAACAATATTCCACTATATGTTTTTTTTGTTTTTTTTTTTTTTTGTTTGATTAGGATTTAATGCCACTTTCAGCTACATTGAATATCATGGCGTCCTGCTTTTACGGAAGGAAGCCTTAGTACCCAGTGAAAACCCCAACCTCCGACAGGAAAACTGACAATCTTTGTTAATTATAATTGGAGCAGTGCATATTCCCTGCCCCAGAAAGGAGGAACCTCAGTGTTGAAAGACCACAGAGGCTTTTCCACTAAAGGATCTATCTACATACCAATAATATATCCATCCACTGGCCCTTGACTGTAGAACAGAATTTCATGTTTAATCCGATTTTCACTAGATATATCTGGCCAATTGTCTTCCTCTAGAAAATTATAATAAAGCAATTTATAAAGTATATAGACAAAATGTTAATTTACAGAGTGTTTATGTGGTAGTTTGTATTGCCAGACCTAATGCTAACCTTCTGTAGTACCCTTGTTAAATTAGTCAGAGCTGATGATAACCAGCTTTCTATAGGACGCTGATTTTACTCTATTCTATTTGGTAGTTTGTATTGCAATAGCTAACCTGCTTTCTATAAGAGGCTGGTTTTACTCTGTTCTATGTGGTAGTTTGTATTACAATAGCTAACCTGCTTTCTATAAGAGGCTGGTTTTACTCTGTTCTATGTAGTAGTTTATATTGCAATAGCTAACTGGCCTTCTACTAGTATAAGACACTGGTTTTACTCTGTTCTATGAGGTAGTTTGTATTGTGATAGCTAACCCTTCTATAGGACCCTGGTCTGACAGTATTTATTGTGGTATATTGTATTGTCAAAGCTGATGCTAATCCATCCATAAGATCCTGGTTTTATTCTCTGTTTTAAATGATAGTGCGGTTAAGCTTTCATTTTCTGTCATTTGTGTTTTTGGCAGGAAAACTGATTGTTCTTTTGAACAGTAACTTTTTTTTTCATAAAACTTCAGTATATTGATATTGCAGTCTGTTCTTTTAAGCGAGCAAGGTAATAATGTGATAATTTTATATACAAACGAGAAACTAAAGTTAAAGTTATAAATACATTTGATGTTAGTAGTTCATGTAGTATAGTCTCGATCAAAGCATTCGAATGATCCAGACTAATATATTATGAGGTGTTACCCATTAATGGTAAAAAAAAATGTAATTATCTCCCTTTGTAATGATTCACCTGTTCCATTAACAGACTCTGTCACAGTATACAAGATCAATAGACTGCACAAGAATGATAAGATACTATTGTCAATATTTATTCTTTTTTTATAAAAATCAATGCACTATCATAACCTATTTCCTGGTTACTGAATTTTATGGTATCTTAAGGTAATACATGATAAGATTATATTTTATGCTTCCTTTTTCCAACTGTCATTGTGATGCATACCATATAGCTAACACTATTCAATCCAATAGATAAACATGTACATGTATTACCCTGATACATGCACTTTTAAGAGTTATTAACAAATTTAAATGTCAACAGTCTTGAATGACATCAGCTCAGACTCTGACACTTTCTATTGCATTGACTGTAATGCACCTCCATCTTTTTAGTTTGTATATGTAATAATGCTTTCTGTAACTGTCAGATACTGATATTCCGAGAATTTCAGTATTTTCTTATATTATCATCTTCTACTGCAGGTCGGGGTTTTTCTCCGGGTACTCCGGCTTCCTCCACCAATAAAAACTGGACGCCATGATATGGCTGAAAAATTGCTGAAAGTGGCGTTAAACACCATCAAACAAACAAACAAACATATATTATCATCTTTTGTTATCACAATCTTCTTCAAAGATCTTTACATACAGAATTGATCTTTTCTTTTTCTTCATTTCTGCTTTGAACAACATCAGTAATTTTTACATTTAACTTTGTCAGAAAAATTTCTACTTCTAACACTGTCCGTAATTTCTTCTTTTGATATTGTCACTAATTTCAGCTTCTGATATTGTTAGTAATTTCGCCACCTGACATGGTCACTAATTTCTGCTTCTGATATTGTCACTTATTTCTGCTTCTGACATTGTCAGTAATTTCTGCTTCTGATATTGTCAGTAATTTCTGCATTCGATATTGTCAGTAATTTTAATATCTAACACTGTTTCGTAATATCTACAACTAACCTTGACAGTAATTTCTTCTGACATTTTACTAATTTCTGCTTCTGATATTGTCAGTAATTTCTCCTTCTGACATTATCAGTAATTTCTCCTTCTGAAATTGTCAGTAATTTCTGCTTTTGACATTGTCACTAATTTATGCTTCTGACATTGTCACTAATTTCTGCTTCTAAGTAATTTCTGCTTCTAACATTGTCACTACTTTCTGCTTCTGACATTATCAGTATTTTCTCCTTCTGACATTTTCAGTAATTTCTGCTTCTAACAGAGTCAGTAATTCTCCTTTTGACGTTTTCAGTAGTTTCTGCTTCTAACATTGTCACTAATTTCTGCTTTTGACATTGTCAGTAATGTCTGCTTCTGATATTGTCAGTAATTTCTCCTCTTGATAATTTCAGTAATTTCTGCTTCTGACATTATAAGTAATTTCCCCTCTTGATAATTTCAGTAATTTCTGCTTCTAACATTGTCACTTATTTCTGCTTCTGACATTGTCAGTAATTTCTGCTTCTTGCATTGTCAGTAGTGTCTACTTCTGATACTGTCCGTAATTTCTACATCTTACATTCCAAGTTATTTGTACTTCTGACATTGTCAGTGCACATATATTGTATCCATTATTATTCTTCTGACATTGTCATTTTTTTTACTTTTGACATTTTCAGCACATGTACAAATGTAACTGTTATGTGTTTCTGATATTGTTAGTTAGTAGTTACTGTTAATTTTAATTCTGACTTTGTCAGTTATTTCTGCATCTGACAATTTCTTGTACTAGTACATATTTCTACACTTCTGACATTGTTAGTTATCAAGATACTATGACAACTGCCTTTTGTACTGCAACATTTGGAACTGTCAATATAGTGTTTCTATCAGACTAGTATCAATGTCTGTTATTTAATTTTGAGGTGTACATGGGCCAATATCTTATGACAATCTCAGTATTTACAAATTTTATCTTTGCAAAGTCAGCATGTCAGTATACTGAAATGAATAGTGTCTTACTTCATCTCTTATATAAAAGTAAGGCTTATATTTGTCAACAATTATAAGGTGTATGTGTGGTTTCATAAAAAATGAATTAATCACTAGGCTAGATCTACATATTATTTTTATTATTGATATGTATATACAATAATAAGCAATATATACCAATTTTGTTTTAATTTGATGTCAGAATAAAAGAGAACTGAACAGTATTACATGACTGTGTAGTCAGTACTTAAAACAGGATACTAGTATATCACTCTGGGCTAGGCTAAAGTTATAATATTTGGATTTTGTGTATTCCATTCTTGATGCTCAGAACTATTGGGGAAAAGGAAATCTGTGGCAGTTAATAGGATTGAATACCTGCATACAATTATAGGGGGGGGGGCTAGAAAAAAAGCGTTGGGCAAAGAGGATTCTAAGACTAATTCCAGTTTGTATAGGATCTCGTTTGTATGTTCCTTTTTAAAAGGTTTTGGGGGCTTCTACATTTTTTTACTTTATCAAACCAGTTGCTAAAGGGAATTACGTAAGGTTGACAAGAAAAAACATTGTAATCTATGACAGATTTTGAGATAGTCCCCAATTTAAAAGCCTTACTCAAGCATACAGATTCCAAGATAAGTGCAAACGATCAATGTTCCTTTCAATTTTATGCACAGTCAAGTTCATTTATTTTCCATTCACTTTTAATTGACATAAAATTAAATCTGATATTGACAGAAAATAGAATATCGATTTCAAAAATTAGGAAACTGTCAGTCACAGTTTTTTTTTATTTAGATTACACAGTCTGTTTTGTTTGACTGATGAAATACTTCATTAAACGTAAAATGATTATTTATTCAATTTTACTGATGCCCAATTTACTTTATAAATTACAGCAAACCTGCAATAACTTAATGAAGTCTTGTGTGCACCTTAAAGGCTATGAGTTATCAACAACAAAAAATGACAGGTGTGAACAGCGAGAAATCTACCCGAAAATACATGCAGACGATTTTTCATAGAACGACAGATAACAAACAAAAAACCTTTACCTGAATCGGGTGAAGCCATCTTTAAAATTTCACATTTGAATAAAATATATTTATACTAAATATCCAATACTTCAACATGTGTTTCAAGCGAAAAACGTTCACGGTATATCCATTCAAAACATTGCGCTTTTCACCGAAACTGTCCAACCGTGAACGACATACATCCTTGTGTTACACATTTACGCCACCTTGCGACTGGACTTGTAAAGTGAGAAAAGGACCGTAAGGTACATAAAAAAGTTTAATTGTCTTCACTAAGCTATTTCTAAATCGGATATGAAATAATGCGTGTAGCTATTTTCTCTTTTCATGTTTAAAACAAACAAATATAATCCAGATAGTGGATTTCAGCATTAAAGTTTTTGAAATATCACTAATCTTTAAAGAATTTGGACTAAAATATTTTACTGCAATCCGCTATGATCACTGCTTATGATCTGCTCATACCATTTACATTTACTTGGCTGAAATGGAAGCATTTCGAATTTTAATCTAACACAATTTAAAAAATAATCAATTTCGAAATATGGGGACACATTTGAAAAAGAAACACTATCGTACAAGCCTATTAAACAGAAACTATACTCAACACCTACATCTGCGTTGATAATTCGTTAAGAGAGAGACTGAATCAATACACAAATGCTTACAAAGCGTCATTCAATAATGGAGCTACAAAAAGTGAAGAGCATATGAAAACATGACTGTCTCTTAAAAGCTGTGAGGCTGGTCTTAAATGCCTCTTGTTCCTTTTTCTCAAGTAGGTCTTGTGGAAGATGGTTCCATTCTGTCAAAGTTGTTTACAGAGACGCTGTTCTGTTGTTTTTTACCGTTAGAGCTGAGTTTGATGTATCGCCAATGGTGAAATTTGCGAGTAGCTCTTGTTTTGCCTGAGTCTCTGGAGTATTGGTGTCCGATGAATCTGGCTGCCCTACGCTCTAATCTCCTGTTGGTTTGTGTAACATCAACACGTGTAAATCTGTAAGACAGAATACAAAGTTAATTTCTTCCTATAAAGCATAAAAAATGTATCAAAGACCCTTTTTGTAATCAACTGAAGCTGAATCAAAATATTCTATTTTTAGTTCAAATAAACCCAAATTTTGCCATCAACATTAATTTTACTATGGACATATATCATTTGATTTCTTGCCGATATTTGTTTTTAGTCGAGTCATAATTTGTAAATGTATTGTTCATTAGATCTAACCGTTGCCTCGCTGATTAAATAAACACGTGTACAAATAAAAAAATATACAATTATAATTCTGATATTCACTGAAAAAATTCGCGGCAAGTCAAAGGGGAATAACTTTGGTATCAATAACATAGAAAGGTTTATATGGATTCTTTTCACGATGAATGCTTTAGTTTTACTTGCTAAAAAGTTAAGGGATATGAAATGGACACATATTTTACATTCTGTTGCGGAGGCTAAAGGGGAGGTCTATTAACAGGTTAATAATTTGTTTGTTTTTTTTTTAAAGTCTTTCATGACAAGGATTGCCAATTTTCCTACTGCAGGTCGGGGGTTCTATCCGGGTACTCCGGCTTCCTCCCCCAATAAAAACTGAAAGTGGCGTTAAAACACCATTCAATCAAACAAACAAAAAAACAATAAAAGTCTTTCATTTTGCTGGTAGGGTTTGCGAGTGCTGGTTTTGTTATCTACAGTAACAATACTTAAATACAAATACAAAATACAAAATATGAACAGCTCTATAGAAGCTAGTAGCACACTTTCTTTCTTTCATAAAATTTTTATACAAACTAAAAGCCCTACTTATTTAGACCTCTGTAAAACTAAGAATGTCCTTTGTAAATTACGTTTAAGTTCACACAACTTGGCTATAGAAAGAGGAAGATATAATAATACTGAAAAAGTGAACGCATTTGTCTCTCTTGTGATAATAAAAACATTGAGGACGAGTTCCATTTTCTATCAACTTGTCCTCATTACAACAATCTAAGAAATAACCTTATTGAAAAACTTAAAAATCTACTAGGACATCCGTTTCCTCATACTCTAACAATGAAAGAAATTAAATTTCTTCTAAATAACAATTCCTATCCAATTATTAAAATTTTTATTAAATTTCTACAAGAATGCTGGCAGATGAGAAAACACAATTAAAAGTATAATAAATAAATTAGTACCGCTGTCACGCCATGTTAATATTGCTATGTTTGTAATTATAAACTGTTTATTGACATTTTTGCTTATTCTTTGTGCTATAACCATTTAATGTAAATGTGTTTATGCAAATAAATATTGTCTATTGTCTTAAATTTTACATTTAAATTTCATTTTAATTGTTTTATACATGTATTTGTATAAGTAATAATGTATTGTAATGTTAACATTTGTTTCAATCATGACTGTTATATGCAGTTGCCCTAATAGGGCCCTAATTTAGAAAATAAAAAATATTGGTATTGGTATTGGTATTGGTGTTGGTATTGTTATTTTTCTCAAAACAGATAACAGTAAATTTAACATAATGATAACAGAGAACAGCAATTTACACGAGAAACAGTCAGTTCAAAAATAGAAAAAAACAGATAACAACAGCAAAGTCTCATCGAAGGACAATACTATTAACACCAAACACGTTTTTATTTTCATTATAAAAATTAACAACAATGTCAATTGAAGAAAACAGATAACAGCTATTGGTTGAAAAACAGTTAACAGTTTCTTTATTAAAAAAACAGTTAACACAGCTCTAAAAATGCCCAAAACACATTACTAGTAACAGAAAAGATCTTGCCCCCCCCCTCCCAATGATGCCTGTAGCTTGTTCCACAGTTGTGTCCGAGCTAGGACTTTTCAAATGTTTATTACAATAGAGTATCATGACCAATCGTCAGGTTACAATACAGAAAGTATAAGCGTTGGTTGAGGCGTGTTTGGAGAATACCTCGCTCCTCGTACATTAAAAGAATCTTGTAGATGATGAAAATGAAGCCTATTTTTGGTTACTACAAAGTGCTCAATTCTGCTTCCCCAACAACCGTTCGATACTCTCCAGTGGTAGCAGTTAAAATTTAATGTCAATTTGTGAATCTACATTATCACAATTAATTAATTGTTTGTGAACTTGTTCTTGTCTAGAACGAATAACCGTGCCCTCTCTTTTTTTTGTCAAATTATCCATATACGGAAAATGATCAACATAGCATTTTCCATGTGCAACTTCAAAGACAAAAATAGAAATTTCTTTAAAAAAGATCGTTTCTCGTTATTTTCGCAATGTCTAATGCTTTAATAACGAAAGAAGATGAATATTATGTTTGAATTTTGTATAAATAGACCTAAGTTAGAATTTTTTATTTGCTACGTTACGAGCATCCTCCCAACATCCTCCCTTGGGAGGATTCGTTACGAGCAATAGGACTGAATTCTGCCGTTAATCCGACAAATCACAAAAAACTAACTTCGGATTATAACGGCAGTAACTTCGGATTATAACGACAGTAAAATTCGGCCTAGTTCTTGTCATGAACAAGCTTAAATATTACTTGCCGAAAGTAAAAAACAAACAACATTTAATTCAATATATCATTAAATTAAAAGAAAGACGCGAAAACAGAAAAGAAGATATGGTCAAGTAAGGTTTTTCGATATAAATGAGCTGAGTATTTTGACATTTAAATCATCCGACAAAGAGTAAAATTTTAATTTTATGTTACATGCATGTACATGTACTAAGTTGTTTTCAAGCAACATTCATGAACAAATATCTTAACCCATTTCACACATACATGTTAGATCGCATATAAAATTAACACGAAACAAATCCTGTCTTATGATAGCATGTATACCTTGACGCATAAAGAACCAAATTAGACTTTTTTCTAAGTAAAAGACAAACGACATATCCAATGGAAATACCATGTTTGCGTATACTTTATCTACTAAACAATGGCAGTGATATGCTATCATTCATCCGTAATGTCACAGTGTTTGGGTTACTAACACAACATGAGTATTTTCTAAAGATTGATTTGTAGAAAATTTCAAAGACTCGTTTTCTAATTATCGTTTGTCTAAAAAGCATCAATGTATTATTATTACAAACATCTACGTCCATTGGATACGATGTATTACAAAGAGAAAAAAAACAGATCAATGGGGACGCCAAGATTGGCTAGCGAAGATGTATTACAAACGGATCAAAACAGATCATTGGGGACGCCTCAATAAATAACATGTATAACAAACTGATCGAAACAGATCATCGGGGGACGCCAAGATTGGCTAGCGTCATACAAGAGAGTATTATAGTCTTTGATGCTGAGGAAGCATGTTCAGTTAGGTTTTCCTGTATATGTTATACTTTTTGAACTATAACCCAAATATTTGACCCCCACCGTTCTATTGTTAGCCCGGCGGCTATGTTCATTATTCAGCTGCGATGATTTTGCAATCTTGGTAGAGAAAATCCTAAAAACAGAGTGTGCATTTTGAAAGCAATACCTTAAAGAAGATTTTCAAAGAAAGGTGAAAATTTGATGAAACAAAACCAGAGCTAATGGGTCATAACTCCTAAACGTGTGTTGCACGAGAGGGGAGTATTCGGACAAATTTGACTATGAAATCATTTTTTTAGATCTAAATGAGCTGAGCAATTTCGCAATGCTAACTTGTTCTCCAATTCTAATAATTTTCCAGATTTAGAGGAAAAACTGCAAGAATTATTTGACGATTAAGGGACATTAACTCCTAAACGGGATCATTGTACAACTTCGCCTTAAAGGACAGCTGTGAAGGCTTTTGATGCTGAAGAAGGCAGGTTACTTCGGTTTTACAGTATCCGTTATACTTGTTGAACTATAAGCCCTGTTCTTTGTTAGCTACGGCGGTCATGCGCAAGCTTGTTAGAGGAGATTTTTATGATAATGCTTACTAAGCTTCTCCTGAATCAAGGCAATTCATTTCATGGATTTAAAAGCTGGTGTATTTGTTTTTTTATATTAAAAACTATAAACAATCTTAAGGGACAAAATATAAACGGAGACAATTCTTGCTGAACATCCAGTATAAAAAATATTACCCGTGGGAAATCTTACAGAACTGGTATAGCACCCTTCGTTAGGTATAGTCTCCCGTTGCTAAGATCAAGCCAATACTGTTCAAAAACAGTCAAGACAAGTTATCCAGCGAAAAACGTTGATTTAGATGTGTTATGTAAAAAATATATTTTGTATGTGCTGTCTGCATTGTTTTATTGTCATAGTATGGTCTTATCTTGCCTTGTATGCTACATATTTTTATTGTCTTAATGAGATGTAACATTAAGCCAATGTTTTAATATGTGCGTTTATATTCTGCATGTTGCTTGTTATGTTTGCCTTGCTTGTGTATTAGGTTAAAAGATCAATAGAGCTTAAGTTAATGTTGTGAAAATGCACTGAATTAAAATAAAGCTTTCATATTCATATTTTAGATCAAATGCAGTATAACTAAGTAAGTAGCAAAGAAAACCGACAGAACAACAAGAGCCAAAAGCCAGGGACAGTTACAAATCCGGATATAAACAAACATAACACAAAAACCAAAAACATAAAACACAGAGAGTAACCCGAACCTACTAAAAACCATGGGTGCACTCAGGTGCTCCGGACGAGTAAGCAGTGCCTGCCTCTAATTAGACACCCGTCGAGTTACTCATTGTCTAGTCTATGGAAAAGTCAAATCCAGGAATAGGAAACACTACCTATGACGCAGCGGAAATGTCAGATCGTATTTGAGACACTGATTTCCCATAACGATCAATTAAGTCGTGGTGCCGACCATAGAACTTCTGGAGAGATAACATCAACCTAGGTACAACAAACCCTTGTTTGAGTAGTTTAGCAGTCAACAGCAGTGATCGGTCTAAAAAATCGGAATAACGATCGCAGGATCTAGAATAACGTGTAAGTTGTGAAATGTTCACACCATACGCTGGAGCTGCTGTCGATGACCGGGAAGTTGACAATTGGAAAGTTGAAGTCATCATGCTTGTCGTAGAGCCTAGTTTGTAGTTTTCCAGAGTCTATTTCTAGAAGTAGGTCTAAGTAAGAGGCTGACCGGTCTAAGTAAGAGGCTGACCTTAGTGTATTGGTGGTGTCTTTAATTTCAAGCTCGCTCGAGTAAATTGAATGTAAATAGTAACCAAATTTAGCATTGTGAGGGAGAAAACATCATCAATAAAGCGAATTGTGAAATTAAAGGTCTGGGCCAGTCTTTTCTTTCTTCTTCAGTAGGCCTTCTAGGAACTCAGCCTCATAGGAGTACGAAAACAGGTCGGCAAGAGAGGAGCACAATTAGTACCCATTGGAATACCAAGTCTGTTGAAAAAACATGTCCTCCAACTGTGGTAGAAACAACACTGAAAGAGCTTTCACATTTGATTTGGATATTTATAGTGATAGTTGAAGACCTTAAGAACTTTAACTTGGTACAGTTGGTAAAGTTTAACCAAGGATTCAACTGAAGCCAACAATAAAAAGATAACATTAAAATGAATAGAATTTATTAAAATAATATAGAGTCAAAATAACAATATTTAATCTAACAAAACTTTATACAGGACTTCTGCCCTGTATCAACAAATCAGTGCATACTGGAATAATAATAATTATACAGTAAAACCGTACTATCTGAAGACATATCTAAAGTCCCAATGTGGATCAGACGAATAGTGACAGGTTGCTGCTGTAGTCAGTGTGAATCAGATGTACGGTGATAGAATATTGCTCCAAAAACATGGAATAATTATCAGAGGTCATAGGTGTCAGCACTTATCAGAACTATGTAGAAGAATGTTGATCCAAAATCATACACTAATCTGATCTAGAGCGATATGATGCAGTTCCAATCAGATAGATAGTTAAAGGCTGCTCCTCCTAAATTACTAATACATTAATAATTCATGGATTTGTTTACCTCTTTTGTAATGGAGGATAAAACGTCATTTTAAGTACAAAGTTTGTTTAAAGAACTAACTAGTTAATGACAGCCATCTTATAAATGATGCTGGATTATTCCAACCCCTACACTAGTATACTGAAGGTTACATATATGGTATATTATAGCTGCTATTCTGCTTAGTCTTGTTTTCACTGGAACACAATGTCCACAGTAATTCAATATTACACTGTCCCAAGAAAAAAAGTCTCAACATATACATGTCTTAAATAACTGAATAAAAAGCATACATTTTTACAAGGTATAAAATAACGCAGCAAGGTAATAGTTTTATAGGGATTTTTTTGTGTTTTTTTTTTGTTTTGCTAATTAATATAACATTTCAATCTATATCACCGAACTTCTAATTCATCTGATCAAATGCAATGCAAATGAAGATAAATTTTAATACATAAATTAATTACTTAATGGATGAAAATACAGAAATTTAAACAAGTAAATACGTTAACAAATAACTGAATTGACAGATATCAATGGAGGTATTTAAAATGTTGTCCGGAATGATGGAATATGATGACATTAGCATTCTACATAATGACAATATCAATACGGTTACACTGTAAAAAACATCAATATAACGGCCATTCAAAAAACTCACCGACATCTTACACTTTTGGTGATACAGATGTGATTATATTCTACAGGGTTTACTTGAGTGACAGAAACAGATATCAATCCTTGCATTGGCTTTATGACTGTTAGCACCAATAATGACTCTTAGTAATTAACAATCAATGAACATCTTTTGATTATGGCATCCTCTTTTTTTCGGTCTTTAGGTTTCACAGTTTCATAAATCAAATTTACACTTTGCGATTTGTTTAAGTGATTGCACAGAAAATTCAGATATACAGATTTTACTGTAATTTGGTTCCCATCAACATAAAAAATACTACTCCCTCATCACATGACCCTCATTCTAACAACATGACACACACACACTTATACACATGCACACACACACACAATATACATGACACTTTGGAATACTATGACTGTTTACATGAACTAAGTAGTCCACCCTTTGACTTTCGTCTCTTGTGCTTTGGTTCTGGAATGGGCCTCTCGTCGACATCTTTCTGAGGCCTTTTACCATCTAAAAATATAATAAAGAGTATAACATATTTCTCTGAATAGAACTGTACACATGATTTTTGCCATGAATCAGAAAATACAATGATTAATTTGTATTGTACAGGCTTCAGCTTTATGTGGCAGGTCATCCACCGCTAGCAAATACATATGTCGGTTATAACTTAAATGGCAGGTCATCCAGAGCTAGCAGAAACATACAGTGGTTATGTGGCAGGTCATCCACCGCTAGCAGATACATATGTCGGTTATAACTTAAATGGCAGGTCATCCACCGCTAGCAGAAACATACAATGGTTATGTGGCAGGTCATCCACTGCTAGCAGAAACATACAGTGGTTATGTGGCAGGTCATCCACCGCTAGCAGATACATACAGTGGTTATGTGGCAGGTCATCCACCGCTAACAGAAACATACAATGGTTATGTGGCAGGTCATCCAGAGCTAGAAGATGCATAAGGTTTTTAAGTATTTGGAAAACCTAAGCCTGGGTAAAGTGTTGTGTATACAAACTACCACTAATCTGTGTCATTGACTAAATGTGTGTTGTATACCTGTCCGCATGATGACTATTTAATGATTAAAGTAATTTAACAGGATCTTTGTCAATTTATTGACTAAAAAAAATGATTTGAATCAATTAAACGCCATAACATATGATTGTTTATTAGATATTATTCTTGATCTGTAAAATATTTTTGAAGAAGTAAACATTTTTCAGTGACATTGCAATTGACATTTTAACACCAATTCTCCATAAGGATCAAAGGATTTCCATATAGGGTCAGACATGACATGTCTCAGATTTAGCTGATTTTCATTTTATAAGTTGAAATTGACCATTGGACCACAAAATAATTATTGTTTGTTATGATTTGACTTCGGTTGCCATGGTAACGGAGGGGGCCATTTTGGGCCGATTAAAATACAGTGAAAAGGGCAATATTCAAATCCCAATTTTTCAGGGGAAAATCGATTCATATTCAATAGAATTTCTTTATTTGCTTAATTCAATATCTCATTGACAATATTCAAAACAGTTACAACACTTTAAGTATATGTGTGATCAGACTGAGACTATTGAACATGTAAAGAAATAGTGCATTATTCTCTATAATTTTTGGTAAAAAATATTACCATTTTTGACACTTTTCTGACTCCATTTTCAGAAAATGCACCAATCACAAATAATCATCCTGAATATAATTACATAGATTGATGATTAATATTCAAAAATTTTAAAAATCTCAATGGGGTAAGAAAAAATGTCTTTAAAAAACACTGTTAAAGTTGGTTACCATGGTAATAAAACAAAAACGGCAATTTTTCGATATTTAAATACATGTATGACCATACTTCTAATATGAGCCAAGATAACAATTGTTTTCATCATATGTACCTAAAAGGATCTTTTCAACATAGTATGACCTTAGAAAACTTTCAAGGTCACTTGTGTTGTTCTCAAGGTCACTTAAAATTGATTTTGCTTCGAGAGTTTCATATTTGAAAGTTCAATTTTTAGTTGACCTTGACCTTGAGACACTGTACCCTGAAATGATTTCAATGTCATTTTAAGTTTATAGTATGTCTGTTAAAAATAATAATTAAGGATGATTTAATTTATTACTAAGAGAAACAGTAGTTTCATGGAAATATTGAACAATACAAAAATGGCTTTTTTTCACAAGTTACCATGGTAACCATCTTTGACAGTGTTTTCTATAGACATCTTTTGTTACCCCATTGAGATTTTTATAAGTTTTGAATATTAATCATCAATTTATGTAATTATATTCATGATGAGTATTTGTGATTGGTGCATTTTCTGAAAATGGAGTCAGTAAAGTGACAAAAATGGTAATTTTTTAGTAGAAAAATTCCAGAAAAAATGCATGATTTCTTGACATATTGGATAACCTCGTTCTGACTACACATTTATGTTTAGTCTTGAAACTGTTTTGAATATTGTCAATGAGGTATTGAATTAAGCAAATAAAACATATTATTATATAGTAATATTTTTTCCCCATTGTATTTCATAAAGCAATAAAGTGCAGTATATTTTCATATTTTACACTGAATCTCGGTCTTTTATGTTATTTCCGGGAAAAGTACAGATGTGTTCCGAACATCGGCTTTTATATTTTACTGTTGTTGGTAAACAAACATGGCCGAAAATGACGTACATGATCTGCTCTCGAGGGGAAAATTAGCAGAACCGTTTGAACTGAACAAATGGAAGTGAATTCGCTTGTAAATAAAAGTAAATTTCATAGACCAACAAAGGAAAAAAGCAAGTGTAAACTGTAAAAAATGGGATTTAAATATCGTGTACACAAGTGGCTCGTTAGTTTCAAAGCAGGAATTCATGCCAGTACACTCGAATTTTGGCGATGAAAGTGTGTCGCTTTAACGGACGTAAATTTCGCTGAAATGCATTTTATTTTATTATTTAGGAGTCATTTGGTTAGCGCAATAAATGCAAGATATTTTAAAAGTAATTTAGCCTTGGGATCATTGTTTACATTGCCGAATGAAGGGTAATCGCCGAATTTCGAGTATGTATGAAATTCGAGTGTGTGGCCATATATATTTACAACAATAAGGAGCAACAAATAAAAACACAAAATTGAAAAAAATCTGTTTTTTATTATATGTAAATCTACATCAAAATATATATCTGTAATATTGACCAAGTGAAAATATGATAATATTGGACCTAGTAAAATATTACAAAATAGCAAAGATAATGAATATCACTTAAAAGCACAAAAATAATTATTACTATATAATAAAAGGGTTATTGCATGAATATTGGGAAATATTGTCCCTCGCAAGATGCTATATTGCACTCGCAAGCTCGTGCAATATAACACTTGCTTGGGACAATATTTCCCAATATTCATGCAATAACCCTATAATATTGAATATGCATTGATTTTTGAATAACAAATTGGGAATTGAATATAGGCTATTTCGCAGTATGAGAAATGATAAAAAATGACCGCGTCAGTTACCATGGCAACCGTGGTCAATCATAACAAACAGTCATCATTTTTATGATCCAATGGTCAATTGCAACTTATGAAATTAAAATCAGCAAAATCTGAGACATGTCATGTCCCAGTTATTTTGGTGCTTAGAGATAATTGGTCTTAATTTCTAAATGAAACACACTATGAAATCAAATGACAAGGCCTGTTTTTAACACTGGGCATAAAAATGTCTCTAGCAAAATGTCAACATGTCATCAACACCTTGTGATAAAATAAAATAGGTTAAGGACCATTACTCTCAACAACGTACACTTCATTTCATAAAACTATCCACCTCAGTAAACCTGCCATTTATCTCTGTCCCTGTTGAGATGAGTTTACAGTACTATACACTGTTTGGTGAAGGGAAGGATCAGAACTGTAATTTCTTAATGTTTTTGATAAAATTTATTGATAAAACCAGTATTGTATTGATTTTATTATTTGAAAAGTCTTGTGAAAAATAGTTCCTACGCTTATGTGGAGTATTACATAAAGAATACAAACTGTTTTGGTTAATGGGAAAGTCCTCCTCTTCATAGTCTGCCTCCTCCTCTGGACAGTGATAGTCATCTAGGTATTGTACTACAGACATACTACGATTTCTATCTATACCTTCTCTATGAGGTGGGAATTTGACATATCCTAAGGTCTTTGGATGTTTCTTTGTCACCCAACTGGAAGTACATTTCAAGATTACATCATCTACCTCCATTTTAAGATAGTGAAATGCATGCTATATATACTATAAAGGAACGGGGAAAAAAATGAGTCTACCCTGGTCCCTTGACATACACAAATACTAATTGTAAATATAAACCAAATAATATCAGATAATATGTTGTTTGTTTACAATCGTCAATAGTACTCTCTATCAAATATCTACCCTAAAAAGTCATGTAGTCAGCATTTATATATTGTTCACACCCCTTTCATGGATCAGAAAATTGCAGGAAAATGCTTTATGCACGTTCAAGTTTTGACAACAAGTCCAAAGAAATACGAGTTGTGTTTATAGTTTTATTATTTATTTCTCATTCTGGTAATAAATAAGACATTGTCATAATGTTCTGTTTGACAGATGTTAAAACGAATACTCAACAGATCAATGAACATATATCAAAACCAAACCTATTTGTCAACTTTCCTTAATCAACAAAAGCACAGAAACAAAAAAGACAATTTTTAATACCTAACAACTGCAACCAAAACATAGATCTGCAATGACTTTTTGTACTTGTTTTTTTTTTTTTATAGTTTTAATCATCCCATAGAAATAACATCATATTCATAAAAACATTTAAATGAAAAATTAATATCCATATATAAGACTACTTAAATGGAAGCTTCTAAGAATCAATTTATAATATGGCATGAAAATATTTTAAATTACATGTTGTTAAGAGTGTGCTTTAATAAACTGCACAGGATTTACAATGTTGTCCGAATAATGTCTGGGGTATGTGTACACAAAACTTTTTGACAACACAAAATAGGCACCATCTTCTGTAAACTTTAAAAATAAATGATCAAATCTAGAAAAATAACTAGAGGTTCTCAAGAGCCTGTAACACTCACCTGACTTACCAGAAAAAAAATTCTTAGAAGACATGATTTTTCTTACAAATATTGATATTAAATACTCATGAGACCATTTCTAAGGAGAGGCTTTTCTAAGCATTTCGGCATGTTTAATTCACAATTGGCAGGAAAAACTTGGATTGAGGATCTAGACAAAACTCAACTTTGTAGAAGACCATCTGAGGTACAATTCTGAAATACTGCAACATTTGAAATCAATCAGCCAAGCAGTTTGTGAGGAAAAGATTGTAGATATTCAGCCAATCACAGCATAATAATGGCACTGGCAGCCATTTTTAATTTTCTTATTGGGATGAAAAACTCAAAATAATAAGATAACTATCCAAGCTTCATTTCTGCTTAATTTAGTTTAATTTTGAGGAATAGTTTCAGAGAAGATGTTTGAATGTTTTCACTATAGGTTCCTATGTTAAGCTTTTTTCCACTGCTGTGGCTATCTTATTTTTTGCATCGACACAAAAAATGCAAACTTTGTAGACGACTATCTAAGGTACATTTTTGCAGTATTTCAAATCAATCTTCTAAGTGGTACATGAGTAGAACAAATTTCAGCCAATCAGAATGCATTAATGGCCCTGGCAGCCATGTTAAATACCTGATCAGCACCAAAAATTCAAACTTTGTTAAGAAACATTTATTAAACAATCCTGCCAAATTTGGTTCCAATTGGCCACGTGGTTTTAGAAAATAAGATTGAAATGTGAAAAGTTAATAGCCAAGGACAATAACAAACGCTCAGTGATGAGAATAGCTGACTTTACCCTTTGGGTCAAGTGAGCTAAAACCAAATTGTTCAAAAAGTTTCATAACTGTAGATGCATAACTTAAATATCTGTGCAATCTTTCTGTAAATTGTCCAGGATCTGGGTTGAAATATGTAGGTGTTGATTACACAAATTAAGTACTCTATATCCCACACCAACCCAGCTTTACAATATACTATAACCTGCAACCCAATAAAAATGTTTCCTAGAACTAGGATACCATGTTATGTTGTACCCTAGGGACAATATTGGTCAATTATGAAGAGGAAAGGAACAACAGACTTGGACCATAAAATGACCACAAAACATTGTATAAAACTTACTCATGCCTTTTAACTTCTTCAATACTCATCCTCTTGTCTGTTTCATATTTTAACATGCCTATATAAAACAACCAAATTATTCCTTTAATAAATCCAACTATAAGGTTTAATTATGGTACAGTTACTCTCATTACTGTAAAAACAAGTGTGGACTGTGAGCACGCTCACAAAAGGATACCCCCGCTTCGCTTCAAGTCCAAATATCTCCCCTGAATAATTTCCGACAGCGACGAAATTCTTCATGCACATCTTCATATGATTCCTTTATGTAAAGTTTCATCAAAATCTGTCAAACAGTTTTGAAGGAGTTGCGCTTACGAGGTCTCACACTGAATATTATATTTTAAAAGTCTAAGTCCAATTATCTCCCCTGAATAATATCAGACAGCGACCAAAATTCTTCATGCACATATGATGTACTTCCTTCATGTAACGTTTCATCAAAACCTGTCAAGCAGTTTAGGAGAAGAAGCGCTTACAAGGGATGTGGACAGACGGACAGACAGGGAGATACATATATACCCTCCCAAACAAGTTTGCTAGGGGGTAAAATAAAACCAGAGGCTCTTAAGAGCCTGTATCGCTCACCTGATTTTATAGGCAATGAAGATGGCATTTCCCTGATGTTAAAGTAAGTCCTGTAATTTTCAATAAACTTTAAATAGGACCATACAAACAATATTACTAGAAAGCTTTGTTTCATTGGTTAACCGCGGTTGTATAGAGAAGATTTTTTTTATTTGCCCATAGGGTCCTATGTTAAACTATGTCCTATGTCCTGCGGCGGTGGCGGCCATTTTGAATTTCCAATTGCCATAAAAAACATAAACTTTATAAAGGACCATCCAAACAATATTGCTAGTAAATTTTTGTTTCCATTGATTAACCGGTTTCAGAGAAGAAGCCTTTAAAAACTTTTTCCAATAGGGTCCTATGTTAAACTAAGTCCTGCGGTAGTGGCCATTTTGAATTTCCAATTGCCATAAAAAACATAAACTTTATAGAGGACCATCCAAACAATATTGCTAGTAAGTTTTTGTTTCCATTGATTAACCGGTTTCAGAGAAGAAGCCTTTAAAAACTTTTTCCAATAGGGTCCTATGTTAAACTAAGTCCTGGGGTAGTGGCCATTTTGAATTTCCAATTGCCATAAAAAACATAAACTTTATAAAGGACCATCCAAACAATATTGCTAGTAAGTTTTTGTTTCCATTGATTAACCGGTTTCAGAGAAGAAGCCTTTAAAAACTTTTTCCCATAGGGTCCTATGTTAAACTAAGTCCTGCGGTAGTGGCCATTTTGAATTTCCAATTGCCATAAAAAACATAAACTTTATAGAGGACCATCCAAACAATATTGCTAGTAAGTTTTTGTTTCCATTGATTAACTTTCAGAGTCTAGAAGCCTTTAAAAACTTTTTCCAATAGGGTCCTATGTTAAACTAAGTCCTGCGGTAGTGGCCATTTTGAATTTCCAATTGCCATAAAAAACATAAACTTTATAGAGGACCATCCAAACAATATTGCTAGTAAGTTTTGTTTTGATTGGTTAAACGGTTTCAGAGAAGAAGCCTTTTTAAACTTTTTTCTCATAGGGTCGAATGTTAAACCAAGTCCTGCGGTGGCGGCCATTTTGAATTTCCAATTGCCATAAAAAACACAAACTTTATAGAGGACCATCCAAACAATATTGCTAGTAAGTTTTTGTTTCCATTGATTAACCGGTTTCAGACAAGAAGCCTTTTAAAACTTTTTTCCATAGGGTTCTATGTTAAACTAAGTCCTGCGGTGGCGGCCATTTTGAATTTCCAATTCCCATCAAAAACACAAACTATATAGAGGACCATCCAAACAATATTGCTAGTAAGTTTTGTTTTGATTGGTTAAATGGTTTCAGAGAAGAAGCCCTTTTAAACTTTTTTCCCATAGGGTCCTATGTTAAACTCTTGCTAAAGTCTTGAGGTGGCGGCCATATTGGTTTACCAACCAAATAAAAAACACAAACTTTGTAAAGGTCCATCCAATGAACATTATGGCCAAGTTTGGTTTCAATTGGCCAAGTGGTTTCAGAGAAGAAGATTAAAATGTAAAAAGTTTACAGATGCCGACAACAACGCCGACGACGCAGACGGACGCAAGGTGATAACAATAGCTCACATGACCCTTTGGGTCAGGTGAGCTAAAAATATATATTCTAATGGAATGTAACTCGCTGAAATTTTATTGGTTAATAAAGCAGTGACAATAACCCAGTATTCAGGTGTTATAATGAGGTAGGAAATGTCAAACCCAGTATCCAGGTGTTATAATGAGGTACGAAATGTCAAACCCAGTATCCAGGTGTTATAATGAGGTAGGAAATGTCAAACCCAGTATCCAGGTGTTATAATGAGGTAGGAAATGTCAAACCCAGTATCCAGGTGTTATAATGAGGTAGGAAATGTCAAACCCAGTATCCAGGTGTTATAATGAGGTACGAAATGTCAAACCCAGTATCCAGGTGTTATAATGAGGTAGGAAATGTCAAACCCAGTATCCAGGTGTTATAATGAGGTACGAAATGTCAAACCCAGTATCCAGGTGTTATAATGAGGTACGAAATGTCAAACCCAGTATCCAGGTGTTATAATGAGGTAGGAAATGTCAAACCCAGTATCCAGGTGTTATAATGAGGTAGGAAATGTCAAACCCAGTATCCAGGTGTTATAATGAGGTAGGAAATGTCAAACCCAGTATCCAGGTGTTATAATGAGGTACGAAATGTCAAACCCAGTATCCAGGTGTTATAATGAGGTAGGAAATGTCAAACCCAGTATCCAGGTGTTATAATGAGGTAGGAAATGTCAAACCCATTATCCAGGTGTTATAATGAGGTAGGAAATGTCAAACCCAGTATCCAGGTGTTATAATGAGGTAGGAAATGTCAAACCCAGTATCCAGGTGTTATAATGAGGTAGGAAATGTTAAACCCAGTATCCAGGTGTTATAATGAGGTAGGAAATGTTAAACCCAGTATCCAGGTGTTATAATGAGGTAGGAAATGTCAAACCCAGTATCCAGGTGTTATAATGAGGTAGGAAATGTCAAACCCAGTATCCAGGTGTTATAATGAGGTACGAAATGTCAAACCTAGTATCCAGGTGTTATAATGAGGTAGGAAATGTCAAACCCAGTATCCAGGTGTTATAATGAGGTAGGAAATGTCAAACCCAGTATCCAGGTGTTATAATGAGGTAGGAAATGTCAAACCCAGTATCCAGGTGTTATAATGAGGTAGGAAATGTCAAACCCAGTATCCAGGTGTTATAATGAGGTAGGAAATGTCAAACCCAGTATCCAGGTGTTATAATGAGGTAGGAAATGTCAAACCCAGTATCCAGGTGTTATAATGAGGTAGGAAATGTCAAACCCAGTATCCAGGTGTTATAATGAGGTACGAAATGTCAAACCCAGTATCCAGGTGTTATATTAAGGTACGAAATGTCAAACAAGACGAGGGATATTGTGCACTTATAATGATTTTATGTCCGTATTCTAGTTGTGTCCTAAAAGCTCAATTACTGATTGTAATCTATACTGAGTAAGATTTAATCTAAAATGACAATGTTTTCTAACAGTTCTTCAAACCTAAAAGTAAGATATTTATACCATTGTCCCAGGTCTGGTATCCTACGGTACTTACCTTGCAGTAAATTAGTTATACCACTGCCCAATGAGTCTGGTATCCTATGGTACTTACCTTGCAGTAAATTAGTTATACCACTGTCCAATGAGTCTGGTATGCTACAGTACTTACCTTGCAGTAAATTAGTTATACCACTGTCCAATGAGTATGGTATTCTACAGTACTTACCTTGCAGTAAATTTGTTATACCATTGTCCACTGAGGCTGGTATGCTACAGTAGTTACCTTGCAGTAAATTAGTTATATCACTGTCCAATGAGTCTGGTATGCTACAGTACTTACCTTGCAGTAAATTAGTGGTACCATTGTCCACCGAGTCTGGTATGCTACAGTACTTACCTTGCAGTAAATTAGTTATACCACTGTCCAATGAGTTTGGTATCCTATGGTACTTACCTTGTAGTAAATTAGTGGTACCATTGTCCACCGAGTCTGGTATGCTACAGTACTTACCTTGCAGTAAATTAGTTATGCCACTGTCCACTGAGGCTGGTAACCTACAGTACTTACCTTGTAGTAAATTAGAGGTACCACTGTCCACTTAGTCTGGTATAATACAGTACTTACCTTGCAGTAAATTAGAGGTACCACTGTCCACGGAGTCTGGTTTGGTACAGTACTTACCTTGTAGTAAATTAGAACATTGTCCACTGAGTCTGGTATTTCACAGTACTTACCTTGTAGTCAATTAGTTAGAACATTGTCCACTGAGTCTGGTATTTCACAGTACACATTGTCCACTGAGTCTGGTATTTCACAGTACTTACCTTGCAGTAAATTAGTGGTACCATTGTCCACCGAGTCTGGTATGCTACAGTACTTACCTTGTAGTAAATTAGTTATACCACTGTCCAATGAGTCTGGTATCCTATGGTACTTACCTTGCAGTAAATTAGTTAGAACATTGTCCACTGATCGTATGAGTCTGGTATGCTACAGTACTTACCTTGTAGTAAATTAGTTAGAACATTGTCCACTGAGTCTGGTATTTCACAGTACACATTGTCCACTGAGTCTGGTATTTCACAGTACTTACCTTGCAGTAAATTAGTGGTACCATTGTCCACCGAGTCTGGTATGCTACAGTACTTACCTTGTAGTAAATTAGTTATACCACTGTCCAATGAGTCTGGTATCCTATGGTACTTACCTTGTAGTAAATTAGTTAGAACATTGTCCACTGAGTCTGGTATTGAGTATTTTCCTTTGCTAATATTGTCAAATAGTTTATAGATATTGTCTCCTTCAAATGGATATAATCCTGTTGTCATATTATATCTAAAAATGGATAAAGCATTCTCTTTATATAACTATATAACTTTATAACATAACTATATAATCTATACAACATTATATACAGTGTATACATTTGTTCTGGACCACAACTGACCATGTGATCATATCTGGTGTCCCGGATGTCCATTGTTGTTGGATTAGCAGACCTTGACAAACATCCAAAATACTATGAGTAACTAACTTTTTTTGCTCAAAACTGAACATAGACTCGAAGCAATATATTTAATTTGTATCATTAATTAGTAATACCTTGATGTAATAAAGCTGCATTTCTTGGTCGAAAAATAAAATTAAATGGCGAGTTCAATTATGGGTCGGATAAACTACAGTTATATTTTGTGTGTTCTTTAATTTGAGAAAACCAATAATTTAACGAATGGATTCAAATTAATATCACAATTATTAAATGTTGTTTTCGATAAAAATAGGTAAATTTAGTGCATTATGCTAAATAGTTTTAATATGACACATATTGGGTTAAATAAATTTTAATTCCAGTGTACATGATTTTGTAGTTTTATCACAGCTTCCTGTTTAAAGGAAGCAGGAGTATCTGTCTAGACAAGAAACTTGTAAACTTTTGTTATCAGTGTACAGGATGAGTATCTGTCTAGACAAGAAACTTGTAAACTTTTGTTATCAGTGTACAGGATGAGTATCTGTCTAGACAAGAAACTTGTAAACTTTTGTTATCAGTGTACAGGATGAGTACCTGTCTAGACAAGAAACTTGTTAACTTTTCTTATCAGTGTACAGGATGAGTATCTGTCTAGACAAGAAATTTGTAAACTTTTTGTTATCAGTGTACAGGATGAGTATCTGTCTAGACAAGAAACTTGTTAACTTTTCTTATCAGTGTACAGGATGAGTATCTGTCTAGACAAGAAACTTGTTAACTTTTGTTATCAGTGTACAGGATGAGTATCTGTCTAGACAAGAAACTTGTTAACTTTTCTTATCAGTGTACAGGATGAGTATCTGTCTAGACAAGAAACTTGTTAACTTTTCTTATCAGTGTACAGGATGAGTATCTGTCTAGACAAGAAACTTGTTAACTTTTCTTATCAGTGTACAGGATGAGTATCTGTCTAGACAAGAAACTTGTTAACTTTTCTTATCAGTGTACAGGATGAGTATCTGTCTAGACAAGAAACTTGTTAACTTTTCTTATCAGTGTACAGGATGAGTATCTGTCTAGACAAGAAATTTGTAAACTTTTTGTTATCAGTGTACAGGATGAGTATCTTTTTTTGTTGTTGTACTAAGTGGGATGTAAACTCGCACCTATGATATATAAAGCTAGTATGAAACCTACAAATAGTCTTCACATTCTAAATAAGAATTTAGACAGGTATTTAATCAGTACCTAGGAGTAAATTGATGGGGCCTCTTATTAAAGCAGAACAATAGTTCATATCAGAAAGTTTAAATAAACATGAACTAAATATATAGTAACTCACAATGTAACACCACTGGACCAGACATCAACTTTAAACCCTAAAAAGGATTCTTGTCCACTGGCTATTTCTGGAGGCTGGAAGGCAGGTGAACCCTGACTGGTACGGCATGTGTCGTCTGGTGCATGTAAATCAATCTCCTAAAAAAAACAATGATGCTACTTACAAATAGTTGATCTGCTTGCATTAGTTTTTCTATACTATATTTCATCTAAGCTTTTGACTCACAAAATTTTTCCATAAAAAACCTTAAGAAAAGCAGAGATCAACCAATGACTTATATCTCAAAAGTAATCACATTGACTAACATTATTTTTTATTACTTTGATCCTATATCAAAAACCAATTTGAACATCTTGTTAATTTGAAACATGAGGGCGAACACCAATGAAAAGTGAGCTATTTTACAGCAATATTTAAATCATCGTGACTTGTGCATTATTATATGTTAACCTGTTTAATACTAGACAAACATGATAAACTGAAGTTACATATCCAATCCCTTGAGAGTAACAGATCCAAGTCAGAAATGCAACATGACTTGGGCAATTTATTTCAACACTTATCCAGAGATGTTTACCCCTTTGCAGTGCTCCCAGTAATCCAAGTAATTTTTTTCTGTAATTTGGCACATTTATCCGTAATCTGAAACTTTGCAATAAAATGTCCGAACTTAGAACAATATTAAAAGAGTTTCTGGCCAGTCTTTTACTATAAAACATCTTTCTGATGCACATTTTATTGATCAAACATTAATAAAAAACATGTTTATTCAATATTGTAATACCTTTACAATGTCACAAAATCACTACCAAAATCATTTGAAAGTTAATTGTAATACCAGCTGGCAGAAATGCGTAATTCCTGGGTGCATTCCGTGATGCGTATTTTTAGACCCAAATTCAGAATAATTCTTGAAAATCTGTAATGGTAAACACCTCTGCTTATCCCAGGACATCAGCTGATCCATTACTTGGAACCCACAAGAGTCGACTAACTTTAATTGCCTTGAAATACAGTTGGACTTCAATGGCACCAACTCCAAGGGACATAAAAAAAATGTCTGACTACTTAGGATTTCAATAAACGGGGGTCTTGTGATATCCAGAAATAGTTCATAAGCAGATTGCGGAATGTCTAGGGTTTTCTCCAGGTACTCTGGCTTCCTCCCCCCCAAAAAAACTGGACATCATGATATAACTACAAAATAGCTGAATGTGGCGTTAAACAACATTCAAACAAACAAACATAAGCAGATTGTAATTCATATAAGTTTATATATCACTCAAATAAATTTTGTGTCATCAATCAAGGTCACACTGCATCAGTACAAATGTGTTTCTTCATTGTATTGGATATATAAATCTTGTTATACATATTTATTTATTTATTTGTTAAAATAAAAATGTTTTCTCTTTTTTTTCTTTGTTTAGTTTTGTGTAAGTGTTGATGGTGTGTGACTAGGTAGTACTGCATTACTTGAGTGTGTCAATGACACGATAATCAGATTTTATTGCAATTCCTTAGCATATATTTTAATTAATTATTAAAACCTATTTCAACAAATTTACCAACCAACGTGTAAATGACTACTAACAGGTCATAAAGACATAATTTGACCCAAGCTGTCAATAATTTTAGAAACAGTATTCATGATTTTTACAATTGGGACTGCCAATTAGCTCAAGTTTTCAAGAAATCTGTGTTTGATATCAAAACATTGATGATTTAGGGATAAAGTACCATACTTTCATAGGTTTTTGAGAAATCCAGGGTGTTTGAGGGGTCCAAGTTCGAGCTACTGAAGATTCAAAGTTAGACTGCAAGTACTCCTGATTAGACTTACCTCAGCTACACCTAGATCTGTGACTCAGTGTCTCATGCTCCTGTTTAGACTTAGCTCAGCTATACCTAGATCTGTGATTTTCAGTGTCTTGTACTCCTGATTAGACTTACCTCAGCTACACCTAGATCTGTGATTTTTAGTGTCTCATTTTCCTGTTTAGACTTTCTTCAGCTAGACCTAGATCTTTGAATTTCAGTGTCTTGTACTCCTGTTTAGAATTACCTCAGCTACACCTAGATCTGTAATTTTCAGCGTCTCGTACTTCTGTTAAGATTGATTGATTGGATGTTTGCTTTACGTCCAGCGAGCAGTATTTCAGCTATATTCAGGACGAGAACAAGTTAACAAACAATACATCAATAGACCAAGTGTGGACACAGAAAAACGTCTCGCCTGCATTCCGCATCAGTAACGAAAATAAATTTCGTCATAAGCATTACATAAATAGCATTAAATATCAGCAGCGGCCTGTATACGAAATATTGTCACCATACCATGCATAGTTACAGGGGAACAGCCGTAACCCAAAAACTTTAACGTAGTCGCTGGACCATAAAATTGAGGTCAAGGTCAGGTGGAACCTACCAGACAGTCATGTACTAGTCATCAGCAACCTATATACCAATAGTCCGAGAATCCTCTGCCGTCCAATGCTTTTAATTTTTTTTTTTTTGCGTGGGACGTCAGATAGCTCTCCATTAGCAAAACAGTGGATTTTGTGACACGGGTCCGAGTCGGCAAATTTCATCGTGTCCAGATGTTAAAAAACATTTTCATACAGTTAAACTATATATAATTCGCTTCTTAAGATATTTTTCTCTATGAATATAATCATCATACCTTTAATCAAGATGATTTAAGTCCATTTCTAAGCTTATTTCCATCGATACCGTTACATTCGGACATTTCGCTTTCATTTTGAACAAAAAGTCACGTGACAACAATTTGACTTAAATCCAGTGCTTAAATTAGCTTGATTCAAGGTATGATGATTATATTCATAGAGAAAAATATCTTAAGAAGCAAATTATACATAGTTTAACTGTATGAAAATGTTTTTTAACATCTGGACACGATGAAATTTGCCAACTCAGACCCGTGTCGCAAAATCCGCTGTTTTGCTTATGGAGAGCTCTCTGACGTCCCACGCAAAAAAAAAAAATTAAAAGCGTTGGACGGCACAGGATTCTCGGACTAATATACCAAATATTGTCATCCTACCATGCGTTGTTACAGAGGAACTATCGTAACCCAAAAACTTTAACGTAGTCGCTGGACCGTGAAATTGAGGTCAAGGTCAGGTGACACCTACCAGACAGTCATGTACTAGTCTTCAGCAACCTATACACCAAATATTGTCATCCTACCATGGGTAGTTACAGAGGAACTGTCGTAACCCAAAAACTTAAACGTAGTCACTGGACTGTGAAATTGAGGTCAAGGTCAGGTGACACCTACCAGACAGTCATCTACTAGTCATCAGCAACCTATACACCAAATATTGTCATCCTACTATGCGTAGTTACAGAGGAACTGTCATAACCCAAAAACTTTAACGTAGTCGCTGGACCGTGAAATTGAGGTCAAGGTCAGGTGACACCTACCAGACAGTCATGTACTAGTCATCAGCAACCTATACACCAAATATTGTCATCCTACCATGCGTAGTTACAGAGAAACTGTCGTAACCCAAAAACTTTATCGTAGTCGCTGGACCGTGAAATTGAGGTCAAGGTCAGGTGACACCTACCAGACAGTCATGTACTAGTCATCAGCAACCTATACACCAAATATTGTCATTCTACAGAGGAACTGTTGTAACCCAAAAACTTTAACATAGTCGCTGGACCGTGAAATTGAGGTCAAGGTCAGGTGACAGGTGACTGACTGGCAAGTACTCATCATAAGCTACCTCTGGACCAAATTTGATGGACCTAGGGCTTGGGCTTACAAATATATGAAGCAAGATGTTACGCCCCCGCCGCCAGATTCCCATACATATGTCTCGCCTCCAGCGACTTTCGTCGCAGGCGAGACAAAAGGGGAGGGATGGGACACAGGGAACAAAATTTCGACTGCCACTGGAAAAGTATGGAGTATTGGTTAGGGTCATAGAATTTAGACTTTTGTAGCAGCTACAATGAGCCCACTATTTTTAGAAATCTACAAAAGGGATCTTTATCGTGCAAGGATCGTGGTACTTTCCAAACACGTTACCCACTGTGGTCCGGGGCCAGGCTTTCCGTATTATGACCTGGCAACCCCCCCAAAAGAGAGTGTCTCTCCTATCCCCACCTGGGGACGCACTGGGCTGCTCTGTGGGTTGAGCACTGGAAACTATCCCAGTAAGGTCCCTGGGTACTTCTGTTTAGACTTACCTCAGCTACACCTAGATCTGTGATTTTCAGTGTCTAGTGCTCCTGTTTAGACTTACCTCAGCTACACATAGATCTGTGATTTTCAGTGTCTCGTACTTCTGTTTAGACTTACCTCAGCTACACCTAGATCTGTGATTTTCAGTGTCTCATCAGTAGACAGTAAAAGGTTACCAGGCTTGATGTCTTTGTGAACAATCCCTCTACTGTGTAGATATATCAGACCTTCAACTAACTGTGTGAAATAACTGAAACAAAAACAACACATAAACTAAGACACACAATTTATGTTATGTCAAATAAGGTCAACAATTCCAATAACATGTATGAATGACATAATGACCAAATTTTCTAATGTTTTGTATTTTTAGGCATTGATATTGATATGATGGGTACAAACTGAATGGTAAAGTCTAAGCAAGGGCATGTACAGTAATCACATATTTGCAACCATAAGCTTATGCTGTAACGCAACAAATAAGCATGTAAAACACTGTACTGTCTAATGCCATCAATAAGGGATTACTATGTCCACCATTATACACATCAATAAGAGATTTCTATGTCCACCATTATACACATCAATAAGGGATTACTATGTCCACCATTATACACATCAATAAGGGATTTCTATGTCCACCATTATACACATCAATAAGAGATTTCTATGTCCACCATTATACACATCAATAAGGGATTTCTATGTCCACCATTATACACATCAATAAGGGATTTCTATGTCCACCATTATACACATCAATAAGGGATTTCTATGTCCACCATTATACACAATGCTCCATTGAGTAGTGTTCTTACTCATTTTAAAATGTGAACTGTAAGGTTAAATTTGGTGCAATTTATATATTTTTTATATAATCATGCAAACAATTGTGCAATATTTATCATTTTTGTGTGATTTTAAGTTTAAACATCATTAAACAACCAGTCTTATTGTCTATCGTTGTACAAGTTTTGATCAAGTATTCATGTGAAACAAAATTTCTAACTTTTTGAGGATCATACTTTCAAGTGTTAAAAAATGTGTTATTATTGAGTGGTAATATTTTATATTTACAAAATAAATAATATACTTACTAATGTGCCTGAAATATTGGAAACTTCTTATCTGCAGCACTTTCTAACATTTCTTGTAGCTCACAAATGCAATATTCCAAAAACATGTACCTTTTTATGTGAAGGAAATAATTTACTATTTTTGAATGCAAAATGTAAAAAATAACCTTTCCACTTTAATGTAGAAATTAATTACAACAGACATGTGACCATCAAGTTATTTTTAGTTGCCTGTATATAACTAGCATGGCATGATGTTTTTATCATCAACTTTGATCTTGGCCTCATACTCAAAACCTAGAAGTCCTTCCTTACAGCATTTAATTCTGTTTGGAGGAAGCCGGAGTAACTGGAGAAAACCCCAGACAATTGGTAGGAAAACAGGCAATCCTTGTCAATTAAGATTGGAGTCGATCGCACCCTGCCTGCAATCTCAATGTTGACAGACCATGTGATCAAAAGTAGAAGGGGCCTCTGTGACCGAGTGGTCAAGGTATTTTGTCTACTATTGATCACGTGGTCTGTCAACACTGAGATTGCGGGTTTGATTCTCACTGCAGGCAGGGTGTACTCGACTCCAATCTTAATTGACAAGGATTGCCAGTTTTCCTACCGCAGGTCGGGGGTTTTCTCCGGGTACTTCGGCTTCCTCCCCCAATAAAAACTGGACGCCATGATATAGCTGAGAAATTGCTGAAAGTGGCGTTAAACACCATCAAACAAACAAACAAACAAACAAAAGTAGAAGAACTACCTTAATCACTCTGCCACCACGGCCCCTAAATAATGAATACTTCTTGTCCACTATGATAGGTAGTTTATTGATCCCTCCTTGTCAACTAGGATAGGTAGTTGTTATTGATCCCTCCTTGTTAACTATGATAGGTAGTCATTGATCCCCCCTGGTCGACTAGGATAGGTAGTTATTGATCCCTCCTTGTCGACACTGACAGGTAGTAAATGATCCCTCCTTGTCGACTAGGATAGGTAGTTATTGATACCTCCTTGTTGACTATGATAGGTAGTTATTGATCCCTCCTTGTTGACTATGACAGGTAGTTATTGATCCCTCCTTGTCGACTAGGATAGGTAGTTATTGATCCCTCCTTGTCGACTATGACAGGTAGTTATTGATCCCTCCTTGTTGACTATGACAGGTAGTTATTGATCCCTCCTTGTCGACTAGGATAGGTAGTTATTGATCCCTCCTTGTCGACTATGATAGGTAGTTATTGATCCCTCCTTGTTGACTATGACAGGTAGTTATTGATCCTGGTCGACTTATCATGCATTAATATGTAATGCCTAAACTTGGTTTGAAGTTTTGTGAACTTGTCATGTTAGAATATCATCATACATGTATCACATTTTAATGGAGCCTCAGTGGCCATGTGGAAAAGGTAATTAGTTATCTACTATTGATCATGTGCCTGCCAAAACTGAGGTTGTGAGTTCTAATCTCACTGTGGGGGCATGTTCTTGACTCCAATCCTAATTGACAAGGATAGCCTACTTAAGGTACAAAATATAAGGTGTTCCAACCAGTACTCCATCTTCTAATCCCCCCAAAAAAACTGTGGAAAAAAGTTTAAACTGCATTCAAACAAATAAAACACTTTGTTCTGTACAGGATACATTTTTTGCTTATCGTCGACAAAAATAACATCTACTAGATGAACCAGGTTTTTATGGTGCAGTTTCTTTAACAACTGAATTTCTCTGAAAATAAAACCAAGAAGTTTGTTATGAAAAATATGTCTGACAACAGTTATAATATAATAGCATAATACTTAAGAATATTCTTTCCTAATATAACAAAATACAGTGACATTATCTGAATCATGCAGTATACGTCTGATAAAAAGTAAAACCAAAGGCTCTGCAGACTAGATCCTGTAATAACTCCAACTTTCTTCAGAAACACCCTAAATGAGCATGACTGCAAAATTTGGTCCCAATTGGCCAAGTGGTTTTGAAGAAGATTGAAATGTTAAAAGTTTATGGCTGAAGATAGTGCCAAACTGAGAATAGCTCACAAGACCTTTTGGGTCAAGTGAGCAAAACAGAAACGTCTGTAATCATACACAAGCCACTAACATAATAATGTTGCTGCAAAATTTACAAGAAACAAAGCACAAGCTTTCTTTACTGTCAAAAGGAAAAGCCATAAGAACTTGCTTTTATTATGACACTAAATATTTCAATATTTCAAATGCAGTAATTACTACATCCAGAAATTGCAGATCCAAAGAAACTAGTTTGTAAAGGGATTTTCAAAAGAAAAATGTATGGACATCATAACAGTTGGTCACAATCTTGGTACTGCTACTGCATTTACTGAAATCGTTACCTCAAGGTGATATCACAAGTGTTTCGTTAAGATTGCAATCCAGTTTCATACATGTCTGTATGTTTGTAGTGAACATTACGTAACATGAATGAAATGTCACTATTCATGTTTTTGACCAATATGCATATAAAAAACACTGGACAAATTGGCAGTGTCATTATATAAACTGTTTACACAATTTTAACACTATACCAAGCTAATATTCAATGTCCATCAATTATGTAGCAAACAACATATCAGTAATTTTTTTATCATGGTTGCCACCAGGTCTTCTAACTTCAAAAGTTTGGTGCCCAGTGAAAAAGTTAGGCCCCAACACTTTTTCATATTTTTTATAATAAACAAGAATACAATTTCATAATTAAAACTGTTCAATAAAATGAAAGGATAGAACTAGAAGTAAAAAAAGATATCATTGTGAAACAAATAATATTATGTATTTAATGTAAAATGCACTATTAAAAGTATTTAAGTACCACTTTTTATTAGAATCATGCAAAGAGCGATTCATGGGTGGAAAGCCTACACCACTTTATTTTTGATATGTTACTCCTACTTCCACCCTGATTTGATAATTTGTACTCTTTTTCCAAACTAGCCCTGGTCCTGAGAGAAAAAAATATATAGAATGCATTGGAAAATTGTAAGAAAGGGAGATAACTCTTAAAACTGTCAATAATTTCAATAGAAAGCATTGTAATAAAATGGCAAGATTTATCCCAGGACCAGGCAGTTATGAGCAAATTGTTATTTATTTCTTATTTTGTATACTTTGAACTATCTTTCGTTAAAAATAAACCACTGTAGCCTTTTTATCGATGAATCACTTTTCTTCAATTTTGCATGATTCTTAGGTTGACTACTACAGTTTAAAAACACTTTCAAATAGATTTTTTTTTAAGTTACTGAAAAAGTACTAATTTGTATTATGTTTACATCATTGCAATACTCATTTCAACACTAGCCACATCAAACTTGCAATCTCCAGCACTGAGTTTACCAATCTATGAATAAATTGAAAGGCGATATACAGCTACTATTCAGAATGACAGACTAAATTTGTAGAACCGGTTAAGGATTGGCCCTATCCAGATCATTACAAATTTGATCACCACCTTGACAATCGAAAAGCAGACTTTACTTGCCCATGCCATTATTTAGTTGCCTTGGCGACTGTTAGTGTAAAGCCCTGCAAATCAATCTGTTGGGAGGTGAAGGGATATTGCCCTATGGACAGGAAATGCTGACTGTCACTGCCAAAGTATAAAGTGGAGGATAGGGAGAGCTACAATGCATGTCGCCTCTGTTTTATATTCTACTAAACTCGGCATCATGCAAGAAGTTTGGCACTATACAAACACATACTGCTATAACCTGAAACTCTCCAATGAAAGGACATCTTTGACCTACACATGCTGTAGGCAGAACTGTAGTTGAGCCCATGGTCTTGTAACTGATTTATAGAATTGTACAAGTCTCCAGGTCCGCACTACTAATACTGCAAGAAAGTCCGACCTATCAATGTCCAACGCTCTTCCCAATCAATATTTGACATGAGAACACTATGCTAACAATATGACATTAATGTTTATATAATAAAATAACCTCAAAACATTCTGTTCCCCATTTGGGATTTTCCGCAGTTTCCTTTTTTTCAAAATTTTTGCGGCCCTTCTACAAAGAGTCTGAGTATCTATAGCTTCTTTGACTTTTCCATATGACCCTTCGCCTAAGAGATCGCCCATCAAATATTTTCCAACAGTTTTTGCTTTTCTAGCACGAGGCTCGTAGACAACTTCACTGGATTCAACCCGGTGGATAAATGGTAGCCCATCTTGATCATCGTTGAGAAAATCAATATGATCGATATGTTCAAGGGCAGCATGTCTATATTCGTGTGGTGCAAGAATTATGTCTAATGGCACCACAGCATTCTCTGCCATAACTGGTGTGGAGTATTTATAAAATTCTGTAAACTTAGCATTACAATCATGTCAAAATCGGTTGGAGGAAGTTGGTCGACTCCATATTTGACAGCTGTCAAAACGAGGCAACCGATACAAAACGTTATTCAAAGGAACGACAGCTTAATAAACCAGTCCAAATAAAAGTTTTATGGCGGGAAATACGTTTCGACTATAAGCTCTCATTTTGGGAGTTTTTCTGTGTAGTGATACCTAAATGAATATTTAGGGCCGTAAATTATATGTAGGCATGTAGGCAACTGCCTCCTTTAGCAAACTGGCAAACAAAAATAAAATGAAATAAAATTTAAAAGGAGAAAACAGAGACTAAAAAAAATATACATGTATGTACAATTATCTATAGGGGAAGACGGGGTACATTCGGACACTTGGGGATATTCGGACAGTTTGTTTTTTAATAAAATGCTAATTGATCTCTTAACCAATAAATCCCACTCAAATCTTGTCAGTAAGCTAATCAAATGTAGCTGCTCTGATGTCATGTGTCATATCAATTAAAGTAAAAGTACAAAAAATATAATTGGTCAAAATCACTCTTGTGGAAATATCATGTGACAGAGCGCCATTTTACAAAAACTCGGTTTACCAAATCTTCGAGTACAACGTTCCCATATATTCCAAATTATTCCATCTTCCAAATACAGCACGTATTGTAAATTTTATCCTTGTCAATTGTTGATTTATTTATTTTCCAAACATTTGAATTTTTAATACAAGTTTTATGAGAAAAATCATAAAAATGCACATTTCAACTGTCCGATTATACCCTCTGTGACATTTATTGTTATAAGGGGAACTTCGGTCACTGGTATTTGTATTAAATATACTACAGATTGTCTTCTATAAAATGTCTAAACACAAATACAACTGTTTTATAAAGAGATGTGGAATAAATGAAAATAGATGACATTAAAAAACATCTATAAAACAACCGTTATAATGTTTACTATGCCAGCCCACACTATATATACACATTATATATGTCCGTAGACCGTCCTTTTAAACAGGAATATGATGATTTGTTTTTGTCTGCTAACGCTGACAACATTGTCAACAATCTATCATTTCCTAATTATAAGTTGATGACTAAGCTTTGCTCAACTTTTAACATGTATTTGCTTGTCCGAAGATACCCTAGTTAATGTCCGAATATACCCAAATCTGTCCGAATGTACCCTGAATCATGTTCGCGGCTTTTACGGTAATGTTGAGCAAGCGTTGATAATATCCAATCAACGAACTTCTAATTTTAGATCAGAAAATAACATGACTTTCCAGTAAACTTTCCCTCGCAAAGGTCACGTGAGCAGTATGGCCATACAAATGATTGTTTGTTAGAAAATTGAAAAGTGTCCGAATGTACCCAGTCTTCCCCTATTCTATGAATATAATGAAGGTTTGAAAAATTCGTGATTGGTGGTATTTCATCAGTTTAATAAACTGAGCTATGAATTTAATTAAATAAACATACCAACTTTTCTGTGTGCATCTACGTTAAATTAATATCAAACCCAAGACTGTACAATTTTATAATGTCTCAGTAAACAAAATTCAGAGTTTTCTACACTAAACCCCCATCATAAAAACCAAAGGAAAGCACACCAGGATTTGCCAGATAGCAGGATTATGCAAAAAAATGTGCTCAACTTAAGGGTGGGCTAGGCTCCCCTGACCCTCGCCTTTACTGCCTCCCCTTAATCCAAACACAATTTACGGCCCTGATATTTGTGTGATTTTATTTCAACAAGATCTTGTAAATAGACTGGACTCAATTTGTTAATGATTTTAAATGTTTTTATTGCAATAGTTCTTACTCTTCTGATCTTAATGGATGGAAGTTTTAATTTTTTAAAGAAGTTCTTCATATGAGCTATTGTTATCATTATTATAAATATATCCTAGTGCATTTCTGGATTTTTTTTCCATCTTTCTGGCGTTTTGTTCACTGCAGAAGTGTCATGTAACCGGGCAAAAATTGAAGTTTGAAAGAATAAAAGAAAGATACGTTAATTTTCCCAATTTATTATGATATGTTCATAGCCTCTTAAGTACATTTAGCTGTCTTGATGCCTTTTTGCCGATGTTCTACCCATCACCACATAATTTTCCAGTGCAGTCAAAATTTTGATCCAATTGTCTTACCCTTTTTGTATTGTGATGTATTGTTTGTTAACTTGTTCTCGTCCTGCTTTTGGACGTTAGGCAAATAATCAATCATTCATTTAATTATGTTGATACGTCGAGAGTGAGCCATTTGCACAAGTGAAGCATATATTATATCTTTGTTAACCATTCGAGACCACTGAATGGCATATTTATGCATTATATTCGTATATCGAGGGCATCTAAAGCAGAAATGAACTGGAATTCAAGTGTAACGCAACATGTATAACAGAGTATATAATTGTTTATTGACAACACAAATTTATTAATTAACGAATCAGTGTAAAGATCAAGAATAAATTTAAACAAACAGACAACAAACAACTATGCTAGAATGAAGATACCACAGCTTAGAATGAATAATAGTACCCTCGTTTTTTTAATCCGACAAATCACAAAACTAACATTGGATTATAACGCAGTGAAATTCGGCCTAACCACAGATGAACAGGTTAAAGCATTGGTTGCGTCAGGCGTAGTATATGAATACGTTTGTGTATACTTATGTTTCGTTGTATGTTTGTGCGATTTATAGGAAACAGTAGTGACTAAAAAATTAAGTATATTGAAAAAAAACTGTTCAATATTGGTCTGATTCTCTTGTAATACAATCTTTTCTAATGCTGCCTAGTTCATCGTGCTGCATCTTGTTCAAGATTTACTTCCGTGTTCAAAATTAAGTTCAAGTTAATTATTCAGTTATTTTCTGTTAACAGAAGACACAATGTGACAAGAAGCAGAGACATATATCACACGATGTCTCTGCTATAGTAGTTAGAACGGTCTCTGGATTGTTAAAGAAACGGGTCCCATCAAAGCAAATGGCGTTAACAGAATTTCATCAAATCCGCTAGCGTAATCTTTCTACCAGATCTTAAAAAGAAAACCAGGTTCGATTACGCTAACACCCAAATTGTAACTTTGATATTTGACAGGTAAATGACACAATGAATGGTGTACTCGAACAAAATTCATCTTGGCAAAAAAAAAATTGTCAACCTTCATCTCCTAAGGTCATATAAAGAACCCCCTTCCATAGAGTGAATACCAAAATTTAAATAATAAGTTTCCTTAAAGGTATTAGTATATTAAAGTGTCCTCCAACTGTTCCAGGAAACTTTTATCAACATCCATTTAGTCAGCAGCTCGATCTGGCCTTCAGAAATGCCGTTACAATAGTTCCTCAAATATGGTATGAATCAGACTAAAAAGTCTAAAGATCTTTTGGGGTAAATTCAATCTAGATTTAAATTTCCTGATGAAAAAGTATTAAAGCTTGATTTATCTACTCTTTAAACTGCAATCTATAGCTACACCAAACTTGTTTCAAATCTTCTTGGGAAAAATATGAATATAAATATAAGTATACGTATGTCTTGTTTAATTAAGTGTGGTCTTTTTACTGAATGTTTAACCATGCCCTATTCTTACAGAAAGTACTCAGAAACTAATGTAATAACCTGCTGGTATTGCAACGGGTACTACTTGAATTAATCTTTTCAATTATTCCCATATTCTAGCAAGGCGAAATTCGTGAAAAGGCTGCACCGGAGAAAAAAAAAGAAATTCAATCTTAAAACTTCCTTTCCAGTTATCTAACAATATTTTTGCAGCACCTGCACCTGCACCCGGACTTAACGAATCTCAGATTGAAATCTATACTTCGGTAGTACTATCATGGTAACTATCGTAAGTGTTTACCGCTAGTGTCCTTCTCACAGATGACTCCATGGATTTGTCCATGTGTTTACCGCTACACAGTGTTCTTTTTGCAAATGTCTCTGGATTTTTCCATTTGGTTACACAATGGTAATCTGTTTCCGTCCCTTATTTTTGACAATTGCACTGAGTAACAGGGCTAATGCCACACCCATCAGCTTTGACAGCACCCGAGTTGATCCACGGTTTAGGGGATTCCTGTTGCTCAACCTCAGTCTTGTGTTCTTTTTCGGTGCATGCTTTTTTATTTGTTGGTCACATGTTTTCACAGTTGCAATAGCGTCTTTAATTTGTGGCTTAGAATTGTTTGTCTGTCTATATTGATCATCATCCCAAGTCAGGGGTTCTGATTCAACGTTCGCTCCATCATGGAGAAATCAGAACCCCTGACTTTGGGGGTTGTATACTGACTTGCGATTCTTTTTATCACGCCTATTTTCTAAATTTTTTTTGCATAGAGACATACTGGAAGCTATGCTGATTATAATTCCAAAGAATCGTACTTGAACATAAAAGTTCCAACTGTTTCCTCGAAATAAAAGGTATAGGCAAACTGTCTCAATTATCTCCCCGTGTGCCTAAACAATATTGTTTGAGACACAAGTCAGGAGATCACCAGAAAACCGGAAATACCAAGGGTCTGGTGGAAAAACTCCAGCTGATTTGCCTTGATTTGGAACATTAAAAAGATCGCATTCATTGACTTACCATGGTCCTTGGTATTGGCATAACGCCAAACTCGCAACAGATACAGAAACCGAGAACAAATTAAAAAAAAAGACAAATACGAGTGGATAAATATGACCAACAATGGTCCTTGTTATTGAGATAACGCAAAAATCCCAACTGATAGATGAACAAAAGTAACAAAATGATGAGATGTCAAATAACAAGGGCGTGAACTATTTACACTAAGCCTAACATGTCGTGTGTGTACACTTTTAAGGGTTATAAGGATATTTACCTTTTTTCAAATTATTTAAATCGTAATCAATAATAAAATAGAAAAATCCAAATGAAAACGTAATTAAAATGCATGTGCCATTCTTAAACAATATGAGGAATATTAAAAGGTTCAACATTAAAACCTATCAGATCATGACCAATAGAACTTTAAAAGGTTCACAGATACTTTATAGTGAGCATGTACATTCCACTCTAAAAATAAAATGTACATTTGAGATCAGTTGAAGTATAGAACATGCGTCATATACACATTAACAGGAACTTGTAAATCCAGGTTCCAGATATTCAATGATATAAAATACTTTTTCGTCTTAGTAAATTATTATGGCAGTTTCTAGGAACAGAACTACATAGTACATTTTCAGTGGTGAACAAGTATATAACTTGACGGTCATCAGATAAGCTTAAAACATTCTAATCTGGCATCAACGAACCACGCAACGAACAACAACTACCTTAGATCTTCATAAAACGAACAAGTTAACAATGCATGTGTTATCTCCAACTGATATTGTATTGTTATCAAGTATATACCAATTAATATTACAGTCTTTCTATAATGTTAGATTTTAACATTTACATAACTTGATTGCTCCATTTCTGAACCTTTTCTCGCAGACAATCAAAATATTTAATAATTATTTCTAATGTATTTTATTTTTGTTTATTTTTACTTTCTGATGAGGCACAGCTGCCAAAGATATTTTCTTTTCTTCAATTTGAGTAAATTGTCTATGATGAACAAAACGCATTTCAATGGCAAAACAAACATGTCAGACGGACACTAATCTACAGCAAGAGAAGTAGTCATTGTCAAACAAACAATCTGAATACCATTGAACTAGAAAACAAAGCACTCTAATTACTTAGTTAAACGTAATCATTTTATTTGCACTAATTTTTAATGTGGAGAATATCTTAACGTACGAGTTCAGTAAGTCAAGTTATTCTCTCAAAGTGTTTCCTCTCCGTCCAAAAATGCAAGTTTTATTTTGACAATTCAGCTGGAACCCAGCATGCTACAACGTCCCTAACAGAAAATCACGGAAAATAATTGGTCCGAACAATTCGCCATAGATGAGGAATTGGATATTCCATTACTCTACTTGATTCCGAAGTTTAACAAGTATCCTTATAAACAACGTTATATTGCTGGGTTTGCTACTTGTAAAAGCTACTTTGTCAGCAGCTAAAACCGAGCAGCAGAGATACTGTGAAACAAGATACTCCAGAGGTGGCGTGAATCATAGCTGGATATTGAAAACTCTAATAATCTGTTAGAGAACCTGCAGCCTAGGTCACTCTTGGCATGCAATAGTGTTGACACGTTTGAATGATCAACTCTTCATACTACTATTCTCAATAATAAACTACTAGTAATAAACAATTAAAAGAATTGATTCAACCTTGCTTTACTAGAACGAATAGCAAACCTAGATATCTGGATTAATGTTGTAATATAAGACCGACCACTCTTATTTTAACAAAAAGTTGTTCGTTATTGAAATCATTATTATGCTTGTCTTTCTGATTGATAACATAATTGTCGTTTAAGGTGGACGTGTTTGTAACAGACATTTGGCATTCCAATGGATGCCAACTGCTCTCCCCTTTTCGCTGACCATGAACTACTAAATCAACAAGTTATAGTACTTCCAGCGCCGACTTGTTCCTCCATACGTATTAGGCTGGACTTAATTAACATAAGGACGGACAACATGTTAGCCCTCTCCTTCAATTTCACGTTTCGCTGTATACCGACGTGCTGTCATTGAATAATGAAAAATTCGGTGACTATGGTGAACACATCTACCCACAAATGAACTTGAAATTACGGACACCACAGAAACAACTAGGTCTGAAGGTCGTTTAAGAACCAACATTTACAACAAAAGGGACGACTTAATTTTCCTATTGTGCATTTTCCAGTTTCGCGTGGCAACATACCAGCAGCACCTGCATATGGAGTGTACATCTCCCAATTAATCAAGTACTCGAGAGATTGTAATTCATCTCCCAAATAATCAAGTACTCGAGAGCCTGAAATTCATGTCCTGATTTCATTGGTAAAGGGTGTCTACTTAACCAGGGGTTCACGGTGGCAAGATTGAAGTCTTTACCAAGAAAATTTTACGGTAATCATGACTCGGTTAACCGTTGTATAATATCTGTGTCACAAATGACCATTGATCTGTCCCGTTTGTCGTAACCACATTTTCCCTTCTTACTTGGTTATGAATACTCCCATTGACGAATTACCGGATTTAACCTGACTGACACGACTGGTGCCACACGTGGAGCAGGAGTTGCTCGCGCTTTTGGAGCACCTGGACTCACCCCAGTGTTTAGTGGGGTTTGTGTCAACTTTTTTTTTGTGTTTTTTTTTGTGTTGTGTGTCTGTTGGTTTCGTTTTTCATGATATCGACAAATTATCATAAGAACAAAACCAACAAAGCCATATCTAAGAAAAACATTCACGAACACAGAAAGCGACAAACACAAAATGTGTTACAAACAATTTTGTAACACGTGAACAAAGGGGCATAATCTAGGTTTTCGGAATGGTGAGCCAGCAGACGTAACTTATTCAAAATCGTTGCAAAGATCAAAAAGGAGATGCGAAATCAATACGTTACCAAGAGTATCTGTCACTACTCTTGTTGCAAATACCCCATAACGATCAACAAAATGGCGACCATAAAAGTGACCTAATAACAACCTTAGATTTTCAGACTCATAAACAATTGCTTGGAGAGCTTATCAGCGAGCAACAAGCATTTGTCGATAAAATCACTGTAGAACTCGCAGGTCCTGAAATATCTTTGAAGCTGTTAGATATATATTAGGTCGCTGCAGGACAGGAATGTTAAGTCGAAGTTTACGATTGGGCAAGGAAGTCATCCTTCTTATTTTGAGTTAACCGTATATAGTTGTGGAGTTCAAAACAGGTCTTAATACGAAACTAAATTAAAAAATTTGTTTGTGTGTCTAATTTTAATTGAGCTTATTAGAGCAAATGCGAGGAAAAGGTGACCAAAAACGCGAATTGTTTAACAATACGACATCAACAGGGAAACCTGGCATTAAACGACAGTGCTCTTTTTGTTATAAATTCTTCCTTGTGTGATAATAAAAGACGAAGTCCTCCAGTGTATGAGCAGCATTTTTACCTATAGTTTTCCATCTTTATAATTCAGGAACCTATGAATTAAGTTAGTTATACAAATGAATAAAATAAACATATGGATAAAACTTAAATATGGATGCAACGCGAATGAGAACTTCTTGATGACCAATACATAATCATTAAAAAAACAGGTATCAGGAGTGTGAATGCTTGTTTAGTCCCTTCCGTTTTTGCAACATTTGCGGCGCCAGATTTATTGCTTTTATTGTTCATGGTTTTACGTCATTTTCAGCTGTACTATGTCATCCAGTTTTGATTGGGGTTTAGAGCCAGTAACGGTTTTAATCTTTAAATTGTCTGTGGTGTTCATGGTGACAAAACACAACAGTTTAACTTGTAAAACTCATATAGCTCGTCCATTAGTAAAAAAATCAATTTCACAAATTGTATTTCTGATACAGATTTGTTATCATTATGAAATAATATCAAAGAAATAACATATCTTCTACCACTTCTGTTAGAATATGAGATTTCGGGCATGCCTTAACTCATTTTTTCAATTGACTAGGTAATTTGTCCGAGTGATATATGTACCATTTTAGGTATTGCGTCGCAACAAAATTAAAGGCCTTTTTCAAAATTACGAGAAATTGACACCTTGAAAATTCTTTTAGATTGTGTGTTATAAAGGATTGTTTGACATGGATTATTTTATGAATGAGTTTAAATACCCTCCAATGGGAGTAGGATATTCGTCTCTTCATGGTTGAATTAGTTTCAATAGAAACTATGGATCGATGATTTTGGATCAATTTTCTAATAACAACCATAGGTAAAGTTGCTTCCGTCGTAATAATGAATTATCGGCTAAAATGGCGGCTCGCCTCTGTCACCTGAATATTGGAAGTCTTTAAGATTGGAACACGTATACAGGTATGTTTTAATTAATGATTAAACTGCAGCAAGTATAGAAAATGTTCAAAACGTGTTGTATTGTTTGTCACCATGGTTTCAAATTATATCTGAAATATACCGTTAATATGTCAACCATGCATTATATTGCTGTTTTATATGGAAATATCGACTATTAGTTTCTGATTTACACCAGAATTCACAACCTGTTATATTTTTGTAAATATCCAGATCACGACAAGAGGAATGTGTGGATCTTACTCTGAAAATTGACTTTCCACCCTTAACTCTTCTTTACATACCGGCTATTGTTATATGGCATATTTAAGTGAAGAAAATACTGCAATCTTTCGCGTTGAAATTGTGTTCCTTACTAACTGTGTCATTTTTTTTGTTTCCAGACATTTTATTGTGTCACAATTTTGTTTCTAAGTTGATGTCTGTTCGTTATTTATAACAAAACGTTGTGTTTTAGTGTCCTATTGTATTAGACCAAGATTGAGAGACGTGCATCTGTTGTCATAAGAACACAAGACAGTGCAGATAAATTAAACACCTTGTAAAAAACCGGTTCGTTGCAATGAATAAGGATTTGATTATAATCCATTCTTGTTATGGGAGTTTCCTATTAAGTTGTCTAGTCAAACATTTGTTCAGCAGTTGTGTATGCATTTTAAATGTTCACTCACCCATTAAGGTATGATCACGACAATATATGTGATTGTGACTAATAGTTCTCCATTTTGGCATTTTAAATATATGGTAAATATTTTGGTACTCGGGACAAATAGACATGTCCTGTACATAGGTCATTCTTACCAATAGTTTCCTCGGTCCTCTCGATTACACATTAGTATTGACCGGAAGGGAACTTTTATTTATTGAAGAAAAATACAGTATTAAATATTTTGTCTTCTAATAATGCACTGCAGATAACTTTTATACATGATAATCTACACTTGAATTAATAAGATTACAATTCAGGATTATTTCATGTAAACGTTAGAATAAAACAATATGGCATACTTTTAACGTCACTTTATAAGAAATGTTCAAGCTATATCGCTGTTACTAGCAAGAGAACCAGGAAGCAACCGAACACTGATGAACTAAGGTGAACTAAATGTCTTCAACATACAATGTCGAGCAGTGAATTTAACTACTTTGTAAAAAGTGTGCCCCCCCCCCCAAAAAAAAAAAAAAAAAATGGGTGACGTTAAAACTGATTTAAACCTGGGACTAATAGTAGAACTATTTATTGTTTAAACAAAGAAACTCAAACCACAGCTTGTCAGTTTTTAAGTGATTTTCTTTAATGCAATCTAATAAAAAATGAATCTTTCACTTGCTCCCCACTTTTTGCTATGGTCGCTGCTTACAAACGCAGCGACCAATAACAAAAAGGGGGGAGCAAGTGAAAGATTTAATTTTAATTAGATTGTTTTTAATGTTGTCAGATACCAATGGTCTCGATATTAAATTATTATTGTACTGTATGCAATTTGATGGTCGTTTATAACAATTAGATATACATGATTTGGGGCATGTGTACCATTATTTAATATAACTTCAGACTTTGCAGATATACATTTACTCTTATTGTAAATCTTCCATCATTATGTTTTAGAAAAAAATATTACATTTAGAAAAAAATTAAGTAACGCAATAGATTTGTGCATAAAATTATCGCGGTGACATCATAGGGTGGACGTCCTACCGGAATATAATGCATTAATTTAGTAGAATTAATATAAGCGGCTTATCACGCTCCAATAATACAAGAATGTTTATAAAATGGGTAAAAATATTTATAGGATCACGCTTCATGACAAACAACAATTAATGTCCTGTAAACAAAATATACATGGTGTCAATTACACATTTTAAGCAGCACTAAAGTGCGTAATTCACTGGCGTGTTGAGAAATTGTTCATTGATTTAACAACGGTAGAAAAACGTCCAGTTAGTGTGTTTTAACATAGGTACTTGGGGCCAGGATAATTTTGTTACAGAATAAAATGCTTATGAATGTATTTACAGTGTGTAATCCCTTTATTCTGTAACCATTGACATGTCTCATTGGAATATTTCCTTTAGATGATTACATGTTTCGTTGTAGTGTAAAAAAAATCCGAGGTCAATATTTTCGATACTTATCGACACTCAGGAGCTCTGAAATTTCACGTGAAATTTACCATGCATGATGTGATATTTCTTCCATATTGCTTCCTCAGTTATAATTACAGAAGATCGCTTATCTGATGTTTTTTCATCATTAATTGATTAGAGTTTCGTTTGTTTTCGCGCCATATTGAGAAAATAAGACCAGAATAATAAATTATTTAAGCAATCTTGGCAATTTTGACCTTCTCCATAAATGTTTACGATCTCGGTTGAACTGCGAGTATTTTAATACATCAAACTAGTACAAAAGACACGAACGAAATCATTTCATAATTTAATTGTTTTTTTTTTGTTTTTTGTTTTTCGTCTTCATAGCGAGATTGTAACGGTTCACGTGTATTTACAACAGGTGACTTTAGTCCTTAATTTAATTAGTTTGTTATCTGTGACTTGCAGGCAATATTGTTCACTAAGGTGTCACCTAAATTTGTATCATTAACACTTTGTTGTTCGTTTTCGAGTTCCCTGGAGCGATATATTTATTGTAAATCTTAATCTAAGATAAAAACCACAAACATAATTATGTGAAACTTGTACAAAGTACTCCCACACATTGAAATATTGTTTATTAGTAATTAACTTATTTATAATTGTTGATTAAATTTATTAATTAAATACAAATATAACAATACCCAACTATATAGGCGCTATATATAACAAGTTAGCTGTGTGTAGTTCCAAATGTAACTTTGTAAAATACTGGTAATAATAATTTTATCCTTTGGAACAGTGAAATTTATTGCCATAATAATTAATTTCACATTAAAAAATCGCAAACAATTGTGACAAATTCAGAAACGAGCATAATGGTTATCTACCAAAAATAAAATTGTCCTTACAATTGTATCCTTTGACATTACAAATACCTGTGTATTTGTACAAAGTACATATTTTATTCATAGTTTATACGGACACTTCGGAGGAATCTTGCCTAACGCAACTATTTGGGGAACTCAGATTGAAAAAAAACCGGTGGAATAACGCAATGTTATTTTTGTATGGAACCGTTAAATTGACACCTCGTCATTAACGTCAAGTACGTCACGCTAAATTCACAACAAAAGACACTATATTTTCTTAACTGACGAGTACAATAAAAGAACGTAGTATTAAACTAAGGAAGACTACTTTAAATTACGTTGCATGCTTTTTTGATGTACATTTAATAACTGCATTCTTTCCATATGTCTATAATTATTTTTTTTTTCGACCTGAATATATAGCTAAAATACTTGCTAGCTAGACGTTTAAGCCGCCATTAAATCAGTATAATTATTTTGATTTCTTTTCAGCATACAACATGGCAAGGAAACCACTTTCAACAATTGACTGGATGCAAAAGAGTGTAGATGAAATTTTCGCGGAACCACTCAAGCAGATAGAAATGTCAGATTCTCCGAACATTAATGTTCACGAAAAGATTGAACAATTTGAACAAAAAGCCCGAGTTAATTTCAACAAGTCTAGAGCTGCACCTCCGCCTCCAGGAACTAAAATTTTGTTACCTAAAATAGGAAATTATAAACCAAAAATTCTTCTGTCAAAAGACAGCAACAAAACAGCCGCGCCACGATCCCCGTATGAGGATGTGCATATTTCAGATGAAAAAATAACAGAAAAAAGACTGTTTGACGAACACGTACAATCTAATAAGGTTACGTCGGAACAAACACGGTCGTTTTCCGAACCCAGCTCAGAGTGCAATATTGAAACAGATGAATCTGGCATTTATACTACAATTGATATCAGACCCGATTATGATACAAGTATAATAGAACACGAAGATCGGAAAGTTATGATTATAGGAGATAAGGATACTCCTCTCGTTCTCGAAGGTTCGTACTTCGAAGGTGATGAGAACGATGACAACAAAACAGTTAGGAAACAGACTGGCAATAATGCCAATATTGCATCAAAGTATGAACTGGAAGAAAAGGACTATTTTCCGGAAATTAACGCTGTTGTAAATGTTGGAGAAGTAGTCGTGAACCCATTGTTTGAAAAACAAGAAGATTCGGAAGAAAAAACTGATCACGATACACCGAGACATCCTTATAAAAAACGACGGGCACCTGTCCCGCCTTCATCCTATGTAAGTCGACATCGCCTTCACTCCCAAACTTCACATGAATCTGACGAGGAATATCCATATATTCCAGAACCAGACTACGAGGAAGAAGAAGCCACTATGAACTTTGATGGTGTTTCAAAGAAAGAGCAATATCAAGCTCAAAGACGTGATCAAAAAATCATTAAAGAATATGAAGGCGAAGATTTTTCGAAATATTTGGACGACGACGAAGGCTTCCAAGATCATACATTTACGTGGAGAAAGAATATAAGACACCAAAGGAAACCTACGACACAAAAACATCAGGCTGTTCCGAAGTCAAAATACATGGATGGACCGGCAATTAGCGCACCAAAACTTAAACCTATGAAGAAGCTGAAACATCCCGAAACGCAGCACGGAAGTATGAAGAGGCAGACACTAAGGGACATAAGTTACGCTGATTGTAAGATGGGCGTTGACGATAGAACTGTACGGAGTGTTAAAAGTACGTCCGCAGGCGGACGGTATGTCAAACGCGGGAAGGAACGGACTATGATCGTAGATGGCGATACCGGTGGTGGAGGATACGAAGAGTTCTTAAAGATGAGACATAAAGGAGAAGGGAGTTTGGAAAGTAATAGTAGCGGGGATAGTGGTCATGAAACTGGTGACGATTTATTCCAACAAGAACAGTACTTTTATCAAATGCAACCTAAGAAATTAAGAGAGAAACAGGGAAAAGGGTCTCTATGGGAAAAACTGACATGGCGTTTTAAACGACATGTAGGAGGTTATAGAATGAGTTGAAGTTTAGTTGTTTGTATAGTGTCAAATGTTTTGGATATAATGAATATTGAAAAATTTTAAAAGCTAATATGTGATAGATTTATGTTGATTGTGAAGCAACTACAGCGATAGGATTGGGTCCGAATATTCCCCCCTATTGTTCAGTGTGTTAATTACTCAAATTTTGGTGATATATTTTTCAATGTTTTCAATAAGAGGTAATATTTTTCAAAAGGATGCATTTTAATATATTAATCACGAGTACAGAAGTTTCGAAAGAACTGCCACCATCAGTGCAGCTGCATTTAAATGTGTATATTGACATGCACACATATCTGTTGGTGCAATATATTTTTAATGGAATTTTTTCGTTTAACAAAATCCTGCAATAATTTGCTTTATTATCGTTTGTAAAGGTTTAATACAACAGATATAAAAAGAAATAACACTTGCACAGTTTCACGAAGAACATTTCACGCAGGTATATCTTGTAGTACTAGATAAAACTCATTGAAAACAAATATTTTGATGAAGTGTAAATGTAAAGAAAACTATGTATTTTCCCCATTATATTTCTATTTTCTCTTTCATAAAGGAGAGAATTCACAACATCTGAGCCTCGTGTATTTATGTCACGTTACCAAAGATTATTTGTTTTTTTTCGGTTGACAAACATGTTGCAAAATGCTTAGACATGTGATACGCCCCCCATATCCCAACGTTATAGTGACTAATATAATGCACAATATGCTTTGTGTTCAAATTATTGTCTATAAATATATATTTGTTATACAGTTTTTGTTTATATTTTGTGACTAAAAAGCATATTACACGAAAAAGAGAGCGTTATATAATAAAATTTATACTAAATATGCGTGTGTTTCCTTGTCTCCTCATAAACATAGCTTATAATATAGTGATTGCTTGAGCAATCGTGTTCTTTAACATTTAATACCGAGAATGATGGAATAGAATACAGACAAAACACTCTCACGACTTCACATTTGAAAAATGACACATATGTAGTAAAACGAGTATATAACTCCTGATCAATGTCATACATGAGCAACACTGTTTATGGCGACGTCATAACACTATTTTTCACTAATTTTAACGAAGTCGGAATCAACTTTGTGTCCTTAATGACGGCCAAGTTCTGCAACTCGTAGATTATGTTTTTGATACAAGTTAATATATATGTTCTATTGAATCGATATATTTCACTGGGAGCACGAATTTATACTGTTGGCGCTTTATGCCAACATTATATCCCGCGCTAACGCTCGGGATAAAAAATATTTGGCATACAGGGCCAGCCGTGGTAAAATCGGTATATATTCGCGCCCAGTCAATTTTTTCTTTAATAATGTCTCAGGGTATTAGAACATAGAAAAATTTCATTGACTGCAATTTTCAATAATGGTTTAAATCTTTAAGTTCACTGAAGACGGTGGTTTTTGTAAATTTTAATTTGGATTTAATTGTGATATGTTTCATTCAGTGCATTAAACAGGTAACTCCTGTATTTACACTAACTAACAATATAAATCTTTGACATTGTTGTCGTTATAAAGAGCAGAAGTGGGAATAAGTGCGAAAGTAATTCGATTTTTTACATTTTACAACTATATGTTATATTATGTGGATCCCCGAATCAGTGGTCAGTAACACCTTTTCAAACTAATTAGGGGCCTTGGTGGGCTAGTGGTTAAGGTAAATCGTCTACTATTTACGACGCGATCTGTCAACACTGAGATTGCGGGTTCGATTCTCACTGCAGGCAGGGTGTACTCGACTCCAATCTTAAGTGACAAGGATTGCCAGTTATTTTACCGCAGATCGTGGGTTTTCTCCGGGTACTCCGGCTTCCTCCCCAATAAAAACTGGACGCCATGATATAGCTGAAAAATTGCTGAAATTGGCTTTAAAAAACATCAATCAAACAAGCATCAAACTAATTAAGCAAGCAAACACATGTATTTTGTGCACTATAAACTGTGACAACAGTTTGTGTATTGTGGCTTGTGGAATAAAATAATGGAGTATAGGAAACAATAGCCGAACAGTGTACCCCCCCCCCCCCAAAGTTAATGCAACGATGGTGTCTGATTGGTTGATATTGTTGGAGTAGAATTGTAGAATTTAAAAGTTTTAAACATTGATAATTGAAAATGTTTAATATTTGAATATTTGTGATGTTAGTTTAATAGCCTAGACACATACAAGAGGGAGAATTTTGTTAAAAGCTTCCATATTAGCTATTAAACGAAATTTTCAAGGTATGGTCTTAATTCGTATTGGTATCAACATACCAAATAAATGGCCATTGTCCTATATATTTATAATTATGTATAATATCGGAAATATCTTTAAAAGTAAATCGTATCCGTATTATTAACTTTAAAATTGGCAATTTTTCAGGCTACAATGTATTTATGACCCTCTAGTGGTTTATAATCCGTTATTGTCACTTTTAAACAACAATTGTTTATAGTTCAGACTTTTATATATATTCCCATTACACACAGTTAATCCGGTACAAGTTAATCTGGAGGTTTCAAACAATAGACAAATAATAAATCTCAGTGACTAAAAGGATAACAATAGAATAGTCAAGTATGATAATTTTCCAGTTAAAACTACACAAAAAGACAAGCAAGGAAAACTTGTCTGGAATGTTTGCTTTGATTCAACCAGGAACCAGTTATACTAGTCCCAGATTCAACGGCTGATTAACGTTCAACAGCTATATTTTTCATGGCCCAGTGGCTACATGCAGTTTTTGAAAAAATACAGATCATTTACAAAACCGACCAAAACTTATTGGCCATTAGTGAAACACTCGCCCTATAAACAGACCACAGGAAAGATTTTTTCTCTCGGGAATGTAATCATGTAATCATTTTACGATTGCTTTGATGCAAATGAGACCACATGATTACACCGTTATTTTCTGTCTTTTTGTGCTTATTGTGTACATGATGTATATATTTAAGTTTTTGGGTACATTTTTTGTTGTTTTGAAATATACTTGCAAATTTAGTTATTATACTTATCAGTGCTTTGAACGTGAAGTTGAAGTGTTAAAATCTATCAAATCTATTGAGGATCCTTTTACATCAGTATTTATGTGTGAAATAGAAGTTAAGGACAATGGGTAATGACTTAATGTTGTACAGGATCTCAATAGGATTATTTTATGGAAATTGTTATTCGAGGATTTGTAAAAAAAATGTTTTATCGCTTGAAGCGTATTTCATCAGTATATGTGTTATTTTACAGGGTACTAAGTTACATTTGTATGTCCTATAAAATGCTTTTACATGATGTGCGCTTTAACATTTGCTTTACTTTGATCGTTATATATTTGATATTACTTTGTAATGATGTAGAACTGAACCCTGGACCTAGTGAAGACGATATTTCAGTGTTTCATTTAAATTCTAGAAGTGTAAGGTCCAAGATCGATTATATAGAATCTGTTGCTCATGAATCATCTATAATTTGTATAACTGAAAGTCATTTAGATGAAAATGTAGAAAATAAAGATATAATGATACAAGGCTATCACGAGGAAATTTTAAGAAACGATCGGAATTGTTTTGGGGGAGGGGTGATAATTTATGTTTCAGACACTCTTAAAATGAAACGTAGATCAGACTTAGAATTTATTAATGGTGAGCTCGTATGGGTTGAAATTGAATTTCCTCGTTATAGTCTACTAGATTGTTGTGTATATCGTTCACCAAGTTCTACAGATCCCTTTTGAGAACAGTTTCGTTACTCTACAGAACAGAATCAGAATCAGAAACAGAACAAGCATTTAATTATAGTCAAAATATTGTCATTACTGGAGACCTTAATATTGATTTGTCTACTGTTAGTAATAGTCCTCTAAATGAAATCATAGATTTATTTTTCCTCAATAATGTTATTAATGAATCTACAAGGTTTGATCCAGTGTCACAAAGGTCCACCTTGTTAGACCCTATTCTAGTATCGGCAGAATGTAATACTATATTTGCCGAAACTATAGATATAGACAGAAATAAAAGTGACCACAATGCTACGAAAGTTTATTTAAAAATACCGAACTATAAACAAACTTCTTTTCGTCGTACCATATGGCTGTACAAGCATGCTAACTTTGAGAAATTTAATACCGATATTAGAAATTTCGATTGGATAAACGCTTTCTCTAACTTCGGCGATGATGTAGATGCTATTGTGGCATTTTTGACTACAAAATTTTTAGAAATCGCTAAAACCTCTATACCTAGTAAGAATGTGACAATACGAGCATCAGATAAGCCATGGTTCAACTCCGAGATTAGGAGGGAATTTCGTAAGAGAGATCGCTTACATAAAAAGTTAAACATATTCCCTCAAGACATAATGTGGATAAATTTAAAACGCAGCGTAATAAGGTTAACAACATGATTATTCATGCGAAAGAGCAGTTTTATTTAAGTGCTAACGGTCTTCTAGATGAGAATCTATCAACAAATCCAAAAGCATTTTGGTCACTTGTTAAAAAAGTAATGGGAAAAGGTCGTTCCTCAACTATTCCTCCGTTAATAAACCAAACTACAAACGGAATTGTTGTTAATGATGAAGACAAGTCTTCGTTGTTGAATGATTATTTTTGTAATATTTCTAATTCTCCTGGTGGTGAAAATGAACCGCCATTGTTATTAAGACGTTGCGCAAACGACTCTACTTTTGATATAGAAGAATTGACAGAGGAGGAGGTGAGGGATGTACTAGAATCCCTTAAACTTGGAAAGGCCTCCGGAAATGACTGCATAAGCCATCATATGTTAAAATATACTGCTAGTACTGTATGTGTTCCTCTTGCATATATTTTTATCGTATCACTCAATCTTTCAAAGTATCCAAGTGCTTGGAAGATAGCGAATGTTTTTGCGTTTTATAAAAAGGGAGACAAATCTCTTGCCAGTAACTATCGTCCTATTGCTTTGCTAAGCTGTGTAGGCAAAGTTTTCGAACGTCTTATCTCGAAGTAAATATATAATTTTATTTTAGATCATAAACTGCTTTATAAACATCAATCTGGTTTTCTGCCTGGACATTCGACTTTCCACCAGTTGATTGAGATATACCATAAAATCTGTTTAGCATTGGAAACCGGTAATATGACATGTATAGTCTTTTGTGATATATCTAAAGCGTTTGATCGCATTTGGCATGAAGGTCTTTTAGCTAAGCTGAGGTCATATGGACTTGAAGGGAAACTACTGAAATGGATTAAAAACTATTTGCATAAGAGACAACAAAACGTTATTATTAAAAACTCAGAATCAGAACTTGGCTATCTTAAAGCTGGGGTGCCGCAAGGCTCTGTTTTAGGACCTCTTCTTTTTTTGTTATATATTAATGATATAGCGGATGATGTACAATGTTTAGTAAGACTGTTTGCTGATGATAGTTCGTTGATGTATTCTTGTAATAGTCATATCGACATAGAACATCGCCTAAACGCTGACTTGCAAGTTCTAAGTCGCTGGGCTAACTTATGGTTGGTTGATTTTAACCCACAAAAGACTCAGTATATGGTTTTAAAGTGACAATACACCTATAGATCTGGTATTTAATAATCAACCTATCCAGTATGTAAGCTCTCATAAACACCTAGGTATTACCTTTTCATATGATTGTAAGTGGTCAACACACATCAGCAATATTTGTAACAATGCAAGTAAACAGATTAATGTCTTGAGAAAGTTAAAATATATACTCAGTAGACAAAATCTGAGTAAAATATATTTTGCTTACATAGTACCGCTGTTAGAATATGCATGTGAGCTTTGTGATGGTTGTAATGAACCGGATGCGAATAAGATAGATAGGCTTCAGTTAGAAGCGGCAAGAATAATTACCGGTCTTCCGAGTTTTGCTAGTTCTGAATCTCTTCTCTTTGAGACTGGTTGGGAAAGCTTGAGGTCCAGGAGAAACCGGCGAAAACTATCTTTAATGCACAAAATACATTGGCATAAAACTCCTGAATATCTTCAAGATTGTTTAAATGAGTACTCTGCGGATATAGGATATAATCTTAGAAACCGCTTTCAGTATTACCCACCACGGTGTAGATTGGAAACGTTTCCTAGGTCATTTTTTCCATCCACTATACGATGTTGGAACACATTGAGCCCCGATGTCACATCTATTAATTCAAATATTGGATTTAAACAAAGATTGAGATCGGAGACCAATGGTACTGTTCCTAGTCATTATTTTAGTGGTTGTCGAGAGATTAATATTAGTCATACAAAACTGCGACATAGATGTAGTTCTTTAAATGCTGATCTATACAGAGTTAATTTAGTCAATGACTCAAGTTGTCTGTGTGGATGGCCTTTGGAGGACGCAATTCATTACTTTTTGGAATGTCCGTTATATCTTAACTTTCGTGTGGAACTCATGAGAAATATTCAATTTGTAACCTTTTCGATTGAAAATATTCTTTTTGGCAACGAAACGCTTAGCGATGAACAGAACAAAGTTCTTTTTCGAAACGTTCATAGCTACATCAAAAAGACAAAGCGATTCAGAATAATTAAACATTAGCAGTGTATTTTTAAACTCTTTTTTTCTTCAAATGAGCCCATGCTGACTTTACATTTATAACTTACTTTTTTTATTAATTTCTTTCCTACTTTTTTCTTTTGCTCTTTTGTATTTTTCGTCTTGTACTATTTGTTTAAACTTAATGATGTGTGTACCTAATAGTAATTGCTGTCATCTTGATTATCATTATGTATATTATTATTGAATGGAAAAGGCCCTGTAAGTTGTTATAACTTGTGCCCAATCCTTTTGTATATGTTTGACGATAAATAAGTTTAAACTACAGGAAAGAAGGTCAGAAAACCGTCTTGGTTAGATTTTTCATCCTTCAGTGTGAATGTGTTATGTTTCCTTAAGCACTTTCTGTAGGACTCCACCAGCAACAACAACAGCCAGTTTCATGAAGTAGTGACCATCCGACTTCTTATAATATATTTAATTCTATATTTAACCAATGAGACCCGTATACATGCATGCATGGTTAACTATACTCTTTCCAAGACCAGAGAATAAACTTTTCATAAACTTCATGTTGAGTGTATAGAAAAAGCATTACGTTTCCGCGTATTACCATTACTAGTATGCGCATGAAATCGTTACGGTTTCGCGCAAAAAATACAGGTAAATTACTGGTAAACAATATTTTAAAGGTATTTAAAAATATCTTTGCATCCCTATTAATATTAGAATTATCTTAGCATCCCTATTAATATTGAAATGCGCGCAATCATAAACAAAGCTTGGACGAAACGTAATAATTTTTAATATCCCCAATGCGCGCAAAAGTAATGTGACTGGAGGAAGTCTAACTAAAATCATTTTTAAGTGATTCTAAATATAAATTATCTGCCCCTTTTTCGGTTTTTAACTGTCGTAAGTTTTCGGTAAAATTCAGATAAACCAACAATGGTTCAGTAATATATTAATAGATCATTGTCTGGTTCTGTCTTTTCAGACGATGTTGGCTTACCCAATGTCTTTCCTATAAGAAAAATATTTGTTTAGACACCGGCAATTACTATTTTAAATCTGTTTGAACATTTTGTTGTCTCTTGTTAGTTCATCTGACCCGTAGGGTAAGCTATTGTCATCGCTTTATTCCGTCGTCGTCTGTAAACTGTTTACCATTCAATCTTCTTCTCATCTTCTCAAAAACCACTGGGCCTATTGAAACCAAACTTGGTCACAAGGCTTCTTCTCTGAAACAGGTTTACCCATAGAAACAAAACTCATCACAAGTATTCAATGGATGTCCTCTATGTATATAAAGTTTCTGTTTTCAAGCCATTCTAAAATTCTAAATGACCGCAACTGCAGGATTTAGTTTAGCATAGGACCCTTAGTGAAATATTGTTAATTTTTCTCTGAAACATGTGAACCAATCGATACAGAACTTACTAGCAATGTTTTGGATTGTCCTATATAAAGTGGATGACAGCAAGACTTTAACATTCATTGGATGGTCCTCTATACAGTTCATGTTTTTCTTGCTAATTGTTAATTCAAAATGGTTGATGCTGCGTGACTACATGTAATTTTAATAGGACAGTATGGGAAAAGAGTTTTAAAAGACTTCTTCTTTGAAACCGGTTAACCAATTGAAACAAAACATATCACCAGCACTCATTGGATGGTCCTCTATACGGTTTTTTAATGACAATTGGAAATTCAAAATAGTCACCACCACAGGACTTAGTTTAACACAGGACCCTAAGAGAATATTGTCTAAAAGGCTTCTTCTCTCAAACCATTTAACCAATCGAAACAAAATTAATTAGGGATATTTTAGGATCACCCCCTACAATTTGCTTATGCCAATAAGTAAAAATTGCCATCATTACCATTACAGAGTAAGTTTAACAGAGGACTCTATACGAATAATTTTCAAAAATAACATTTGATTGAAAATATCAAATTTCATTCAAGCCATATTGTTTGTGAATGTTTATTGGGTGGTTCTCTTAAATGTGTATGCTTGCTCATCTGATCATAAATCCATGATGGTTGCAATTGTAGGAAATAATTTAACATAGAAGGCTATAGAAAAATAATAGGTTCCTAGCTGATAGTATTTAACCAGTTGAAACAAAACTGAAAGATTTATTGGATGGTCTTAACAAAGTTAATGTTACTTATGCCAGTAGAAACTTGAAAATTACAGGACTTGGTTTCAAGGAAATGCTATTTTTATTGTCTATATACATCAGGTGGGTAATTACATACAAGCGCTCGACGGCCTATTGTGCATTTTGCAACGACTTAATATTTCTTATTTCTTACTAGAATCTAAGTGATACGACGGCGTGCAACGAGTGGAGTTGCTTTCCATTCCGGGGAACCTGGACTAAACCCCAGTTTCCGGGGAACCTGGACTAAACCCCAGTTTTTGGGGAACCTGGACTAAACCCCAGTTTTCGGGGAACCTGGACTAAACCCCAGTTTCCGGGGGAACCTGGAGACTAAACTCCAGTTTCCCGGGAACCTGGACTAAACCCCAGTTTTTGGGGAAGCTGGACTAAACCCCAGTTTTTGGGGAACCTGGACTAAACCCCAGTATTTGGGGAACCTGGACTAAACCCCAGTTTTTGGGGAACCTGGACTAAACCCCAGTTTTTGGGGAGTTATTCTTGACTCGATACTTGAAACTCTATATATATTTAGTAAAACGTGGGGATTTCAATAAATAATGTGTTTTGATTTAAGTTTCATGCCTTGTTGATGTAAAATAAAAGTGAAAATGATAATTGTTCAGTGAGCATTCAATATTTCAAATCAAGACATGCCAGAATGGTTACGAAATGAGAGAATACACGCTATAAAGACTGGTTCATGAAGGACCACAGTGTGCCCATTGCAAAATATATGTTTAATTTGTCTTGTTAATGTGACACACATTTTTCTTTGGTTGACATTTTCATTTGCCTTTTTCAAGTCCTGTTATGTCTTCTAAATGTACAATCACAACAATAATACATGAATCGCTTATTATAACTTTAGTTCTATTGCATGTCTTTTTATTATGATATCAATAATTCTATTGTAATTTGATCTGCCCATATGGGCACCTTGATTGGTTATAATAAAGAATTTGAATCTGGTTACCAAACGAGTGAATACATACTATATAAACTTATTGACATTTTATTTAAAAAATGTCTTGACGCAAAGGTGTCTGTGGTGTCGAAAATTTCCCAAATTAATTCATTGGTATCTTGGATTCGTTTTTCTAACTAATTAAGGTGTATAATACATGTTTATTTGATTATTTAAATTTTGGTATGGTTAGCCGGTAATAATGTCCCTGATTTTGGGAACACTATATAAGCAATGGCATCAAATGCAGCCAATCAGAATGCATGTTGTTGTTACATATAGTGCGTAATTAATCTGCTATCTTTATTGTACAATTGCTTAATGCGTATAATAAAAATGTATGTAGAACAATACACCCGCGGCGTTTCTATATATATTCTCTCTTATGTTTTTAGTGCTTTGACATATGAATATGTGTGTCCTGAGTTACCTATAATTGTTTTTATTTTGTGTGCTTAACCGGTAAAAAAATCTACAAAGATTCTGTTATTGTGTGGCATAAAAATTTAAAGCCTTTGATCTTAAACGTAGAAACTCAACTCTTAACACAGTACACTTCCGTCATTGACTCGGTATTTAGTATTCCTATTTCCGATCACAGCAGCGCCATCTGTAAACAACTACCCAACCTGACAACGAAGACGAAGCACAATACCTGAGAAATATGGACTGGGAAAACAAGTTTACTTCCATTCTTAGAGAAGCCGAATCAAATTTATCAAAAACAAGGGTGATTAATTTTTTGATATCTTCTGGAATTTATAGCACCAAAGTGCTAAATCTATTATGCCACCACCAGGTCGTTATCATTTCATCAATTAGTCCAACGCTTTCTTTTGCGTGGGACATCGGAGAGCTCTCCATAAGCAAAACAGTGCTTTAAAGTACATTATCTTATGCTGCCTGCTTTTAGTTTTGTGGTTTGTTTGTTTTTAAAGTTGTGCTCAGCTTTCTAAAGTGAATCTATTCCAAATAAAATTCATGTATTGTTGTGCTTGTAATCTTAAATGCTATCCTGCTTTATATACTTTGTATGAATGTACCTTAACATGTATGTTAATTTTGTTCTGTCATGTTATGTTTTGTGATTTGTTCTGTTGTATAAAATATGTCTGTTTAAGAGATCAAAGAGTTCATGTATATGTTTGTTACTATGTATATATATCCAACTCTAAATACAATTCACTTACTTACTTACTCAGGGCTCACCGAAGTGGGCGACAAAGTCGCCCTACTAGGACCTGAAGTCGCCCTAAGGCGCCTCAAAAGCGAAGTCGAAGTCGCCCGATGGTTCACATTAGATACTTGTAAATCTGGTCCAAATACTTCACCCAGACTACCAATTTATCAGTAAATGTGTAATTCCGATAAAAAACGGCAAACAATATGCGTATTAAACATATTTTCAAACGACTTATGTCTTTCAAATGTATTACGCCGCATTTGTTTATTTACCGGTTGTGACTAATTACCGGAGGTGCACAATGAAGAAAAGTAATGTACAACGGCCCATAATGAACAATCGTAATTTTTTTGATAAACAAAAACTTTTAATTGGTTTCAAACTTAAGTTCTTTCAAAGAGTATTGTACTTTAGCAATTTTCTTTGATAATTATATTAGCTCCACTTGAAAGAATAAAGATTTATAGTAATTATTGATCAGTTCTGTAGATGGGTGTCCCATGAAGCAATTTGGATCAGCACAACTTTGTCCAAGTGGAAGTGTGCTGAACAGAAGAATTATTTCTGGGTTTTATGTAATGTTATTCTATCTATCTTCTTTTGAAATTTGCTCAGATAAACCTGGCATGTTCATAATAAACTGTTAGGAATATTATGATACAAGAACTCATGAATGAAGTTTATGTCTACACATATACAAATATTTTTGTTGATCTATTTTAATTTGTGAATACCTTGTACGGCTACAAGTACTGAAGTAGATAGAAAAATAGTCCCTTATATCTGGTGTTTTTTTTCATTGATTAATAATAAAGGTTATGTGCTGTTTGATATTGCATAAATGAATAATAATCAAAAAGAAAGAAAAAAAACTGAATCTACTAAGTGTGTTATGGTTTTAAAACACAAGAGAAATAATCCTGGAAATTGATATAAATAATGAAAAATGTATGTAACTACTGCGAAATTAATTATTTGTACGGTCCCCCTGACTTCTCCCTAGTGTCTCCTTAAGTCTCCCTATCAGGGCCTGACCTCCCTGTTTGGCTGCCAGGGAGAAGTCACTTCTCCCTACTTTTTAGCTCACCTGACCCAAAGGGTCATGTGAGCTATTGTTATCACTTTGCGTCCGGCGTCGTCGTCGTCGTCGTCGTCGGCGTCTGTAAACTTTTTACATTTTAATCTTCTTCTCTGAAACCACTTGGCCAATTGAAACCAAACTTGGCCATAATGTTCATTGGATGGACCTTTACAAAGTTTGTGTTTTTTATTTTGATTGGTAAACCAATATGGCCGCCACCTCAAGACTTAGTTTAACATAGGACCCTATGGGAAAAAAGTTTAAAAGGGCTTCTTCTCTGAAACCGTTTAACCAATCAAAACAAAACTTACTAGCAATATTGTTTGGATGGTCCTCTATAAAGTTTGTGTTTTTGATGGGAATTGGAAATTCAAAATGGCCGCCACCGCAGGACTTAGTTTAACATAGAACCCTATGGGAAAAAGTTTTAAAAGGCTTCTTCTCTGAAACCGGTTAATCAATGGAAACAAAAACTTACTAGCAATATTGTTTAGATGGTCCTCTATAAAGTTTGTGTTTTTTATGGCAATTGGAAATTCAAAATGGCTGCCACCGCAGGACTTAATTTAACATAGGACCCTATGGGAAAAAGTTTGAAAGGCTTCTTTTCTGAAACCGGTCAACCAATGGAAACAAAACTTACTAGCAATATTGTTTGGATGGTCCTCTATAAAGTTAATGTTTTTTATCCCAATCGGAAATTCAAAATGGCCGTCACCGCAGGACTTGGTTTAACATTCAACCCTATGAGAAAAAAGTTTAAAAGGACTTCTTCTCTGAAACCGTTTAACCAATCAAAACAAAACTTACTAGCAATATTGTTTGGATGGTCCTCTATAAAGTTTATGTTTTTTATGGCAATTGGAAATTCAAAATGGCCGCTACCGCAGGACTTAGTTTAACATAGGACCCTATGGGAAAAAGTTTTTAAAGGCTTCTTCTCTGAAACCGGTTAACCAATGGAAACAAAAACTTACTAGCAATATTGTTTGGATGGTCCTCTATAAAGTTTATGTTTTTTATGGCAATTGGAAATTCAAAATGGCTGCTACCGCAGGACTTAGTTTAACATAGGACCCTATGGGAAAAAGTTTTTAAAGGCTTCTTCTCTGAAACCGGTTAATCAATTGAAACAAAAACTTACTAGCAATATTGTTTGGATGGTCCTTTATAAAGTTTATGTTTTTTATGGCAATTGGAAATTCAAAATGGCCACCACCGCCGCAGGACTTAGTTTAACATTGGACCCTATGGGCAAATAAAAAAAATCTTCTCTATACAACCGGTTAACCAATGAAACAAAGCTTTCTAGTAATATTGTTTGGATGGTCCTAATTAAAGTTTATTGAAAATTACAGGACTAACTTTAACATCAGGGAAATGCCATCTTCATTTCCTATAAAATCAGGTGAGCGATACAGGCTCTTAAGAGCCTCTGGTTTAGAGTGTGGTGACCCCTGCTTACTTACTGTTTAGTTAGTAAAATGTGAAAATGTTTAAGTACATGACTACTCCCGCCACACAAGGGTTCAGTTACAAGTACAGCTGTTTTTTTTAATATATCATCCGACTATAAACACTGAATTTAAGTTTCATAAGGGCCTCTGTGGGAGATTGGATAAGTTTGTCATCTACAATTGAACACATGGCCTGTCAACACTGAGGCTGTCAGACAAATCTTACTGCAGACAAATTGTGTAACCTTCATTGACAAGGATTGTCAGTTTTCCTGCCAGAAGATTGCTTCCAAAATATAAACTGGATGCCATGAAACAGGGTTTCTTTTTGGCACATTTATTGATTTCAAAAAGGCCTTTGACACTGTCTGGCATGCTGGTTTGTGGCAAAAACTACAAAACAGTGATATCAAAGAAAAATGATTTCAAGTAATCTACACTATGTATATGATAATGTTAAGTCTTGTATTTCATGTAATGGTAGACACTCTGATTTCTTTGATTGTATGAATTGTGTGTGCCAATGGGGAAAGTTTGTCACCTTGTCTATTCTCTATTTTTTTAAACGACTTGGAAAAATATTTCAAAGAGCTCCATTTTCTTCCTTTAGATTTAGTCAAAGAGAAGATTAAAAGTTCCCTACATGTTTTTATTAAACTTTTTGTATTGCTATATGCGGACGACACAGTAATTTTTTGCTGAATCATTTGATGATATGCAGAAATCATTAAACACTTTTTAAGATTATTGTGATTTTTGGAAATCATCTGTTAATACATCAAAGACTAAGGTGATCATTTTTAGTAAAAGAAAATGTAGAAATAATAATAATTTTAAATTAAATGGTGCAAACCTAGAAGTTGTATATACATTGACTTACCTTGGTATAGAAGACAGTCTACCCCCATCTTCATGGTATACTAGTATGGTGAGTTTGGCAAATACCCTCTATGTATCAAAGTCAAGCTTAGAATGATTACTTACTGGTGTAGATTAGTACAGAAAGAAAGGAAGCTTAGCAGCACCCTTTACAGACTAATGTATGATCTGCTACTGAATGAAAATCGTAACTTCAAATGGATCTCTTTTAGAAAATCTGTCTGTGACAATACAGGTCTTGGATATATTTTTACTTATTTGGTACTCTGAAACCTATATTATTTGAGTGTCTTAGAGACCAGTTCATTCAGAAATGGTTCACAGATATTGAAAACTCGTCTAAAGGTCAATTGTACTCGTTATTCAAAACAAACTTTTGCTTTTAAAATTACTTATTAAGGTTAACAGAGTTTGGAAGAACTCAGATATCTAAACTGAGAACTTCCAACTTGAAGTTGCTGATCAAAACTGGGAGATGGTCAAACAATTCTAGAGAAGCAAGAGTTTGTACACTTTCTAGGAATGGAATCAGCAACGACTTCCATTATTTATTTAAATGTTAAAAGGACTATCTTACAAAGTTGCGACAAAAACATATACCAAGGTACTATTTCATAAATCCAGATAAAAATAAGATGAGTGGTATGTTATCTCTTTGTAATGTTAAACTTCTAACCAACATAGCATTGTTTGTACATAAACTGAATTTGTTATTTTAGCCTTATATACTGTATGAGTAGCTCATTCTGTCATTTGTAATATATGTTATTTTTTGTATGTCCTCATGTTACACATGTATGTGTCTGAGTGTTTCAATAAAATCTGAAATCTGGCCTCTGCCATCTGTCCTTGACCAATAATTTTTTTTTCATATCTATAAATATTCTTTCATTTTTATAATTGGATGTAACAGTAATTCTGATTGGACACTAATTTTTTTTGTCAAACCAATAAAAACATATGATACAAAAACGTGTGGAATTGTTAAATGACAGTTATTAAAAAATCAATAACGACAATGCCATTGCCTAACACAGGATCTATTTTTGATCTAAACATTTTCACTATCCAGGACATTTTTGACTTGTCAAATATCAGTCATTCACAACATAGGACTTCAGTGTAAACAAATCAAGCTGAAGCACTGTGATATTGCTGAAAAATTGCTGAAAGTGCAGAGTTGCCCAAAATCTGTTCCCACTGGCAAAAAATATTTCAAGAACCGACTGATTTGATTATTGCATAGGACCTACCATGTGATCCAAAAATTTCATTGCAAATTTGGATCTGAAAAATACTTAATTCTATATGTAGAACTTACACTGGTCTGTCAGCCCTACTTACTCTACTGTCTCACCGACCTCTCAGCATTGTAGCAACTTCATGTATGAGCGTGGCATTAAACCACACAAACAAGCATAGAACCTCTTAAAGTGAAGATTTCACATGTTTTAGACAATGTGTCACTTCCTATTATTATTACTTGTATTGTGTAGTGTGAATATATGTGGATATATGTACATGTAGTGTGATCTGGATATATGTACATGTAGTGTGATCTGGATATATGTACATGTAGTGTGATCTGGATATATGTACATGTAGTGTGATCTGGATATATGTACATGTAGTGTGATCTGGATATATGTACATGTAGTGTGAATATATGTGGATATATGTACATGTAGTGTGATCTGGATATATGTACATGTAGTGTGATCTGGATATATGTACATGTAGTGTGATCTGGATATATGTACATGTAGTGTGATCTGGATATATGTACATGTAGTGTGATCTGGATATATGTACATGTAGTGTGATCTGGATATATGTACATGTAGTGTGATCTGGATATATGTACATATAATACACCACCAGAGAGAGTTTTTTATAATGCAAAATTTCAAAAATGTTTTTTTAATTCTATTTCAGAGAAAAATTAATTCCACAAGAACATTCAATGACAGACAATGTAAGTTAGCAATATAACATATCTTTAATCTAGGTATCCAAGCCTTGTTTGACCTGTCCATATAACTATAATGATGGCCAAACTTATTTCACACACTGTGTAATTGTTAATCAATATTTTTTGTCTTCCACCGTTCAGTGTTGGAGAGACATTGTTTTGCTCTTCTTTTAACCGCCTGTCTGTCCATCCATCCATTTAAAACACTTTAAAATTGCTTGACAGATTGCTCTCATATTCAGAAGGATTAATCATTAAGTGCATTCTCAACTATCATTTTGGTAATTTGATACTGCTGTGGGGGACATTTAGCTGCATATAGTAATCTTGCCCCTTTTACAGTTTGTATATCATTTGCTTCATATGGGTTCTTGTAGGTGTTCTGTTTTTTTTTAGCTGTCTAATAATGTAATCTGTTCTTGTTTCATACAATTAAGTCTCCATTTTTTAGCTCACCTGACCCAAAGGGTCATGTGAGCTATTGTTATCACTTTGCGTCCGTCGGCGTCGTCGGCATCGTCTGTAAACTTTTTACATTTTAATCTTCTTCTCTGAAAACACTTGGCCAATTGAAACCAAACTTGGCCATAATGTTCATTGGATGGACCTTTACAAAGTTTGTGTTTTTCATTTTGATTGGTAAACTAATATGGCCGCCACCTCAAGACTTAGTTTAACATAGGACCCTATGGGAAAAAAGATAAAAAGGCTTTCTTCTCTGAAACCGTTTAACCAATCAAAACAAAACTTTCTAGCAATATTGTTTGGATGGTCCTCTATAAAGTTTGTGTTTTTGATGGGAATTGGAAATTCAAAATGGCAGCCACCGCAGGACTTAGTTTAACATAGAACCGTATGGGAAAAAGTTTTAAAAGGCTTCTTCTCTGAAACCGGTTAATCAATGGAAACAAAAACTTACTTGCAATATTGTTTGGATGGTCCTCTGTAAAGTTTGTGTTTTTAATGGCAATCGGAAATTCAAAATGGCTGCCACCACAGGACTTAATTTAACATTGGACCCTATGGGAAAAAGTTTGAAAGGCTTCTTTTCTGAAACCGGTCAACCAATGGAAACAAAACTTACTAGCAATATTGTTTGTATGGTACTTGATCAAGTTAATGTTTTTTATCCCAATCGGAAATTCAAAATGGCCACCACCGCAGGACTTGGTTTAACATTCGACCCTATACCAAAAAAGTTTTAAAAGGCTTCTTCTCTGAAACCATTTAACCAATCAAAACATAACTTACTAGCAATATTGTTTGGATGGTCCTCTATAAAGTTAATGTTTTTTATGGCAATTGTAAATTCAAAATGGCCGCCACCGCCGCAGGACTTAGTTTAACATAGGACCCTATGGGCAAATAAAAAAAATCTTCTCTATACAACTGGTTAACCAATGAAACAAAGCTTTCTAGTAATATTGTTTGGATGGTCCTATTTAAAGTTTATTGAAAATTACAGGACTTACTTTAACATCAGGGAAATGCCATCTTCATTGCCTATAAAATCTTGTGAGCGATACAGGCTCTTAAGAGCCTCTGGTTTATTTCGTCCAACCAGTGTATTAATTTTCATTTAACACAATTTACTAACTTCAGTATTTTTGATTTTTCGTTAATTGAGTATTTTATATACTATTATTGCTCTTTTTCTGTAATTAAAATTTGAATATACATATATTATTACCTTCTGAATCAAATGCTTATATTGATTGTGTGTAAATAACATTAACACTTTATGTTTTAGGTTCTGAATAAATTATTATTACAAATGTTGTATGTTGCAGTTTCTGTGTCTTTACCTATGAGAAGAACTTCATCATTGTTAGAATTTTCCCGACCAGAGCTGTACAATAGTCATTATAATCCTGCTACAGAAAATGTGGGAACCAGTTCTGGACTGGTACAAATATTAAATGATAGACTGGAAGAGCAGAATAGGGTACTATTTTCAGCATTTTTATTGTAAACTTATAACAATGATATATTTATGTACAATTTTTGTGGCAGAATGATATTATGGTTTGGGCAGTATTGGCTGACTGAGGACAGTTGATTATCCAGACTTTGATCCTGTTACAGATTTGTTTTATATTTTCTCAGTTTGATCTCTAGGACAAAGTTTGGTAGTTATAAAGGATATCTTAGACACCACTGCATGAAGCTGAAGGTCACAATGCACCACAGTATTGTGTTATAATTATACACCCAAATAAACAACATTTCACAGGCACTTGAAGCATGCAAATTTCAGGTTGTTCCACTTTATGTCAAGAACACTCTGGGAACTTAAGCAATTCCTATTGGTGCCATAACATCATCATTTGTGAAGAGATTTTAGGATTATTTGATATTAGAAGGGGGCGGGGCATGAGAGAGGGATTCTATCAGTTTCCTTGATAATCCTTTTTTATTGAATTTTCCTGGTGATTTTGTTTTAAGAATTTTTTGCATTAATAACAGATTGATCATAAATAAGCTTTCAGTTGAATGATAGGATGTTTTTTCTGTTATTGATATATTACCGGTAAATGAAGAAAAGGCCATCATTTTTCATCATTTGAAGAATATTTAATTAAAATCTGACGAGATTTTTAATGCATTCGTGGTTGATTTAGCTTTTTATTGTTACAATTTCTATATTTAACAAATGTTTGCTGTCTTTTATAATTTTCAAACGTTTTACATTCCTCTGATTGACAAGAGTAAGGGTATATACGGATCCCCATGTCCATCTGGCCGTCTGTAAGTTAGTTTGTCTGTCCAACTTTTGTTTCCGGATGATAATTACAAAAGCCTGCATCAAATTTTAATGAAACTATGGGGTATTGTTACATATCAGGTGGGCAAGAAGCCTATGGATGTTGGACGAATTTTGTTAAAGGTCAAGGTCATAGTTGACAATCAGTGTGAGAAGTTTTCATAAAAAATATAACTCTTGATGTTTGCAATTGATTTTGATGGAATTTTAAAATATATTTTTATAGCAGTTGAATTGGAACCCTATCCATGTTTGGGAAATTTCATCAAATATCAAGGACAAATTCACCAAAAAAATCAGATTTTGATATTTCCACAACAAAGATGTTTCCCGATTATTACTAATTTCATTGAAACTTTTAAGATATATTGTTTAATATCACATGGGTAATTAAGAAGCCTGTTTATGCTTTAGGAACTCTGTCAAAGGTTAAGGTCATAGTTGACAAAAGTGTTAGAAATTTTCACAAAAATGTTTCTGGACAATAACTCAAAAATTTTGCATTGGATTTCAATGAAACGTTATAGTTCATATCAGGTAGATTAAGAGCCAATTGATTTTTTTTATTCTGTTTAATTTCAAGGTCACAGTCCCAAACAATCTAATTAAAATTAAATCTGTGACACTTGCTTCTCCCCTTTTTGCTATGGTCGAGCATGTGAAAGATTTAATTTAAATTAGATTGAATACCATAAACATTAGACATTTTCACACAAAAAAGTTATTTATGTAACTTTAAAATATGCATCCGATTTCAATGAAACTTTAAGATATTGTTACACATCAGGGTGGGTAAGAAGGTTTTTAGCTCCCTACTGGCTTTGCTGTATGAGGGACCAACAACATTTTTGCCATTCTAATTTTTAAAAAAAATTTATGAAAACATAATTTGTTGTAAATTTTTGTAATTCTTCCCTTTCATTTGTATGTCAACAAATTAAGCCTATGTTTTTTACTATTGCAGATACAATAATTTGAGGTTAAAAGGGTATAGCTTTTGTTATTTCCACATGAACATATGAAAAAACTAAATCCACACTGATGCTACAAAATTTCCTTTGTCAATATGTTGCTAACACAGACAATGTTCCCTAGGCAGAACCCCATATTGATTGTTTGTTGTTATGCTAAACAGTAATTTGAAAAAAATTCAAGGACAAATAATATTTTAAACATATGAATACTGAATTACATAAGACTGACAACAACAATTAACTGAGACATTTGTATAGGGGGAACTAGATACTAGTACATTGTAGGGCATTTAAATTACAGAAGTACTTGGGTTAAAAAAAATTTTGAGACTTTTATATCTATAACATTTTTTCCTTTTTTTTAAGTGGCTTTCAATATATGCTTGTGATATGATCATTTAAATGTCTGCAGTACATATGTACACTCCCAAACGTGTCCTTCCCCTTAAACTTGTCCGATCTGCCCAAATGTTTTGATTGACGTCAGTCCTTGCCCATTCGTCATCCATTCAACATCTGTACACTGAAATGTGTCCGATTCATATTCGTATTGTGTCTATTCTCTGTTGTACACAATCGTGTCCATTCGACTCTTCGACGTCGAAAGGTTTCCGATTCATTTTATCTGGATGTGTCCATTCTCTCTTGTACGTCCAATTGTGTCCTGCTTGCCTCAACCTTAACTGCCTACAACCGAATGTTGGGCTTTTCTTCCTATACTCCAGCTTACTTCCTAAAACAAACTAAACACCACAATATAGCTGAAAAATGGTTGAAAATTGCATTAAACACCATTAAAAAAAACGTGGTAATTTTTGTATAGGTCAATAGGTATACATAACAAATTCTATACTGGATTGTTTTCTGTATGAACCTTTTTGGCTTTATGTTTACCAAAAGTCGAGAACAACTATGTCTTGCGTACCATAGTGAACCCAACATGTACATCTGATTAACAATACACTGAAAATTAATCCTTTTTTATTAAATAACCTATACATTCATTTTTCTTATTTCAAATCTACAGATTTGGGAACAATAATCTAACATTATCTTTAATTATGTACAATGATTCTCATTTGTTTAGCATTGTTAAGTTCTTATTATTTGTCCTATTCTATGGAAAATACAGCTGTCCCTTCGACCATTGCAATTTCCCCATCTCTGGGATAGCAAGACACCTCTGGGTCTCTGTGTTTTTCTCCAAGCATTTCTTCAGGATATACTAAGGTTGCATTAAACCCAATTTCCTCAGTTTTGGCTGTAATTAAATTTGCAAGTCAAAAGTACCCAAACCTGCAGATGGTCTAATTGACTTCTTTCTTAAAAAGGATTCGTATTTGTTTTCTTCCTACAGGAAACACTGCATGCCGTATGCTCTTGTTACCTGTAGGAATCTGTAGGAACTGTTTATGGACGCAGGCTTCCCAAGGCCCCTATATCCATCTCTGTGGTCTCTTCATTAATGTCATGTTGGCAACTTCCTGGTTTTGATGTGATATCCAGGTCTTTTTTGTAGTTATATTTAATCTCTTGTGTCTCCCAAAATTTGTCTAGTGCTATTTCAAAGCTCGAGAAGAACCGGAACGTTGTCAGATCTTGAAAACTATGTCGATACATATAAAGACCTGACGAACACCATTGTGATGTGACACGTGGGAACAAATGACTTAAGACGGACAACATCCTGTCCGATCCACGTTTTAGTTGACAAATACGTTCAGATTGTTGAAAAGCTTCAGAACCAAGGAGCAACTGTTATCATTTCGCCACTCCTTCCATGTAAAAACTTCTATTTGTCAAAGGACATATCCGAATTTAACGAAACACTATATGAAACACTAGGGAATCGCGTCGCGTGGTGTGACAACACAAACTTCTACCTCGACAACACTACTTACAGGATTAAATTCAATCTGTATGAAAGCGACGGTATACACATCAATGAGCAAGAAGGCACCCGACTCCTGGCCGGAAATATGAGGAGGGCTCTATCGAAGGCTCTTGGAATTCACAGCAAGATTTCAAATGGGAACAGCGGGTCAGCGTACAAACAAAATGAAGAGCACTCTAGTCTATAGCTAACTATTACCATGTTCACCAAGCAAGGACTCTGGATAATCCGCATGACATTATCAAGCAGACTTCGCCCATGTATGAAAACCGTGGACTAAATCCACAAGACCTATATGACAATCGACGCCCATGGCAAAAACAGCACTATCACGAAAAACCCCACCTAGGACGACAAAATCACTACTACAACCACCGAAATAGTGTAAACAACCAGTTTGACAAGCTCCGTCCCAACATGCATATCCGTACATTACAGCCTGATGAGAAAGCGGCGGATCTAAGAACTGTCACAAACTCAAAATCTTCTAATCAAACCGACCTCAAAATGATTGAAATGATCGTTAGTACCGTTGCTGCCCTGCAAATGTTGAACAAATAGCATGATAATCTATTGTGTATATACTTAATTAATTGATAGTTATTAGTTTGTTATTTCTGTCATATCTGTATAGTTATCTTTTATTCTAGTCGCAAGGAAATTTGAAATCCTTTTTTTACTGATGCAATACTCATTTTTCGTACATCTAATCATATACATTGTATTATACATAATTTATATTTTTCATATATAATATTATAACTTTTCTGGAGAAAAGAACTTAAACCTTAATAATTCTATCTAGATGACATCTCTCTTCTAACCACTATTTATTAATTTTGTAACATTGTTGAATTATAAATATATTTACATAGATCTATAAACTCTACCTCTATCAAGACACAACAAATTCAACACATTCCTCCTTTAAAAGTTTCATTAGTTACATTTTCAATACATTTTCACTACTGCTAATTGTTTCTGTAGTCATATATACGTATGTTATAAAATGCTAATGTACCTGTGCTGCTGTTCAGTCCCATATCCCATATTATTTGTTTACTAGTTTTTTTTTGTTTTTTTGTTTTTTTTTTTCAATGTTGAAAAAAAAGTTACCATAGGTTGTTGGAACGTTCATGGTTTATTTTATAGAGAAGATGGACGTAGGTTTTGCAAGCTTAACGATAGAGATTTTTGCTCAAACATTAAATCTGATATAATGTGTTTGCTAGAAACTAAAGCTGACAAAGATGATGTTTTATGCCTTGATAAATACACCTTATTAAGTAAAAAAGTCCGACCACGAAAAGGGAAAACTATACATGGTGGGATAGTAGTTTATGTAAAGCATGAAATAGTTAAAGGAGTCTATCTCCTCAAAACCGACAGCCCTGATTACATATGGATAAGATTAGATAAATCATTTTTGTCTCGCCTGCGACGAAAGTCGCTGGAGGCGAGACATATGTATGGGAATCCGGCGGCGGCGGCGGCGGCGGCGGCGTAAACACTTGACATCTTACTTCATATCTTTGTAAGCCCTAGCCCTAGGTCCATCAAATTTGGTCCAGAGGTAGCTTATGATGAGTACTTGCCAGTCAGTCACCTGTCACTTGACCTTGACCTCAATTTCACGGTCCAGCGACTACGTTAAAGTTTTTGGGTTACGACAGTTCCTCTGTAACTACGCATGGTAGGATGACAATATTTGGTGTATAGGTTGCTGATGACTAGTACATGACTGTCTGGTAGGTGTCACCTGACCTTGACCTCAATTTCACGGTCCAGCGACTACGTTAAAGTTTTTGGGTTACGACAGTTCCTCTGTAACCACCCATGGTAGGATGACAATATTTGGTATATAGGTTGCTGATGACTAGTACATGACTGTCTGGTAGGTGTCACCTGACCTTGACCTCAATTTCACGGTCCAGCGACTACGTTAAAGTTTTTGGGTTACGACAGTTCCTCTGTAACTACGCATGGTAGGATGACAATATTTGGTGATTAGGTTGCTGATGACTAGTACATGACTGTCTGGTAGGTGTCACCTGACCTTGACCTCAATTTCACGGTCCAGCGACTACGTTAAAGTTTTTGGGTTACGACAGTTCCTCTGTAACTATGCATGGTAGGATGACAATATTTGGTGTATAGGTTGCTGATGACTAGTACATGACTGTCTGGTAGGTGTCACCTGACCTTGACCTCAATTTCACGGTCCAGCGACTACGTTAAAGTTTTTGGGTTATGACAGTTCCTCTGTAACTACACATGGTAGGATGACAATATTTGGTATATAGGTTGCTGATGAATAGTACATGACTGTCTGGTAGGTGCCATTTGACCTTGACCTCAATTTCACAGTCCAGTGACTACGTTAAAGTTTTTAGGTTACTGCTGTTCCCCTGTAACCAAGCATGGTAGGATGACAATATTTGGTATATAGGTTGCTGATGAATAGTAAATGATTGTCTGGTAAGTGTCACCTGACCTTGACCTCAATTTAACGGTTCAGCGACTTCGTTAAAGTTTTTGTATTATGACAGTTCCTCTGTAACTATGCATAGTATGGTGACAATAATTGGTATACAGGCCGCTGCTGATAATTAATGCTATTTACGTAATGCTTATGACGAAATTTATTTTCGTTACTGATGCGGAATTCAGGCGAGACGTTTTTCTGTGTCCACACTTGTTTAGATATTCATCAGATATTTATATTTGTTTTGTCTATAATCCACCTGCTCAATCCAGTTACTCAAAATCACATAGGAATAATCAAACAATTTTTGAAAAAATAGAACAGGATATGAGCAAATACTCAAACTTAGGCGAAACTGTTATTATGGGGGATTTAAATGCCCATATAAGTGAAAACGAGTTGGACTATATAATAGATGATCAAAATGATAACTTTCAAGATTTTCTCCCTGCAACATATTTGGCTGACAATGTCCTTAAAAGGAGATTTTCCTTAAAAAAAGATATAAAAACTGACGAATATGGCCGAAACTTATTAGACCTCTGCGTTTCTACAAGAAGCCGAATTTTAAACGGCAGAACATTAGGAGACACAATAGGCAAACCTACTTCCCATCAATATAATGGTAGCTCTGTAGTTGACTATTGTATTGTTAGTAATCGTATGTTAAAAGATGTTAGCTCCTTTACTGTAAATGATTTCACTGTACACTCGGATCACTGTCAAATCAACTTATGTTTATCGCTTAGCCATGCCGTCTTTAACCCAAAACTCGGATGAACACCGCCGAAGGGTCTTAAATGGGATTCCAAAGTCGAAAAATGCTATATGAACTTAATGAATTCTAACGATAAAATTTCAGCCACTAATAGTTTCAAAAACGAAATTCTCAACCAAGACAAAAACGGAGTTGATGAAGCCACATATGATCTAACCAACATTTTTAATATTGTAACTAATAAAATAAATATAGAGCTTAATATCCCGATTAATAAAAAGGGGAACGCTAAAAGAAGAAAGCGTAAACGATCAAATCCTAGTTTTGATTCAGAATGCGAGGCTATGTACAGAAATTTAACCCAAATGTCGCGCTCAATCTCAAAGAGCCCGTGCGACTTTGAGAAAATAAAAATGTATTATTCGCTTAAAAAACAATTTAAAAGACTTGTGCGAAAAAAGACAAGACAGTATAAGGCAAAAATACTAGACACCCTTCTTGATATGGAAGATAAAAACCCCAAAGCCTACTGGAACATAGTTAACAAATTCAAACAATATGAAGATGATGGCGGTGATCAGAGTTCAAACATTCCCTCTGACGAATGGTGTAGATATTTCAAAAACTTGCTAAATGTAAACATCGATAATGAATTACCAAACGAAACTTTGTGTGACAAACAGAATAACTATAACCCCTATCTCAACCATGAAATATCCATGCAGGAAATTTCAAAAGCTGTCAAAAGCTTGAAAAACAATAAAAGTGTTTGATTGTATAAGTAATGAAATGTTAAAGCAGATTTGCTTCTATGCATTTGTAAACTATTTAATCTAATATTGAAGTCCACTGTTTTTCCTAATAGCTGGACTGAAAGCATGATTAAGCCAATATTTAAATCCGGTGATATACGAAACCCTGGAAACTATAGAGGTATAGCAATTTCAAGTTGCTTGAGCAAGCTCTTTGTTAAAATTTTATGCAACCGTTTAGACAAATTCGTAACCGAGAACAATATCTTACATACCAATCAAATAGGCTTCAGAAAGAATAACCGATCGATTGACCATGTTTATACTCTTAAAGCTATAATTGATAAGATGTTTAGAGCAAAAAAACGCTTGTATTGCTGCTTCGTTGACCTTAAGAAAGCCTTTGATACTGTAAAAAGAGACTATCTATTTTTGAAGTTATACGTACAAGGTATTAATGGGAATTTAGTAAATTTAATCAAGGATATGTACGAAAATGTAACATACTCAATCAAACTCGAATCTGGTCTAAATAACCGATCCGTTTTGTTCAAACATAGGTGTAAAGCAAGGATGCATTTTAAGTCCTTTGCTCTTTAATCTCTTTATGAATGATTTCCCAAACCGATTAGGTTCTAACTGTGAACCGATTACTATAGGCGACAATACTTGTAATTGTCTTATGTACGCAGATGACATTATTTTAATGTCTCAGTCCCAAGAGGGTCTGCAAAATTGTCTCTCTACGGTTGCGTTGTATTGTAAAGAATGGAATTTAAAAGTAAATACCGAAAAAAGCGAAGTTATAGTCTTCAATAAAACGGGGAAGCTACTTAAAAATATTAATTTTTCATATGATAACACGCCAATAAAAACAGTGCAAGAATACAAATACCTTGGTCTCTTAATGAGAGCATCGGGCTCTTTTACTAACGCTGTAGATAATTTGAAGAAAAAAGCACTAAAAGTAATTTTTCTGATAAAGCGGAAGTTCCAAAGCCATCACAATAATTCCCAACTAATGCTTAAATTATTTGACTCGTGTGTGAAACCAGTTTTAATATATGGAAGCGAGCTGTGGGGACCATATATTTTGAATTTAGACAAAAAACTCACTTCCGATAAAAATAACGCCTTAGAAGATTCCTTCCTCAATTTTATCCCCGAAAAAATACATATCGGGTTTTGTAAATTCGTGTTAGGGGTAAACAAGTATGCTTCTAATATAGCCTCAATGGCTGAATTAGGCCGTTATCCAATATCCATCTCTGTTATATTACAGTCTATAAAATACTGGTTATATCTATTCAAAGATTCTGACAACAACGGTAAACTAGCATCTAGAACAGCGGAATGTATTGACGAAACTTGCCCGAGTTCATTTAACAAACATATCCTTGAACTGCTAAAAACAATGGGGTTTATCCATGTGTGGAATAATAAGAGTACTATGTCTGAAGGCAAGCTCGTATACGCGTTAAGAAAGAAACTTGAAGAAAGATATAACAAATACTTCTTTTCCATCCTCTCTTCTGATGATCATAACAAACTTCGCACATATAACACACTGAAAAAAGAATATAAACCTGAAACCTATACACAACTGAATGTGCCAAGGCAACATATTAAACTTTTATCTAAATTACGAATTTCAAACCATAGTCTTGAAATTGATAAAGGGCGATACAAGAAAACTCCGTCAAATGAACGTCTTTGCAAATCATGTAATGCTAATAAAATAGAAGATGAATTCCATTTCATCTGCGAGTGCGACTTGTTCGAAAATTCACGAAACTTATTTTTTAAAGATATATCTGAAATTGTATTCGAATTCCGAAACTTTAGTATTCCTTAAAAATTCAAATATTTAATGAATGCGTCTGAAACTGACGTTTTAATCAATTCTTTTCCTTCTTGGAAGATTGTATGAAGACTCGAAATTCGTCAGAAGGAGTGGCTAGGTCATAATAATTATATGAATGTTATATGTTCCGTGTCTTTTGTTATTGCTTGATATTTTGTCTATTGTAGAATGTTGTTTCCTTTTCAGTGATGATCCTCTGTAATGGATTTTAGACTGAATAAAATTAGTTAGTTAGTTAATTCTTGGATTGAATTATAGATTCTGGTAGGCTGTTCCAGGGGTCAACTACTCTGTTGGTAAATGAGTATCTACGGAGGTTTAACCGGCAAAATCTTTTCTTTAGTTTCATGCTGTTCCCTCTCGTTCTTGTGTTTATGTCTCTATCTAGTAGATTGCCAGTAACTTCCTTGTCATATATCCCCCTGAGAATCTTGAATGTCTCAATCATATCCCCACACAGTCTTCTATACTTTAGTGTTGGCATTTTTAGTTTCTTTAATCTTTGTTGGTAATCCATGCCTTTTAGCGAGGGGATAAGTTTTGTAGCTCTCCTCTGCACATTTTCTATGCTTTCTATTTCTGCTATCTTATGTGGGCTCCATACAGCAGCTGCATATTCTAAATGGGGTCTAACTAGTGCCTGGAATAGATATCTAAAGCTTCTTTCATCTAGATATGTGTATGTTCTTCTAATTAGTCCCATAATGCCATTGGCCTTGTTTATTTGCTGTTGCATGTGCTTGGAAAAGTTGATGTAGTCGTCAACCCAAACACCAATGTCCCTTTCTTTGGACTGGTCTAGATTCACCTGGTTTCCATCGTTGTCGTACAAATGGTACTATTGGTCTATAATGTCTGATGTTTTATTATTAGATATTGATATGGCTTTACATTTGTTACGGTGGAACTTTAATAGCCAGGTGTTTGACCATGTCTGGAGCTTGTCAAGGTCAGCTCGCAGGCTAGTTCTATCGCTTGGCATTTTGATGTTTTTATATATCTTTGTGTCATCGGCAAATAGGTATGCAGTTGCATCCACACAATCTGGCATATCGTTAATGTACATAACAAAGAGGATGGGACCCAGCACACTTCCCTGTGGAATTCCGCTAGTTACATTGTGTTCAATGGAGGATTTTCCATTGACTGAGACTTGTTGCTTTCTGTGTTTTAGGAAGTCTTCTACCCACTTTGTTATTCTGTCGCTTATGCCGTATCTGCCCATCTTTTTGATTAGTCTTTTGTGTGGAACCTTGTCAAAGGCTTTCATGAAGTCCATATAGACAGCATCAATGGTACCGCCTTCATCTAGAATCTCGGTCCACTCGTCAAATACCTTTAATAGTTGCAGTGTGGTGGATCGGCAGGAAATGAACCCAAATTGCTTTTTACTAAATAATGAATTCCTTGTCATATGGTTCACTATTTGGTTCCTCACCAGCTTTTCCATCAGCTTACATATGACACTTGTTAGGCTTACAAGGCGATAGTTTCCAGGCTCTGATTTCTCCCCTTTTTTAAAGATTGCCACTATGTTGCCTAGTTTCCACATATCCGGTACTTTCCCGAGTTTAGCGATGAGCTGAAGATCTTTGTGAGAGGTTTGCTTAGTATGTCCCTCAATTCCAAGAGAGATTTAGGGTGGAGCTCATCTGGACCTGCCGACTTGTTGGGTTTTAGTTCTTTCATTATCTTTAGTATGTCCTCTTCTGTTATCTCTTGATCTTGGAATGGGTGCCTTAGTTCTAGGTTCTCTATGCTAGGAATTTCCCCATCAGGCTCTTGTGTAAATACGCTACTGAAGAAATTGGCTAGTACTTCTGCTTTTTGCTTGTCTCCCTCTGTTACACCCTCACAACCGTCTTCTTTTGTATATTTAAGTTCTGAAATTCCTGTTTTAGTCTTGCGTTTAGAGTTAGCATATTGCCAGAATTTCTTTGGGTTTTCTTTTACATTTTTTGCTATCTCCATTTCCATGTTCCTTCTAGCTTTTCTCACCATATTCTTCACCTGGTTACGGATACGTGTGTACTCTCTGTATTTCTGTTCGTCTCTGGATTCTATGTACCTTTGCCAACATCTATGTTTTTTTTTTATTTTTTCAACTGTTTTTCTGTCTAAAGGAAGATAGTTGTGTTTTCTAGCCTTTCCTGCTGCTTTGCTGTTGTTCATGGGAATATATCCCTTTCTGGCTTCATAGTATTTAGATAAGAATACTTCTATCATGTCGTTTATTTCTAGCCCGTGGAGAAGGTTGTCCCAGTCAACATCCAGCGCCTTTTGCATGTTTATATAATCACCCTTGAAGTAGTTCCATCTCTGTGTGTGTTCATGTTTTTCGTCTGTGTAACACTTGTATTTGATTCTTAGCACACAGTGATCACTATATCCAAGTGGGCTTTCATGGCTTATGTTCTCAATCATATCTTCCTCGCTGGTGAACACTAGGTCAAGTGTACTTGGTTCTGCGTTTACTCTTGCCCTAGTGAAGTTTGTTACATGTTGGTAAAGGTAGCAGTCTCTGATATTCTCCATAAACTTCTCACATATGATGTCGCCTTTACCGCTCCAGTTTTTCCAATCGATTTTGGGGTAATTGAAGTCTCCCATTATAAGTGTGTGTGTGTATATTCTTTGGTAGAGGAGATGTTTAATAGCAATTGGTTTAGCTTTTGTGAGTTGTCTTCATTGCTATTTGGACTTCTGTAAATGCAGCCTATTGCTAGTTGGTCTCGGTCTTTTAGTTTGATCTTTACCCAGATGCTCTCTTCGTATGTGCTGTCTACCTTGATCTCTTCACAATTTAGCTAGTTGATATATAGTGCTACTCCTCTATGGCTTCCTGTTTGATCCTTCAAATACATATCGTAACCTGGGATGTTCAATTCTGCTTTACCGGGTATATATCTACAGTTTTTGGGATATACTTCAGTGATGGCTATGATGTCTATCATCTCTTCTGCTCCTTGTAGTCTGGTTTTTAAGTCATCGAGCTTGTTTGACAAGCTGTCTGCGTTTGTATAAAAGCAATTTAAGCTGTTAAAAACATCTTTTGACGCACTATTTACATCTTTAAAAACTGGTATCCTTTTTGTGGCTATACTTTCTTTTTTGCTTTCACCATTCGCCAGTCCCAGTATGGTCCCTTCTGAATGTACTCGTAGTCCCCCGACTGCTCTTCCTGGTTTTTTTTTCTGGCATAGTTTGTGTAGTTTTAGACCATTCTCTCTTTCCTTTTTGGTCATGTCGTGGGAAATACTTAGTTTCCTGATTTTTTCATCTTCTGCCTTTGGAAGGTATTTTAAGTTTGCCATAAATTTGCTTTTGTTGAGTTCTCCGTCGAAGATAACTTTCAATGGTCTGTTTTTGTCAGGTGTTTTTTTCCCTAGTCTAGTTATATTCTTTACTGCGGATTTGTCTACTTTTGTGATGGTGCATAGGGCATCGATTATTTCCATGTCATTCGCCTTTCTTTCCTGTGACTCTTTGCTAGCGGATTCCTCGGCTTTGAAGATAATAATGTTATTTCTTCTCGACATGCTGTCCTTATATTCCTCTAGATTATCTTTTACTTCTTGGCCAATGGTGTCCTCACCCCCAGCTGCACCTTCCTCCTTACTTTCCTCAATTAGCTTCTTGACTGTGCCCATGCTTGGTTTGCTGTCTATTTTCGCTTCCAGTTCCTTCAATTTTTTCTCGTACTGTTGGAAGTAGGCTCTGCATCTTTCTTCTATGTCTCTCTCAATCTTTATACTTTTCACTGCTTTCGCCTCACACGGGGCGCAGTACCAGTGATAGTCTGACCTGTTGGTGAGTACTTGGTACTCTTGTTTGCTAATATTCAGAGATGTCCTACAGAAGTGATTTGCGCAATATTCGCATTCCAGCATTTCTGCTTTTTCCTCTGTAAATTTAACCTGGCAGAGCTGACACAGCCATCCATCGTCCTTGCTTTTGTTTCTTGTTGACCCTCTTCTGGTTTTCCCGTCGTGTTTGTCTGCCATGTCCTTTGGGTTAAGTTATATATCTAGACAGGGACCCTATATGACTATTGAATAGCACCGATCTATTTTACTTGTTGTCCTTCGACTTGTACAGACTTACTATACTTGTTATCTATTGACTAGTACAGAATTAACTATACTTGTATATGGTGTTACATTTTTTATGTTCCACGGGATGGTTTGTCTATTTAACAACTCCAAAAGATCTTCCATGTCCATGCATCTGCTGTGACCAACGTTCAAGCCTGCATTTGTTTGGAACACTTTTTTGTTTTTTTTGTCAAAGAAATATTTTGTTACTATTCTCTTGTTAAATTTTTTTTAACTGGTCTATTTTCCTAGGTGCCCACATTTTCTTCTTTAAGCTTTGTTGCTTTTTAATGTCCGGCGTTTGCTACCACAATACCTAATCGTGTCTTGTCTTGAACTGTTCCATCAATCTCTGTCTTTTTGTTGACGTCATAAGATGCCATTGACACCACAATAAAAGGACACGTTTTGGCGTTGTTGAAAGCGGACAGGTTTGGCGTGCAACTGTTCTAGACAAGTTTCTGCGTACAGTAGACACGTTTAGCCGGATCTGACACATTTGCGGAGAAGGACACGTTTGGGAGTGTTACACATGTACTTAATGAAAACTGCAAATTATTTGTATAAAACAAATTTTGTTAATTTTTTATTATGAAATAACTGCTGTTGTTATTAACAGTGGTAATTTTACATGTACATAGAGGACTTGGTTATCATGATTCTGCACATGTTACATGTATTGTATGTATAAATGTATAAATCATGAAATAGTCCATATCTAGTAGGACACAAGTTTTCTTTTTGATGGAAGACTGCTACCATCGTGTGACAAACAATGTTAACTATGAGTTAGCAGATGGATTAGAATTCTAGGTTGAAGATTCCTTAAAATACAATGAAAATTAATACACTGCAAAAAAATACTAAATAAACATACTGACAAAAGGACAGTGAAAGTCAAAATATGATACATGTAAATACTTACTGCAGTTAATCTGTTTGATGCATCATCAAATAAACACTTTTTTAATGTTGCAGTTGATTGATCAGTTACGACAGATGGTAAATAAATTAGAAACAGACAGAAGTAACTATAGTGAACAGATTCGGGAACTTAAAAGTAAGAGTATCACGTTAAATAAAACTATTGTGAACAGATACAGGAACTTAAAAGTAAGAGTATCACGTTAAATAATTTATTTTGAACAGATGCGGGAACTTAAAAGTAAGAGTATCACATTAAATAAAACTATTGTGAACAGATACAGGAACTAAAAAGTAAGAGTATCACATTAAATAAAACTATTGTGAACAGATGCGGGAACTTAAAAGTAAGAGTATCACATTAAATAACACTATTGTGAACAGATACGGGAACTTAAAAGTAAGAGTATCACATTAAATAAAACTATTGTGAACAGATGCAGGAACTTAAAAGTAAGAGTATCACATTAAATAACACTATTGTGAACAGATACGGGAACTTAAAAGTAAGAGTTTTACATTAAATAACACTATTGTGAACAGATACAGGAACTAAAAAGAGTATTACATTAAATAAAACTATTGTGAATGGATACGGGAACTTAAAAGAAAGACCGTCACATTTAAAAAAACATTTGTGAACAGATACAGGAACCTAAAAGAAAGACTATCACATTTAATAAAACTATTGTGAACAGTTACAGGCACTTAAAAAAAGACTGTCACATTTAATAGGTCTTCTATAGGCCATGGTTAAGTTTGACATGAACATAAAACTTTTGCTGTAACAAGAAAAAAATACACAAATCCTTAGTGAGTTAGTTAAATTAACAAGAATTGTTAGCAAACATTATTAGTGAAACCTTTGTCATCGATTCAATTCTTGTCTCCATTCTTTGTTAAAAGTTATATTTAAATCTGAACATTACAAGGTAATAATTCTGAACAAGTAAGTCTAAGTAAGTCTGAACAATAAATAAAAAACTATCCTCTCAAAGGGAGATAATAACTAAGTCTGAACAATCAAAACTATGTCCCCACAAAGGTAGATAATAACTGTAAGACTGAACTATTAAAACTATTTCCCCTCAAAGGGAGATAATAACTGTTAAATGTGACATGGTTTTTGCTTTGAAAATAGAATGACATGAAAGTGTGACATTTGAAGCTTGACTTTTAATTACTTAGATCTTTAATTACTTTAGATGAGGTTTACAAGATTAGTGGTCATGGAGGCCAAAACATAGATAAAAAAATAGACCAAGTTCGTCACGATCTTAACGAGGATATACAGCTGTTAAATAGTCACCTCCAGAACCTACGTACCACTGGAAACAGCAGGATGTCTGACAGTCATTATTACTCGCTCAGTAAAGATGTTCAGGAAGTGTAAGTCATTTAACATGTTTTGGTCTTGTGTTGGAATATTAAGACAAAGAGGAAGTTAATGTATTGTGTTGTTTGTCATCAGAGGCCACTGTTTCCAAAAAGTCTTATATTTTATATTTCATGTCATGTTGAATTGTCCAGATTGGGACCTAGGGCTGAGTGGGCTTGGTAGTTGATTGATCCCTTACTTGTCAACTCTGTGGTTGTGAATTGTCTAGATTGGGGCGTAGGTGGGTAAGTGGGTTTGGTAGTTGATTGATCCCTGACTTGTCAACTCTAGGGTTGTGAATTGTCCATATTGGGGCCTAAGTGGCTAAGTGGGCTTGGTAGTTGATTGATCCCTTACTTGTCTACTCTGGGGTTGTGAATTGTCTAGATTGGGACCTAGGTGGCTAAGTGGGCTTGGTAGTTGATTGATCCCTCATTTGTCAACTCTGGGGTTGTGAGTTGCCCAGATTGGGACCTAGGTGGCTAAGTGGGCTTGGTAGTTGATTGATCCCTTATTTGTCAACTCTGGGGTTGTGAGTTGCCCAGATTGGGGCCTAGGTGGCTATGTGGGCTTGGTAGTTGATTGATCCCTCATTTGTCAACTCTGGGGTTGTGAGTTGCCCAGATTGGGGCCTAGGTGGCTATGTGGGCTTGGTAGTTGATTGATCCTTACTTGTCAACTCTGGGGCTGTGAATTGTCCAAATTGGGGCCTAGGTGGCTAAGTGGACTTGGTAGTTGATTGATCCCTTACTTGTCAACTCTGGGGCTGTGAATCGTCCATATTGGGGCCTAGGTGGCTAAGTGGACTTGGTAGTTGATTGATCCCTTACTTGTCAACTCTGGGGCTGTGAATCGTCCATATTGGGGCCTAGGTGGCTAAGTGGACTTGGTAGTTGATTGATCCCTTACTTGTCAACTCTGGGGTTGTGAGTTGTCCAGATTGGGGCCTAGGTGGCTAAGTGGACTTGGTAGTTGATTGATCCCTTACTTGTCAACTCTGGGGCTGTGAATCGTCCATATTGGGGCCTAGGTGGCTAAGTGGACTTGGTAGTTGATTGATCCCTTACTTGTCAACTCTGGGGCTGTGAATCGTCCATATTGGGGCCTAAGTGGCTAAGTGGGCTTGGTAGTTGATTGATCCCTCATTTGTCAACTCTGGGGTTGTGAGTTGTCCATATTGGGGCCTAAGTGGCTAAGTGGGCTTGGTAGTTGATTGATACCTGACTGTGGGCTTATTAATTTTAGCTTAACTGAGAAAGGAGTGATCAACTTTTACTGTAGCCTTAATTAACAAGTTTTGCCAGTAAAATGTGTTCATGAATATATAAAACAATACAACATGGTAGGTATCATTTAATATCCCATTAAATGCCCTACTTTTGTAGGATAATATAAGCATAGCTGTATGTAAACATACATGTATGGTATTACCAAATTTGAATTTAACATTGTATATGTATAAAGCAATAATTTATTTTGACCACATTTCAAATTAGTGAACAAAGATATAATTACTGAATATGTTACTTAATTATTGAAATGTTCAATAAGTATCAGTATATATTTGTTGTCTTTTTTAGGAAGCAGTGTTTGAAGGATGATATAGAAACTATTAAAAGAGATATAGACACTGTCAAGTCCAGACTTTGTAAGATTTGTTTTACTTTAAACATATATTTCAAAGAAAAAATTCCAAAATAAGTTAAACATTATGTCTTTAATACCTAGTAAAATGATTCTGGCCAAGTAATTCTTTTAACGTTGGTCAAAATGCTTCCATTTTTACTCTTATTTATATACCAAATTTATTTAAGTTGTAAGAAACCACTCAATATGAACAGTGTTAACTCGTCGGCTTTAAATTACAATTGAAGGATGTCATATCAGGTAAATTGAAAAGTCGTAAACTCTGAAGAGTCTATGCATTATCTGCCTTAAAAAATGGGTTATGTTTAATGAGCTGAAAAAAATCAGCATTCATTAAAAAGTATCTTAATAAATTTCTTTTCAGTTCTGTATAATAGTACTTCTTCAGTTGCATATAAATGCTTTTGATCTTTATAGTTAAGATGGAACTAGATGTAGCATCAGCATTCAATAATGGAAAAGACTTACAAAGGAAACAAGACATATTACACCAGGTACAGATCAACTTTACCAAAGATCAATATAAACTATTGCCGTTAATTTACGTTAATCGGACAGTCCCGTTGTCTGTAAATTTTTCATATTTTTATCTTATACTTGAGAACTGCTCAACAGGATTTTTTTTAATCTTGAAAAAAGTGTTGTTACTTACAGAACAGAAATTTAAAATGACCAATCACAGATGGCATTTTGGTCAGCGTTTCAAGAATACATGGTGGTCTTCTGAACATTATTGTTGATAATTTTATCCTGACTTTGGGTAAGGTGTGTCTGACTCCAACCTTAATTGGTAGTCTGACTTTGGGTAAGGTGTGTTTGACTCCAAACTTAATTGGTAGCCTGACTTTGGGTAAGGTGTGTTTGACTCCAACCTTAATTGGTAGCCTGACTTTGGGTAAGGTGTGTTTGACTCCAACCTTAATTGGTAGCCTGACTTTGGGTAAGGTGTGTTTGACTCCAACCTTAATTGGTAGTCTGACTTTGGGTAAGGTGTGTTTGACTCCAAACTTAATTGGTAGCCTGACTTTGGGTAAGGTGTGTTTGACTCCAAACTTAATTGGTAGCCTGACTTTGGGTAAGGTGTGTTTGACTCCAACCTTAATTGGTAGCCTGACTTTGGGTAAGGTGTGTTTGACTCCAACCTTAATTGGTAGCCTGACATTGGGTAAGGTGTGTTTGACTCCAACCTTAATTGGTAGTCTGACTTTGGGTAAGGTGTGTTTGACTCCAACCTTAATTGGTAGTCTGACTTTGGGTAAGGTGTGTTTGACTCCAACCTTAATTGGTAGTCTGACTTTGGGTAAGGTGTGTTTGACTCCAACCTTAATTGGTAGCCTGACTTTGGGTAAGGTGTGTTTGACTCCAACCTTAATTGGTAGCCTGACTTTGGGTAAGGTGTGTTTGACTCCAACCTTAATTGGTAGCCTGACTTTGGGTAAGGTGTGTTTGACTCCAACCTTAATTGGTAGCCTGACATTGGGTAAGGTGTGTTTTACCCCAACCTTAATTGGTAGCCTGACTTTGGGTAAGGTGTGTTTGACTCCAACCTTAATTGGTAGCCTGACTTTGGGTAAGGTGTGTTTGACTCCAACCTTAATTGGTAGCCTGACTTAGGTCCTCACCAGGTTCCCTGGCTTCCTTCACCCACAACTTGATATATCATGTAACAGACAAATTTATTTTTTGGATTAAACCTTATAAAGGCAAATAAAAGGAAAAAAATAAGTGGCAAAAGTGATGAGCATTAAAATCCTGAATTACTGCAGTTGTTAATTAGGAATACATGAATGTCCACCTAACAGATTTGACCATACATGTATACTAAAAGTCACCATTTCTGTGTTGGGTTTTTTCACGACAAATGAAAACTGCTTACCACATTTGGGCAAGCTTATGCTCCTAATGTAGATCCAAATACAAATAAATTTTTACAATGTAAAATTCTCATAACAAAAGTGACATGTAACAACAGAGCCATAGATTGAAATATGGACAGATTATCGTGGAACAATTTTTTCTATTGGACTTTTGTAAAACGGTACAAACCAAAGGTACAATATAGTATAATAAAAAATGCAAGCAAAAAACTGAGCACACAGGGGGTTTGACCTTTAGCATAGATTGTTTATATCCAGACTGACAGCATTGACAATACACCAGACATTTACAGTATAATCAACATGTTTAATGATTTATTTTAGAATGTACATGAGTTGACATCCTATCAACACAAACAACCATACAGATCCTCTCAGGGAAGCTGGAGTCCTACATCAGACAATGATAGACTTCACATGTCAGAACTCAGGTAATTTAAGACAATATATTGATGAATCTTGCTCTAAATTAATTGAAATTGGTCTAGAATTCAGATATATATATATAATTGGATGTAGTGCTAATAGATGAAAACATGACCATTTGCTTATCTTTAAATCATACCTTGGTTTATAGTGCTAACAGAAGAACATTTATTTGTATTTTTTACTTTCAGTTTCTTTCAAAGAAAATCAGCTGCATATATGAAATCTTTTATTTTCAAGGTCAACAGTCTCTTTATTAAAGGACAGAATTGGAAACATGGAGGCAGTTATCAACAGTCAGCAAACCACGCCTAGATACAGCACTCCTGTCATGCAAAATGGCTTCCACTTGTCATCGTCAAGCAAAAACCGAACTTTACCATCAAAGAAACAGAAGTCAGGTACAGACATTAAATGATTTGGTATAAGTAAGTCCATAACCAGATTTTCTCCTTAGACAGTAATTATCAAGGAAGCACTGCAGTACATCCATGTATACTAAAGTTGATTGTTTTTGCATGACAAATGAAAACAGTTTGCCAAATTTGGTCAAGCTGATGCTTCTGTTGTACCGTAGTTCAAAAAAGGTGCAAATTGAAACAAAAAATTATTTTACACAGGTAATCAACATTTTGAAATTTGCATGTTTTTTCATTTTGCAATGACAGATAGTAAAGTTTTACCCTGTTTTGAAGTAATGGGTAACCTAGGGGCTTTTTATTTTGCCTGTTCCAAATTATTCTGGCAACATTGTTGAGGTTAATCTGGAAAAAGTTTGGCTCTTTGTCCTGAATACCATTGAACATTACAAAAGCGGACGAACTTTGGTAGATGTTTAGAAACAAACAAGGTTGACTTATAATGTGAATTTCCAGCTTCAAAAGTCAAGGATAATTTGTGAGATGTAAATAAAAGACTTGAATGAGATATGTACGTGTTATCATGGGACAATTTTTTCTAATGGATTTTAAAAACAAAAAGGAAAAATATGGAATAATAAAAGAAATACTAGCAAAAAACTGGGTGCACAGGAGTTTGACTTTAAAGTATATGTTACTGTTTTATTTCAGGTCAAAGTTTAACTCTACAATATACACATAATATTGTTTTTTTAATTCTGTTGGCAATCTAATTTAAAACAACCACAGACAACAGGAACAATTTTTTTCTGTTCTTTTATTTTTGAATTTTTGAAGTGATAATAACTACTTTGAAAAATATGTTTGTCCTAGCATACAAAGGGAAAGTGGGTCATCTTAGTGCAGATAACGAAATGTATCAATTCTTTTTACATGTTTTGAGGCTTATTTTTTTTTACACCCCAACTTTGGTTCCCAAAATACAAAGACTATAAGGGGTGTAATACGAGATAAGATTACTGTTATGCATATACTTTGTAGTGATAATTGTATTTCAGTGTATAAAACCACCACAAAGTTAGATAATGATTTAGACTCTGTTGATTTTCTGATCTCTGATGATGAAAGTTCAGACTTAGAAATATTCAATCCTAAGAATCAACATATTAAAGGATTAGACAGTGGTAAGAATAACATTATTTCTTTGTATTAAGTGAAAGGCTTAAAAAAGCTACAAATTAGTAAAAGTAATACATTGTGTGCAATACAACACAAATAGTGGTCCATGTAAAATAAAAAGGGGCCTCGGTGGCCGAGTGGTTAAGGTAGTTCGTCTACTATTGGTCACGTGGTCTGTCAACACTGAGATTGCGGGTTTGATTCTCACTGCAGGCAGGGTGTACTCAACTCCAGTCTTAATTGACAAGGATTGCAAGTTTTCCTACCGCAGGTCGGGGATTTCTCCGGGTACTACTCCGGCTTCCTCCGCCAATAAAAACTGGATGCCATGATATAGCTGAAAAATTGCTGAAAGTGGCGTTAAACACCATCAAACAAACAAACAAAAAACAAAATAAATAGCTATAAACTGTATACAATCTTACAGTAGAACTTGTTTAATAGGACATGTACATAATGGTATTTATGTTATTCTGTGTAACCAATACGACATCATTTGTTTTAGTAAATTGATTGTAAAACTACTTAATTATAATTAAATTTACAGTTTGTGATTATGTGTAGATCAGAAATACAGTTAAATAATAGTGAAGTCTGCCTCACACTTACAAACCATTCATTATGTGCAGTCAAAATACATCTGTTGAGTTGGCTACACAATCAGTAATATATGTGTATCTGCCTGATTCTTTAACTATTTGTTATCATTACCAAATTAAATGTTTTAAGCATGTTTTATTTAAGGTTGATGTTAATAGGTAAAAACGTGGTATAAGAATTTAAAAGGAGGAGGTTCTGAATAAAGCATTGGGTATCACACATTCAATACACATTTATTGGCTCAATTTACTTGCAGCTTCTAAATAAAATGTCAGAAAGGTGTCAATAATTGACAAATGGAGGGAGTAAGAGAAAACATTTATTAGGGAGTTTGGTACCAAATGCTTTGTTTATTTTATTTTAATTTAAGGCAACACTAAATTACAGTGTAGATTTGTTTTGTAGTTTTTTCTTCTGTTTACAAGAAAACAAGAAACAAAAGGAAAGATTGAAAATAATCTAGACTACTATATAATAGTCTAGAGAGCAACAGTACACAAGTTAACTAGACTACTATATAAAAGTCTAGAGAGCAACAGTACACAAGTTAACTAGACTTCTATATAAAAGTCTAGAGAACAACAGTTAATTTAGTTTTGCCTTGCATATAACTGAAAAATCGGATGGCTCAGTTGTTATAGAGAAGGGTATTAATGGCCAAATTTAATCATTTATTTCCGTTTTAATTTTTGCACAATAAGATATTTATTTGTATAGTATGTATTGTGCTAAATAATGATTAACCATATAGAAAATCTAATTGTCACATATATTGTTGGTTGGTTTATATATTCACTTGTAACATCATTTCCTATCTATAGAGGCTTCTACCATCAGGTATTGGTTAAGACATATATTTTTGGTAAATCATTGACACTGGTTCAGTTTAAATATTATCTAATAACTAATTGATTTTGACAGGATGGTAAACACCGACGACCACAAACTTAATATGGAATAATATGGATGTTGACTTGAATATCTTATGTTATTTTAAATCTAGTATTTTTTTTAATGCTTTTATTTTGGGTTTTACAAGACTGGAATTCCTAATACATAGATGATAATCATACAGCTTTCTATTAGCTGAAAGTTAAACCTGTCCCTTCCGATCTCTTCCGAAAAAACCAAGATTGTCTCACCCAACAGTGGACAAAATGATGAACTGAACACACTATAAGCCATGTCCCACCAGACAGCAGACAAAATGATAACTGAACACACTATAAACCACTTTCTTTTTAAAACGTACGTTACTGATATAATAAAAGACAACAAATTTCAAAGTTCTAAGTGATGACAGCAGTAGATGTTCTGCCATGTGAAGCGATGGAGGAATTTAACACTCTCTACTCGTTTCAGTGAATATGGAGTAAAACAATATCTAGTTTATAATAAATTGGTTTGATAAATATTGGGTAAAGTTAGATTTTATAGTACTGGCGGTAGTCTATATGTGATAACACCAGATGACCTTGAAACATATAAATAACACCTGGTTTATATTTTACAGATGATGATTTAGATCTAGATGATCTTGACTTAGATGATGATATGGGATCCATTGATTCAGATTTAAATGATTTATAAACAGATCTTCACAAGGGAGATAATCCATTTTGCAATATTGTAACCATGTATAGACACATAATCAAATATTAAGCCAGTATCAATCAAGTGTATTTACCTGTTAGTTTAGATGTTCATGCTATTTATAAGAATGATGACTACATAGCTTCAATTGATATAGTATAAAGAGAAATAATAAACAAGGCAACCATGAGATATTCTGTCACTATAGAAAGTTGTTTCAAAAAATTATTAATATGATATTGTTCATTAGATTTTGTTTATCTTTGAATTTTTATTAATTTTTACTTCTAAACTCCAACATTGTAATTGTTTACCTATACACATGGTTTGCCTCTAAATGAGTTTGTTTTGCATATTAGTGACTTGTAGATATTCCCGATAGATTCCCATGATCCTATATTAGACAATTGGTGGGCACGTGCAGCTGTCGGTTCTTTTAGAAATTGTGTAATTGTCTTATAGGTCACCAAATTCTGTTACCAACCTAAAAATGTCAATTATTTTTATGCCCCCGCGATGACATGTCGGGGGGCATTAAGTTTTACTCATGTCCGTCCGTCCGTCTGTCCGTACGTACGTCCGAACAAATTTCCGTCAAGCTTTTCTCAGAAACCGTACATCAGAACAATTTGAAATTTGGCAGGGTGGTTCAGTATCACAAGTTGTACGTCCTAAGCGACTTTCAGACCTGTCGGACAACTACTTCCTGTTTGCGACTGGGCCGATATGAAAATATGTTAACATGAGTATGAAAATTTCCGTCAAGCTTTCTCAGAAACCGTACATCAGCACCATTTGAAATTTGGCAGGGTGGTTCAGTATCACAATTTGTACGTCCTAAGCGACTTTCAGACCTGTCGGACAACTACTTCCTGTTTGCGACTGGGCCGATATGAAAATGTGTTAACATGAGTATGAAAATTTCCGTCAAGCTTTTCTCAGAAACCGTACATCAGCACAATTTGAAATTTGGCAGGGTGGTTCAGTATCACAAGTTGTACGTCCTAAGCGACTTTCAGACCTGTCGGACAACTACTTCCTGTTTGGGACTTCATTTAGCGGGGGCATCCGTGTCCCATGGACACACTCTTCAATTTTTTTTTAATGGAAATATCCAAGCAATATTGTTTACTGAATTAATGTTAAGTTGTAAGTCCAATGTTGAATCATAAGACAAATTCAAATAATGTTTTATAATTCCACAAATATCTAGTAGTGCTGAAAAAATCACAGACAATTACTTTCCTTCAAGTATCAAAGATTTGGCCTGAATCATTCATTACAATTTAAGTAGAAGTTTTTAATACCCAAAACAGCTAAAATTTTACATTACACAAAAACAGAAAAATCTAGAATATTAATATCATGTAAATAACTTGTCATTTTCTATCAGTAGGTACTTATACACTAAGGTCAACGAAGTCTATATACATGATATGACAAAAAAAATCTTGGCCATCAGCTACAATAACTACACTTTCAAATTATGGTCAAAGTAATATATTAAATACAAGGTAATAAAATCTGCAGTTGGACATTTTTGCTGAATTTATCTATTTATTCAGGTTTACTTCATTTGTAAACAAAACATGTAGTGGTACTGACTGACCCAAAATTAATTACGAAACAAAAAGTTATTGTATCAGTATAGAATCAAATAACATATTTGAAAAGGACATGTACATATTTACTATCTTGGTTGTATGAAAGCCATTAACATTATCATAATATTCAGAAATCTAGATGTTGCTGATCTGCATAGATCAAACCTTATTGGTACCAGACATTTTGTTGTGAATAGAGGTTTATGAGGTTCTTATATACATTGTTTGTGACAGGTTGATTTTTCTAATTTTTTTTAGCGTGTATGTATTACAGAGTGTTATTTGAAGTGGAGATAATTTGTGGAAGATTGAAGTTCTTTGTAATACAGAGTTGTATGTTCCACCATTCATGTTGCAGTTAACATTTTATTCGTGACATTTTACTTTTTGAATTTCGAAAAAAGGATGCTTTTCTTGTTTGTTCTTGGGTTATTACCAGTAATGCAGGCTTTTCACTGAATGTTGGTAAAGTTGCAAGCTTGTGCAATGTATATTGATGATACACAAATATAAGGATTTCCTTCACAATTGAACATTTGTATTTAAAAAACTGACTTTTTTATTATGTAAAAATCTTACACAATGATGCATTTCCAAATATTTCATTATATCATCAATGCAGTATATCGTTGATCGATAGAAACGTAAAAATTAGACCACACCCTTATATTTTGCTTTAGTGAGATTATATTCATTTTGAATGCAACAAGGTACTTTCTCATTTAAAATGACCCTAAATATACAGTGCCTACACTCCAGTTATCTTCCTCTTGCCATGTTAGACATATGCTTCCATTCACTGCAAATTTTATGCATTTATTTCCTGTAAAGTTGTTAAAGTTTTTATTTTCTATGCTTTTAAAATTATGCAAATTCGAGATTTAATAGGCTAACACAAATTTGTATTTAACTATAGATTTGTAGAGTTACACCAATATAGAATATTGACTTAAAATGTTTCTGGTTGGTATCATATATGCTTCTGTTATAAAAATGGTAAAAAAGACAATTGCTGAAAATTATGCAACCAATTTTTAAAGGTGCTTAAATATTAACATGTTTGGTCCCATTTTATCTATGCATTGTCTGTGATGTATTATTTTATAAATGTTGTGATATTTTTGTTATTAAAATGTTATATATTCCTATGATTTTGTGGCTTTTTGATGCTTATTGGCCTGATTACACTTTAACCCAGATTATATAGTATGTTGAAGTTGGGCAGTTCAACCCAGATCCCTAAAACTACAGAAAGATTGCACACAAATTGAAGTTGTGCACCTGCTATTATGAAATTGTTCTAGAAATTTATTCTCATTATTCTAGACTTGTGGGGGATTGAATGTTCTCTTAGACCAACAGTTACATCACTATTTGGAATAATTTTCACACTCTATAATGATTTGTTAGTACAGAACCATGTTCACATTTTTCTGGAATTTTTCTTTTGAATTGCATCATGCATTATTTTAACTAAATTAGCAATATACCTATGGAACAATTGAAGTGCAAAAAATTGTATAAACTGTATCTATAACACAAAGACTAAGAATGCTGTTGGTAGTGTTAACCCACATTCTTTGGTGACTTTAGTTGAATATTGTGTCCTCAATGTTAGTTTAGAACAACACAACAAACTAAAAGTTGCTATTTTTATTGAGTTAAAAAAATAATACAATACATAAATAATAACTTATAAAACAAAAAAATAAACAACAAATACATGTGGAACCAACACGAAAGATATCTTTAAAAAAAAAATGTGTATAAATATCATTATAAATTGAAACAAGATCACCAAATACTAAAGATTCTTTAAAACAATGCACTACTTATATACAACTAAATGTAATTGAATAACAGTAAAAAAAAATCAGAATTATTATCAAATTTGTCAATTTGAATATAAAGATTTTTTTGTACGTAGTAGGTGATTATTAAATACCAGACTATATAATCTATATTTGTGACATTTACAACAAGTGGACAAGATTTATAGAATCTGTGCCACTTCATTATATTAGATGCATACCCTCCCTTACAAGTCTACCCTCTGTCTGCACTGAAACTGTAGCATAATGACATTGGTGGCTCTGGTATAGTGGACATTAAAATGTTAAGACCAATTATCCCTAAACACCAAAATAACTGGGACATGACATGTCTCAGATTTTGCTGATTTTCATTTCATAAGTTGCAATTGACCATTGGATCACAAAAATGATGACTGTTTGTTATGATTGACCACGGTTGCCATGGTAACCGAGGCGGTCATTTTTTATCATTTCTCATACTGCGAAATAGCCTATGTTCAATTACCAATTTGTTATTCAAAAATCAATGCATATTCAATAAAACGTTTTATTTGCTTAATTCAATACCTCATTGACAATAGTCAAACAGTTTCAAGACTAAACATAAATGTGTAGTCAGAACGAAACTTTCAAATATGTCAAGAAATCATGCATTTTTTCAGGAATTTTTTTACCAAAAAATTACCATTTTCGCCACTTTACCGACTCCATTTTCAAAAAATGCACCAATCACAAATACTCATCATGAATATAATTACATAAATTGATGATTAACATTCAAAATTTATAAAAATCTCAATGGGGTAACAAAAGATGAAAATGGAGTCAGAAAAGTGGCAAAAATGGTAATATTTTTTAACCAAAAATTATAGGGAATAATGCACTATTTCTTGACATGTTCAATAGTCTCAGTCTGATCACACATATATTTAAAGTGTTGTAACTGTTCTGAATATTTTCAATGAGATATTGAATTAAGTTTAAATAAAAAATTGTACAGAATATGCATTGATTTTTCCCTGAAAAATTGGGATTTGAATATTGCCCTGTTCACTGTATTTTAATCTGCTCAAAATGGCCACCACCGTTACCATGGCAACCGAAGTCAAATTATAACATAAAATCATTATTTTGTGATCCAATGGTCAATTTCAACTTATAAAATGAAAATCAGCAAAATCTGAGACATGTCATGTCTCACCCTATATGGAAATCCTTTGATCCTTATGGAGAATTGGTGTTAAGTACTTTAGTGTTATGTGATGTGGCAGTTTGTGACAGGTGCCTCATCAGACAGGCACTACTATACGTATCCAAAACAAACAAATATTAAAAAACTGACATTTATTTTAGGTAGTTTATATTTAAATCCTTTAATTGACACATGAGCTGGCCTCAAATTTGTTGTTAGCAGGCTAAAACATGTAGAACAAAAACACTTAAGATTTAGCCATGTTTTTTTTCCTTAATACAACTATATTTACTTAACATGAGGTCATAAAAAGGAATGCTGCTTTTTTCCAATTTGTATGAGCAATATTTCAGCTATATTACAGGTGAAATTCTTAAATATATTAAACTACATCGGAAAACAAAAAGACCTACTGAAGCTGTAAACATCTTTTGCAAGTATTTAACTAATTCAATACCTACACCTATACCATGATTTTATGATCCATCTGTAGGAAATTGTCTGAATTTGTATAGATTTTATTGGCATCTACAGATAAGCCTCTAATTAAGAAATAAACTTCCCACATAATTAGAAGACATAATCCTAAACTTACATTTAGAGCAAACTTACATTTAGAGCATTCACAATATAAGTTTATTCAGAAAAAAAAACATGCTACATCTTTATTACATGACAAGATGCCAAATCTGATAAAACATGCAGTACATCCACAACAAAATGCTTGTCAACAATCATAATAATACAATGCCTTAAGTTGAAGGGGGTATATAATATTACTGTACACAAAGAAAATATGTTATGCCCATGATGGGACAGAGGGTGATATTTATTTCTGAATATCACCACAACACCCTCTTCAAAAGCAGAATGGTTTTTACTATACTGATTTATTCACAACTAATGACATATATTTAATAAAAATTAAATCTGTAATGATATTGACCATTAATTAAATGTAACAAGATGAACAATTTGAAGAATATGAAATTTCGTGGTTGGTGACATGAAAAAAACCCACAAAATTTCTGTTCCCAAGTTTTTCAATCGTATGTATGAATGCTTTAAGAATGCTAAGCCTGAATGGACTATAATTTTTAAGACTTGACCAATGTCTATTCCAGTGTGGAGACTTGACCAATATTCCAGTGTGGATAATTTCAGAAGTATTGCATGGTGATATTCATGGGATATCAGTACAAATTAACAAATTAATGTGCTACAGATGGATTTAAATGTTATGAGTAGTACTAGTAAGAACAGGATAATAGACAAATGAAATTTACATATTTGAAAGAAAGGTTAAATTTGGTGAATAAATTATACCTACTTGACATATATGTACGACCACCCTACCTCCCCGTAGGTCTTACATTTTTTGCATGGTTTTTCAAGCGCCATGGGAAAACTGGTGAGATTTACAGGGACAGGAAGTGACATTATACACATGAGCGTATTTTTCACTTCAGGGAAGGAGCAAGACCAAAAAATAGAAAGTAAATTGGTTTTTTTTGTTTGTTTGAATGGTGTTTTAACGCCACTTTCAGCAATTTTTCAGCTATTTCATGGCGTCCAGTTTTTATTGGGGGAGGAAGCCGGAGTACCCGGAGAGAACCCCCGACCTGCGGTAGGAAAACTGGCAATCCTTGTCAATTAAGATTGGAGTCGAGTACACCCTGCCTGCAGTGAGAATCAAACCCGCAATCTCAGTGTTGACAGACCATGTGATCAATAGTAGACGAACTACCTTGACCACTCAGCCACCGAGGCCCCTAGAAAGTAAATCCTAACAGACATATATGTCAGGTAAGTTTCTAATTTATGAAATAAAATCAGATCCCTTTGAAATTCGAATGAATGCATGAATTTTTATGTATAAAATATTATTGTTGCCAAACACAGCATCAAATATTCCATATACATAATTATTGATTTACCTTAATTTGCAAGTTGACTATTTATGACACAACAATTTGTCTAAATAAATAACAAAACAAAAGTAAACAACCAACAAATCACTGTTAGGTTCTAAAACATTTACTTAACAGGAACTAAAAACAGTTTTTCTTCTAAAATGTCTTTTGCTTTTTTCATTAAAATAAGTAGTAAATGGATTAAAACAAAATGGTACCTTGTATAAAAAAATGTAAAACATAATGAAAAACAGATCTGCATGTAGCATAAAAGCTATAACAAAAAAGTACAATATAACAAGCATGCAACACAAACTGTAAAATACCATTATACAGATCTTCCTAATAAATAAAATGCTTTAAAAGATTGCTTTGATTTTGGTCTTGTTTTATTCAGATCATTACAATACCTGCACATGGGTTTAGATAACATATTAGTGCAACATAAAAACAAACAATGTTCATCTGATAACTGATATGGCACTAGGTTTAATGTTCACATTAAAAGCATACTTGGTTTCTCATTAAACATCTGAATATTTAATTGTGATTCAATATGCACAGTTACTCTATGGATATGTTTTTTTTGTTTTACTGGAAATATTTGATCTTCCTCGTCTCAGATCTTATTCCTGTATAGGTTCTAGTCATAAGATAACATTCCAGTCAGGTCGATTGCTACTGGACTGTAAAATACATTCATCGTCCGAGTCATCCACTGTACCATCAGACGACACCATTCCCACAGATTCTATATGATTAGATTGCACAAGACTGTATCCTTGGTGATCTATTAAAAGATTTTGTCAGGTAAAATTTAAAACATATATATAGGTGTTATTTGGTGTGATTAAAGGAATTGTTTTTTAAGTTCATATTTTGGTGTTTTTACTGCAATTTTACAGTACATATACCATGGTAGCAAAGTTACATTAATTATAATTTTATTTATTTTTAAATATTTTTATAGAAGGATCCAAGACAACATTTGGTTAAATTGGGTATAGATGAAAACATGAGAATATACTATAGGTATATACAAGTAAATATAAAAACAAGCTTAAGTTTTTGAATCCCTTAAAAATTGTGATATTTAAATTTTTTAAAGTAACTGATATTCTATTTGACTCCAAAGTTTTTCCCTGTGTCACTGAGTACTGGGCAGATCCAAACGTTTGACCTGTGTCACTGGGTACTGGCAGATCCAAACTTTTGACCTGTTTCACTGGGTACTGGGCAGACCAAATTTTTGCCCTATGTCACTGGGTACTGGGCAGATCAAACTTTTTCCCTGTGTCACTGGGTACTGGGCAGATCAAATTTTTGCCCTGTGTCACTGGGTACTGGGCAGATCAAACTTTTGACCTGTTTCACTGGGTACTGGGCAGACCAAACTTTTGATCTGTGTCACTGGGTACTGGGCAGATCCAAACTTTTGACCTGTTTCACTGGGTACTGGGCAGACCAAACTTTTGACCTGTGTCACTAGGTACTGGGCAGATCAAACTTTTGCCCTGTGTCACTGGGTACTGGGCAGACCAAACTTTTGACCTGTGTCACTGGGTACTGGGCAGATCAAACTTTTGCCCTGTGTCACTCGGTACTGGGCAGATCAAACTTTTGCCCTGTGTCACTGGGTACTGGGCAGATCAAACTTTTGCCCTGTGTCACTCGGTACTGGGCAGATCAAACTTTTGCCCTATGTCACTCTGTACTGGGCAGACCAAACTTTTGCCCTTTGTCACTGGGCACTGGGCAGATCCAAACTTTTGCCCTATGTCACTGGATACTGGGCAGATCAAACTTTTGACCTGTGTCACTTTGTACTGGGCAGACCAAACTTTTGACCTGTGTCACTGGGTACTTGGCAGATCAAACTTTTGACCTGTGTCACTTTGTACTGGGCAGACCAAACTTTTGCCCTGTGTCACTGGGTACTGGGCAGATCCAACTTTTTCCCTGTGTCACTGGGTACTGGGCAGACCAAACTGTTTTTCATGGACAATTTGGTTTGTTTAATCCCCAAACAATAGGCCTGATTTGGTGGACTCAATTACTAACTAAGCCTGATTAGGTGGACTCAATTACAAACTAAGCCTGATTAGGTGGACTCAATTACAAACTAAGCCTGATTAGGTGGACTCAATTACAAACTAACCCTGATGAGGTGGACTCAATTACAAACTAACCCTGATGAGGTGGACTCAATTACAAACTAACCCTGATTAGGTGGACTCAATTACAAACTAACCCTGATTAGGTGGACTCAATTACAAACTATGCCTGATTAGGTGGACTCAATTACAAACTAACCCTGATGAGGTGGACTCAATTACAAACTATGCCTGATGAGGTGGACTCAATGACAAACTATGCCTGATTAGGTGGACTCAATTACAAACTAAGCCTGATTAGGTGGACTCAATTACAAACTATGCCTGATTAGGTGGACTCAATTACAAACTAACCCTGATTAGGTGGACTCAATTACAAACTAACCCTGATGAGGTGGACTCAATTACAAACTAAGCCTGATGAGGTGGACTCAATTACAAACTATGCCTGATTAGGTGGACTCAATTACAAGCTAACCCTGATTAGGTGGACTCAATTACAAACTATGCCTGATGAGGTGGACTCAATTACAAACTAACCCTGATTAGGTGGACTCAATTACAAACTAAGCCTGATTAGGTGGACTCAATTACAAACTATGCCTGATTAGGTGGACTCAACAAACTAAGCCTGATTAGGTGGACTCAATTACAAACTATGCCTGATTAGGTGGACTCAACAAACTAAGCCTTATTAGGTGGACTCAACAAACTAAGCCTGATTAGGTGGACTCAACTACAAACTAAGCCTGATTAGGTTAACCCAGAACACAAGAGTTCAACATGTACTTAACAAAACAACAACACAAATACTTGTTAGTTTAATAAATAAGTGCATGAAAAAAAAATATATATAAGTGAATAAAATAAAGAATATAAATGATATTAAGGTAAAAAGTCTATAAAGCTGCTGTATTAGTAGGAAAATACACTATATTTGTAAACAGTAAAACTCATTTACAGTTAACGATGCTACACAGGTAAGGGGTATAGAATGATAATCCAGAAGGATTATGTTATAACTGCATCAAAACAGCATTTATTTTAATACAATAAACAAGTGTGGGCTGTGAGCCAATGCTTATTAGGAAAAACCAGCTTTCCCAAAAATTTTGCAAGTACCGGTATGTCCAAAATGTGTAAAAATCTAAGTATTTGGTACACAGAAAATAGATGACAAAAGAGCATAAAATCGCTATAAACCATATGGTACTATAGGATAAAGCAATATGCAAAATATCAGACTGCCACATCCTATAGTTGCTTATAAAACTGTGATGGGAATTTTGGTTACGGACGGACTGATGAACGAACGAACAGGCAAAAGGACAAGGGTAAAACAGTATACCCCTTCTTCTTCCAAACAAGGGTATTATTAGCATAATACTACATGTATAGCATATTTGTGTATATTGTCTCACTTTGTATGAATGTTAATATTAAAGCACACCTCAGGAGATGAATTCCTAACTGTCTGATGGAAATGCTTACACAAAAGGGTTTACTGTAGACACTTGGAAAGAATTTAAATATAATAGAGTTTATTGTAGATTAGGTTTACTGTACAAATGCTCAAATAATTACATAATATTTACTCTATAGTGCTAACAGCAAAAAATAAAATAAAATAATAAAGCCAAACTGTTTGTTGTGTGTTTAGTTTTGAGTTATATCCAAATAGACAAAAAATGGAGATATTGTAGATATTTTGGGCGATTTTGAGGGATTTGCACATAGTTGATATGTGACTTAATGGCATATATAGCAATGTTGGGGTATTTCCATAACAGACAAGTGAATTAACATGACTTAATGGCATACATAGCCATGTTGAGGTATTTACAAATAACAGATAAGTGACTTAACATGACTTAACGGCATATATAGCCATGTTGGGGTATTTCCAAATAATAGACAAGTGACTTAACATGACTTAATGGCATACATAGCCATGTTGGGGTATTTCCAAATAATAGACAAGTGACTTAACATGACTTAATGGCATACATAGCCATGTTGGGGTATTTCCAAATAACAGACAAGTGACTTAACATGACTTAATGGCATACATAGCCATGTAGGGGTATTTCCAAATAACAGACAAGTGACTTAACATGACTTTATGGCATACATAGCCATGTTGAGGTATTTCCAAATAATAGACAAGTGACTTAACATGACTTACTGGCATATATAGTCATGTTGGGGTATTTCCAAATAATAGACAAGTGACTTAACATGACTTAATGGCATATATAGTCATGTTGGGGTATTTCCAAATAATAGACAAGTGACTTAACATGACTTTATGGCATACATAGCCATGTTGAGGTATTTCCAAATAATAGACAAGTGACTTAACATGACTTAATGGCATATATAGCCATGTTGGGGTATTTCCAAATAATAGACAAGTGACTTAACATGACTTAATGGTATATATAGCCATGTTGGGGTATTTCCAAATAATAGACAAGTGACTTAACATGACTTAATGGCATATATAGCCATGTTGGGGTATTTCCAAATAATAGACAAGTGACCTAACATGACTTAATGGCATATATAGCCATGCTGGGTATTTCCAAATAACAGACAAGTGACTTAACATGACTTAATGGCATACATAGCCAGGTTGAGGTATTTCCAAATAATAGACAAGTGACATAACATGACTTAATGGCATATATAGCCATGTTGGGGTATTTCCAAATAATAGACAAGTGACTTAACATGACTTAATGGCATACATAGCCGTTGGGGTATTTCCAAATAATAGACAAGTGACTTAACATGACTTAATGGCATACCTAGCCATGTTGAGGTATTTTCAAATAATAGACAAGTGACTTAACAGCATATGTAGTCATGTTGGGTATTTCCAAATAAAAGATAAGTGACTTAACATGACTTAACGGCATATATAGCCATGTTGGGGTATTTCCAAATAATAGACAAGTGACTTAACATGACTTAATGGCATACATAGCCATGTTGGGGTATTTCCAAATAACAGACATGTGACTTAACATGACTTAATGGCATACATAGCCATGTTGGGGTATTTCCAAATAACAGACAAGTGACTTAACATGACTTTATGGCATACATAGCCATGTTGAGGTATTTCCAAATAATAGACAAGTGACTTAACATGACTTACTGGCATATATAGTCATGTTGGGGTATTTCCAAATAATAGACAAGTGACTTAACATGACTTAATGGCATATATAGTCATGTTGGGGTATTTCCAAATAATAGACAAGTGACTTAACATGACTTTATGGCATACATAGCCATGTTGAGGTATTTCCAAATAATAGACAAGTGACTTAACATGACTTAATGGCATATATAGCCATGTTGGGGTATTTCCAAATAATAGACAAGTGAATTAACATGACTTAATGGTATATATAGCCATGTTGGGGTATTTCCAAATAATAGACAAGTGACTTAACATGACTTAATGGCATATATAGCCATGTTGGGGTATTTCCAAATAATAGACAAGTGACCTAACATGACTTAATGGCATATATAGCCATGCTGGGTATTTCCAAATAACAGACAAGTGACTTAACATGACTTAATGGCATACATAGCCAGGTTGAGGTATTTCCAAATAATAGACAAGTGACCTAACATGACTTAATGGCATATATAGCCATGTTGGGGTATTTCCAAATAATAGACAAGTGACTTAACATGACTTAATGGCATACATAGCCGTTGGGGTATTTCCAAATAATAGAAAAGTGACTTAACATGACTTAATGGCATACCTATTAATGTTGAGGTATTTTCAAATAATAGACAAGTGACTTAACAGCATATGTAGTCATGTTGGGTATTTCCAAATAATAGACAAGTGACCTAACATGACTTAATGTCATATATAGCCATGTTGGGGTATTTCCAAATAATAGACAAGTGACTTAACATGACATAATGGCATACATAGCCATGTTGGGGTATTTCCAAATAATAGACAAGTGACCTAACATGACTTAATGGCATATATAGCCATGTTGGGGTATTTCCAAATAACAGACAAGTGACTTAACATGACTTAATGGCATACATAGCCATGTTGAGGTATTTACAAATAATAGACAAGTGACTTAACATGACTTAATGGCATACATAGCCATGTTGGGGTATTTCCAAATAATAGACAAGTGACTTAACATGACTTAATGGCATATATAGTCATGTTGGGGTATTTCCAAATAACAGACAAGTGACTAAACATGACTTAATGGTATATATAGCCATGTTGGGGTATTTCCAAATAACAGACAAGTGACTTAACATGACTTAATGGTATATATAGCCATGTAGGGGTATTTCCAAATAACAGACAAGTGACTTAACATGACTTAATGGTATATATAGCCATGTTGGGGTATTTCCCAATAAGTGACATAATAGTGCTCATAGACATTTTAGGGGATTCCCCAATAGTAGAGAGGCATCTAACATTTACATATTTTAGTGCATTTTTCAAATAGAAGAAAAGTGACCTCATAGTATATATAGGTATTGTACATACTAGTAGGATAATTAATGTAAGCTTATTAGTCATGGACACAGTTTAAATTAAAAAAGACAAGAACTATCAAAGTAAGCAAAAAAAGCAACTACAAGATAATCAATAACAGGCTATCTGAAGATTGATTTAAAACAAAACAAAAAACTATTTTTTCAAATTTTTTTAAATATTAATTTTGTTAGTCAAAATGATTTTTTACTTTATATAAGTTATACATGATTTATTTTCTATAGCCTGTTTCTGACGAGTTGTTTACATGCTACACAATGTTAGTACACAATACAACAGGTAAGTAAACAAGCAAAACAAAAGAACATCTAAACATAGATAGTAAAGTGTTATCTTCCAATAGATTTATGGAGTTTACTATCTATAAATTGTGAGTTCACACCCTGTTCCAATTTACACTCAATTTAGCATAGGTGGACAAAATCCATAAGGTATAATTTTCAAGACAGAAAAAACTCATTTTGTTGTAATTCCAAGGCAAAAATTATCTCCCTTATATTTTAAAAGGCAGACAGATTAACCAACACATTTTAAACCCCATCACTTCAATATATTAATTAAAAGTTATAACTTAAGATTTTATCTTGATTAATCAATGGGTTTAAACTGAAATATTTGATCTCATTCTTATTATAAATTTATGCCATACCCATTTCAATAATTACCGAGAGGTTCTGAATGGCTTACTAAAGAAAGCAGATAAATGAAAGTAGACAAACAACTTGAGACCAACAACTATGCACAGATGGAACTGCAAAAACTATAGAAATTAATAATTAAACTTCAGTGTTTAATTGTCATAAGAGGGATATTGTCGTCCTTGAAATTAATATTGGAGTGATTTTGTCCATTTATGCTCAACTACACAGAAGGGATTTCACTTATTAAAAACATGCAAATAATACAAGCATGCAATTAAGATGCAAAACATTTGTGACAAACTGATTAAAAAATAAACCCTGTAAACAATTTATACTTCACAATATTTTAACACTATTGCAGATAAGCTAATTTACCAAAGAAAGGCTTCTTAGTGTCACATAGAAAGGTGTTCATAGCATCACATAAAAATGTCTTGAAAATGATTTAAAGAAGAAATGCACATATACCCTGATATTTGTTAAATAATAAAAAATTATGCATGCAAACATTCTCTAAGTAGTTTGAACCCGCTCTTAATAAGAACATTTATAAAAATTTAAACTATAAACTGATATTAACTATCTGGGTCAGATGGATTATTTATTACAGTGCCATTGTAATTAATTGGGTCAGAGGTAATGACCCCTGTCACCTGAACATTGCCATCACCTGATATGATAGGGTCATCTGATTGGTTATCACTACCTTGTGAGTTTTTACGGGATGGTATTAGAAAGACGATACTCAGTGCTATGACAACATGCCAGGCACTGTGTGTATATTTATAGTTATCGTCTGTCTCTAGGAATGCAAAGATGACTAATCCTGTTCCTGCTAGTAGAATCCCTGGTAATATAAACTTCACATATCGCCACTTAGAAGGATAACACCCCTTACGTCTACAGCATTGCACTACCTGTAACAGACAGTAGAGTATTACAAATGTTATACAGAAAAATAGCTTTGGTGTAAGCAAATAATCTACTTTTACTAGTTTTTTTCAATCAAGACTACACAATTTGCATAGAATTCACAAGTAAGTCAATGTATGTGCTCAAAAATGTCATACACATGTATATGTTACCTAAAATATATCACATTAATTTAATTTTCATTCAGTTAAACTCATGAAAATCAAAAGAAACCTGAAAAAAAGGACAAATCTGATGGTCTGAGTAATCCATGTTGTGTGTCACTTTCTGTTTTTGATACCATATGTTTTTATCCTTTGTTTAGAGTTGTTTAATTGTTGTTTCCAGATTCTTACATTTATTATGCCAGTATTTTTTATGTTTTTGTCATAAATAAATACTGGTTTCTGATACGCTAATGCTGGTGGCAAAATATTCATAAGTATAATGCTTACCAATATTTAAATAATCAATAAAATATAAGCAGACATTTATTGTTTTAATTTTAATATGAAATTTTTAGAATTGCAAATTTTATGCCTGCATAGGTGATGAAAGATCCTCTTGTTGGGAAATGTTTTTCTTTCAAAATTCTTAATACTGTTTAAAAAGGGTGATACAAATGGAAGTGCATACCAAAAATGAAATAACATATTTATGAACATTAACACTATAAAAAAAAAACAGAAAAAAACCCCCAAAAAGTTGTACATTTCACCAAATGACATCTTCAACAGAAGTAAAATGGTTGCCAAGCAAAGAGAAAGGTCAAAATATATGGTGTTGAAAACAACATAATGATCTTGTTTGATCTTGGCAGGTCAAAATGGACAACAAATATTAACCTTTCGAAGTGTTTTGTTATGACATGATTAAAATAAACTAGCATAACACATATGAGGGACAATACTTCATTTAATGTTTGAATACTGTTTTGTTTTTAAAATGCCTGAGAATTGTGTAATTTGGTTTTTTTTGTATGTATTAATTGTTTCCCTTTATGAGATATCTGTAGTATTTAAACTCTGTACAGCAATAATTATTTAACACTTACCCATGAAACAGACATTATGATGACGCCACCTAGAGCAGGAGCAACAAACACCCAAAGCCCGTGTTTGTCATACTCTACACCAAGGGCTAATGCCAGAGCACCAAGCATGTGAAAGGAAGATCTTACAGTATCATTCAACCTTGACATTGCTAGCAAGGTCACCCAGAAGGACATAATGGATCCATAAAAATCACAGAAACTGAGGACTCCATAATCCATCATACAATATGTGTACTTCACATTGTTTACATCACAGGCATGGTAGAACTAAAAACAAAAAAAACATTATAAGTTTTAATATCCACAAAATCATTTAGGAGGATTCCACCAGTCAGTGTAGATACAACATGAACAATTCCACACAATTGTTTAGGTGGATTGCACAAGTCTGTGTAGATACAGTTTGAACAATTCCACACAATTGTTTAGGTAGATTCCACCAGTCAGTGTAGATACAACATGAACAATTCCACACAATTGTTTAGGTGGATTCGCCATTCAGTGTAGATACAGTATGAACAATTCCACACAATTGTTTAGGTGGATTCACCATTCAGTGTAGATACAACATGAACAATTCCACACAATTGTTTAGGTGGATTCATCATTCAGTGTAGATACAGCATGAACAATTCCACACAATTGTTTAGGTGGATTCCACCAGTCAGTGTAGATACAGTATGAACAATTCCACACAATTGTTTAGGTTCATTCCACCAGCCAGTGTAGATACAGTATAAACAATTCCACACAATTGTCTAGGTGGATTCCACCAGCCAGTGTAGATACAGTATGAACAATTCCACAAAATTCTTTAGGTGGATTCCTCCAGCCAGTGTAGATACTGTATGAACAATTCCACACAATTGTTAAGGTGCATTCCACCAGTCAGTGTAGATACAGTATGAACAATTCCACACAATTGCTTAGGTGGATTCCACCATTCAGTGAAGATACAGTATGAACAATTCTACACAATTCTTAAGGTGCATTCCACCAGCCAGTGTAGATACAGTATGAACAATTCCACACAATTGCTTAGGTGCATTCCACCAGTCAGTGTAGATAAAGTGCGAACAATTCCACACAATTGTTTAGGTGGATTTAACCAGTCAGAGTAGATACAGTATGAACAATTCCACACAATTGTTTATGTGGATTCCACCTGTTAGTGTAGATACAGTATGAACATTTCCACACAATTGTTTAGGTGGATTTCACCAATCTGTGTAGATACAGTATGAACAATTCCACACAATTGTTTGGGTGGATTTCACCAATCTGTGTAGATACAGTATGAACAATTCCACACAATTGTTTAGGTGGATTTCACCAATCTGTGTAGATACAGTATGAACAATTCCACACAAGTATTCAGGTGGATTCCACCAATCGGTGTAGATACAGTATGAACAATTCCACGCAAGTATTCAGGTGGATTCTACCAGTCAGTGTAGGTACATTATGAACCATACTTTTAATCTGCTAAATCTTTGGTTTAGTGATGTGCAACTTCCAGAAATTTTTCAGCTATTTTGGTTTTTTTTTTTGTTTGAATGGTGTTTAACGCCACTTACAGCTATTTTTCAGCTATATCATGACGTCCAGTTTTTATTTGAGGAGGAAGCCAGAGTACCCGGAGAAAACCCCCGACCTGCGGTAGGAAAACTGGCTATCCTTGTCAATTAAGATTGGAGTCGAGTACACCCTGCCTGCAATGATAATTGAACCCACAATCTCAGTGTTGACAGACCATGTGATCAATAGTAGACGAACTACCTTGACCACTGGGCCACCAAGCTATTTTGGTGACCAACTTGTAATAAAGGAGGATGCCTGACTCGGTGATAGAATAGGAAGGAAACTGAGTAAAGCCCTTTTTCTCTGAAGGTACCCACTGTTAATGGAGGTGGTATTTATTGTACTTTCCCATGACTTGCAAGAATAATCCATTAAAACTGACGGTCATATTTTTGAGAGTGGATATGCCTGAGCTGTCTACCGTAAGGAGAAAAATGCACCATCCACCTTAGCAATAGTGTAAATTCAATGAAAATCTGTCATATTACAGTTAGATACCATTTCTGGAAAACTATTAGCCATTAAAACAGACAATACTAACAGGGAAAATAGTTATAGCACTTGAAACTGAAAAAAGTAAACAGGAAGTGGAAGTCTGAAAAAATATCCCACAATATGGCATGATCCTACAGAGCTATTGACACAAGTTTTGTATTGTATCATTGATTATTGCTGAGAAAAATGTGACGGACAGACACATACAGACACATATACTTACACACAAAACTAGGGGAATGTATTCACATGAATACTACTTGCCTGCCTGCCCAATTTGTTTTCTAGCACAAATGTTGAACACTATAACTGAATTCTTCAAATCTATAAAAAATCATAGTAGGACACGCCCAATTTCAATGGTTTTTTACGTTTTTTTTTATCTGTCAATATTTTCTGACTTGCCAGCGCAATAAGAAAAATAATTTAGATAATAAAACATTTGTTAAAAAAATAATAAACAAACCTGAAGTGGATAGTTTTATTTATTTCATAATTCATCCTCCTCAAATAAAATGAAATACATTCTACATCATATCACTATTTATTTTAAATTATGTCGAGCAATCTATTTAAATCCACTGTGTTATTTATAGACATTGAAGCTGTAGCTGTGTGTGCTATTTATAGAACAGTATATGTACACAACAGTGAACAAAAAATATTAATTAGGAAATATCTCAATAATAATTTGATAAATAAAAAAAGGACTTCACCTCAGGTACTAAATGGAACTGATCCATGCAAGTTTAAGCTCTAAAATATTTTGTATAGTTTTCTTATAAAAATGGCAGTTTCACACAAAATCAACTAACAAAATTTTGCCAAAGATGATACTTTCGTAACTGCCTCATAATGAAGAGTTATTGTAATGTTGTCATGATAAATCAATCAATATTTTATAATTGACTCATTTTCACAACTTTTGAAATTATGTCACGTTACTTTTTGTACAAGAACAATGCAAAACCATGTGATATACATGTATTTAAATACCTGCATTATTGATAACGTTGGTTATTTATAGAACAGTGCACACAGCACCTCTTAAGACTTTTAATATTGTGTAGTTTCTGATAAAAACGGTTTCAAAAAATTTGGCCAAAGTGAATACATTACTTATCAACCTCCTAATGAAAGGCAGGTAAGTAATGAAAACAGCATATCCCCTGTCTCTTATGGAGATGGGAGCTATAAAAATGATATAATTACTTACTGTTGAAAAGAACATGGTGAAGACATAGACAAGTCCTTCAACAAACATTTTACGTTTTATTGAGAAGAAAATTCCTGGGATAAAAAATGCATTACTGAGTGTTAACAGCAGCATAGTGGTGAGTAGTGTACTATCTGATTCTGCTACTGAGCCATCAGTACAACCAAAACCTTGCCAACCTATAAATAGAGATGATGAAAGTCAAAAGAATTCTATCACAACTTTGTATGTTGGTTTTATTTTCCTACTCTGACAACAAAACCATAAAAATTTAGTTAAATCAATTTTTAAGTATGGATTTATTGATATTTTGAGAAGTTAATTGTTTTCATTTTCGGTGAATTTCCAGTACTTAGTTCAACCCAAATAATATTAAGAATTAACATCAAAACTAAATTTCCAAATCAATGATTCAAAATATTTAAGTAAATTTTGAGAATCTTTGAATCAGTGCCAGATAACCCAGACAAAGGTTTGGCACAAGGTCATGCCTTTGTGTGGTAAAACAACCTGTTATTACCTTAAATACAACATGTGTTACATGATAAACAACCTATCATTATATGATAAACAAGCTGTTATTACCTGATAATCAAGCTGTTATTACCTGATAAACAACCTGTTATTACCTTAAATACAACATGTGTTACATGATAAACAACCTGTTATTACCTGATAAACAACCTGTTATTACCTGATAAACAACCTGTTATTACCTGATAAACAATCACAGGTACTAAATAATAACATTCCACTTATAAATTCTTTACAGTTGCCCTTGTCTCCACACTTGCTATCTACACATCGTGTCACATATATCTGAACAGATACCACAGGAAGCCTCATACAGTTTTCTTCAGTTCTGTTATTACTTGTAAAAACACAGAATTTATCAAAACAGAAAAAATAACATGTGAAATGGGAGATAAAAAACACATTTTACAACTAATTAGATACATGTATTATACAATTATCACCCTTGTTAGACCGAAACCTGATGGTTTGTCTACCTGAGAAATGTAGGGTCACCAGAGGGCTTGCCCAACTGTGACATAACTTGCAAGGGACAACAACATAATGCTTACATAAGTAAAACCAGTACTACTTTCTGCTAATGATACTGTTCTTATGTCAGAGAATGTGCAAGGAATGTTAAATGTTTTTTTCTGATTGTTGTATTATGTGGATACAGGTTGATATTAGTAGGAATATTGTGTCTGTGTTTGATAAAAAGGTTATAATAGTTTCTTGATATCAGAAAAATAGCAAAAGGATTCAAACCAAACAACCTTTATAACCCATATACTAACTATCCTTCATGAAGCGGTGTATTTTATTTGTTTGTATATTTTACACTTATGGCATTATCTCGACTTTGCAACAAATATTAAATTATAGAATAAAAACATCATAGCAATTAATACGGAAAACCTGTTACAGGTGTTATTAAAGAGGTCCAAATGGAATGTGTTAATATATTTTACACTTCCATGATGATCATTACCTTGACAACTATACTGAGTGATATTCTTGAAAGAAAGTTTAAAAAGTAATTAGAACCTGCATGAAATGAAAATGATGAGGAAATTCTATCATTTACTTCACTACCAAGGGATGCAACTCTAAACTGTCAAATCACCTTGGATATTGTTACTAGAATGGCACCATGAAATTAAGATTAGAATATCCAATGAAACTAGATAAAATACATGCATAGGAATTTCAACATGTTAGGTGTATTTAATTTGTCAACAAGCCTTTAATTCAAAGTAAACTTACTTATTTTTGTTGAAGCACATGCTATTTAAACCCATGTACCATCTCCCTCCTGATGGGTATGGTATGTAAACTTTACTGGAGGCCGCAGCCACAGATGTTGTATTTATAGTCAATCCTACCCCTCCTGGACAATGCCTCACACTGGCCAACGATGGAATGGAGCCTTTCATCAAACACAAAAACAGTACTGCATCTTGTGGGGAAACCTACAAAGAAAATATGTTTACAAATCAAAAGTTATCTAACATTCACTCTACAAAGATGAGAGTTTACCATAAGCCAAAACATCACACCTAAGGACAGTGGATTGAACCTGCTGTCAAAAAACAGTTACAAAAACTAACTTAAGACCAATGGATAAATTTCATAAATTTACTGCAGAATTGTCATGCAACTATTTGTCAATGATTTGTAAATAAACAAGACAAGCTTGTTTGTTGCCAGTAGCATTAAAAATTGTAACATAATACATGATTTTTACTTTGATCTTTTAATGGGTTAATCACACTTAATCTGTGTGTTGAGCAAAACCATTATTTAACATAGATGTTTCTTGTTAAACCAAAGTTCATGTCACTTGATAACAAGTGCTAAAGTGCTACAAATACGCCTGTCGAAAATTTGCCATTTTTTGTAGAACAACTCTTAAGTGGCTGAAGCAACTTAGATGGTTATCAATCTTGGTTGACATATAATGCCCTTAAACATTTCTCCCAAGTTTTTATGAAGATTGGACAACAACTGTTTGAGTTAGAGAGCAGACAAGGCAAATTTGCCATTTTTTTGAATAAATAAAGGGCCTTAATTCTGGCGTGGCTTCAGTGATTTAGCTGGTTATCGAACTTGGCCAAGATATTATGCCCATAAACATTTTCTTCAAGTTTCATGAAGATGGGATTACAACTGTTAGAGTTAGAGAGCTGACATTGCTGTGGACTACATCTCATAGTTTAAATGTTAACTGGTAAAAGACATGGTATATATAATACTTAAAGGTTTGGTATGTTCTATAATCATCATGGGAAATTACTGATATGAAGAATGCAGAATGTGATCCAAGTACATATTAGCTTTCTAACTTTGCTGCTTTGACATTTTTACAAGCTAAACACTTTGGTTGGGTTGTAAAAATCCAAGAGAATAACATTTAAAGACCCCTCCCCCCTCCTGCACCCTAGTACCTAACCCAACATCACACCCAAAATAACCCCATATACAATTCACAAACTGGTATTTCATATTTATTTTTATTTAATATTACAATAATTATTTTATTTAATGAAAAGATGTGTCAACGAAATAATGAAAGATTACTTATAAATTGCTAATATATTTTTGTGACAAAAACTGATTTTAATTAATAACTTGATATCAGTGAGATGGTATCCATTTCTGTGGGCCCCACTCACCTTGAGGTCAAAGATCAACTTCAAAGGCAATCAACCATGGTATGGGACTTTTATATTATCTCCCATGTATCCACATACCAAATATCAAAAGCCTCAAAAGACAAAACAGTTCAAATAGGACGGACACTATGACTACTATAGGGTGTCCGCCACAAAGTGGTGGGGCCCTAATAACATTTTGTCATCTCCAAAATTTACCAATTTCCAACAATGAGATATTTTTTTGCAATATTCTGGAAATTTATGTCTGATTATTAGCTATATAGGGTGTCAAATAAAGCAAAGAACATAACAAACAAACTGAACACATAAATATATTTACCAAAAAAACTTTGGATGTGACAAATACAACTTTCAGTGTTCCTCCAGCATCTCTGTCAGACAGTAGATCAAAGTTAGTCAACAGCACCTGATTGTATGGACAGTAAAGTTTGATGTCTGGTAGTGGGTAGAAAAACTTGTCTGGGAGAACAAATACTGATAGGAAGTCTTCTGACAACACATCAAATCGTCCCATTGGTGGAATTAACTCACATGAGCCATTAATCACCGGAGGACTTGGTTTATAGTGAATGATTTTGGTTTTATTTTCTGTGTCATTCACTGGTTCTATTGGGTTTACGACATTATACTGATTTATAATGCAACCTACAAGAAGAAGATATTAATTAGATGTTGTATAGGGATATCTATCAACAATGTGAAACAAAAAAAAAAGAAGTTCTGAATTAATCAAAAGTTCTGTCAACTTTAGAACCATGCTACTGGTGGCTACAAACATCAATTTAATCATTGTTTAACTTCCTGTCCAGATAATATATTTTGTATAATATCAGAATTTTTTTTATATATTAAAAATGTTAATTTCAACACAAGAACATTATGTTTCTGATTTAAATACAGTTTTCTGAAAATGATACTTACTTTGTATGTCAACTCCAAGGTCAATCTGAACATCAGTTACATTGGGCTGAAAATGTGGTGCAACACTTATATAGTTCCAACCATTAATAATGGGTGATGAGTACGTTAGATGACACGTGTCTGTAGTACAGTTAACACTGGTATCTACTGATAAGTCAGGTATATGGTTAGAGGCAGCAATGATGGACAGAGGACAATTGGTTGCATTTGATTGGTTTACATAACATCCATGTACTGTTACAGAGTATGAGATGGTTCCTTCTGGTACAGTCAACCTGAAAATGTCAATCAGAGTTTAAATAATGTCACAAAATCAAGAACCTGTACAACATTGGTTCAACAATATTTATGTCACTTGATCTTAAGGCAGAAAATGAATGACATAATAGAAAATAAATAACTATTTCTTGAGAAGTAGAATCAGCATTTTTTTTATTTAGAGTGGTAAGCTACATAAAGCAAAATATTATTAGCAATCACTGTCATTAGCCAGGTACAATAACTTCTAAACTGTTAGATAAATAACCAGCATTGTTATTAAAATGCTTCACATACTAGTATAGAACACATAGTGTTACCAATGCATGTTGGACGAAGAATTATCTTATTCAAATAAATAAGACCATATAATAATAGAGTCAACAATATCACGGTTATCTTTTTTTCTTTGACAACCTTCTACTTGTATCTTTTTTACCTGAGTGTTTTAGACTTGTAAACAGGTATCACAATGCTGTACTTCTTCCCTATAGATACCTCCTGTATATTGGTCAAATAGTTCGAGATGACCCGTACACCCATTCCATAGGCACATTTATTGTCATTTAGACCCTGGAAATAGAACATGTTATAAACCTGTATGTTGGTCAGATAGTTTGAGATGACCAGTACACCCATCCCATAGGCACATTTATTGTCATTTAGACCCTGGAAATAGAACATGTTATAAACCTGTATAATGGTCAGATAGTTGGAGATGACCTGTACACCCATCCCATAGGCACATTTATTGTCATTTACAATCTAATTAAAATTAAATCTTTCACTTGCTCCCCCCTTTTTGTTATAGGTCGCTGCTACACGCAGCGACCATAGCAAAAAGGGGGGAGCAAGTGAAAGATTTAATTTTAATTAGATTGTGTCATTTAGACCCTGGAAATAGAACATGTTATAAACCTGTATGTTGGTCAGATAGTTTGAGATGACCTGTACTCCCATCAGATCTCATAGGCACATTTATTGTCATTTAGACCCTGGAAATATAACATGTTATAAACCTGTATATTGGTCAGATAGTTTGAGATGACCTGTACTCCCATCAGATCTCATAGGCACATTTATTGTCATTTAGACCCTGGAAATAGAACATGTTATAAACCTGTATATTGGTCAGATAGTTTGAGATGACCTGTACTCCCATCAGATCTCATAGGCACATTTATTGTCATTTAGACCCTGGAAATAGAACATGTTATAAACCTGTATATTGGTCAGATAGTTTGAGATGACCTGTACTCCCATCAGATCTCATAGGCACATTTATTGTCATTTAGACCCTGGAAATAGAACATGTTATAAACCTGTATGTTGGTCAGATAGTTCGAGATGACCCGTACACCCATCCCATAGGCACATTTATTGTCATTTAGACCCTGGAATAGAACATGTTATAAACCTGTATAATGGTCAGATAGTTCGAGATGACCCGTACACCCATCCCATAGGCACATTTATTGTCATTTAGACCCTGGAATAGAACATGTTATAAACCTGTATGTTGGTCAGATAGTTGGAGATGACCAGTACACCCATCCCATAGGCACATTTATTGTCATTTAGACCCTGGAATAGAACATGTTATAAACCTCACAAACAATTGATTATAGCTCTTAAAAGTCACATGTTCTAAAACAAAATCTAATATTATATTATACATTTCTGTTTAAAACATTTATCTTTACACATACAAAATGCAATCTGTAAAATGTCACCAAAAAATGATATGCAGTAATATAAAAAAAGGCAAGGAAATGGACCGAACAACAACAGCTGAATCTTGAGAGATGATTACAAATCAGATTTAATCAAACATTTACAACACGAAACAAAAACCCAAAACCAAAATTATTCATGTACATGTACTATAATTCATTACAAATGAAAAGTTTATTTACATTAGAACAATTTTAAACAACAATCAATTATTGGACAGCTTGATAATTTCTGTCTTAGTAGGATACGTCAAAATTAAGTTTCTTAAGTACACAGAGAATGTGTTATGAAAAAATAATTATAGTTAAAGATTGCAAGAAGATGGTATCACTGCAAAGATTATAAGTTTAAACAAAAATGCTATCAATTTTTGCAAAATTTAGCTTCTTCAGTCACAATAAAAATAAATTTATGTTTTTTACTGTGAGATAAAATACATAAGTTTACGTACTGCCTGTGTCATTTTCTTGCCTGCCTTTGGTAGAAATCCTGCTAAGAACCATGGTCCAGGTTGTGGTGATTTTATTGTATATGACAGACTCACATTGTTTGTTGACAGCTGTAGGAAAATAGTTTCGTCTACATAAAAATTCTCTGGGTAGGTCTCATTATATGGTGTTGCTAAAGGATAACTACCATGACGAATGTATCTGAAAAACAATCTTATTGGTTAAAATAAAATAACTGTAACAAGAAACTGTGTCTCAGCAACACTGATGTCCTGCTTGGACTGTAACAAGAAACTGTGTCTCAACAACACTGATGTCCTGCTTGGACTGTAACAAGAAACTGTGTCTCAGCAACACTGATGTCCTGCTTGGACCATAACAAGAAACTGTGTCTCAGCAACACTGATGTCCTGCTTGGACTGTAACAAGAAACTGTGTCTCAACAACACTGATGTCCTGCTTGGACCGTAACAAGAAACTGTGTCTCAGCAACACTGATGTCCTGCTTGGACTGTAACAAGAAACTGTGTCTCAGCAACACTGATGTCCTGCTTGGACCGTAACAAGAAACTGTGTCTCAGCAACACTGATGTCCTGCTTGGACCGTAACAAGAAACTGTGTCTCAGCAACACTGATGTCCTGCTTGGACCATAACAAGAAACTGTGTCTCAACAACACTGATGTCCTGCTTGGACTGTAACAAGAAACTGTATCTCAGCGACTCTGATGTCCTGCTTGGCACACCCAATTTATTGGTAAATACCCAACCTTTTCTAAGTTCAATCAAGCGTGAATATTTGGCACAGCCCTACAGAATTATGCCAGTGAAGAATCCCGTCATGTTACAACTGTGAATCAAGTTTCATGAAGACGAATGGACGGATTAATGGATGGATATGATGGACGATTGAGTGAAAAGACCAAAAATCTAGGTCCCGAAAACTTCTGTAGGAGGACAATAAAACTGCAAGATGAATAAGATAACATTTCTGCATTTAAACATTATACTTAATTGATTAACAGTGAAATAATGTTTGGAATTCATAACTAGTTCAACCCTGGCACATAATGTTTTTAATATATTTGTTATCCTTTAATTTTCAGTGATTTTGTGTTCTGTATCAGGGAGTTGTGAGGTTTGTCTCCCCTGTTTGCGAGGTTTGTGTAGTTTATCTCCCATGTTTGTGAGGTTTATGTTTGGGTTATCTCCCCTGTTTGTGAGGTTTGGGTTTGGTTTATCTCCCCTATCTTTTTAGGTTTGTGTTCTGTTTATCTCCCCTGTTTGTGAGGTTTGTGTTCTGTTTATCTCCCCTGTTTGTGAGGTTTGTGTTTGGTTTATCTCCCCTGTTTGTGAGGTTTGTGTTTGGTTTGTCTTCTCTTTATATACATGTATTACATTCTTGTTACTTATGAGTTCAATTACAGTAAAACATATATCAAAGCATCTGGAGACTTGAATGCAATAATTATAGACAGTCTTGAAGGGAGGACCTAACACTTATATTTCCATCTAGTTTAAACAAAAATAAAACATTTACCAGCGAGTACATGTATTCTTATACTATGAAGACCAAAATAAAAAATCCAATACATACATAAAAACATTTCTGTTGGGGCAGTTCGGGAGTGTATCTGCGCTAATATCCCACAGGATTTCTGTGGAAGCTTCTGGAATGATGTACTTTGTCAGACTGACAGACTTATAACCATTATACTCGATCAGTCTTACAGCTGACTTCCATTCTACTTCCGAGGAAATTTCTACAAAACAAAATAATAATAATGAGGAAACATCCAATAAATTATCCATAGCACCCTTCTAATTATATTACTATATTTATTGAGAAGGCTTGAAGAATAATATCTTCAAGTCAAATCAATGTGTCACAGTTGAGAAGGCTTGAAGAATAATATCGTCAAGTCAAATCAATGTGTCACAGTTGAGGATGCCACGTCTTACTAAAAATACTGCAAGTGTGCTAGCATTATCAAATTCTGTCTAGCATATATTAGCATATAGGTCAAGTAAAAGTCAACAATTAAAGCTTTCTTATCTGAAGCATTGTTCTTACCATACTAAAACTAAAAAGAGCACACCCAACAAAATAAACCTGCACCCACTACTTATTCAACTATTGTACATTATATTGCTGATAAATGAAAGTAGAAAAAATATAACATATAAAGAGCCTGTGTTGCTCAGTGGTTTAACAGATGACAAAAAAAAGACATGACAGCCAGTCAGCACAGAATAAGTAGCTTTCATGTAGTAAGAATATGCTAAAAATATTACATGATATATTGTCTCAGATGTAATCTAAGTGATTACTACATCATCTTCTTAGTGGTGTCCCAGTATTTGTCATATTATAATGTGTATACAGTACACCACACCGGGATTCTTTGAAAGTATATAACAAAAATATATAAACAAATTTACAATATTATGGGACCTCTGTGGCTGCGTTGCATAGGCAGTTACCTACTTATGATCACCAGTGTGTCAGGACTTGGGTTGTGAGTTCGAGTCGAATTTCAGCCATCAAAAGCAAATACTATACAAAATAAAAATTTTAAGAGATAGCTAAAATATTGATGTATTTTAAAAAAACATTTTCGTAATTAAATAGGAAACAAAAATTCTTTGTTTTCAAATTCAACAAAAGACAAAAATACAATAGGTAAACATAGAAGGCATTTACAGTGTAATCCCTTGTTCAATTCAGAAATTTTAGGTGTGCTTTTACATGTATGATTTTTTCTACTAGCTGATGACGAGTCAAAAAGTTGTGGAAGCAGTATGGAATCAACATTCATCCAGCTATGACAACAAAAAATTGAAGAATGTGTCCATGGGACACGGATGCCCCCGCTAAAGTAAGTCCCAAACAGGAAGTAGTTGTCCAACAGGTCTGAAAGTCGCTTAGGAAGTACAACTTGTGATACTTAACCACCCTGCCAAATTTCAAATTGTTCTAATGTACGGTTTCTGAGTAAAGCTTGATGGAAATTTTCATACTCGTGTTAACACATTTTCATATCAGCCCAGTCGCAAACAGGAAGTAGTTGTCCGACAGGTCTGAAAGTCGCTTAGGATGTACAACTTGTGATACTGAACCACCCTGCCAAATTTCAAATTGTTCTTGAGTACGGTTTCTGAGAAAAGCTTGACGGAAATTTTCATACTCATGTTAACACATTTTCATATCGGCCCAGTCGCAAACAGGAAGTAGTTGTCCGACAGGTCTGAAAGTTGCTTAGGACGTACAACTTGTGATACTGAACTACCCTGCCAAATTTCAAATTGTTCTGATGTACGGTTTCTGAGAAAAGCTTGACGGAAATTTTCATTCTCATGTTAACACATTTTCATATCAGCCAATTCCCAAACAGGAAGTAGATGTCCGACATGGTCTGAAAGTCGCTTAGAATGTACAACTTGTGATACTGAACTTAACCCTGCCAAATTTCAAATTGTTCTGATGTATGGTTTCTGAGAAAAGCTTGATGGAAATTTTCATTCTCATGTTAACACATTTTATTGGCCAAGTCCCAAACAGGAAGTAGTTGTCCGTCAGGTCTGAAAGTCGCTTAGGACGTACAACTTGTGATACTGAACCACCATGCCAAATTTCAAATTGTTCTGATGTACGGTTTCTGAGAAAAGCTTGACGAAAGTTTTCATACTCATGTTAGAACATTTTCATATCGGCCCAGTCGCAAACAGGAAGTAGTTGTCTGGCCGGTCTGAAAGTCGCTTAGGACATACAACTTATGATACTGAACCACCCTGCAAAATTTCAAATTGTTCTCATGTACGGTTACTGAGAAAAGCTTGACAGAAATTTTCATACTTGTCTTAACACATTTTCATATCGGCCCAGTCCCAAACAGAAAGTAGTTGTCCGACAGGTCTGAAAGTCGCTTAGGACATACAACTTGTGATACTGAACAACCCTGCCAAATTTCAAATTGTTCTCATGTACGGTTTCTGAGAAAAACTTGACGGAAATTTGTACATACAGACGGACGTATTTACGTACAAATGAAGTCCCAAACAGGAAGTAGTTGTCTGACAGGTCTGAAATTCGCTTAGGACATACTACTTGTGATACTGAGCCACTCTGCCAAATTTAAAATTGTTCTCATGTACGGTTTCTGAGAAAGGCTTGACGGAAATTTGTTCGGACGTATGGACAGATGGACGGACGGACGGACATGAGTAAAACGTAATGCCCCCTGACATGTCGTCGCGGGGGCATAAAAAGCAGATCAGATACCATCTACAGAGCCTGAACACACCGTGAGAAGGAAAAGATAAAAGTTTGGACTGTGAGCTAATGCTCACTAGTGATGCCCCCACTTTCACAACTATGTGCAAAAATCTAAGTATTGGGTAAACCATCCTCACAAGTCAGGGTTTCTGTGTCCACATGTGTCCACGAACCCCTGACAAACTTAGCTAGGAAATTCCCGGGCTAGAAGATTTTTGTATGACGTCAATCCTCCAAAATATCAACCAATGAAATTGCTTGAAAGAAGCAAGCGTTTGGCAGTAGTCATTCTTACTCATTCTTGAGTGGGAAGAAAACGTAACGCAACTAATAAATAACGCGGTAATAACAAACTATTAACACTACTGTAAAAAATACACTGACTTTCACATGGTCTATGCAACACATCCGTTTGGTATATTTACAATCGACATCGGGATATCCCATAACCAAGCCGCGAATGAAAGCAAGCTTTTGATTGGCTACATCAAGGTATGATGTAGCCAATCAAAATAGTGACTATTAGCCCAGGAATTTCCTAGCTAAGTTTGTCAGGGGTTTCGTGGACACATGTGGACACAAAAACCCTGACTTGTGAGGATGTGGGTAAACAGAAAGTAGATTGAAGTAGCAAACACCATATGGTAATACAGGATAATGCAATATGCAAAATATCCGTTTTTGCGTCCTATAGTTGCTTAGAAAACTGTGACAGAAATAATTAGTGTTATGGATGAGGTGACAAATGGACAAGAATAAAACAGTATACCTCCACCCTCTTCTTAGGAAAATACTAATGCAGAAAGAGACCGGCATTTATACCAGACAGCAATGTCACTCATGACCAAACTTACACTAGACAGCACTACTGCCACTCATGACCAAACTGACACCAGACAGCACTGCCACTCATGACCACACTGACACTAGACAGCACTGCCACTCATGACCACACTGACACCAGACAGCACTGCCACTCATGACCAAACTGACACCAAACAGCACTGCCACTCATGAGCAAACTGACACTTGACAGCACTGCCACTCATGACCAAACTGACACCAAACAGCACTGCCACTCATGAGCAAACTGACACTTGACAGCACTGCCACTCATGACCAAACTGACACCAAACAGCACAGCCATTCATGAGCAAACTGACACTAGACAGCACTGCCACTCATGACCAAACTGACACCAAACAGCACTGCCATTCATGACCACACTGACACTAGACAGCACTGCCACTCATGAGCAAACTGACACCAAACAGCACTGCCACTCATGACCAAACTGACACCAAACAGCACTGCCACTCATGAGCAAACTGACACTAGACAGCAGTGCCACTCATGAGCAAACTGACAACAAACAGCACTGCCACTTATGACCAAACTGACACTAGACAGCAGTGCCACTCATGAGCAAACTGACACCAAAAAGTACTGCCACTAATGACCACACTGACACTAGACAGCACTGCCACTCATGACCAAACTGACACCAAACAGCACTGCCACTGATGACCAAACTGACACCAGACAGCACTGCCACTCATGACCACAATGACACTAGACAGCACTGCCACTCATGACCACACTGACACTAGACAGCAGTGCCACTCATGACCACACTGACACCAAACAGCACTGCCACTCATGACCACACTGACACTAGACAGCACTGCCACTCATGAGCAAACTGACACTAGACAGCAGTGCCACTCATGAGCAAACTGACACTAGACAACACTGCCTTTGAAGACCACACTGACACTAGACAGCACTGCCACTCATGAGCAAACTGACACCAAACAGCACTGCCACTCATGAGCAAACTGACACTAGACAGCAGTGCCACTCATGAGCAAACTGACCCCAAACAGCACTGCCACTCATGAGCAAACTGACATCAAACAGCACTGCCACTCATGAGCAAACTGACACTAGACAGCACTGCCTTTGAAGACCACACTGACACTAGACAGCACTGCCACTCATGATCAAACTGACACCCGACAGCAATGCCACTCATGACCAAACTGACACCAAACAGCACTGCATTGAAGACCACACTGACACTAGACAGCACTGCAACTCATAACGACACTGGCACCGGACAGCATTGCCACTCATAACCAAACTGACACCAGACAGCACTGCCATTGAAGACCACAATGACACTAGACAGCACTGCCAATCATGACAAAACTGACACTAGACAGCACTTCCACTATTGACCAAACTGATTCCAGACAGTACTGCCATTGAAGACCACACTGACAGTAGACAGCACTGCCAATCATGACAAAACTGACACTAGACAGCATTGCCACTATTGACCAAACTGATTCCAGACAGTACTGCCATTGAAGACCACACTGACACCAGACAGCTCTGCCATTGAAGACCACACTGCCACCAGACAGCTCTGCCAATGAAGACCACACAGACACCAGACACCTCTGCAACTGAAGACCACACTGACACCAGACAGCTCTGCCATTGAAGACCACACTGACACTAGACAGCACTGCCACTCATGAGCAAACTGACACTAGACAGCAGTGCCACTCATGAGCAAACTGACACTAGACAGCACTACTGCTACTCATGACCAAACTGACATCAGACAGCACTGCCTTTGAAGACCACACTGACAGTAGACAGCACTGCCGCTCATGACCAAACTGACACCAGACAGCACTGCCATTGAAGACCACACTGACACTAGACAGCACTGCCACTCATAATCACACTGACACCAAACAGCACTGCCACTCATGACCAAACTGACACAAGACAGCACTGCCACTCATTACCAAACTGAAACCAGACAGCACTGCCATTGAAGACCACACTGACACTAGACAGCACTGCCACTCATGAGCAAACTGACACCAGACAGCACCGCCATTGAAGACCACACTGACACTAGACAGCACTGCCATTGAAGACCACACTGACACTAGACAACACTGCTATTGAAGACCACACTGACAGACAGCTCTGCCATTGAAGACCACACTGACACCAGACAGCTCTGCCATTGAAGACCACACTGACACTAGACAGCTCTGCTATTGAAGACCACACTGACACTAGACAGCTCTGCCATTGAAGACCACACTGACACCAGACAGCTCCGCCATTGAAGACCACACTGACACCAGACAGCAATGTCACTAATGACCACACTGACACTAGACAGCACTACTGCCACTCATGACCAAATTGACACCAGACAGCACTGCCATTGAAGACCACACTGACACCAGACCACAGTGCCACTCATGACCACACTGACACTAGACAGCACTGCCAATCATGACCAAACTGAACTAGACAGAACTGCCACTCGTGACCAAACTGACACCAGACAGCACAAAACATTGTAGTTCATTTTGTTGACATACTATGGAAAATAAATAAAAATTATTACGGTTTTATAGCACAGACTTTTTGACAAAATTTTCATTTTGATGGACATACAATGTAGGTCCAGCACCCAGACTTTTACCAGACCCACTGAATTTTTGCTGGACCTAAATTTTAAATATAACATTTTTTTAAAACTAATTTCACCATCATTTTTGTCAAGCCCAGAACTTTGTTGGTCTTAGAAAGCTATTTATATTATAGTAGAAGTCAATTCTCCCTGGCAACCAAATGGGGAGAAGTGTAGCCCTGATAGGGAAAAAGGCGACTTCAACTTTGCTTCGCACAGTGCGGTTCATGTTTCAAAAAATGTTGCCAGACATATATAAAAAATTGAAGAATGTGTCCATGGGACACGGATGCCCCGCTAAAGTAAGTCCCAAACAGGAAGTAGTTGTCCAACAGGTCTGAAAGTCGCTTAGGACTTACAACTTGTGATACTGAACCACCCTGCCAAATTTCAAATTGTTCTAATGTACGGTTTCTGAGAAAAGCTTGACGGAAATTTTCATACTGGTGTTAACACATTTTCATATCGGCCCAGTTGAAAACAGGAACTAGTTGTCCGACAGGTCTGAAAGTCGCTAAGGACGTACAACTTGTGATACTGAACCACTCTGCCAAATTTCAAATTGTTCTTGTGTACGGTTTCTGAGAAAAGCTTGACGGAAATTTTCATACTCATGTTAACACATTTTCATATCGGCCCAATCGCAAACAGGAAGTAGTTTTCCGACAGGTCTGAAAGTCGCTAAGGACGTACAACTTGTGATACTGAACCACCCTGCCAAATTTCAAATTGTTCTAATGTACAGTTTCTGAGAAAAGCTTGACGGAAATTTTCATACTCATGTTAACACATTTTCATATTGGCCCAGTTGCAAACAGGAAGTAGTTGTCCGACAGGTCTGAAAGTCGCTAAGGACGTACAACTTGTGATACTGAACCACCCTGCCAAATTTCAAATTGTTCTGATGTATGGTTTCTGAGAAAAGCTTGACAGAAATTCATACTCATGTTAGAACATTTTCATATCGGCCCAGTCGCAAACAGGAAGTAGTTGTCCTACAGGTCTGAAAGTCACTTAGGACATACAACTTGTGATACTGAACCACCCTGCAAAATTTCAAAATGTTCTCATGTACGGTTACTGAGAAAAGCTTGACGGAAATTTCCATACTTGTGTTAACACATTTTCATATCGGCCCAGTCCCAAACAGGAAGTAGTTGTCCGACAGGTCTGAAAGTCGCTTAGGACATACAACTTGTGATACTGAACAACCCTGCCAAATTTCAAATTGTTCTCATGTACGGTTTCTGAGAAAAGCTTGACGGAAATTTGTACATACAGACGGACGTATTTACGTACAAATGAAGTCCCAAACAGGAAGTAGTTGGACGACAGGTCTGAAATTCGCTTAGGACTACAACTTGTGATACTGAACCACTCTGCCAAATTTAAAATTGTTCTCATGTACGGTTTCTGAGAAAAGATGGACAGAATTTTGTTCGGACGTACGTACGGATGGACAGACGGACGGACGGGAGTAAAACTTAATGCCCCCCCCCGACATGTCGTTGCAGGGGCATAAAAATTATAAACATGACGGAATCAGTGAAGGAATAACCAGCTGCAGTGATTCTGATTTTTGCCAAGTAAACACAAGGCTACAAGACTGCCAGTTTAAACGTTATACTAGTAGTAGGACCATATGATTTTCTGCCTGAGAGTCCAATTGGGTTGACAAATTTCATGGTAGATGCAAGCTACAGTAACATGCTTGTGTAAAAAAAATCATGTGCCCTTTATATTAATAAACTCATTTCTGATGGTGGCTGACCTATCAAGAGAAAATATTGAAGGTGTGCAATAAAATTAATTTAAAATTAGACTTCAAAATAAGTTTGACATTGATAAAAAATTAAGTGTTTTATTTAAAATTTAATAACAAATAAAATTTTATCAATTCTGAAATGTTCTATTTTTTTTTTAGAAATTGACAATTGTATAACATTCAGGTCATCTGGAGGCACAGTTGCAGGTTACAAAAGCCTAAGTATTTGTTTACAACACAACTGGTAATTGTTTACTTCAAAATAGCATACAGAAGAAAATACATGAGGCATTCAACTGGATGTTGGGGTTCTGAAATAGCAAAATATTAAACAAAAGACACTGTTTGAAAAATGTTTGAAGATCTCCCAGATAGTCTGAGTGGGGAATACTTCTTCCTATGTGTGCTACTGAAGTAGGCCTGGCTGCTAGTAGGACATATTCTCCCGAGTTATTGGACCAGGTATCCAGAAGACCAGGTATTGGGCATGCGCGGACTAGATATGATGGACTAAACAAGCTCGTCTAAAAACGGAATTTTGTATTGGATAACTTAACAACTATACATATTGACTGGCATGAATCGTTAATTTATGGTAATATTGCGTGTACAAAAGTTCAATTTGACTCAAAAATAATTAGAAACAGCAATAACTCATTTTTCCTGACGATAATCAAGGTGATAATTCCAATATGGACGCCCACATGGTCATGGATGTAAACAAAAATGAAGACAATGACAATGATGCCCCCCTTAGTTCCTCACAATTAACATCTACACAGCCATCTGCAGACATGACTCCGAACACCAAACCTGGAAAGAAAAGGCCTGGTCCTTATAGTCCAGACGATTTACCCGAGTCTCTTAAACAATCGAGTCGCAGGGCTTGTAGAAGGGGGTCAACGGGTGATCTTAGCTCTATAGTGACCAAAAAGGGAACATCACTTAGGAAAAACATTGCTGATCAGTTAGTGGAAGCCCTAACTAGTGATGAAGTCTTAAATGCACTTATACCTGTTCTAACTGAAAAACTTAGTGAGGTGATTGAATCTCAGATACAAGAGGTATTACAAAATGAAATTAAACCTTTGCTCCATACATCTGAGTCACAACAAAAGGAAATAAATGAACTGAAACAAACGGTCTGTACACAATCGACTAAGATCCAAACATTGGAGACAAGTGTAAATGACCAGTCTTTTCAACTGCGTGAATATGACAACGAGGTTGATGCTCTCTACAAAAAATTAGCACTACTAGAATCTAGGGTAGAAAGTCAAGAACAATATTCAAGACGTACAAGTCTCAGGCTGCATAACATTAAATTACCTACTGATGAAAATGGTAGGGTCTTGTTTCCTATAAATACAGAAGACTTAGCTCTACAAGTATTTAATGAAAAGCTAGGTCTTGAGATCACCAGTAATGACATTGGCAGATCTCACTTAATAGGTAAAATTAGAAATGGAAAGTCTCAAATTATTGTGCGTTTCATCTCCTATAAGACCCGCCAGTTAGTGTATTCTAATAAGAAAGCATTGAAAGAAGATCCCAATGGCATTTTTATAACAGAAAATCTAACTGAATTTAGAACAGGTTTAACTAAAAGATTAGCCAAATTGAAGTTTGAAAAGCAAATTAATGCATACTGGACTCTGGATGGCAGGGTCTTCGTGAAAATGTCAGCTACAAGTCCAAAAAATATTATCAATGATCACCATGACATTGATAAACTGGAGCAAACCATTGCTACTCGAATGACCAGCAACCATCAGCCTCATCAGATGACATTATAGACAGACCTTAAATCAGATCCTAACCATATACTCACAACTTTGTAAATATATAATTTATTATTATCAACTTATTACATATTATGCATTGTGTTTGATTATTATATAGCTGTCCACAGTCCTTAATGATTTTAGTCCATTTATGTTTAGCTAATTACATCCTTAACAGAAATGTTAATAGTACACAAAACCCTCTCCCTAGTTCCAAAAAATGTGTCTTGTCTAGTTGTATCGTTGTCCTGTAAACTCGTCTAACGTTCTCCCTAGTTGTGTCCAGGCCCTGAAATATCGCAAATAATATTGTGGTTAATTTACCGAGCAAACATAAATCATTATTATTCTTCTAAAAGATAGTAGAAAATGAAAATTGAATCTGAAGTCAGACAAATTAATTTTATGATCTTAAGGATCAGAGAGCGATAAAAATAATAATAAATATAATATTTATAAGTCTGCTAAGACATTTAAAAACTCATGATTTGTTTATTTCCGTGAGCACTGTAGCGTCTTAATCCTGTGAGCACTGTTGCGTCAAGTTCAAATGTACTAATGCTGTACTATACAACTATGTCAAATATGATTGGCAAACTTAGAGTATCAATACAATGCTTATAAACTTTATGTTGATAAGCGGAAATCTCACAGTGTTAAAAAAATTTTTAAAAAAATAAAAAATAGAAAACTTATGATGAGTTATGAAATTAATTTCATTACACTAGTGATATATAAAGTGCAGAGACCATTTGGGATTGTTTGTTACTTGACGCAAGCGTGCAAACAATGTAATTATTGTAAATAATAATAATATATTTTAAGTTTTAAGCTATACATAAAATACAACTTGCATTTTTATTTCATTATTTGTGTATGTATGTCTGTATATTCTTAAAGCATTAGGAGAACTCGTTGTTTGTGAAATTCCGGCAGTTTCGTTGAATGTCACATATTACTCTATATTAATAATGTACATGTAACAATAAACAAGCTAAATTAATTATAAAAAACAAAATTCCGTTCGTAAAGAACATCATGAAGACCTTCTCAATTGTATCATTTTATTTATACAGTTTTAGTCTTTGTTCTTCCTTCCTAACTTTTACGGATGACGTCGTTGTTTTTGTCCTAGGCGTGTTTATGGCTAGCCCCATGATTGCTTATGTAAACAAACTAATACCTTATGGGTATTGACATCAGTGATTACAGGGCTGCCATAGGTTTATTCTATTCACAACATGGAAGCCTACGAATACTTGTACATGTACCTACTCATAAATATCAAGAAACTTATTTAAATATACTACTTACTAACCTGAAATGCACATTTCTCGTTGTCCAGTTAACATTTCTCCAGAGTATTAATCCTAATATCGATATAGTTTTCCTCTTGTATGTATTATGTTTTGTTTTGATCATCGGAAATGTTGAACAAAATCCTGGTCCGGAATTGAACGAAACTTCAATTGTCCATTCAAATTCTGCTGAGTCATCAATATCAATTTGTAACATAAACATAAGAAGCATCCGACACAAACTTGAATTTCTTTATCACTTCTTTGAAGAATATGACGTAATCACAATTACAGAGACTCATCTGGATCAAAGTGTTGATACAAATGATTTAAAAATCGACGACTTTCCAAATATAATCCGCAAAGATAGAAATAATTTTGGTGGTGGTCTTCTCATATATGCGAAAGAGTCGGTAAGTTTATCGCGTAAAATTGAACTTGAGCATGAGCTTGACGAAACATTATGGGTAGAAGCACGTGTCAAGGGTACTAGCTTTCTCCTCTGTTGCACTTACAGATCGGACTGGTCAGATGGTCAATATTGGGCACGACTTTCTCATGCTATTGATACTGGTATTCAAATGAATGAAAATATTGTTCTGACGGGTGACATGAATGCTGACTTATTTGTGACGGCAAACAACAAATTATTTGACATTATGACCTTATTTAATCTAAAAAATGTAATTAATAAACCCACGAGATCAAGCGAAAGAACTCAAACACTTCTTGATCCAATAATAATAAGTGACAAACTAAATTGCACGTATGCAGACGTTTTACAAATACCAAGATCCGTTAGTGACCACGACGCTTCTATTATGTTCTTAAAGTGTGCAAATTGCAAGTCAACGTCATTTCAAAGAAACGTTTGGTTATATGATAAAACTGATTTAAGGAAATTTACTGATATGATGGACTCGGTTGATTGGAATGCACTTTTGGGGGCTGTTGATGATATTGATGAAATGTGTGGTATATTCTATAACTGTTTTAATTATATAATTCAAGAATGTATACCATCAAAAAAGGTCACCATAAGAGGTCATGATAAACCATGGTTCAACAATGAAATTAGGAAAGAAATCCGAATAAGAGATAGACTTCGTAAGAAAGTTCTCAAATATAATAGAATAAACGATACTATAAAATATAAAAAACAAAGAAATAAGGTTAATAACATGAAAAAAGCTGCAAAAGAAGAATTTCAAAATAACATAGACAATTTTATTCTGGAAAATGCCTCTAATCCAAAAATATATTGGAAAATCATGAAAATGTTGATAAAATCTGAAAAAAGCTCTTATAATATTCCACCAATCAAGAATACTATAAATGACCAATCACTTGGTGAAATGGCATACGAGGACAACGAGAAATGTGCGATTTTAAATCAGTACTTTTGTTCCATTTCAAAACTTGATGAGGACAACGACAAAACTCCAGATTATGAGATAAAAACTGATAAAGGAATCTGTAATATTTATGTAGAAGTAAGTGAAATTATTGATATAATCAATGTTTTGAACCCAAAAAAGGCATCAGGACCTGATACTTTTAGTCATAAAATGTTAAAAATTAGTCCACATAAAATTGCTATACCTCTACAAATTATATTTAACAAGTCACTTTCACAATGTAAATTTCCCTCCTGCTGGAAGACTGCAAACGTGATTCCGATCTTCAAGAAAGGAGAATCTTCACTACCATCAAATTATCGCCCCATTTCCCTCATTAGTTGTATTGGAAAGGTTATGGAAAGAATAGTTTATAAACATGTTTATAACCATTTGGCAATGAATAATCTAATTTATGAATATCAGTCAGGATTTCGCCCCAAATATTCTACTGTTCACCAATTACTAGAACTTTACAATTGTACACTTAATGCACTTGAAAAGAAAGAAATCAACTGCTTCGTATTCTGTGACTTTTCCAAAGCCTTTGATAAAGTTTGGCATAAAGGCCTATTGCACAAAATGAAAGCTTATGGGGTAAACGGAAATCTACTGAAATGGTTTGAAAGCTATCTTAATGGAAGACAACAAAAAGTTATCATCAAAAATGCTTCATCTCCTCTTTGCAGTCTTTCAGCCGGAGTCCCCCAAGGGTCTGTACTTGGACCATTACTATTTATTTTATTTATTAATGACATTTCTGAAAATCTCATATCCCTCACGAGACTATTTGCTGACGATACATCGTTCGGTTATTCCCACTATGACCCACAACAGATCAAGTATGTCATTGATCATGATTTAACAGAGTTAGATCTATGGTCCAAAAAATGGCTGATGAGTTTTAATCCGAATAAAACTGAAGTCTTAATGATTTCTAATATAGAACCCCCCAATCTAGAATTCAGTTTGAATGACCAAGATATACCCGTAGTAAATACCCATAAACATCTAGGAGTTACTTTCAGTTGTGATGGAAAATGGAATTCGCATATAGATAACATCTTATCAAGTGCTGCACGTCACCTAAATATTATGAGGAAGTTAAAATTTCAAATTAGTAGAAAGACTCTAGAAACTTTATATTTGGTTTATATTAGACCAATTTTAGAATATGCATGTGAAGTTTGGGACAATTGTGGTACAATTTATACAAATAAACTAGAAAGAATTCAATTAGAGGCGGCTAGAATTGTCACAGGGTTACCCTTATTTACAAAAACCGAAAGAATTTATTATGAAGTAGGGTGGGAGACTTTAAAAGACAGAAGGAATCGAAGAAAACTTCAAATGTTTTATACTATTACCCAAAAGATTGCCCCTCCATACTTATGTGAACTTATTCCCCCCTCAATTCAAAGTATAACTGACTATTCTCTAAGAAACGGAGAAGACATTATTGTTCCATTCTGTAGATTATCTCTAACTATTGATTCTTTTATTCCCTCTACAATACGTGAATGGAACAAACTAGACTCCTCTATCAGAAATGTAGATTCAGTTTCAAAATTTAAATCGATTCTTAAATGTAACAGTATTAAAAACAATGTACCTCCTCATTACTATTTTGGCCCAAGAAAACTAAATATTATACTAACTCAGATGAGATGTAATGCGTCCTTCTTAAACTATGATTTGTACACTGTTAACATTATATCAAACCCTTCCTGTAAATGTGGCAACAGCCAAGAAACCCAGTATCATTTTTTCTTTGAATGTACAGAGTATACGGATCTAAGAAGAGACTTATTTAACGGCTTAAACTGGTTACCAAACAATACAGCAGTCAACTTAAACCTCTTATTAAACGGCAGAAATGAACTTTCACAAGACGAAAATGAAATGATATTTACTAATGTTTATGAATTTATAAAGAAATCTAAACGATTCCTTGTTGTTTAAAAGAGTAACCATATCATCTAGCGACAACACACGAAGCGTCATCAATTCTTCTACTATTCTTTCATTCCTTATCCTTTTTCCTGTCATTGTTCTGTTTATGTATATTTTTTTGTATAATTGATTCTTTCTTTGAATGTAATTCATGTTATGTCACCATGTCCATATATTACTTGTATCATATTTTAAACGGAGAAGACTTCATAAGTATGCATTACTTGTGTCTGATCCTGTTTGTTCATTGTACAAATAAAATATGTTTAAACTAAACTAGAAGACCAGGCTTTGACCAAACCACCATGGTGGAGTCTATGGATAACTTATCACTAACAACCATCAAAGAGTAATAAACTGTCAACCTAGGAGATAAACACCCAAACACCATCATCATCATGTGGCATTGCGGCAGGCATAGTTTTACTTTAGGGGACACAACACCTACTAGTATACACAGAAGAATAGGGTTAGGATTATTGCCATTGGTTAGGGAAATGGTAAAGGTTACATTTAGGGTAGGGTTAATGTTGGATTAGGATTACAGTAAGTAGTAAATGTATGTATAAGGTGGGTCTCGTAAAGTAGGGCAATGGTTAGGGTAAGGTTTAAGGTAGGGTTGGGTTACAGTAAATAGTAAATTAAATGTATATATATTTGGACAACCGCGGGGCAGGTCGGGGGGTTTTATCCGGGTACTCCGGCTTCCTCCCTTAATAAAAGCTGGATGCCATGATATAGCTGAAAAATTGCTGAAAGTGGCGTTAAACACCATAAAACAAACAAATATATATAGTTGGTTGGTCCCCTGAACTAAAACTAGGCCTAACATGCTTCATATTGGGGAGGATATTTATAACAGCCAAAAAATTTTAAAAAATTATTATTTTAGATTTTAATTAAAGATTTAACGGTAGCAGGTTGTTTCATTCCCTAGCTAGTTGATACCTCCTAGGTCGATTCGTTTCCAGATGATTTGTCGGATTTTGTCCCCTATTTCTTGGTTGATCTGTGCCCAGTAAATAATTCTTAGTAAATCACTATATTTAATTTTATTTTAATTGTTTTAATTAATTAAATTATATTTACAGTTTTTGATCAGTGCACAAAGAGGCAATTACCCTTTGATTATTTTCACATTTGTACACATGAAACCATAGTTGAAGAAGTAACAAAACGTAAAAATAATGAATTCCTATACATATGAAACCATATATAGACTGTCCCTGTTTTGATGTTGTTACATCTTCTACAATGGTATATACCATTGTAGAAGATGTAAAACATCAAAACAAAACAGGGACAGTCTATACTAACTGTTACAATGTAGTAGAAACTATCCCTGATCAAAATAAAGAGAAAAAAGTATTTATATTTTTTTCAAAAGACATTCAAATAAAGTAACTATTACCTGTTATTATTTAAAAATATTCTGAATCATGCTAAATCATGGCCACATATTTGCACGCATACCAGACAAGCAAAATGGTGAATTCCAGTGTACTACCAAACTTAAAAATACAACTTATGAATGTCTTTTTAAAAATTGTTTACCTACCTTTTAATTTTTTTATATTACCTACCTTTGGTTTTACTGGGGATGTATCGACCTGGGGAAGGAACGACCAGGGGACAAATCGACATGGGGATGGATTGGTTTGGGGACGGATCATCTAGAAATTGATTTAACACATTAAAATTTTCATTTTCTACCATTTCAATGTAAAAAAAATAGTCCTGATTCTGATTCAAGAAAGTCACAAAAGGTCCCTGTCTGTGTACAAAAATAGTCAAATTTGGTGGACAATCACTAAACGTTGGCAAGTCATAGAAATTAAACTTTTGCAGTTATGTTCTGGATACTCATTTTACTTCGGTTAAGGCAATCAGTGTTGAAATTTTGGCAGATCATTGCCAACAATTGGCAATTTGTAACAATTGTGGACTGTGAGCAAGCTCACAAAGGGATACCCTTCGCTTCACTTCATTCAAGTCCAATTATCTCCCCTGAATAATATCAGACTGCGACGAAAATTCTCCATGCACATCTACATATGATGTACTTCCTTCATGTAAAGTTTCATTAAAATCTGTCAAGCGGTTTAGGAGGAGAAGCGCTTACAAGGGATGTGGACAGATGGACAGACAGACAGGGTCATTCCTATATACCCCCCCAAACTAGTTTGCAGGGGTATAAACAAACTATGTTGTTTGTGTCATCTTATTCAGGATGCCCATTTTAGCAGTGGCCAGATAACCCATTTTCCCCATTTTCAAGGCAATACAAAATAAAAAAAAAATATGTTAAAATTTTGCCATTTTGGCAGCTCATTGCGAATAGGATATTAAATGATACCCACATTGCAATGTTTTAATAACATTGGAAACATTTTACTGAATTACAATCAGCCTAGGCTATTATAGGAACAGCTGGGCCCAGCGCCATAAAAAATTTTTTGCTGAGAATATTTTAATTATCAATTTCATCCAATTAAATCTTTCCTTTTCCCTTGTTGTCATGGTAATTGAGTAAATTCTCATGCTGAGCAAAATATTTTTACTCAGAAAGGTTTTATGGCGCCCAGGCCAGGACATGGGGGTGCAAGTCAAATCGGCACTAAGTCGGATCGGCACCTTAAGAAAAAGGCAAATCGGCACCGGAAAGTAGTTAATTCGGCACTTATGTATAGTCAAATCGGCATTGGATTTCGGCACCTGATAAATGATTTATACTTATTACAATAAAATTGTTTAAAAGGTAATTTTTAATACATGACATGTTGAAAATTATAATTTAAAATAAAATAATTACTAATTATTTATGTTGATTGGGGGATTCTTTGAAATTTACAACTGTTAAGTTTGATAAATAGTATATATAACTGTTATAATAGCATCGATGATTAGACATTTAAATTCCTTTGAAAAAGTAACAAATTAATTTTTTGTTTGTATAATTATATGATTTGTTGTTGTAATAATGACCCTGAAAGTGTTTCATGATTGTTTACTAAATGATGTTTAAATTAAGATTAAATGACCGAAGCCCAAGCTGTTTAATAAGTAAGAAATTTGAGAAAAATGGAAAATATTAAATGAGATACTATCATTCCCAAATGTCAGACAATAGTTGAATCAAGTGCAGTCAAATAGTTCATCCAAGACAGTAAGCTCTGCAGTGTTTGCAGAAGCAGAAGATATTCCCTTACAGCTATGGCTTGTTGCAGAGGGAAAATGAAGACGCCATCAAAGAAAACAGAACCGTCAGGTTCAGCAAATGATTTTCAGTTTGTGGCAGCAATATAAGAACAACACCATCAGTGCCAGCTATTTACTAAGGAAATGCGCATCAGTTTACGGACCTCCTGCACATAATGCTGACATTACCTGTAACTTTAATATGATGAATTGAAATGATTTTTAAATCATTTAATATACAACTTTATCATTTGAACTGTTATTTAATTTTATAGTGCTGGTTGCGTTTATATGTGCTAGATTTTTAATGAAATAAAATAAACATTGTTATCTTTCAGTCGTTTTTGTTTATAACTGAACATATTATAATAAATTCAGAAAAAAACATAGGTGCCGAATTGACTATATCAAGTGCCGTATAATTAACCATACTGAGTGCCGAATTGACTATACTAAGTGCCGATTTAACCAGGTGCCGTTTTGACCAAGTGCCGATCTGACTTCATTCAGGACATGGCCATGAGCAATGACTATAGTCAGACTATAGTACTGCTATACTACTGAGTACTGGAGATCAAATTACTGTTCTCCAGTCAGTAGCTTATAAAACCTACATGTAAAGTACTACTATTACCTTGCAAATCACATTTTGGTAGGAAACAGATAAAAAACAACCACGCCTTAGCTAAAACGTTAAAACAATTTCCATATTCTAAATAGATGTTCATACTTTGTTTACATTCACCCACATGATAATGACTGAAGATTTTTTACTAAAGGGAGACTACTGTATGATTTGTGACGTCATTTTAGTACGATTCGAATAGAAATGCCCTGTTGCTCAAAGGTATGCGCCACTGAAGTGAAAGATTTTGACGGTCAGGTATATAACATATTGCCAGACAAAAGAATTGTACTACATATCTCAGAGATGTTTTGATTTTATTTAATTTCAAATATTTCAATTGCCGATTTTGAGAAGCACGTCACTGACACACGCATATCCCCCTCAATAATGACAACGAAAACAACTTGTTACTGTTGCTGAATTGGTCTTTGTCGTATGGGATTCCATACAAAAAGGTACCACGGGTACATAATTCTATACAAAAATGTACCTAAGTACATACTAATATACAACAAGCTGTTACCTCGCCGTGTGTTTTTTGCGAGCCAAAATATTTGTGGTAGAATTCCTGATAGTTTCGGCAAGGGGACTAGGGACTGCTCAAGGTCCAAGTGCATGCATGGCAAACGCCCTGGTGGGGGCCCACTCAAAGATTAATGCTCAATAGTTAGTCACTTTTGAGTATCATACAGATACAGATACATGGGGGGCTCCGTAAACGAGTATAGAATAACGTTATGTATAACTTCCCAAATAAAGGGAAAAGTCCATATACCACCATGACTGACATACAAATCAATGTAAAAGGAGTCCACAAATTATTGATGAACCTGAAACCACATAAGGCAACCGGACCAGGTACCATACCATCCTGCATACTAAACTGTACCAAGCATCCCTCAACACTGGAGAAGTCCCACAAGATTGGAAAGATGCAAATGTAGTCCCACTTTTCAAAAAGGATGAAAGACATTTAGCATCAAACTACAGACCTGTATCACTTACCTCCATTACATGCAAAGTCCTAGAACACATTGTACACAGCAGCATAATGGACCATTTCGACAAAACTCACAAATGCACAGCATGGATTCCGCAAACGACGATCTTGCGAATCCCAACTAATCATCACCCTTCATGATATTGCATCAAAATTGAAAAGTAACAGCCAGGTAGATATCATCCTACTAGATTTTGTTAAAGCGTTTGACAAAGTGCCCCACCATCGCCTACTACATAAACTTGAGTACTACGGAGTAAATCCTAAAGCAAACAGGTGGATAAGATCATTCCAACAAAACAGAATGCAAAGAGTTATTCTAGAAGGAGCTGTGTCTGAACAAGTACCAGTACTCTCCGGGGTTCCTCAAGGAACAGTCCTTGGACCCCAACTGTTTCTGGCCTACATAAACGACTTGCCAGAAGCAGCAACAGCATCTGAGACCAAACTTTTTGCGGACGACAGCCTCCTGTATCGAACTATCAGTAACCAAGCAGAAAGTGACCTACTACAGAAAGATCTCACATCATTAGAGGTCTGGGAAGATAAGTGGCAAATGAGTTTCAATACCAAAAAAATGCATTGTAATTAGAATACATCACAAGAACCAACCTGAAATACCAACTAATTACAAATTACATGGACACACACTGGACACCGTTGAAGCTAGTAAATACCTGGGAGTTACTATCAGCAATAATCTATCATGGGACAGACACATCGACAATATAGTGGGAAAAGGAAACAAAACACTAGGCTTCATACGACGTAACCTAAAAGATTGCACTAAACCGGTCAAAGCAGCAGCATATTCAGCAATAGTAAGACCTTCGGTTGAGTATGCTTGCGCAGTATGGGACCCTACGAAACAGGCTAAAATAAAGCAATCGAACAAGTACAGAAAAGAGCAGCTAGATTTGTAAACAACAACTACACAGACCGCACACCTGGCTGTGTAACAAAAATGGTAACATCTTTAAAAAGGGAAAGCCTTGAAGACCGCGGGAAACAGTTTAAAAAATGGCGTCCGTTGTTAGATCTCAGTAATGGCAAGAGCAATTTCAATGAAAATTGGTTTACTGATACAGCTAACTCCTGAACATTTTTGCTAAAAAAAATTGGACGCGAACGACATTTCAAAATGGCCGCCATCCGAACACCACCACCCCTAAAACTGCAAAAATTTAAACATCATCCGATTTCGACGAAATTTGGTACACATGTAGATTATATTACCCTGAGTGTGCCACTACTTTAAAAATTTTTGTCCGACTTCCGGTTTCAAAATGGCGGCCATTTTAAAGTTTTTAAAAATTGTCGGCTGTTGTAAGATCTCGGTAATGGCCAGAGCAATTGCAATGGAAATTTGTATACTGATACAGCTAACTATCCTGAACATTTTTGCCGAAAAAAATTGGATGCGAACGACATCATTTTGTGATGGTAGACGTTTTACCACACTCCCCCTTTCATATGTATGTATATTTTAATGCACAAACTGAGAATATCATGTCTATTTGGGTGTTTTCAACATGCACAAGAATAAAGTGGCAATTGGGGTTCGTTTGGGAGACATTCTCTGTTGGCATCCCAACACAATCAGCCCTATTGCTGTTGCTATTTTTAAAGAATATTTGAGGCATGTTACCATTTTAAAAGAATATATTAGGCATGTTACTAAATATAGATATGAACTTTTGGTTGGTTAACAATATGGCATGTGTACAGCAGACCGCCAGTAATAAGTGATTTGTTATTGTTTCTTAATAGTGTGGTGTTTAAATGTTAAAACATAAAAGTTCTTGCTATTACTGTCTTTTTGATTAAAAGTAGCCATAAAACTAATCAGATATAATATTTATAACTGTACACGAGTCAAAGTTTTTACAAGAAATGTAACAGAAATAGTAATAATATATGTAATATTACAATTAAGGAAATTAATGTGCTTTATATGGACCTAGTAACAGATATTGACCTCCAATTTTGTCGTCGGTCAGTATCAATCTACAACGTTCATATAAAGCGTAGTGACCTCTGCTAATCTTCTAAGTTCGTAATTTAACAGTATCTGTATTCACGAAGTCAGGAAGGTCAAATTTATCATGGTTTATTTTTATAGTATTATTGTGTTCATACAATTTACAATTGAAACAATGAGCTAAAATCAACATTCCATTCAATGAACGATTATAAGTTTATAAGTTTGCAAAATTAAGTATACTCGCTGCAAGCTCTCGCATACCTGATCTATTGAGAAATATAGACACCGTATGCAGGAGAAGCTGAAAAATTGCTGCATGGATTCTTACCACCACGGAATGTTTGTTATAGTATGCAAATAAGCACGTTTATAAAAAAAATTAGGTCACATGATCCATATACGGAAAAATGACCAACGTGCATCATCAAAGACGAAAAAAGAAATTTCTTCAATAAAGATCATTTCCCGTTATTTTCGAAATGTCTAAAGCTTTAATAACGTAAAGAAGATGAATATCATGTTTGAATTTTGTATAAATAGACCGATGTTACAATTTTTATTTGCTACATTACGGGCAATTGAACTGAATTCTGCCGATAATCCGATAATCACAAAACTATCTTCGGATTGTAACGGCAGTAAAATTCGGCCTAGGTTTCTTTAATTTCTAGCTCTGAAGGATATATTAACTGAAGCCACTCAGGAAATTTAGGGTTGTTAATTGAAAGGACATTATGAATATATCTATATGTAAAATTATCTTCTGATATCTTCTTGTCTTTAATAAGACGTCGAAGAAATTCCGTTTCATAAGAATACAGGAACAAATCGGCAAGGAGTGGGGCACATTTTTTACCCATTGGAATACCGATTGTCTGCTGAAAAACACATCCTCCAAAATTTACAAATATTGTGTCGATCAGAAAATCTAGCATAATACAAACCTGTTCTTCGCTGTAGCATAATTTTCCTTTAAGTTCTTTAGTAGAAGAAAACGTATTGTCGTAACCTAAAACTAAATATTTGTAGGCAAATGTGGAAGCAAAGGCTTTATATATTATTTCCTTAAGACGGGATTTTAGTTTTTCGTGCGGCAAGGTAGTAAAAGGGTTGAAAAATCAAAGGTTCTTACAGATGTAATTTTAGATATCGATCTTGGTTTTTAATTTTCCAAAAGTTCTTTTGAATTTTTAAGATTCAACATATGATTAATATTACTTCTTGATTAAACAGTTTCACAGTATTTTCACATTTTTCCACTCCGGTCAAGAGGTTTGAATATAACGCAAAAATACTGTTTCTGAGATTCTCGTTGTTTTATGTTTACGATGTTCAGATCATCTGTAATGACATGACCATAGGGATTGTATATGAAAGGAGAACGAGAACAAGTACATTTATTAGGTTGTTTGAGGTATGTTTCAATGTCTAGGTCCTGCAATGCTTGTTTGTAGTGGAAGATTGTACTTTATTATGACGTTATTATTTCTATTTTTAACCAATCAACAGGTAAGTACCACATTGTCAATAGTGACGAGAACTATTTTTTCTACCGGTCAGGCGGTTCAAATAAACGTAAACATTAGAAAAAATTATTTCTTTAAGGCCATAAATTTTAGAAAAAAATATTGTAATGTATGTATTAAAATAATATTTTTGATTCGTTACAGTAAGCTATTAACAGCTCTGGACTTGCTTTAAATTTATGTCATTTAGTTATGCGGCGTTGTACTTCCAGGAGTCACCAGTAGTTGATGATTTACTTGACGATGGACCTTTGACAGATCGCAGCTGTACAGATATCATTTTCCTGATATTATTTGTCGCTTTTCTTGCTGGCATGGTAAAAAAGAGTATTTAGGTTTATCTTTATATAAAATAAATGTTTATAATTTGAACTATTGCACTGCACTAGATGAAACTCCATATGCTGGCTGCATGGGGTCGTTTTGAAATATAAGCACACGCAAATATAATACGATTTTCATTGGCATTATTCAGGATAATAATAATAATAATAATAATAATAATAATAATAATAATAATAATCAATAAAAATAGTAATAATAATAATTCGCTGCAGAGCATAACATTTGAAATTGACGTTCGGCTCTTGTTGCTCGGACGGTTTTTTTGCTATTCTTTTCATTTATACCAAGTGTAGTATAAATCGAAATGTTAACATAAGGTATAGATCAAGCTATCTTGAAAGTGATGCCTGAAAACCAAATAACATAAATGTTATGTTATATAAATGCGCGATTGTGGAAGTAACTATACCGTGTTAACTTGTAGGGTTATGTTGCATACATGGGAGTTGACAAAGGAGATCCGTATAAACTGATATACGGCGTAGACAGCTGGGGAAATATATGTAATAGAAAAAATGCCCCCATTCCTGGTGCTACTGTATCCGGACAAAACCTGATAGGAAAAGAGTAAGTATAATCATACATATCACCTGCTTTATTTTGATGTAACTTTTGGGGAGTTTTTTACGTCCTATTCCGACAAGCTAATGCCCTTGATCGGATAGTTCTGTTTTTTAAGGGAAAAGAAATTGGACACATAAGGGGGTTTAGGTTTAGAGGGGGTGATAATCCTATAGGAGTACGTAGTGTGGTTTCATCTACATTACATGTACCAGCGAAAAACACTGCCATTTCTTATCACTGTTCAGATGTTTACATAATGTTGATACAACACATACTATTTAGTAAGAAAACGGAATAGGTCATAATTATTTTTATGGCTTAGTAATTTCTTAAATCTTTTTTTTAAGGAAGAAGTTCTTCTTCGACCAGAAGTATTTCACATCCCAACTTCCTAACAGTAGGTTACCGGTTCTTGACGAGCAGGAGTACATATCAATTTGTGTTTCTTATTGCCTTAATGAGACCTTGGTATTAGGCTCGGATATCGATGACTTCAGGACAAATCAGGGAATAAACCTTTGTAGATATGATGTGACGTCATATGTGTCTAATGACCTGCTTTGCCCATCGCCTCCATTAACTAAACAGTAAGTCTTCATATTATGATCATATATAACTTGTATATAGCTGCATGATGATAAATTAATGACAAATTAATTAAATGAATGACTAACCTAATTTAATTATCTTTTGTTTTGCTACTTCGTCTATTGTAACTTAATCCTTTCAAATGACTGTGAGCAACCATAACATCCGTATAGAAGCAATAAGTTAACCTGTAAATTCTGCATGTCTATGTTTATTCTGTACATAAGTTAATGACATTAAGAGGTTATTATATGGCGATTTTCATATCACATCCCGTATCAACCCAAGACTAGTCCTTAAGGTTAATATGCTTGTTTTATCAAAATCGCCTTATAATAACTTATTTATCCTATACTTAATACGTTTTGATGTGAGAATTTTAATATGGATCTTTTGATCAGATATGGAATTTAAAATATGAACTTCAAAAATTGTAATAAATAATTTACAAGTGATATTCTATTGATTGAACATATCTTAATGAGTATTTTGAAATATTAGTGTTAATATGTTGAATTACGAAGACGAGCATTATAATCATTTTAGATTTTCACGCGCATCATAATCTGATTTGACAACACATTAATCATGTTTGGAGGACATGTGTTTCAACAGACTGTTAGTATTCCCATGGGTGCTAGTTGTGCCCCTCTCCTAACTGACCAGTTTTTGTACTCTGGGTTACTAGAAAACCTGCTGAAGAAGAAAGAAAAGACTCCGACCCATATCTTTAATTTCACATTCTGCTATATTGATGATGTTTTTTCCCTCAACAATGCTAAATTTTGTGACTATTTGCATTCAATTATCCTAGCGAGCTTGAAATTAAAGACACCACCAATACACTTAGGTCGGCTTCTTACCTATACCTACTTGTAGGACTCTGAAAATCTTCAAACTATACTCTACACGACAAACGTGATGGCATCAACTTTACAAATGTCAACTTCCCGTTCATGGATAGGAACACTCCAACAGCTCCAGCGTATGGTGTGTACATTTCACAACTTATACGTTATTCTGGACCACTCACTGCTGTTGACTACTAAACTACTAAAACAAGGATTATTTGTAGCTTTGTTGATGTTATCTCTCCATAAGTTATATGGTCGTCACCATAACTTAATTGATCGTTATGGGAAATCAATCTCTCAAATACGATCTGACATTTCGCTGAGTCATAGGTAGTCTTTTTTATTCGTGGATTTGACTTTTTTCTATACATGACATTAAGTAACTCGACTAATTAGAGGCAGGCACTGCTTACTCATCCTGAGCACCTGAGTGCACCCATGGTTTTTATTTTGTTCCGGTTAATCAATTTCTGGTTTTGTATATTTGGTTTTTGTTTTGCGTTGTATATCTATATCCGGATATGTAATTGTCCCTTGACTTTTGGTTCTTGTTGTTCCGCCGTTTTCTTTTGCTCGTCTGAATCAGAGTCGATGACTATTATGCGATTTCGATTTGATTAGGTCAAGGAAATCCCCGCTACACATTAAGTAATGTTGGCTACTGTAAACCACCATTAAACAATTTTAAAAAATTGAAAACTTAAAAAAAAATTTAATTACATATTTTTTTTAATTTAAAAATTTCAATTTATTTAAAAATATTAAAAACTTAAAAAAAAATTAAAATCAATATTTTTCATAATTCATCATTTAAAAACTAAATAATAAAATAATGTTTTAACATTTTCAACAATTTTAAAATTTAAAATAATTCAAATAATGTAACAATTTAATTTTAATTTTAATTTTTCAATTATTAAATGTTACGCGGAAAACAATAAATAATAAATGAAATACATACGATACAGTTTTTTTCTAAAATCGCAATAATATCATGACCAATAAATTTCCAATTACATTACTATAACTAATAACTATAACTATAACAAAATTTTAAGCAATGTTATGTTACAACTTAAAACTGGTTCTCCGGAACAACTGTATTTTTTTATTGCGGATTTACATAAATATAAATGAAGTGTATCGTACGTGTACATTAGTGGTCACAGAACATAAATTTACCTAATTAAAATTATATGCTACTTAAAAATACCATAAAAATCTGAGAAATTGGAAAGCTCGAGAACCAACAACAAAAACTGAAGAAACTACAGCAATGGTCATGACTTACACTCATTTTAAAAGAATTAGTTCAGGGTTAAACAAGGTTTTACGGCATGGCAAACATCCCGCTTCCATTACTGTAGTGTATGAGTTAGTGTGTTAATAAAATTAGTAATAGGTGTATCCAATGATCTAAGTCATTACAATGCAGTACAATGACTACGTACTAAATTAAAAAATGTCTGCAATCATCTCTTCACACGACATAGAATGTTTACAAAGAAATGGTATCTTAGGTAAAACTATTTGAAGTCGCGGACGAGATGTTTTTCTTGTAACCATGGTTTATGAGGACTGTGTGCCGGAATGCCAACATTTTGAAGGATCAAAGAACATTGTAGGCTCTCATTAGTGATCATTAAGGGTTATTTTACACATTTCATTTTTACTGTTGTAATAACTGCACATTTGTATGATTAATCCTATTTCAATTAGAAGAATGTCAACACCCCTTGTTGTACCCAGTTTTAACCACCAAAACAACAATACTTAATCATGTGATTTAAATATGTTGGCATCCTGGGAACACACCCTTATAAGTCTATACCGAATTATTTGACGGAGTTTGCAAAAAGCGTATTACCCAGAATACTCACTGCAATCTTTTGTATACATGATCATTTGACAAATATGCAGAAGAAACTTAAACACTGCTGCACAAGTTAATTTTTTTTCTTAATTTTGAAATAAACATAATTGGGCGTCTTGTAAATTCTAGTGCCGAGATGACCATAGGAGTATATTTGAGGTGTGAATCTAAAAAATGATGTAGATGAAGCTGTTGTTGTGGTTTCTTTTATTTACAGTTATTAAGGATATATAAACGGAATTCTCTCTGCAAATTGAAGCTTGTTAATTGAAAGGACATTATTAATATATCTTAAAGTTATTAATGTATCTTAAAGTGAAATTGAAGAACCTAATTGTTGCTATCTTCTGGTTTTTAATAATACCTTTAAGAACTTTAGTTACTTATGAATACATGAACAAACCGACAAGGAGTGGGGCACAGTTTTTACCCAGTGGAGTCTCGATAAACTAAACACATTCTCTAAAAGTTAAATGTATGTTTTCGGTCAGAAAATCTAGCATACTATAACCCGTTCCTCACTGTAGAATAACTTGCCCTTTTGTTACTTAGTAGATAAATATGAAACAGAAAGGAACGAAAATTTAAATATTACACTCTTTCTGTTGCATTATATTGTTTGGCTAACATATCTCGAAAAAGATTATTAAAATTGAAAGAATATGTTTATTGTGTTGCTCGATTATGATGTTAAGTAAGCGTTTTATTATTGCCAGATGTCTTTGAAAGTGGGATTTTTTAAGAATCAATGAATAAAAATACCTGCCGGAACATTTATACATGTATTTGTATTTCTATTTGCAGTTTAAGTGTATTTAACAGATGTATACCTGAAACTATAGTTACACTAGCCACAATAATGGCTCAATCTTTTACATCAGTTCTGAGCAGTGTTACATTAGGAGCAAACACAGGTCAGGTAAAGTAATTGTTCAGTCTTTTATGTCAGTTCTGAGCAGTGTTACATTAGGAAAAAACTCGAGTCAGGTAAGGTAATTGCTCAGTTTTTTACATCAGTTCTGAGCAAACACAACAATAATTTGGATACAACTTCCTTGTCGAAAAATAAAAATATAAAAATATGGTTACCGACAGTTGTTCCAATTTTGAATAGTGTACAGTGAGTGTGCTACGATGATTATTTAGATACACCTATTTCTGACTAGTGGTATGTGATACCCATCCATTTTAATCAACAAACCAACTCACTTTCTAGTGTAATGGAAGCTGGAGGTTCGGCATGCTATAAAACCTAGTCTAATCCATCATTTCTTTCGAAATGCCTGTACCAATTCAGGACCATTGTTATAATACTTTGTTTGGGGGGATTGATCACTAGGATAAAATATTGGCTGATGATGGACTTAGCTGTTGACTTTTGCAACAATGACTGTTGAAAAGCACTGCTTTTCTGCCAAGATTATAACTGCTACTGAAAAGAAAAAAATCATGTGGTTTGTGTAAAGCAGATCCGGATTAGGGAGTTAAAAGCTAAAATAAGTCCTTTAGCCTATAATAAGATTAATAGTTTTCATCAATATGCCGAATATTGTTGATTTATTATTATTATAGTGGGATATCAGTTTCCGTTTTGTTCATATTTGAGTGTCGGATAAAATCACGAGATTCAGTGTCTCTTAAAACACTTAAACTTTATTTAAAAACTTTTTGATATTTGCGACCGTGAAATAAACTGAATCTACTGAGTCGAATTGAACTAATTAAGAAATGGAAAAAGTTTTATTGAAACTATTAAGCCAATTCACTTTATTCATAAGCCTCATCCTACCTTCATGTGTACTATTGATCAGATTTCTTCAATATTTAGACTGATTGTTTGTTTATTTGCTTGAATGGTGTTTTACGAGGCTTTCACATTTTTTAGATATAATGCAGGGCCCAGCTTGGATAGGCGGGGGGGTTAAAAAATGACACGATTTATTATAGAAACTCCATCTCCCAAATGCGATCAGATATTTATTAGCCTTAGGTAGGCTTTTACATTACTAATTTGGCCTTTTTCAAAACAAGACAAGAGAACGAGTAATTTCAAACACTTGAAAAACTTGAAGTTAAAATGAGCTATTAATTTTAGGAAACTTTCATACGATCAAGACACCGTTTGATAAGTTCGTACACATTTTAAAATCGAGGAAATTACCTTATACCTTTTCATTTAATAAATTGATTATGGTTATATTTATTTGTAGCAATGTAAAAAGGATGAAAGTTTATCATTCATGTCGGATATATCAACTCACATCCTGCTGTTACTCGGAATATCTTGTCTTGTAACATCACTTCAAAAGTCTGAAATGTTAATTTAATCTTCTATTTCAGAAAATTGTATCAGATTTAAAGAATGCGTGGAAAGAAATTCTCTACCTTAACGCTATATCCCTTGGTAACTATAGAATGAATGCATATGTTTATTTTTTTAACAGATTTTTTTTCAGACAGACAATTATATATATTTAGCCTGATTTAAAATCTCAAATGAATATAAAAAGTACAAACACATGGCAGAAAAATAAAAAAAAAAAACATTAACAAACATAGAACAAAAAATACAAGCAACAATCTCACATAAAAAACTACGTTGGAAGGTGGGGAAAGGGTTAAGTAGAGTGCCTCAGTAATATTCACGTAAAAGTGTCACAAATAAAAGTGAAACATTGCCACATTGCAAACAACCCAGTGTCATTAGTGGGACAGAAACTATGTAACTATATAAGATTTTATGATGGCGACCACAGAACGTTTATCCATTTGTAATGAATTTCTGTCTAAGCAGTTTCCTTGTAAAAAATATTAATGTCTTCCGAAAATCTAGATAGGATGCACTATTACTGAGATACATTACTTCATTTAAAGATGCGAATGTACATTTTAATTCAATGAATACAAATTTTACCTACATTCTTTCGTGCACTTAATTGTAAATGTAAAGGACGTTCTATGTATGCTTTAAAAATCGGTGTTACTAAACCTTGAACTGTTTCATTCACAGGACTTGCCCTTATTATTGTCGCATGTTTGGGCTTTTTCGCAGCAGTTATTATCTGGGTTATAGTATTATCTGTTATTGCGTTCTGTTTCGGAGCTACGTCCTACAGCTGGTAAGTTTTCTTAATAACATAATAAAATTGTATATAAATTATCTGTATAATACATTTTATAACACTACAAATCACTAAATTATTGGTATTAATCGTCCAGGATGAGAAAATGTAAAAAAAAATTGTCAGTATCAAAGAGAGGAGATACATTATTCAGCTAGAGACTTTAATTGCCAGATCAGAGTCAGGGTATAATTGGTTCAGTAGCAAATAATTGTTCTATTTTTTTCAAGGATAAAAGTTGGGAAGCGCATTCACAGCTAAATGCCCGGATATAAGCGTTCGCACATAGCACTTGAATTTTGTAATTCGAGACAATCACAAAAGACCTTGGAGTAGGGATTTGACCCAATAAATAAGTAAAACTATGTTCCTATTTTTCCTTAACTCAGGTGAGGGGAGATTTTGTTTGTTTAGGCATACATCACATGTCAGTTATTGCACAGTTTTAATGTATACTTTCATGCACTAGCTTTTTCCCATGTAGGCTGAAAATCCCAAAATATTTCACAGCAATAGTAAAATGTTATTACTGACCAATACGCATAGATGTTTGTTTTTATTTTACCGGTTTAGTGGTACTTTGTTAAGTGTTAAATGTCTATGCTAATATTTTGTTTATACTGTTTGATGTTGACATTTCGTTACATAGGTACTCTTGGTATGAACTTAAAATGGCATTTGATCAACTGCCAGAAGAACAAAAGATCGAGGAAAGGAGGCAGGCAGTTAAAACTTGGTTAATTTATGCCGGCATAGCCAGTGGCATCACAGCAAGTATTTATAGTTAAACATATTCCGATAAGCAAATAGCTCATGAATAATTAAATAATCTACTTAAATTGTGAATATTTATTATGTCGATGATTAGAACATGATTCACTCACATCGAAGTAAGGTTTTCAAATATTTAAGCTGTTCCTAACTTATGATTAGATTTCATTATCGTCTTTTTTATTACAGATTATCGTCGTACTTGTTTTGTTAGTAATGAGGAAAAGAATTTCACTTGTAAGTATATGTGTTGTTTTGCCTTTTGTGTATTGTTTTTTTAATAAGTTTTAAGGTTTGTTTGTTTGTTTGTATGAATGGTGTTTTAACGCCACTTTCAGCAGTTTTTCATGATATCATGGCGTCTAGTTTGTATTGGAGGATGAAGCTGGAGAAACCGGGGAAAACCACCAGACCTGCGTAGAAAAACAAGCAATTAAGATTGGAGTCGACTCAATCTGACCACATTAAGACTCAAACCTGCAACCCTAGTATTGACAGAGCACAGACAGTATTATATAGGTATGACGTTACTCATGTCGAAAAGATTTGTTTAAAATAAAAATAACAACGAGAATTTTTTTTTAAATAATTGTAGATTGTTTATGCTTGAAAGAGTCATTAATTTACCATATTACTGAGACAACTATAGCATCAAATTTATTTGAAAATAATATGACGACTAATGGGTTTGATACAAATAAAATATAAGACTCAAATGATAGTAATTTTTATATTGCAAGTTATTTTAACATGAACTTTAATAAAGGAGAACGTTGTGATATAATATTATTCAAGTTATTATTTATCTTTAACGAATATTTTTCAGGTTGTGCAGTTATTTAAAGAGGCAGCCAAAGCATTAAAATGCATTCCATTTTTGTTCATACAACCGTTATCGGTAAGATAAAGGAGAGTAAATTTAAATGTATATAGTATACATGTAGTGTATCAGATACATACGTGAGTACACTTGAAACATAAGAGTTATTTCTTTTTTTACTTGTACAGTAATTACTGGTGTTAAAAGCTTATACTAAGGTATTAGGCTACAAATGTTTTATAGTGTACAGCATGATTTTGCGCCTGCATCTCAGTGTAACTTGATACTATTGAATATACAAGCCCCCGTTTATCTCTTGCGTAACGGTTTTAATATTATGTCCCCCCTCTGTAGACTGTCCTGACTAACGAATCGTTCATACCATCAACTATTCGGTAGTAGATATGTCAATCTGTAATGTTGACTCTACCTTTAAATTTAAATCCGAACTTAAAAATCTGAACCCATATAGCAAAGTTCCTAAGCATTATGAATAGTGACAACACAAACTCAATACTGTTCTTACCCATTTAAGATGCTAATCATCTTTTAAAAATTATGAAATTTACATATTGTAAATTAATGCTGAACCATCTTTTCGTTATAGATTTGACGGTGGAGATTTGTACCATTATTTTTTTCATGTTCTAAAGATATTTACATTAGAAACAGATTATTTAATTAATTTGACTGGCTGCCAATTACTATCCTGTACATTTGAAACAATTAACATTTAGCAACTTGCTATTGCCAAACGAGAAGAAGAAAATAGTTTTTAAACACATTTTCGAGTAATCTGAAGGGTAAGAAAGATTGTTTGATGTATTGCACAGATAGTTTCTGATTCCCACTAATCCTCCTTATTCTGTATTTATTCTCTTTGCTACACAAATGTTTTTCTTGTACCTTCTTTCTATTTCTTGTTGTACATTTCTTACACATGCAACATAATTTGTATTTCATTAAATGCTTGCTTCGCGAATGCTCTTTTGTTAATAATGTGTACTGGAGAACTTCATAACTTGCGTCTAATCCTATTTGCATGTTTACGCAAATAAAATGTGTTGAAACGAATTAAACCTCTACTACAAGATCTCCGCATACCTTTTTGAGTATCCTAAAACGGAGTAAAAAACATTCTGCGTTCTGTAAAGTATATTTGGAAATTGTTTTAATATTAAAACAGGCTATAATAGGCTTTGCTATTTGTTTTTTTGTTCATTATGGTCCATTAGCATACGAATAATTCCAGAAAACGGACGTTTTTGAAACATTCACTGCATATTTTTTTCAATAATGTACTATACGTTTATGAATAAAGCTGACAAGATAAACCATGTGTATTCATGTTTTAATTCACAACAAGGCCTGACACTTGTTATTTCAGACTTGGCATAAGTAAAATACTAAAACATTCAAAAGTCCTGGCTGACATCTTAAGATCAGGGTCTTATTCCCAAATGCATTACGACATTCGATTTCACTCTCTATATAATCATCACCATATGCTGCGTACAGATCGCATTAAACGCTGCCTCTCAAGTAAAACAGAATAGCAACTAGTTATGAGACATTTAAGATGTCCTCAATCATTTCAACTCAATCAACTCATTAGTCATCCATAGCAACAGTCTAGCAGCATTGGCGCTTGCTGTTTACATTTTACTATGTTAAGCTAGATTTAATCGTACTGGGAAATTATCGAATACTTTCAAACAATGCTTACTCGTCCGGTCCACCTGAGTGTATTATTGTTTGGGTTGTAGTTAATTTTTGTTGTTGTTGTAAGTTTCTATTTGTAACTTCTATATGACTTTCGCTTCTGGTCAGTCGGTTTCGTTGCTGTTTTTCATACTAGTAAAACTAACATATTAAAAGGCAAAATTCGTAATTTACACAATATGACGATACTTGTATAGATGCATTCCAATAGGAACAATACGACCCTAACTCAGAAGCTGTCTGATAGTTGGTACAATCAAAATGAGACAAAACAACGATTCATTTCTATAAAGACCATTGTATAATTAATATATGATTCGGGTAATACCGACAGAACCCAAAAATATTTACCACTTGGCATATATATATATATATATATATATTAAACCTTAGTCGCTTACTGTAGTAGTAATATATAGTTGTAGACCATTCGCACTGTACGTGTATTTAATTTTTATTTTTCGTGAAACATTTTTCTAAACATTACTTATCCTACTCCCATTAGTTTTTAGTGTGATTTATTGCACTGTGAAATTCGTGTTTTTCTTCAATCACTTTAATTAAGAAATAAAGGCGTAATTAAAAAATTGAAATATGGATGTTACAAAATCCAAAGACTAAACCTGTTGTTTTCAATTTTTTATGAATACCGTGTCTACTACAATACCACATTCAAAACTCAAAGCCAGCTTGAAACAACTATATTTATACATGTAAAATATCTGATTTTAGAAATGTTTTATTATAATTTTAAAAATAGAATCTGCATAATTTGCGAAAAGCCACACCAAAAATTTACAGAAAGAAACTGAAGAAGCTATTGTAGATATTTAAGAAAGAGACCGGAAGGCATTGTAAATTTTCTGTACTTTTAACTTCAATATATTTGTGGAAATAAGATGAAGCATATTTTAACAGGCAATAGGCATCTTTATAAGATCTGTTTTTGTAAATAAAAAACAAAAATATATTCAGGGATACATAAAAATGAGAAAAAAAATCCAGCCTAGTCTTTCAATTTCACATTTCGATACAAGAGGACGTCTTTTCACCCAATAATAGCAGCTTTAGTGACCTTTGACATCTTTATATCATGCAAAAATGAAAATTACAGATACCATCTAGAATAATAGTTCGGCAAAATTAAAATCTTTTGCTTGAAATTGAAAACCACAAAGTTCCAAATTAGAATTCTTTAAAAAGGCATGATTTTCCTCTCGTGAACTTCCTTTCTTATATTACGTTATTACAGAGCTACCTCTAATAACACAGACTTTAATGTGAAAGGTATTTTACTGTCGCGCAAACACCATAACGCTTTCTTTTTGTAATATCAATAGGTGTATGTAGATTTCGAGACCAAAAATGAACAAAGTATCTGTATCGACTTGTTACGTTTGTGGAACAGATGGTTTTACTGCAATCTTTTTAAGATTGTTTTCGTATTATTCATTGAATTGGTTTTGCATTGCGAGTCTTTGTCTAATCAGCAAGTTGACTGATTTGTCATGTTAATTTGTTATTTTGCTTATTAAATTTTTTTCTTGTTCTATTGATATATGTCTAGTACTTGTTTAATCCGTAGGTTGACTTCTTTGCCTGTCATTTTTTTGTAACTTTTTTTAAGTTCTATAAATTCATGTGTGGAATCACTTAAATAATCAATTTTATGTCGTGGCGAATTTTATATTACAGACTCTTATCATACTTGGAGGTTGTCTTGCTGGGTTGGCCACAATAGCTGCATTCATTGAAACATCTGGTAAAATGTTTAGTTTAAAACTTTAATAATAATCATTATGTTATTTATTGGCTTTAAATATCAAATTACAATGCATTAAGAATATTCCGATATTGAAAGTTTAAATTGTAAAAATACAGATAAAATATTAAAACAGTTGAAAATTTTGACTTAAAAAAATAAATGTTTTAAAAGTAACTTTTACTTTTTATGATTCTTCAATTCAGTTATGAACCAGAAATAACCGATTTTCAGATAAAAAGCTATTTCTATTTATTCGATCATTTTGGTTAAGCAGTCTAGTGGATATAATTTTTAAGGCTCGGTAATCATTATTTCTATTGGAAGTTTTTTGTGTTTTGTTTTATTTGTCGAAAATGTCAGACGAAAGAGATATTGAATTGATTATATTTGTTAAATACCTGTTCATATTCATCAAAGTTTACATTTTGGATACACCTTAAACCTATCTCACGCTTTTTAAGGAATTAAGATTTCAAAAATCTTAACTGGTGTGCGTACTACATACACATTTTCCTCAAGTGGGCATTCTCAATATCACTTTTGTCTAGTCCACTTTAAATTGGAACTTGAGATTTAGAGAAAAATAAAATTTAGTAGGACACATAGGCTGCAAAAATACTCGAAGGATTGCCTTATTCTCACTGAAAAAGTTTAAGGTTAATGTAATTGAAATTTGGATAGTAGAAAATTTCGGGTTTATAACACTCCATTATTGCCAATTGAATCTAAAAAAATCACAATTACTAAATATGTTCTCAAAAATGTATCACGTGTTACTTTCACGGATGTGAAAAAATTCTTTTTCAGATACAGTATATTGTGTATAAAGTAAAGATTCATTTATAATATTTTACTGAAATTAGTAACCATATATTCGTTTAAAATTGAACATTATATACTACTTTTGTTTTGTTTAAAGGAATTCCAGAAGTTAATAATTCAACAAATATTGTTAAATATAAAATGGAAGATTCAATGAGGGTGAGTGCTGGATATTAGACTTGATACTTTCATTTTCTCGTGTCTAATATTAAAGAAATGTATTGGAATACATTTACCGAAAACAAACTTTTTATGAATGGCTGCTCAACTACAATTAAGAAAAACATGTTTACACGGCGATATGGTTGATAATAAAACTTGTATAAGCATCCAACTATATATATTGAAACTAGTAAAGAATATTGCTAACTAAATAAAACACCATCTGACAAAAAGAGTGCATAATAATACTATAATGGTTTATTCATGTGTATAGCATCGCCATATACATAGCTAGCATGTCTTTGAAGGCAAATTTAAGGATAATATCTAAACGTGTTCTTTGTCTAAATATATATTAGATTTGAGCTGCAGCAGTTTTCACATATGTAGAAAAAACTAATAATGTGTGTACGTTTCTTTCTATATATTTTCTGTTGATTTGATGTACAGTGGAGCTGAAAATATTTTTAATGTCTATCAACAGTATCTGCGATGGTATCATTTATTTGGTATTCTGTGGATATCGGCCTTTATTGTAGCATGTCAGGACATTGTGATCGCAGGTGCTGTGTCGACATGGTTTTTTAAACGGTAATGCATTTAGTTTTGTTCTACAATATATGATCTTATTGTGATTCATGTTACGCACAGCTGTTAGGGTGAAAAGTTAGATAATTCCTAAAATTCCAGATATTATTTTAAAATTTAAAACGGTTGTGACCTCTGGGTGCTTCAATATACATATTAATAAATTGCTAATTGCTATCGTTTGTACAGTGTTTTTAAGTCCCTGCGACGACATGTCGGGGTGCATTAAGTTTTACTCATGTCCGTCCGTCAAGACGTACGAACGTCCGTCCGTACGAATTTCCGTCAAGCTTTTCTCAGAAACCGTACACGAGAACAAATTAATATTTGGCAGGGTGGTTCAGTATCACAGCTTGTACGTCCTAAGCGACTTTCAGACCTGTCGGACAACTACTTCCTGTTTGTGACTTCATTTAGCGGGGGCATTCTTCGGATTTTTTCAAGTATTAGTACAATACAGTAGTATTTGTCTTTTTAAACCCAAGCTAGAACAGTGATAAAAGAAAAGAATTAAATGCATGTTTATTGTACTATATCGGTAGTTCGTTAATATTTGTGTATGATTTTCGTGTTGATAACTTTTACTTTTATTTTAGAGATAAAACTAATCTTGGTTGGCCAATTTTAGCCTCACTACAAAGACTTGTTAGGTAAGAAATTAGAAACTGTTTATTTGCACGTAAATTAATGTAGGCCCATTCATATCAAGAATTGTACAACATTACCATACCCTTCTAATCCTAATTGTTATAGATTGGGATTTCCTTTTTTAATTGTTTTTGTGTGTGTGTTGAATTCTGATGTATAAGACAACACTAAACACCTAAACGATCATAGAACAGTTTATTGAAATATCAAATATACGTATGTTTCAGGTACCATATAGGATCGGTGGCTTTTGGATCATTTATTATAGCTCTAGTTAGACTTGCAAGAATAATTCTCTCCTATATTCAAAATAAGTAAGTATTATGTGGCAACGAAATGCACGCAAAAAGACCAACAACGAAGAAATTCAAAATATAATTTTCTTCATATCTACACGAATGTTTGCATTTCAAAGCATATTTTGCTACTGTTAATAAATTTAAAATTAAAATATTAATTATGTATTATAATTTATTCTATAATTATTACATGCTCTTTATGATCATACACATAAAATTAATATTTTCTGACAATGTATCGGATTGTAAATATCACCGTTATGGCTTGCTTGTTTTTGCACAGCGTAAAAATATATGAAAATGTCTTAAAAGATGCAAAAATAAATAATATACAACAATGCACTAATATAAGTTATCACCTAAATGATCTGATTTTTTTAGACTACACGGAAAGGTTGGAAAAGTAACAGAATTCGTGCTGAAAATTTTACAGTGTTGTTTGTGGTGTTTTGAAAAGTTTTTAGCTTATCTTAACAGGAATGCATACATTGAAATAGGTATTAGAAACTGTTTAATTTATATCAATATTATTTCATGCATTGTAATATGAATAGTGTTTATTATACCCCGCTCCGAAGAGGGGAGGTATACTGTTTTACCATTGTCCGTTCGTTCGTGCGTCTGTTTGTTTAGTCGTCCGTCCATAACAAAACATTCTGGCGCAGTTTTCTATGCAACTATAGAATGCAGAAATCTGATATTTTGCATATTGCTTTATCCTATAGTACCATATGGTGTATAGCGATTTTACGTTCCTTGGTCATCTACTTCATGTTTACCGAATACTTCAATTTTTACACATAGTTGACATACATGCAAAATTTCTGTCGCAAATTTCTAAGCAACTATTGGATGTAGAAGCCTGACATTTTGTGTATTGCTTTATCCTATAGTACCATATGGTGTATAGCGATTTTATGCTCCTTTGCCATCTACAACATTTTTTACCGAATACTTATATTTTTACAATTAGTTGACACACTTGCAACATTTTTGTGAAAGTTGGGGTATCACTGGTGAGCATAGCTCCCAGTCGCAGACTTGTTTTAACTTAATAATAACATGGTTTATTACCGAAAATTAATATTGAAAACCCCAATACGCTTATTATAGTTGCATATCTGACAAAAATGACAAAATCAAAATAAAAACAAGGGGTAAACTAATATGCCTCTCTGACTCTCTTTCTTTAGGATATAATAATGTAAAGATATGATAATCTTCAAAATGAAACGGGTTAAGGGTAGATTCTAAGAATAATTTCTCCAGCATATGAAATTTGCATGTGCTTTGTTGCGACTACGAAAAAAAGTGATAGTTAACATCAGTTTGCAGTTGCATCAATGTTTTTATCCAACTACTACTACTACTACTAAGTCGGCGTTGAAAGCCGAGCTCTACACCAGCGGCGCCACACATCTCTGTCCTGCATACAAGTAGCTAACTCCTCGGCGGTGATAATACTGGTGTCTGATAGAAAGGTGTTTACAATCTTTGTTGGTGGGCGCCCGACTCCATCTTTCCATGTTTTGGCTGCCACAGTATTACGTGGTGAGCAGGGAGTTCAGGATGTCTAAAGCAGTGTCCAGCGAGACTAAGACGTCGATTCAAGAAATTGATATATATGTCATGCAACAATATGATACGCAGTTTCATTTATCATTTGCATGTACCATTATTTATTTCTTAAAAACTTTGCAATTGTCCTTTAAATTGTAAAAATATATGTTAGTTAGTAAATGTGACTGCTACGAAAGCTCAGAGAATCGTAATTCGAAATTCGAAATTCAATATAGTTATAACCAATCAGATTGCGTGTGACCTAATCGTCTACCAATCAGAATAGTTCTTATATAAACGTAGCCACGTGCTATCAAGTTCGCGGGTTTTGTGCAATATAATTGTGTTCTTTAAAATGATTTTCATTTGGGGTTTTAACCGTCAACATTTTTGTCAAAGAATGACTGTGTTCAACATGTTTTTGTTAAAAAAATAAAATTTATAAGCTCTATTTGTTATTTTATCAAGTTAATTCAGTTCACAATTACATCTTGATTTTAAAAATCAAGAAACAAGAATGTACCTGTAGAACGGAATTCAACAAAACTTGTTGTGTAGGAAGTACACCAAATGTAGTTGTGCATGTTACCAGGAAATTGTGATCTTCAAATTTTCGTGGGAGTTATGGCCCTTTGAACTTAAGATTGGCTGAAAATACTCATTTATCATCTTGTCGGAGCTACTCCTTTGAAGCTACTCTATGGAGTTTTACAAAACTTGGTATATAGTAGGCACAACATATTTAGTTGTGCATATTACCAGGGTATTTCGGTCCTCAAATTTTGTGTGGGGGCTATCAGGATGGATCTAGAGGGGGCCTGGTATATTTTTGACGAAAAAATTTGGTTGGATATATAGGAAATCATTGAAGCATGACCAAAGTGGGCCCCCCTAAGCCAGTCAGTGCCCCCCATTTTGAAATTTCTGGATCCGCCACTGGCTTATTTTGGCCCTTTGAACTTAGAAATGTGATGAAAATAACCATTAATTATCTTGTCAACACAAATCCTATGTAACTACTCAGTCACGGTTAAAACCCCAAATAAAAATAATTTTGAGGAACACAATTATATTGCACAAGACCCGCGAACTTGATAGCACGTTGCTACGTTTATATAAGAACTATTCTGATTAGTAGACGATTACGTCACACGCATCGTCTGATTGGTTATAACCATATTGAATTTCGAATCTCGAGTTTCGAATTTCGAATATCGAATTTCGATTCTCGAATCTTGATGAACCTTCTGGGCTTTCGTAGATTGCTGGCGTATTATTTAAATTTGTATCATGTTTATACTATTATATATTTTATATGTATTTTAATTTTAGCAATATATGGATATAGTTTTTGCAGAGCAGCACAAAAGGCTTTCCTGCTAATTGTAGCCAATGCCCTTAGAGTTGCTGCTATCAACTCTTTTGGAGATTTTGTCTTGTTTCTTGGGAAATTGTGTACTGTCGCTGTTATTTTCGTAATTGGACACGAACTTTTGAAGGTACATTATTTAAATATTCTATTTCTATTGTACAATTTCGAGTTGCAAAATTCAACTGCATAATATTCTTGAGAAAATTCCTTACTCGTTATTGTTTTATCCACCCACGTAGATAACTGATTAATATTTCAGCATATTTCAGAAGTATTTATAAGTACTATTAAATAACGCAAAGATAAACAGTACCTACCACAAATAAAATATATTAGACATGCAGGAAATGAAACCCTTTCTCAACAATTACAGTCAAACGTGTGCATAGTTTCAAAAATATCTTGTGCTTTTCAATATTCTTATGTTTGATGTATCTTATTACTCGGTATTTTTGTTTTCTGTCTTTCTGGATGTTTTTTCTGAAATTTTAAGAAATAAACTCTTAATTGAATTTTTTCTGTACAACGATGTTGTATATTATTCTAATTAAATTTTAGAATAGAGAAGACATTAATTACATATGGGCTCCTGTTACAGTGGCAGCAGCATTTGGCTTTGCAGTGTCACATTGTTTTCTACTTGTTTACGAGGTATTTACATATCAATAATAACCGAAATATAGAATGTGCTATAATTGCCTTAAATAAAAAAAAGTCAACCATATATCCTTGTGAAAACGTTTAATAATGAAGACTTTACACAAAACACATTTCTTATGTAATTCTATCAGTTAATTTACAAGGAACTATAACAGTTATATAACTTAACAATGAACGTGTAGTAAGTCGATTCATCAGTAGAATCAAGAGTTTTAAACAATTAACAGTTACATTAACAGATAAACAATCTTAAACACTTAGAGAACACATCTCTTTCTTGTTGTAAATAACTAATAAATCAAAATCTAAGATTTTTATACAATATTTTTGCAGGTGGCAATAGATACAATTTTTCTGTGTTTCTGTGAAGATTGTGAAAGGAATGATGGACACACAAAGCCGTATTACATGAGTAAAGACCTAATGGTATATACATTGTATACACAATACAATTATGCTTACCTCGACCTTGCTTAACTGATAACATAAAATTGCATATTTTAAATTGAGTTCTCCACTGTTTTTTTTTTTACTTTTGGCATAAAAAGTGCTAAACGAGATTTCTATATAATACGTGACAAACAGTTTTAAAATGCTTTTTTTATTACAGAGATATCTTGATGACAGCAATAAAATGATTTTAAAAAAAGAAACCAAGACTAAAAGCAACAAAGAAAAGAACACAGACTTGTCAACCGTATAATAGAGACATGTATAACTATTATCGTTTGGGTAATCTAAATCAAAGATGATGTATTTCAGTTATCAAATTATGTTGTTGTTCGATAAGGTAATAAAACATGGTTTTGTTTACGTAATTTCTCATTGGCTACTCTAATAAAACTTAGATATAACATTTTAATAACTTAAGGAACATACGCCAATACATGAATTTCTTATTGACAATAAATCTGAATTTCGGGATTTTTAAATCTATAATCAATTTAAAAATTATCTTTAAATCTAGTAACTAAAAACAGACTGGCTAATGTTAATAACAATCAATTTAGATTAAATAAATGAGATTTATATGTACAATAACCAGTTTATCAGTCCTGCAGAACCTTGCAGGTAACACTGCTACTACACAACAAAAGGCAACAGGACACAGCACTAATAAACTTGTAAAGTAAACTTGCCGTTAATGTAAATGGCTTTTAATAGAGTGCTAGAATAGCCAGAACTGAAGACTTTTATCTAGCACTCGTCCGATTGTAATGTTTATAATCTGCTTATGTCAATTAATTAATACATGGTTTTAAATTCATTTGAAAATCGTTTACGAGTACACAAAAAAGACTTAATTTCTAGAGCAAATATTTTGGCGAATATTACGACTTCTTCTTCTTACTGTATTAAGTGTTTTAATAGTTATTAAAGTACAATTTATTCATTCTAAACATTATAAATATATGTTCCTTGTCGAGAGATATAACGCCCAAATGTAGTATTGTTGCAAAAATAGACAGCAACGTTTGCTGCACAAAATATACACTTTTTTTTCGGAAACACCGATAGACGAACAGTCAAAAAGCAATATTCCATGACTAATTGTCTAAGGTGTTTATAAAGAAATAATTTTAAAAAACTGTTAATAGAAGCTGTTATGATAAATGGTATTAGAAAAGACAAAAACGCTATTTTGCTTTAAAATGCCACATAATAATGTTTTAAAATGCTGTTTTAACATTATCTTACTCTAAAACTAATTAATAATTTAATGATTCTGTTGCGAAAATAAATTATTATTTTAAACGATTAACAGTGCTGAAAAATAACAAAGGCTAAATATATTGAAACCACAATAAGAGTAAAAATGCCCTGCAATACATTAAAACACTACTGAATGTTATCACCACTGTGCTCGACAGTTATTGAAGCATAAGTAGAGGATCACTCTGTGATTGCATTACATATTTTAGATGATCACAACATACTTCCTACAATATTGACAATTCATGAGCCTTTTCCGGTTACTGAATGTATATACATGTATATATGTGTGTCATTTAATGACGCACAAAATATTGTCATCACATTTTTTTTACATTATAACTGGATTTCATTTTTTGTCATTGGAATGTGCGAGATCTTTATAACATGTCTCACAAAATAGTCCATATTCTGATCACAATTAGTTTTCTTAATTACTGCATCATTCTAATGGGTAGCGTCTAATGATTTTCATGTGTGAGACAATTGATTGTCGAGTTCCCCGAGTCAAACCTGAAAAAATGACAAAAACATCTTTATTTTATCAAAATAAACGTTAATATTTAAAAGATATAAATCTGTGAAGTGTTATATAGTAATATTTAGAACATTTTTAAAGTATTTTTTTTAATTAGTTCTTTTTGTCTTTTGATTATTTCTGTTAACATATACCAGATATATATCTTTGAAGTACGGTATTGTAAGAATAAAAACATTAATTTTTTTTTAATTAGTTATTAATTGCTTATGAACTACAAGTATTAGTGAAATTTCACTTCCACATTATTCTTGTTGAAAAACCAATTTTGAAAAAATTACAAAATTGCTGACATGAATCATATTTCAATGAGTTAGATTAAAAACAATAATTTATTCAAGTTTTAAAAATAAAAAAACCTGTTTATGCCAATTTATCACATTAGTCAGCACTTACATTTATTTCCGTCCTATTGTTGATAGTGGAACGCACTGTCCGTTTAAACACACCTGTAAAACAATGATCAATTAGTTCATGTATCATGGCTTTGGAATGCTATACAGAGACGAACGTTTAAAGAAATATGATTAATGGGTACGTGATGATATTTAATAACAGCCTTTTTCCTTGTATTCCCAATTCTACACATTATATTACATTGAATGTAGACCAATAACCTTAATTTTACTTAATGATAGGTATTTCAGTAACTACGTTATTAATGGTGTATAGTTCATTGATCTATGAGTCAAAGCGTCTTACCTTTGATGTTCCACACGTTGTGCCATCTACCGCGGGTTCTGATCTTGTATACCTCCATTCGCCATTTCTGTCGTCACAGCACAAGTGCTCACACTGAGTTGGCCCCTCCTGAGAAGCACAGTATTACTACATATATCAGGCAATTAATATTGTATGTGTAAAGACCATTGTACTTTTTAAGTAGCAACTTTTGAGTATGAATTCTGAGGATAATATTTTGTTTAAAAAACATTAAGTGCTCAAGTTTTAATTGACTGAAACATGTGTTTATAATCGAACTCATCTGATATATTATCGGTGAAAAATAGGAGTCAAAAAAAATTCTTCAAGAAAACTTTCCTTTGATAAGTTTGTAATTTGACAAATAAACATAATAGTTACAAAATAGCTAACCTCGCAGGGCGGACCTCCTGTAAAACGTCTACATTGCTCTGTTAGAGTCATGAATTTCCCTGGGAATGTTGTTGGAAACTGTAAAGATTCCGTACTATATCGCTGCAATAAGCATTTTGCTCTCTCCATTCTGTAAATCAAAATTAATTCAACTAAAAAGTTATTCATTTCCCCACTGAAACTACTCCATGATGTTGAACTTTTACAATATTAATAAATCCATAAAGTTTAACAATTTCTTTCTTTCATTCTCGATATGTACACATTTCGATATCACCATTTATTCCAACATAATGGCAATAGAATTATACTACATTGAAACAAGTTGAATCAAATAGATGCAACGTTTTAAACAATATGATCAACTTAACTGGAATCAACTTGTTGTGTAAATAAAATGTAATCAAAGATACCAAGGTACTAAAATGAATATAGTTAAATAGATAAAACCTACCTAAGAAAATTTTGAAAGCTTTGTATAGAACAGGGTGAGAATCTACTAAATTTAAATGCGTCATCTCTGGTGTAACTCATTATATAACCTGACTGTGTTGAACATGATCGGGCTTCTGCCTCTCCATCGTGATATGCGCCAAGTCTACAAATAAATGTTAAAACTTTAATAAAATTACATTAGTTACCGAGTTTATAGAGATTATTTAAAATATATAGAAGTGTGGACGTTCGATAAAATTGAGCAAAATATCCTACATAATTTAAGTTCAAAATTGATAATAGTCGTTTTCTTTTAAGAAGGTAGAATAATTATTTAAAGGTTCTTACATACGTTTTTGGGAAAATCGCATAAAAGAAGTCTACCAATTTCTTCCGTTAACCAACAACTTGTACAATGCGATATACTATAGACTCTGCATTGTTAAATAGCCGACATCCAATCAGAACAATCAAAACAAGAACGTTGTAACGATGTTACGTTTTTTTAGGCATTTTGACTGGATGAGTCAATGAGCAATCTCATCTGAACTGAGTCATCTGTATTAAAATAGGACCAACGATCTTTAATATAAACATTTTTAGTCAAGTGTTTGCCTGGCAACTGATTAGCTTTTATGAAAAAAAAAAACCATGTGAAAAAAAACCAGATTAAGCGCGCTTAGTAGTGTAAAATTTAACACTTCGGGCGAAATTGAGGACAGATACCCCATATTTTTATCTGGATATATGTATAAACCTTGTGTTGCAAAACCAGTTTTTCAATAAAAACGTCTTCTATTATACCTACACAAAAAACATACAGATTTGCGTGGAGCACACACAAAATTGCGCAATTACGTTGATTGGTAATTTGACTCACCCCTAAACCATTTGGCCACCAAATTTAACGACGCTTGTGTTAAATAGTTGATCTTTGAACAGAACGCACGTTACATTTTAATTTTTTTTTTGGTTTTACGACGTTCTTTGGTGCAACTTATTAAAAAAACCGCATATTTAAATATATATATATTTCATAAACTTGTATGTAAAATGCTACAAACTTTAAAGATTTTTACTTACGGTTGCATTTCTATCAATAATGGATGAAGTTTAATTAGGATATTACACATTATGCATAAAGCAAGCCTTTAAACTTACAAATGGCCTATTTCATGTGCGGCTATTATGATTCCATTGAAACTTGTAGATGCTTCACCAATCCCAAAGTTGAAGGCATTTCCTCGTAAGAATGGTGCTGACAGACATGCCCCTCTTACATATGCTACTCCTGTTTTACCAATAGAAACATCATCAAAGATTAAACGCGGTAAAAAGTCAACTATATTTTGACTATATAACCCCAAGAACAAATATCCGAAAAAATATAAGCACTAAAAACGTAATTCCAGACAAATGCCTGATTACTTATTTAGATTGAACTGAAATCATTCGGACATTTGGAATTTTATGTTACAACAAAATATATGCTACCAAAAAAGATAATACATCAAATCAAAAAGAAAAGGTTATACATATACATTTCTTTTAATATTAGGCCTTCTGTTTTATTATATATTTACTTTTGTTTTAAATAATTATACCTGCGGTCCCTTTTACACATTCATCGTCATCTACCGTTTCTACGGTTTTTAGAGGCAGACTATGTCTTAACAAACTCAGAAAACTTGGTTCCCACGGAGCTATAGGGTCGGTATGTTGTCTTTTTCTGCATGCGTTTTCTCTAAATATAAATACATATTGTTACCTTTGAAAACGCCTGAACTAATATATTAAAAAATATGAAATAAATTTGTGTTTGTCGATCATGTATTGACCAGTACACAAATATTCGTTGTATCAGTTTTACTGGCCAATGTATTTGTCCTCATTAAAACGATATGTATCAGTTTAGTATGCGTTTTGTTATTAAAAAGAAAACAACAAAATAGCAAAATTCTTGAATGGCCGGGCGTTGATTACACAAAATAGGTAACGTCTTCTGCAAATGTTCTGAGAATGAAGTAAGTTTCCAAGTCCGAAAAATTGGGGGGAAAAATCCTTGAACACATCTAATAGCAGGTGCACAACTTCAACACATGTGCAATCTTTCTGTGAACTTTCAGAGATATGGGTTGAAAACTGTAGGAGGAGTTGATTTTCACAAAACAGATACCATATTTTCCACTCCCATCCGCCATTCGTGCAATCCGGCCCAAAAGGAAATGTATATAAAACCAATTTGGCTTTTTAAAATCATTTCATTTAAGTGGCCGTTAAATCAAATAACAGAAACTCGCATGAATATTAATGTCGGGTTATAGACAATACAAAATACTGCTGAGCAATTAGATAAAGGTACATTAATAAATAACACAACTTCAAAAATGGTAAAGGATTTCTTACCTTGACATATTATGAAGTAAAACAAGATACAATATAAAATTTTTAGTTTCATTGGTATACTTATAATTTAATTTGTATTTCACTTCGGTATCTTCTGATTTACCATTAACTCTTGATCGTAACATAATTTATTTATTACATTTACGCATTTACGTACATATTTATTTCAAATTGATAATCACCATTATTATAAAACTGCTATAATATTCACTTATATATGAGTAAAACTGCCAGTATGATGTATTTTGCCAAAACCAGTCCGATACGGACTTAACTAGTCCAATATCAGTATTGGCCCGATTCCGACCTGTTTTGACCTCGTTATTTGATAAAGATAATATTACATAATGATTTATTGGTCCTCGGATAGCTGTATTGTCACAGCAAGAATTAGACGAATAACTAATGCAATACTTAGTCATTACGTATTTTTTCTAATATGGTCAGTTATGTGCTTACCCAGTTTGCAGGAATGCAATATCATGAAGAGGTAGAGCATTCTCATATTTAACCAACCATTTTTGAAGAGTATCCATAGCATCATATAAAGAAAATAATTTACTTCCAGGTGTCATTCTACTGGACTCGATGAATGGTTGCGCATTTGGTTCTTTAAATACACCAATTTCTCTTATTTTGATGTCAATAATTGGCCATTTTCCAGATAAGGCAATAGTAAGATATTTCCAGTTTACCTGAAAGTTTTATGTATTTGTCATTAACATTTAGAACTTTGTATTTATTAAACTATATTCTAGTACTTTAATTTACATCAAAATATAGAAGCCCTTGTCGTTTTTCATATTCTTCATTTATACATTTGTATTAATTTTGAATACATTTAAGAATAACTAAACTTTAAATATAAGAATGTTAACCCATTGCAATACGTATGCAACATATAAAGATATGCATACCGAATGCCAGAAATGCAAAAGATATTCCAGTAACTCGTTTGAATCTCCTCCAAAGTCTTTAAACAATGCATAGTCAACAAATAATAACAGTTCTGGTTCTATCTTTGGTGTACCCATTTGTCTTTTTTTTCTTTTTCGAAAGCTCGATTTTGATGAAGTATCTGTACTTTGTATTTTATCGATAAATTCAGGAACTGCAAAAAAGTTGTTCTTGCTTAAGAAATAAACGCACAAATTATATTGACAACGACATTTCTTTTCTTTTGCACCGAATTCCGCTGTTCAAAGTTTAATTGCACAATTTTGCATTTGACACTTTATAATATTTCCTTTAACAATTTCATTTAAAATTTTTTACTGAGTATTATTGTATATAAATAGAAAGATAAACGTCTTTGTGCATTAATAAAGAGGTAAAAAGTAGGAAAAATTACCAAGAAACGAAATAAACATGTTTGATTAAGCTCACTTGTTATCCAGTATTCATAAATGGTGCGACAAAAATCGTGTCGCAAGAGTCGCAAGTTTTTACATAGGGAAAATCCGTAGCTCTATGGTCTGCCAAATAAAAAGATATAAAAGGACACAAATACCTACTGTTCCACAGTTAATAATTGTCTCGACAGAATCTTTATCAACATTGTGATTATTAAAGAGAAAATGAATACATGGATAACAGTAATCGCTAGTGATCAAAACTTCAAACACGTATTAAACATTTTAATCGTTGCCAGTATCTACTTGTTAGATAATAGCTCATTTACCTTTCATGGTATCTAAGTGAAATGCATTTTTGTTTGTTTCACTTCGCTTATATAAAATATGTTTATTGGAATGTATCGATCTTTTGTGTCTTTCTTGTGCAATTGGAGATGCTACCATCATTTCGTCGAACATAACACCCTCCTGCAAATAGAAATCTGGTATTATTAAATAATGTGTGCAGCTAGGTAAAACAAGATAAAAGTTTTAACTTATATCAAATCTTGTTTTAATTTTCATTGTTCCCACATTGTTCTTACTGCAGGTTTTGCCAACCTATGCATTCCACATCGTTTTACTTGTACATTTACCGAAAAATACAGATTTGACCTTAAAATCTAAAACCTTCTTAGTGAAAACATGAATCACTATGATAGTTTTTATCCAATTAAGTCCTTATTAATAGTAGTGTTGACTGTGGATTATATACTTTTATGATGACATGAGCGCTTAATTTTAGTGTAACTATCATAATATCATTTTAACTTACAATAAATGTAAACGGTTCTTCTGCGGTTCCTTTGCGCTGTGTCTTGATATTTACTAGTGTCCCAGTACTGGCGTCATGGTACAAGTTCATTTCTTTTGCTTTAGAAAAGATGTCGACCTGAATATAAAATGTTTTATTTGACTATTCAGTGCACACAGATTCTGTTCTAATGCGAATTGATTGTTTTATGTTTTGAGCATTCGTTAACAAGTTTATGTCATGTCCAATCAATATGTCAACAACTCTTTAATGGTTTTTAATTATTGTGTTTCTTAGGTACAAAAGTAAAGTTGTTACTTAATACTACCTGCAGAGTAGCAGATTGAAAAGTACAAATATGTCGAGCTCATCAAACCATACAACCGTGAAATCTTTTTTACATATGTTTTCCCATGCTTTTTTTAAGTGACAGTAGGGGGTTTTAATGAGATATGTTTGATTAATGACAGTCTATTTGTATTTATACTTATTTTATTAGTTTCGTGACACTTCATTAAAACCGCATACAAGCGTGACAGTTTCTACTTGTCTCGTAGTTACAATATAGATGCATAAAGATTACTTGCGACAGGTACATTTTAATTGATATACGATACTAACTGGTTTCAGTTCTTCTGTAAAGATTGTTTTTCCCGTAGAATCAACAGAAACTGTCAGTAACCTGACATCTTCGTGGAGAATATTTTGTTGTAATCTTTGTAGCTGCATTTTATATATATGGTCAGCCGTAAGTAAATGAAGATCAAGCGAAAGATCTTTATTTGGGTCACCTGTTATGTTGAAGTCAACTGGTAGATCTTCGTGAGGGGCCAGGCCTAAAATGGAAATTTAAAAAAAAACTTTTTGTGTAATGCAATTTCGACAAAAGAAAAACACCTTGAAAAATTACTTGCATGCAGTATTTCATTTTTGTCACCGTGAAATCGCGTAGTTTAAAATGAAAACTGTGGCAATGATCTTTTAATACAAACGTATAAAGTTATGTAAATTTCATTTTATTTGACAATATATTCAAATAATCATACCTGATAAAAACGGTAACCAAAGTTGGTTTATGTCTTTGAAGTTCCTCTGAAACAAAGAAAAGAATGGGTTTTATATAAAAGGCATATTGTCAGGACAATAAGTAATAGGTTAACACCAAGATTTAACATACCTAATAAAAGAAATCAGAACGGTACTAAATGTCATTTTGCGATAGTTTGATTGGTGGGGATGACAAGTTTGGGAATATAATAAATATCATAAGAGGTAGTATTTGGCAATTTGTGTGTGTGTTGAATTTCCAAAAATAACAAAGGTTTGATTCTAATTCTTTAAGTACAGATTGATAACATTATTATCACCTTATTAATAATTAACACATACTTATAGTGATGCAAGATAAACTTGCCTAATAGTTAGTGTTTTTATTCAGAAATGATTATGCAAAATCAAAGTATGGGTTTCATGGCTTATTTCTGATGTATTGAGCACCGAGATTTCAAATTGTCTAATAGATTGCACAGAGAAAATAATAAAAAGCACTAAAATACTTGATTTACAAAATTCTGTCAAATTAAATCTTATGAAATTTTGTTTTAATCTTACGCAATTCAAATACATTGAAATGAGGGAAAGAAAAATGGGGTCTCTGATTTTTTTTTTTAATTCTAGAAAAGCAAGTTTAATACTAAAAATTTCATTTTCATTATTTTGCCTATACTGAACTCGTATAGCTAAAAGATAAATCAGTTTTAAATTGATATCATATTATAGACTCAGTTATTTTTAAATTTCATAGAATTTATAAGTAAAGTAAATAATAAAAGAAACTAATATTAATGTTACTATTAATGTGATAAATATTCTAAGATTTAGAGAAAAAATGTCGGATGTTGTCTTGTATCCCTTTAACATACTGTTCTATTATTTGAGAATTGGCATCGTGTTTCTTTTCTCCTTATTTTGAGAAAAATTTCTCGTTTTATTCAGGGTTTTTGTAATCGTTGTTTTACTTTATTCATAGTTCCTTCATTTGATGTTTGTTTATATTCGTTGTATTGCTAGGCATTGTCTAAACGATATGGGTTCAATATCAATAAATATTTTATAAATACAGTTTAACCTTTACTACAATGACCCATGCTATCTTATTGATAAATGAACTATTTTAGTTTAACATTATGAAAAAATATAGTCTGTATCCAGCTCGCTTGCATTTAGAGAAGACTTCAGGAATTTTAGAAGAAACTTCAACAGACTTTGAAGTTTTTTCTGTTTAGTTTAATTTTATGTACGCTTAAATGCCAAATACAATATTCCAATGCCATAAATTACTTTTACATCGTTTGCTTCTCTTTGCACATTCAGTTGTTTGCCAAATTCCATAATGTGTGGAAAAAAAACAACATTACCCGTTGTTGTAAAATTGGATTCAATGAAATGCCAGGTAATAAGATAAAGGTAAATATATGTTCATCATAATGTCTTCAAATTCATAATTTTTTTTATTTATAAGGCTTTGAAAGACAAGCAAAAATTAGCCTAGAGCATTTCACGTGGAGCATTTAATACATAATTAAATACAAATCCTCTTTAACGAAGCTCTAACACAATGCTGTTAGTTTAGATGGTATATATTTTTTTCTTTCCCCTTAAATATGACTGCATATTTTTAAATGTTATGTTCACATGTTCTTGTTAAAAGAGGACAATATTAATACAGACACATAACACAGCTCTACTAAAAACCACTGGCGAGTCCAGGTACAGCTCTACGCGTGGCACCTGTCGTGTAAGGTTTAAATCCGGTAATTGGTCATATCCGGTGGTAGTCATAAGCAAGTAAGAAATGAGGAGGGAAAGTGGTTACGACAAACGAAAATATCGATTGTCAATTGTTGCACATATATTCTGTAACGGTCAACCAAGTTATGTACTACAAATTTAGATCAAGTATACAAAAGATGGTAGTTTTAAAAGAGGACATAAAACTTATTAACTAAACGCATTTGGTTTAAATATACTTTTTAACAACAACCTTATGATAATTGCCAAAAACATATATAAATAACCACCAACAATTTGTTTTAATATTGTATTTGTAACTTTTGAGAACCTAGACCAGTTTCAATCTTAATAGTACTTTTTTAGTACAAGGAAATGTATTGACATTGGTTGTAAATATGGGTCAGCAAAATGTCATATCATCAAAATTATACACACTAGTCTATATATTATATATAAAGACTTCTACACCGGGTTATTATCAAATTACCGTGCAAATTACAAACTAAAAATCTGATTCCATACCATTGATAGACTTCACTTGTGTAAATTGTGTAACTTTGTCATATAACTAATGCGATAAAAATAACTAAAACAAATAATTTAAGCTGTAAGAACAAAAGAAGATTTCACAGACAATTTAACCCTTAACAAACTGACGACAAAGTAATTAATAATAATGAATTATTTATATTCTGAATACATACACTTTTATTGTATGGACAACAAAAAATGCAGGTTAACTATTAATAGCACAATGAATCATGTTTTGATCCATAAATACAAAAATGCGATAGGACACTGAATGTTACTTTAAATTATTTAGTCATCAAAACAGGAAACCTGACATATGCATTATTTGGATTGAATCAAAATATTACTAGGTGTTACGTTTAACATGACGTTGTAGCGGAGTGCGGAATTTGTAATGTGTCAATGTCACAATGTACCCCAAGGTATCATGTTCTATAAAACTTAACAGCGTTCGTCAAAATGTATTTGTAAACTGATAATACAAAAATGGGAATACAATAATATCAACGAAATCATTTTAAATAAAAAAATTAAAAAAAATATCGTCTCTTTGCCAAATTTTATTTTTTAAAATTATATCAATATAATTAACTATAATTCAGTTTCCAGCGTAACTTTCAAATATTTTTTTCAATACATGCATGTCATATTCTATGCATATTCTTGTGACGTAATTATAATTATAATTATACAGTTTATAGCCGATTAGTTTTTAAAATTCCAACACATAACAATTACTTGAAACAGTTTTAATGGTAGACAACAAATGTTAACTAAGTGATGGCTTAATCAGAGTATTCCAATTGTCAATTAAACGGTGGATTAAACAATTATCTTTCACGAAAAAGTTAATTTCAAATTAAAAGCAAAAATACTGATTCATAAATACAAGAAAAAGGAGATAAACTTACCGCTAAATCCCATTGAGCTAATGAAATTTGGATCAGATAAAAAATTAAATACTTGTGGACATAGTAACTTCCCATAGTAATCCAGATATCCTCTGCAGTAAAATTATTCCAGTATTATATTTGTAAAATGTCTTAATTTTATTTGTTCAAGTGGGCATGTTTTCCATTATATACACTTTCTTTGCAATGTTCATGCAGTCAACTGGAGTGCCAACTGCTATCACCGGCCTCGGGCTTCTATAGCATTTCGTCTGTACACGAAAACGTTGGAGTTCACTTCTCAACGAGTGCCACGCTTGGTTAATTTTGCCTTACGGCAATGATAAATAATGGAATAGGAAATTGACAGTGTAAAAGTATTTCGTCATGGTTAAGAGGTGTGCGAGAGGAATTATAAATATTATGTTAATTCCAGTACTATTTATAACATTATAATTTGCAAAAAAGGTGAAGATATGTTTATAGCAAAAAGTGTGTATTGAAGCAAATAAATGTTTTTACTAAAGGCTCTAAGCATAATTAGTGTTAATTTATTTCCTTTTCTTTTAATATTGTTGTAGTTTATCTAATTGACACTTACCATTAATTATAATGTTGCATGTTTTATCTTTGTTTCTAGTTCAATAGAATTCACAAAAGATTGGAATATATCCTTGTTTATGAATCAAGATAAAACAAGAAAGCTTTTTTATATAAAGTCAGTTCACATTATAAACAGACAGACAAAATCGTAAAGTTTTTCACCGACATATGAATAAAATTGTCATTTATTTTCTTGAAACGTACATATTCATATAACAGCAAAACATATTAAGGATGAAAATGGGCAGCCCTGTCTAATGTCCTTTTCAAATGTTTTTTTGCTGTAGCGGACGACTGCAAATTATTGGACATATATCGCGTTACCAAAATTGTCCTCTTGAAGGTTTGTATGGAAGAAAGATCCACAGTATAAGGGGGCATTCTAGTTTTAAACTACTGTTTTAATGATATGGTCAAACAAAATAATTAAATAGTTTTCACAAAAGCTTAAATAAAATAAAGTGTTCAAATATTAACTAATGTTGAATACATTCAGAAAACCATACATATTATATTCGGTTTAAGCCAAACTATCTTTTTAGCATCATTTATCATTTTGTTCAAATGTTACGTTGGGTAATTGTTGGAGATTATCACCAACCTAGTAGTCACAATTAGGTGCTGACAGGAAAATCATTGATTTTTCAGTGATATAGTCATTGTTTAAATCTTCTGTCCTGAAATATCGAAAATTATTTTCGTTCTAATGTTCTTCTAGTTTCAGGATGTTCAGATAGTAATAGACGGATATGGTATAACTTTTTGCAATTTTAGTAATAAAAGATCTACAACTTTCTCATTTGGATTTTAAATCTTGTTTGGGTTTTACAGATGATGAGTCTTAATTAGACGAAACGTGCGTCTGGCATAGTAAATTCTACTAACCTTGGTATCTTTGTTAAAAATTTTATTTGCAACCACTGGGTCGATGCCGCTGCTGGTGGACTGTTAGTCCCAGAGAGTTTCAGCTTGCAAATTATCACACTTAGTTGCTGACAGAAATGTAATTGATTGTTGAAGTAATATAGTCATTGTATTAATTACCTCCCTGAAATTTCGAAAATCATTTTAATTCTACGATTGTTATATTCTCAAGTTGTCATTAGCCTTAGCCGGATTTGGTATAAGGTTTTGGAAATTTGGTTATAAAATCTCTACATCTTTCTCATTTGGATTTTAAATATTGTTTGGGTTTGAGCGCCTCTGATAAGTCCTGATTAGATGAAATACTTGTCTGGCGTGGTAAATTCTATTAACCTTGTTATTTTTGATGAAATGTTTAGATTTTAAATTTTTGAAATGACTTTAAGTTGCTTATAATTGGATATCAGCGTAAAATTAGACCCAAAGAGAAATAAGTGGTAATGCTCACATCTCCAAACTATAGCGAGTGCGTCTTTTTCATTACTTGTTAGTTGTGCTTTCAACGTTTCAAATGCTTTAATTAAATTTGATGCTTTAAAACGAGATACGTAGTAAGCAAGTGCTAGCAAACTTCTAACTTCAGCTGGATTCTTTGTTGGTTCTGCATTCTTGATTGAATTCAGTTTCTTTGGATCAGCTGCTGCTCCCTCTTTTGCGAATAAGTGACAAAATATTTTTATTCTGTCTCTATTGAATTCGCATTTTCCTTTGTTTAGGGTTATTTTTCTTTATCGGAGACGCTGAAATACTTTTCTCAGTCTTTCATTTTTTTCATTTTGATCTTAAAATATCATGACTGATGTTCTTAACATCTGCTATTCCGTCTAATTAGTCTGGTTATTGCTTAATTTTATCTGCAGAAAAAGAAATTACGAAAATTACTATCTCTTGTACCTGCTTAGTGTGATGAACCAGTATATAAATATAGTTCTTCAAATAGATACATTTATTTATATTCGGTTGTATCCCACATGTCAACTATAGATCAAACGTCCCTCATAATGGAACAACCTAACACCCATCAGAGTGGACTCTTCCACTAGTAAATAAGCAGCTGCAATCTTAGTAACTTTGTCATTTGTATTGGGACCATTGTGCGTTACAGCCACAAAGGAAAGATTAGTAAGTGAATATTGCTTGGGGTTGGTTTTGTAACTCCTGAATAAGGCTTATACTAATACCCAATGACATTATTATATATACATGTACATTGTGTAGTAATTCCTGCATAAGGTATACTGTATATATTTGATAGAAATAGTTGGTTAGCCACTTATTGTCTGGAACATCGTCGATAATAAAGGGTGGAGGGTGTCCAATAGAAGTGATTATATTGCAGTACATATAGAGTTGTACGCCACTTGAGTGTCATTTTAATAGAAGGTTGTATTACCACGAATAACGTGGTCTGCCATTGTGATTTTGTAAGTGGCGTTCCATATACAGTTGTCTGCCATAAAGCAATTTCTCTCAGATCCTGGGTAACCAGGTACGAACTTAATACAAGCTACCAACCTGCATGAAATTAAACGTACGTGAAAGTAGTAATGTACCTGCGTGCAGTTCAACGTAACTACAACGAGAGTTTAAGTCCAGTTTCGAAAATATTTGTGATCCAGTTAACTCTACTTTGATGAGATCTATGGTTGGTGTAAGGTGTCTCTCCTCAGCTTGATTTGTCAGACGCATGTCAACGCATATTCTGATTTCATCATGCATGCTGAATGGTGTGTTGCATCTTGGGTAATACATATGTAAATTACTGGATTCTTACTACGGAATGGTTGTTATAGTAGGCAAATTAGCACGTTTATAATATTAGGTTAGATTATCCATATACGAAAAAAAGATCAAAATAACAATTCCCACGTGCATCTTCAATGACGAAACAAGAAATTTCTTTAATAAAGATCGTTCCCGTTAGTTTCGCAATGTCTTATGCTTTAATAACGTAGGGAACATGAAATCTGCCTTTAATCCGACAAATCACAAAACTAACTTCAGATTATAACGGCAGTAAAATTCGACCTAGGTTGTCATGGGCCATATGGTATACTTTTTGTATTTGTTTTGTGTCTTGTCGGCTGATTATGCAATTTCATCCAGAATGTTATTCGTAGCTCCTGCATCTACCACAAATTCAAGACATGTATTGTTTATTTCAAATAAATATGCGTCATTTGAATTTGAACAGATCGTTTGTTGATGCTTATTATGTGTAGTTGATTGCATTGCGTGGAATTTTTGTCTGATCTGCAGACCTTTAAGAAATTTTGTTTTCACACTTATTGCCTAGTTTGCATTTAGCTGAAAACGGACTTTTGGCTTGAGGAAAACTTGAAGAAAAATTGAATGTACTTCTTCTGGCGGTCCCATGGTGTGTGCCAGGCCCTCGGGCTCTTGAATGTTTAATTCTATCTTTTGCATGAAGATTCATTAATTCCTATTCCACTATCTTGTTGTTCACTAATTTTGAGGGAACCTGCCAAAAACGTAATCTTCTACAATGTAGTCTTGTCGAATTGCACGATTGAATGATTTGTGATTTAATTGAATCATCTGTATTTGGAAATTCGCAGTTTTTTTGCCAATTTTCGCAGTCTTCTTTGTTATGAGTGCATATCTTCACCAGTGTTTTGTTTACATCGAATGAACTTCTTGATGTAAAATTCTGTGTTTCTCTTTAGAATAATTGCCTTTTCCTAGTCTTTAACATTTAATAGCTATTATTCAATTTTTTAATCGTTCCATCCAATCGTTTTTTTCCAGCGACTGTGCGAGGAACCTCCGCAATGTACATTAAAAGGGAAATGATGGTAGCGAGACAGGGCTCCGAAAAGGAAATCGACCGAATAACAAGAGCTGAAAGTCAATGGAAATTAACAAATCCGTATTTAGACAAAACCGATAAAAAACATGGTTGCATTCAAGTGCTCCAGACGAATAAGTCTCTTAATTAAACACACGTCGAGTTACTCATTGTTATATCTAGGAAAAAGGCAAATTCAGGAATAAAGAAAACTACCTGTGACTCAGCGATAATGTTCTATCATATTTAAGATTGATTTCCCATAACGATCGATTAAGTCATGGTGACTACCATAGAACTTCTGGAGAGATAACAAACGTGTAGGTACAACAAACCCTTGTTTGAGTAGGTTAGTAGTCAACATCAGTGAGTGGTCTAGAAAATCGGAATACCGATTGCAGGATGTTGTGAAATATACACATAATACGCAGAAGCTGCTGTAATGTTGCTATCGATGGACGGGAAGTTAACAATTGGAAAGTAGAAGTCATCACGTTTGTCGTTGTAGTTGGCAGTTTTCTATTTCTGGAAGTAGGTCTGAGTAAGAGCTCGACTTAAGTGTATTGGTGGTGTCTTTAATTTCAAGCTCGCTAGGGTAAATTGAATATAAATAGTCACCAAATTTAGCATCGTTGAGGGACAAAGCATCATCAATTTAGCGGAATATGTAATTTAAGATTTGGTCCAGTGTCTTTTTCTTTCCTCTTCAGCAGGCCTTCTAGGACCTGCTTCATAAGTCAAAAACAGGTCTGCCAGAAGAGGAGAACAAATAGTAGTCATTTGAATATAAACAACGTTAAAAACATGTCCTCCAAATATGACGAATATGTTGTCAATCAGAATATCTAACATTTGACAGATTGGTCTTCTTTATATTTATTATATGATTTAAAGTCATTGATGACGAAGTAAGTTCTGTGATGGCTAATTACCAGTAATTTATATTGTCCCTTTCCGTTTTTCTTGAAAAAGCAGCGTATAATGAGATCTTTAAGCCTGGTTTTAAGCTGGATATGAGGGATAGCCGTGTGTCGAAAAATCATATGTTTTTATGCTGCTTCATTGAGAACGAGATCAGACATCAAGATGTCTATCAAGTCTTTTGAATTTGTAATATTCACATTTCATTTATGACACTCCTGGAGTAGAAAGTGTTCATGTATTTTTGAAGTCCCGTTTTTATTGTTGTTAAAATAGTGGGCAGGAGTTGCGATGGTGTTTATTGGTACACTTAGACGATCCTGCTAAAAAATCTGTATGGATTTTTGTGAAGTGTTTTGGTATCCAATACAAGAACCACTCGGACAAGGTATCAACCTCCTGTCTTCTTGCTATGTTCATTTTCTGGCATAGTACTCTATTAAATCTATCAATGATTTAAAGTTGCAATTCCAGTTAATTGATATAGATTCACATGAATTGTATCCAGAATCAATGAACATGGACGGACTGGATATGAATATATTTTCCGGGAAAATACACCAGCCAATCAGAAACTGTAGTGGTCAATTTTTACAACTCATATTATCACTAAATGTGAAATCTTCGTACTTTATTCTGCGAAGATGTAATCTATTAAGACATGTTGTTTTAGATACGATGTCCATAAATTCAACCAATCAAACAAAGAAATGACAAACGTCATCTGTACCAAGTAACAAACATTTGGACGTATACTTAGTAATTTAATAGTGGGGCTACACTTAGTAAATGATGAAATACACATCACTTCTGCAAATTCGTCTTAAATGGACTGAGCATTTCAAAATAAAGTGGTGAACACATAAACTAGCAGTAAATAACTTCGAATTCGAAAAACAGACAATGTGTTAAAGAATGTTAAGTGTTTCAGAAACAACACGTCATGTTTTCTTTGGTCATATATAGAAGCAAGTAAATTTTGAGACATTGAACGAAAACTGACATATTTGGTCTTCTTTTCTATAAGCGTGCAGTCTGTTTGTTAATTGATTAAACTTAGAACCAGATGAGTCTATCAGTTTATATTAACATCTTGAGATCAACGCTAATACAACTGTTTTACCTATTACTATACGCTACACACTATGTAAGTGTAACACAATGTTCTGTTTGACCTTCCCTTTATCTAGTATAATCACAGGGGAAACGTGTCTGATAGCAATGCTCTTAGGCGACGATATTCTTTCTTTCTTTCTTCTGTACTTCCCTCCGTTTCTCGGAGAACCACTAACAAGTAGTGTTGCTTTGTATGGGAACTGAAATTTTCAATGTCCGGAATATTATAAGTTCCACCACCACTTAATCGATAGGATACATACTGTATAGTTGATTCAATATATATACAAATATGTCTATATTAGAGACACTGAAATTCCTCCACCATGCTGCCATAAGTTCAATTTGTTGTTTCCAATATCCTTGCACTTTCTTTGTAACAACTAACTTCCACTCAGCCTCAGTAGGAATATTTAAATAAAGCTCAAAAATTGCTGAAAGATCATAAAAGTGCAAAATGTTTTTTGCATATATAAACCAGCTATGAGAGGTTGAATCCTTCAATAAAATCTGCTGTATACATAATTCCTTTTCTATCCCCCAATTACTTATAATTGACCACAGCTTTAATAGTATCTGAGAATGTATAAATGAGTCCAATTTTAATTCGCCAGAAAGTATATAGACCGATGCATCAGCAGGACGGTTGGGCAAATTCATGATCAACTTTAGGAATGTTTTATGATACGTTGAGATTTGAAGGTAATCTTTCTTTGACGGAAATATACAGTCTAAACCAAACAACATTCTATGTCGAACAAATAAATTCCACATATGAATAATAACTCTTGGATTTAGTCCATTATAGCTATGCATTCCAGTTCCAATCATTGCATACACAGTTCTTCTTGCAAGTTGTATTCGCTTTGCTATCAGGTCATGACTACCTACATTTCTATCAATTCCGATATGTGAATAAGTATCAGTTTGTTTAAGATGGCGGCCATGAAGAGAAAACGTTTTATCTAGAGAATGTTTTTTCCTATTAAAAATCATAATTTTCTTTTTTGTTTCACAATTTGATATACCGTTCGTTGTTTCCATATTGTTCTTGCACGAGAAGCATTGTTTGAAGTTCCAATTGACTACGACCAAGAAGTACAATGTCATCAGCACAAGTAGGACTATTTACTTGAGCTGTACCAATACGAAATCCCATACATTTTTTTCTATATACATCTAATAACGGGCTTATGTAAACTTTATATAAATCCGGAGATAAGACGGACCCTTGTTGCTCAGCAAATGGTTGAGAAATAACTCCTTCCCATTTTACCTTAGTGTTCAATTCCTTATAGGACAAGTTTATTACTGACCATATGTCATCTTTAATTCCTGTATAGAATAGTTTACGGAGCATTGATTTATGCCATACCCACATCAAAGGCTTCCGAGACATCAATAAAAGCTGCATATAAAGTATTGTTATTGTCAAGTGATTCTGATAAAGCTTAGGTTAAGAGAAGGCCTGCATTTCTTGGGCAACAGATTTAGTAAAGCCACGTTGGAGAGAATTCTGGGCATCTTCAATAGTGGATTAATTTTATTCAGTATTACATTATCAAAAAGTTTACCAATGACACTGGATACGTAATTCTTCTATATGAATTTGGATCATTTAGAGGTTTGTCCTGTTTCTTATAAACTGGTGTAATAACTTATCAAAATGGATTTTACTACTGTAACGAGTGAAAGTTCACCAAATCTTAGATGTTTGGCAGTTAGGAATTGTTCATCTTGGGATTACCAGCCTTCATTTCAGACTGTAACTTTTGTAATAAATTCAAACTAACGAATTCAATATCTCTTGTGTAGTTATTATGACATCTTTCTTCAATTGCAGCAAAGTCAAGTTGAACAAAATCTAGTAATAAGAGATGAATTTATCATTTACCAAGCGCCTACTCAAGATTTTAAAGTAACTTGCCCACCCTTCAGCTATATTCTCTGGTTTCTGTAGAATATTGTTATCTAATTGAAGTTCAGTTAATTTTTGAGTTTTTCCATTTCTCTGCGAATTCATTAGTTTATAAAAGAGCTTATCGTTTGCTAAGTGTGTATCCATTACATCAGAATATAATTGGTGTTGTCTTTTCGCCTCTTCTTGCCGTTGAGCTTGACGTATGTTTCTTTTAGCTATGATACAGTCAACCCATAATGGATTATCCTTACTTTTAGTAGTGCCGCTTCTTTTAAACTCCCAGTGGGTATTTTTAATTCTCTTACACAAAGAGTAGATATACGGTGTCCATGGTCTGTATCTTTTTGGTCTATTAGCATGCTTCTTTTAACATTTATCTACAGAGTTATTGAGAATATCTACCAGCACATTAATTTGCGCGTCACAATCAGAAATATTGAGTAGATCCACTTGCTTAATTTCCCAAGTAGCAAATTCCTCATACTGTTGTATATCAATTTTATTCCAGTTTATTCTATTTGTAGACTGGGTAACTTCATCTGTATTCTCCAGGTGTTTCGTAGCGAAGTCAATGACAACTTTGCACGATACCGGGTCATGTGTTGAAGTGTTGAGACTCTCCCTACTATGAAGCATAAAATCTATAGTAAAATCGTCACAAATATAAAGGTAAATATAGTCTATTTGAGACTTACTTTAACCATTATAATGATGAAAAGTACTTTCATCTGGGTATGACTCTGGCAGTAAAAATCTCATAGTTATATCATTCATGAAGAGCCTATCTCTTTGGGTCGGATTTAATCTAATAAAAGAAGCATTTAAAACGCCCGCAAGTAGTATTTTTCTATTGTAGTACTGGGAAACAATCTCTGAAATTTTGTCTAGACATGTTCTGTAGAGCGTATCATTTGTATAAC